>BTHU01000005.1:116678077-117278077 GCA_036184795.1 Tokudaia tokunoshimensis | reverse complement strand
CTGACTGAGACAGAGGTCTAGAGAGATGGCCCAGCAGTTAAGAGACTACACAATTATAGGAAACAGCATTCATCCAGGTCCCACTACCCACCTAACAAGCTAGGTGTGCCATTACTGCCTGTGACACCAGCTCTGAGCAATCCAATCCCTTCTTCCTGCCTCTGTGCATGCACAGGTGTGTGTGTGCACAAGTGTGTGCACAAGTATGTGCACAGGTGTGAGCATGGGCACTCAGATACACACACATGGAAGCCACTCAGATGGTGACAGCACTTTAATCCCAGCACTAAGGAGCCAGAATCAGGGCAGATCTCCATGGGTTCAAGGCTAGCCTGGTCTACAGATTGAATTCCAGGACAGCCAGGGCTGTATTGAAAAACCAAAATCAAACCAAAACAAAATACCCTACTTGGGTGAAGGTTTAGTAAGAAATAGGATATTTACATAATGTCAATGACTGTCCCTATGAGGTAGTTAATTCCAAATGGTTAATAGTAGCTTGTCCTGGAGAAAGCTGGCAAACACCACCCCAACCATGTGACCCAAATTCAATACTCCCCTCCTCTAATGCGGCAAAGTGACATCACGTACCTCTTGGTGTGTAGGAGGAAACATACATTACGTTGGCGATATTCCTACCAAGAACGAATAATTTGAACCTAATTATGAAGAAACATCAGACAAATCTAAATTGAAGGATATTCAACCCTGGTTGCTCTTACAGAAGATCTGAGATCAATTCTCAGTCCCTAATATAAGTGGGGAACTCTGTAACCCTAGTTCCAGGAGATCCAACACCCTCTTCCGGCTTCCTTGGGCACCATGTGCATATGGCGCACAGACATACATGTAGGCAAAACATCCATATACTTTAAGTAAAAACAAATCTTTATTTTAAAAATATTTTGTGTATATGAGTATTATGCCAACATGCGTATGTGTGTACCACATTCGAGCCTGGTGCCTGCAGAGGTCAGAAGGGGCCATAAAGTGGAAATTCCTGGTTTCTTTGAAGACTCAGGTTCTAATGATGGTTTGCTGGGGCAGATAGGTGGAAGAATGTTTTGCTGAAGCAGACAAAGGTGAAAGGATACTTTGCTATAGCAAACATGCGAAAGGAAACATGATATTTAGAAAGAATATAAATATGAGCCCCAGACAGTGGGAGCTCGAGCATTGGTCCAACTTGCTCCAACTCGCTAGTCTTTGCTGTTGACACACGTGTATTGGTTCATTCTCCACTGTGATGTTGAGCTTCAATTGTGGTAACTTCATAGTGAGAAACTCACCAAAGAACTGCTCGTGAGGTGCTGGAAGAGATGACTCAGTGGTTAAGAGCACTGATTGCTCTTCCGAAGGACCTGAGTTCAAATCCCAGCAACCACATGGTGGCTCACAATCATCGGTAACAAGATCTGATGCCCTCTTCTGGAGTATCTGAAGACAGCTACAGTGTACTTCCATATAATAAATAAATAAAACTTTAAAAAAAAAAAAGAAAAAACCTGCTCGTGAGATTACTGTGGCGTCTTGCGGCTTCCGAGGGACTCTGACTGCCAAGCCTCAGGGTTTCTTTTGGACCGAGCTGCTTCTGCTGGTTCATGTGTGGTGTCTGCCGAGTGGACTGGACTGAGAACAACACAGATTGGAATCGCCCCAAAGAATGATTTTTAAACAGGTCCACTTCCCCTACATCCTAATAACCTTTCTTTCCCACTCCCTCTGGTGGGTGGTGGGCTAGAGGGGAGGATGAGCCCTTATTAAAGTAGGTTGTGAAAAATACATGCAGGGCCATCACTGGGGGAAGTCGGGATGGAAACCGAAGACAGGAACGTGAAGCAGGCAAGCAAGGAGTGCTGTTTGCTGGCTCGCAGAGTCACATTCAGCTAGATTTCCTCTACTGTCCAGAGTCACCTGCCCAGGGAACGGTGCCACCTGGAGTGTTCTGGGCTCTTCTACATCAGTTAGTGTGATCAAGACAATTCCCTATAGGCATGTCCACTGGTCAATCTGATCTGGGCAGTCCCTCAACTGAGACTTCCTTCTCAGGTGACTCTAAGGCTGTGTCAAGTTGACAGCTAAAGCTGACTGGGACTGATAGACAGCAGCTTGAGTGCCACAGACTTACTGTCTCAAGTGAATGTTTATGTACAAGTCTTAAATATCAAAAAGCTGAAAAAGCCACAAATATTAAAAAAAAACCCATAGCACATTCAAATATTACAATAATAATATTGTAGATTGGCTCATCGCTCTGACATTTTTCAACTTGTTAGCTCTTGGCTATCTATCCACATGTTAAATTTTCAGTAGTAATTAAAATGTCATCAGGGCATTTCCTCCTAGGAAGGAGAGGGCAAAAGCTGGCGTTGAGAACACCTCCGATCTGCTCACTTCTGAGGAGTAGATTTGTGGTACTTGGTTACTCAAGGAAAGCCCCCAAGATCAGCTGACTGGGAGAAATTGCCAAGAAAATCGAATGGTGGAGTGTTGAGGGGCCTGGAGCTTCAGCTATAGTAGGATTCTGCCTCTGACCTCAGCTGGATTGACCTTACCAGGCGACACCCACTATCCCCCCATCTCCCTACTCTCCTCACCTTCGACCCCCACATAGGCATCCCAGACCTCCTCCCAACACACAAGCACATCATCGTTGTCGTCGTCATCATCATCTTCTTCTACTTCCTCACCACTTTCCATCTGACCAAGAGTTAGGCCTCTGTTAAGTCTCAGTTTAAAAATCCATTTCTCAGGAGTTTTGTGTGGTTTCCTGTCCCTAACATTAAATTGCTATATACTCATCCATTCGCTGTCATCCCGCCTGTGCCACGAGGTCTGGAACTTTGTGTGTCTTTTTCATGCTTGTATTTTTCCAGTCCGCGCACTGGATCTGGTGCACAGTGCCTGGCACACAGCGGCACGCAAACCTTTTCAAATGAATGAATGAACAAAAGAACTAACTGGTGGCTAAGGAAAAGAGTCGCGTGGGGAGCGAGCGCCCCCTGCTGGGCACCAAATGCCAGGAGCCCAGAACAGCATCACTAATTTGGAAGGTGTCGGCTTGGGAACCCTCATCTCTGGATTCGGGCCGGTTCTCCTAGATCAACTCTAGGATCACTGTCCTCCCAACCTTCTCGGTATCTATCTAGTCCTGGCTCCAATTGCTTGGCTTTTGTCCCCACCCTCCCCCACCCTGCAGACTGCTTTGGCCCAAGCTCCAGTGACCACTGTCCAATATTACCCACAATTAATATCCCTCCCTCCTGGACCTTTAGCTTTGAATAAGAATAGGAGCAGATTCTGCCATCGATCCTCTCTCTCTCCCTCCTCCCTAATCAATCAATCAGAGTGATTGGCTGAGGCATTGGGGTGGGGGTGGGGGAGATACAGGGGTAGCAGTATGTGAAGTTGGTTGGGGTTGGGGATGTAGAGTGTTTTGTTTTGTTTTGTTTTGTTTTTCTGAAAAAAAGAGCCTTCTGGCAGAATAGGGACTAAAGGTGCCTGGGGGGCGGCGGGTAGTGAATGAAGAGTCTCCTGTGCTGAGGTATTTAGACAAAGGTGAACGTGGAGTTACCAGATACTGGTTTTCCCTGAGGAGTCCGCTTATCCCACTACCCCGGTTTATACGGTTTATACACTCCGAGCGCATCTAGAGGGGAGGGGTTCAGAAGAGGAGAGCTGAGAGCCACGTTGGGGACAGGAGGACAAGGATGGTAGAAGAGGCCACAGTGTCACTCCGTGTGGGTCCCACCCCCACCCCACTATGCCCCCAATCGGACAGAATTGAGGGAAAGTGACTGCTGCTTAACCACCGGAGTCCTGCTAGTTCTTTTGAGCACCCTGTAGTGGCTGGTGAGCTAAAGGGGGCTGACGCCAAAGTCCAGGTTATTGATCTCTGGCCCAATAGGTCAGCTGCTGGGGCCAGGAGCATGCTGCCACTGTGGGAGACCCCAAGACACTGGAGATGGGCGGGGTGGCAGGCTGATTTTCACATCTGAATCCTCAACTCTCCGCTGTCTTACATGCTTCCTCCCCAGTCCTACCCCGATGGAGTGTCTCACAAGAGACTTTGGGTATCTGGACTTTGAGGTGTCTGGGGAACAAAAAGCTGGGCTTCCAGGGATTAATTTAGAGTCACCTCACCCACAGGACAAAGCCGTGGAAATCCATGATTTCCGGTTTCCTAGAATCCGGGGAGAAAATGAACATACTTCATGATGGCTGAAAAAAGCACTCACGATAGAGAAAGCTCCAAACCCACAGTGTGCAGGGGAGACTGTAGAGTCTGGGCACAATCTGCTCTGTGGCTTCCTGCGAGCCACTGACCTTTAGGACCTTGGTGCTCTCATCCATAAGAAGACGGGAGTAAATCCCAGAACTCTAGGCCCCTTGCAAGTAAAAGATCTGATTCTTTTTATTATTATTATTATTATTATTATTATTATTATTATTATTATTATTATTATTACATTTACTTATTTCTCTCTCTCTCAGTGTGTGTGTGTGTGTGTGTGTGTGTGTGTGTGTACCCACTTCCTAGAACTCGTGCAGAGATCAGAGAACAACATGAAGGAGTCAAACCACTCCATCATGTGGGTCCTAGGGATCGAAAATGTAGATCATAGGGGTTGGAGAGATGGCTCAGAGGTTAAGAGTTCTAACTGCTCTTCCGAAGGCCCTGAGTTCAAATCCCAGCAACCACATGGTGACTTACAACCATCCGTAATGAGATCTGACTCCCTCTTCTGGAGTGTCTGAAGACAGCTACAGTGTACTTACATATAATAAATAAATAAATAAATAAATAAATAAATAAATAAATAAATAATGTAGATCCTAATTTTGGCCATCATTAACTGTGGGAACTTAGACAAACCATACATTTCTCCACTCAGCAAATAAATAATAAAGAATTATGCCAAGTCTTGGGCTGGATCTTCATATACAATACAAACACAGATTTCTTGATTATATTCTAATAGGTGGTGGGAAAGGAGTTGGGCAAGTGTCCTGTCAGAAGCGCACAGAACTGAAAGAACCTTGGGCGAAGGTGTTGGCTAGGTGAGGGGTGAGGCAAAGAGGCCCCTGAATACCAGGTGAAGTGACAGCTTTGTTGGAACCTAAGAGATGACCAGTGGCCGGGTGTGGTGGCTCGCGTGCCACAGTTCTCACCCTTGGAAGGATGAAGCGTTGCCGGAGAGAAGGTTCGGCTGGCAAAGGCGCTCACCGCACAGAGCCTCACGACACAAGTTCAGTCTCCAGAGGCTTCTACATGCATGGCCTTATGTCACATGTACGCTAATAATGATGATAGAAGGGCTGGATATAAAAATGTAGAGCCTAGGGGCTGGAGAAATGGCTCAGAGGTTAAGAGAACTAACTGCTCTTCCAAAGGTCCTGAGTTCAAACCCCAGCAACCACATGGTGGCTTACAAACATCTGTAACGACATCTGACTCCCTCTGGAAGGACTGGCTGCTCTTCCAGAGATCCTGAGTTCAATTCCCAGCAACCACATGGTGGCTCACAACTGTCTGTAGCTCCAATTCTAGGGGATCTGGCACCTTCAAACCTACACGCAGGCAGAACACCAGGGCACATAAAATAAAAACACTTCCTGTAAAATAGAAAATAAAATTAGCCGGGCAGTGGTGGCGCACGCCTTTAATCCTAGCACTTGGGAGACAGAGGCAGGCAGATTTCTGAGTTCGAGGCCAGCCTGGTCTACACAGTGAGTTCCAGGACAGCCAGGGCTATACAGAGAAAACCTGTCTCAAAAAAACAAAAACAACAACAACAAAAAAACAAAAACAAAAAAAAAGAAAATAAAATTAATGATAAGCTGATAAGATGAATTTTAAAAAGAATTCCGAATCAGGAGGATTGCCACAGTGTCAAGGATAATCTGGTCTACAGAGTGAGACTCCATCTCAAAAATAAGCAAAAGAGGTAGGCTGGAGAGATGGTATTAGGAGCATTTGTTGCTTTTGCAGAGGATCAAATCTGGGTTCAGTTCCCAGCACCCACATGGTGACTCACAATCATCCTCTGGTTCCCAGGAGACCTGGAGTCTCTTCTGACCTCCACGGATACCAGGCTTGCAGGCAACACTCACATACCTAAAATATAATAAATAAATCTAATTTCTAATGAAGAGATTGGAAGAAGTGGTGGCTCTTACATTTAATCCCAGCACTTGGGAGGCAGAGGCAGGTGAATAGCTGAGTTTAAGGGCAGCCTGTCCTATATTCGGAATTAGAGGTTAGCCAGGCAAAGAGGAGAGGAGAGAGGTGGTGGGGAGGGGGGGCAACGATGGAGGGAGGGAGAGAGAGAGAGAGAGAGAACAAGTGAACGCTGAAGCAGAGCATGCTGTGTCTCTGTTGGAAGGCTGAGGCAAGACGATCAGAAGTCGGAGGCCATCTTTGGCCTACATCGAAAGCTAAAAGCCAGTCTGGGCTTCATGAAACCTTGCTAAAGAAATAAAATAAAATAAATAACAGCCACAACAACAATAACAACAGCAATCAACAAACTGAAAGTTTATTAAGAGCCAGGATCGCAGGGAAATACCAGGAAGAGAGAGTCAAGGGTATCGGAGTAAGAGATTATGATTTATTCTCTTATTATTAGAAGGGATGGGTAGGTCAAGGAGCAGAAGGTTGGAAGTAAGGCATGGGACCAGGGCAGAGACCTGCCTCACCTGACTTAACTGTACATCCCTCCTGCTCTTGCAGCTGGAATTTCTAGGATCTAGACAATAAATGGGAAATCACCTTGTGGTTGGAAAAGCATTGCACAAGAGGGTATGTAGCCAGTCGCAAGGGGTCAGGGGTCATGGAGACGGGAGCTGCCTCAGTAGGCTTTAAGACTATTAAAACAAAACTTGTCTGAGGCCACACAACTGGGGGACCCGGATTTGAACTCAAAGCATGCTCTCCAATCCCAAGTCTTTGCAGAAGACTCATCATCCTAAGGATGCCAATGGGTAAAGTCTCCAGAGATCAGATTCAATTCCATGGAAGAATCAACTTCCCTATCACTGCCAGAAGTGTGTTAGATGAAGGCGGACGGCAAACCGAGCCTACTTGGGCAGCACAGATGGCCTTGTGTCCAAGGTCTGTGGAATGTGACCATGAGCATCTCCTTTCCACCCTACTCATCCTGACAGAACGTGGGCAGGGACATCTGTGTGCAGAATGTCACAGTGCTGCCAACCCTTGGTAGAGGCTGGAGGGAGAATGGGCAGCATTATGCCTGTGTTTTCTCTGTGATCCTTCTGAAATCACAGACACCCTGAGGTTAAAAGATGAAGAGAAGGAAACGCTTAAATGTGCTGGCTTGTTTTTTCTTTTTTCTTTGTCAACTTGTCACAAGCTAGAGTCACCTGGGAAGAGAACCCACACTTGAGAAAGTTGGCCTGTAGGCAAGTCTCTAGGGCACCTTCTTGATTAGTGATTGGTGTGGGAGAGCTCAATGGTCAGTGCCAACCCTGCGCAAAATGGTCCTGTGTTGTATAAGAAAGCAGGCTGAGCAAGTCATGAGGAGCAACCCAGGCAGCAGTTCCTCCATGGCCTCTGCTTCAGTTACTGCCTCCAGATTCCTGCCTCGAGTCCCTGCCCTGACCTCCCTCAGTGACAGAGTGTGTGACCTGAGACTTATAAATTGAAATGAACCCTTTCTTCCCTGAGTGGCCTCTGGTTACGATGTGTTGTCATAGCCTTAGAAGACCTGACGCACGTGACATTTAGTAGCCTTGACTCTGGGATGACTTATATGTGTTGCGGCTCTCCAGGGAATGTCTTGTCTTATAACACCAGGTGAGCCAAATATTCTGGCTGTTCCTCAAATAACCTGCTTTGTTCTAAACCCTTGTTCTCATTGTTTCTGTAAGGCTCTGCCCTCCCTAGCTTTCAAAACTATATCAGCAGCACATGCCTTTAATCCCAGCACTTGGTAGTCAGAGGCAGACAGATCTCTGAGTTCAAGACCTAATCTAAAGATGGAGTTCCAGGACAGCCAGGGCTACACAGAGAAACCTTGACTTGATAAACAAAAAACAAGAAAAATTCAGAACAAATAATCACATACACACACACATACACATATATACACAAACATACACACACACACATATATACATAACAAAAAAAACTCTATACAAGGTCTAATTCAATGCTATACCCTATTTGAATCCTGCTAAACATAAAACACATGTGAGTGTCTACTGTGTGTCAGAATCACAGTTTCATGTACTTCTGTCTGCCCCACTAGCTTAAGCCCTGGTAAACACAGACTGGAGGATGTGAATATGACCTTATAAATCTGTGGAAGTTTGAACAAGAAGAGCATCCATAGGTCTGTATGCTTGAAAACTTGATTTCTAGTTGGTGGAACTATTTAGGAAGGATTAGGAGGTGTGACCCTCTTGGATGAGGTGTGTCACTGGAGTTAGGCTTTGAGATGTTGAAGCCCCTGCCCGGCCTGGTCTCCCCCTGCTTCCATCTTTTGGATCAAATGTAAGATCTAGGTTCCCTCCATGCCTGCCTGCCACCATGATGACCATGGGTAACCCTCTGAAACTATCAGCAAGCCCCCAATTAAACGCTTCTTTTTTTAAGTTGCTTGGATATGGTGTCTCTTCACAGCAATAGAATAGTAACTAAGACAATGTCCTACTAAAAGAAGATAGCCCACGTCACATATCAGGATATCAATTTTTGTTATTTACTGGCTAAGACCTCAAACAAGTTACATGGAGAGAACTATCTCCTCATTTACTAAATGGGGTAGGGGTGACAACATGGGAACACTAAGATTTCAGCCTCTTTTCTTTCTTCCTTGTTTTGTTTGTTTGTTTTTGTTTTTGAGATGGGGTCCTATGTAGTCCCAGTTGTTCTTGAATCTTCAATCCTCCTGCTTCTGTTTCTGGGGTGCTGGGCTTATTGAACCTGAAACTCACCTATTCAGCTATCTGTGTACACTGTACATGCTCTAACAACCTTCTGTTACTCTTTTAACAGAAGGGGTGTGTGTGTGTGTGTGTGTGTATGAATCTATGTCATGTGTGTGCATACCCACAGAGACCGGAATATATTGTCCCATCCCCTGAAGCTGGAGTCACAGGCAGTTCTGAGCCGCCTGACATGGGTGCTGGGAACCTAACTTGGGTCCTCTGTAAGAGCAGCAAGTGCTCTAACCACTGAGCTTCTCTCCAGGCACTTTAACTCTCTGATTCCAAATGACAATTCCAGAATCAGTCAATTAGCTCCCTCCACAGCCGTCACTCCACTTCATCAGTAACATAGTAAAATTAGCCATGCCTGTCTCATAAATTTATTGGTCGAATTGATGGATTAATGTTGTTTGTTTTAAAGACAGGGTCTCACTATGTAGCCTTGGCTGTCCTGGAACTCGTTGTAGTCCAGGCTGGTCTGGAACTCACAGAGATCCTGCCTCTGCCTCCTGAGTGCTGAGATTAAAGGGTTGTGCCACTATGCCCAGATTGTTGGGAGACTTATGTATAGTACTTGGTACATTGCCTGGCCCACGGTGAGCCTTCAAAGAAGGTTAGCAGTGCCATGTGTTTTGTTCCACTGATAACTCAGAATTTGGAAAAGACATATCCTCCTTCAATGTCCTCAAAGCAAGCCATAAATGTGTCCTTCATTCGACTCCCATGAGCAGAGCAGAGTATTAAAGAACATACTCTGAAATCACAAATGAAGGTAAATGACTGAGATGCAGCTTAGGAACTGAACATTGGCCTCCCTAAAGGATATTCAAGGCCCTGGGGTTGATCCTGGGAAAACAAAACACAAGCAACGAGCAGAGAAGCAAGCTTCTTCCATGTGCATGGTCTGCCAGGCACCTCTTCCCCGTGTGTGTGTGTGTGTGTGTGTGTGTGTGTGTGTGTGTGTGTATGTCCATATGTCTGTGTCTGTCTGTTCATCCATCTGTGTCAGTGTTTATACAGGGCAGATGATAACACTAGTGTATCTTTCTCAATAGCTTTTCCACTTGTTTGTTCAACAGTTTCACCATGCAGCCCTGACTGACCTGGAACTTTTTATATAAACCAGGCGGCCTTGACCTCACAGGGATCCATTTGCCTCTGCCTCCTGAGCACACCACAGGTACACTCCCAAGCTTCTTTCATTGAACCTGAAGCTTACCAAGAGAGCCCTGGGGATCTCCTGTCTCCTCTGCCCTCAGCACTCGGTTTACAGATGGATGTGGTGATATCTGCCTTTTTGTTTGTCTTTGGGGGAGCCAAACTCAGGTCCTCATTCTTGTCCAGCAAGTGCTTTACCCACCTGGACACCTCTCCAATCTACTCCAGCACAAATGTTTTCTTGGGCAGTTACTAGAGGATATTCTCCTTGATGCTGAACCCCCAAACCAGTTCCTGTATGAGCCACAGAGTTGAGGATGGTGATATACGGCTTTAACCCCAGTGCTCAGGAGGTAGAATCCATGAGTTCAAGGCCAGGCTGGTTGATGGTAGTGTACCTTTTGTAGGCAGAGGCAGGCAGATCTCTGTGAGTTTAAGGACAGCTTGGTCTACAGAGTGAGTTCCAGGACAGCCATGAAACTAAGAAACCAATAAACCCTATCTCAAACAAACAACAACAAAAAACATCGAAAAAAACAAACCCAAACCCAATATGTATATGTATATATTGTGCTCATTTTGTATATTTTATCATAATATATATTTTATATATCCAGAAAACACTAGTTCTAACCTGAAAAACAGGAATCCCTGGAAGACCACTGGGAAGCAAGTCTAGAGAGCAGACGAGATAAAGAACAGGAGACAGGCTCCAGGAGAAGTAAAGATTTAACAAAAAGAAAACAGTCGGTCCTTTGAAGGTAAGCGGGTGTGCATCAGTGGGAGAAGCGGCTACAAAGTCCAAGGAAAAGAAGAAGCTGCGTAAGGAGGGAAATGTCTTGGCAGTGTAAGGTGGGACATTTGCATAGTCAGGACAGAGTAAACATCGGTTACCAATTTAGCTGAAAAAGGTGATTTATCTGTACTTGGGAGGAAGGGGAAAGGGCCCTGTAGGGGGCAAGTTCTCATCCATCATAACAGGAAATCAATAGCAATGGGCTAAAACCAATAAATCAAGGACTAGACATCCATGTATATTATTTAGAGATACAGAAGTACCCTCCAAAGAGGCTCAAAGAGAGACAGACTACGGGAAGGAAGAGCGGCTTGGCCAGGGTGCTCTCTTGAATTATAACTCTTTGCACACCAATTGACTGTTTAATGCTGTGCATTCATTACTTTATTGTTTGGATGGATAAGAATATCTTCTTTTGTGATCTGTAAGTTGAGGCAAGCTGCATAACTACAGGGTCCTGTGTCTCATCTGGTGCGATGGGGATCACATCTGGATGCTTGAGGACCGGAACAGAGAGTGAGCATGGAGCATATGACATAGTCTCACGTGTGAACAGTAGCTGCTGTGTCAGGAGAGAATGGGTCAAAAGTCTAAGGCTGAAGCAGGACTTAGGGAATGACAGGAGCCATGGGGAGGGGCCACGAGACCACCCGCTAGCAGGCACATCCCAGCTGGGCACTAGAAGTTCTACCATTCAGGATACCTGGAGAAGGACCGACCTTGGACAGAGGACTATCATGTGCTCATCGTTTTCTCTTGTGGGGGACGTGTCAGAAAGAAAAGATTTAGAGGCTGTCAGGGTGAGGGTCAAAGGTCAGCTGGGGTCAGGAAGTCTATTCCATTGAGGTCACTTTTGTCTCCTTTCAATCTAATGAAGCCATTATTGGTGAAAGCAAGCGCCTGGCGTCTTGCTCTGTGAAGCAGGGCCAGCATGGGGAGCAGATGAAAGAAGGAAGGGGGCTTCCTTGGCTAGTCCTCCTGTCAATTCTACAGGCCTACGAGGTGAGAGGTGCACAGCCTGATGGATGTGGGAAGCACTGATCCCTGCAGCGGATGAGACGGCAGCACGGGGCGAGAACAGATTGCTTCTTATTGTAGTTAAGAATGGAGTCTCTCTCTTTTACACACACACTTACATACACATACACACACATACATATACACACATATATGCATACATTCATATACATGCACACATATACACATAGAAACATACACATACATATATACACACATACACTCATATATATATACACATACATATATGCATATACACATACACACATAACACACATATACGCATACACATACATACATATACACACATACATATATACATATACACATACACACATAAATACACATACCCACAAACACTTCAGAATTTCTGCTCTGGAAGACACATTTGTTATCAATGAATCCAACTCTCAATTTAGCCTTAAAGCCTGACCATATTATTCTGCCTTTAATCCCAGCATTCAGGGGGCAGAGGCAGGTGGATCCCTGTGAGTTCAAGGCTGACCTGATCTACATAGTGATCAAAAATAAACGTCTCAAAAATAAATAAACACTTGTGATCTTGAGATCACAGAGATGAACAGACTAGAAGCATGTGTTCTGTACAGTCTCCAGTGACCCATGCCTGTTGTCTGTCTTTATCTAGAGTGTGTCCACGAGGTCAGGAATTTGGCCTCTTCTGCTCATTGTTGTGTCCCCAGCCTTTAACAAAGGGTCACCTCATACCAAGTAGATACTCAGTAAGTACCTGTTTGGTGAATGAGCTGATGAAACATCATGTCGTTTTTTTTTGTTTTTTTGTTTTTTTAATTATTTATTTTATTTTTTTTTAATTTACATTCCAAATCATTTCCCCTTTCCCGTTTCCTCCCTCCCCGAAAGTCCCATAAGCCCCCTTCCCTCCCTCTTTTCTCCATTCAACCCCATCTCGTTACTCTGTCCTGGCGTTCCCCTACATCCAGTCTTTCCAGGACCAGGGGTCTCTCCTTCCATCTTCTTAGAACATCATGTTGTTTTTAATTTCATTTTAGTGAGTGAGTGTGTGTGTGTATGTGTGTATGCATGTGTATGTTCAGTCATGCACCTGTGTGAAGGTCATGCAGGTGTCACCATGTGGGTTTCCAGGATTGAAATCAGGTCATCTGGGGCTGGAGAGATGGATCAGCGGTTAAGAGCACAGACTGCTCCTCCGAAGGTCCTGAGTTCAAATCCCAGCAACCACATGGTGGCTCACAACCATCTGTAATGGGATCTGATGCCCTCTTCTGGAGTGTCTGAAGAGAGCGACAGTGTTCTTACATATAATAAATAAATAAGTAAATAAATCTTAAAAAAAAAAAGAAATCAGGTCATCAACCTTGACAACAGGTGATTTACCTGCTGAACATTCTTGATGACCCCTCCTTTTTTTAATTTTTTTTACTTTTAGGACAGTGTCTCACTATATAGCCCTGAATATCCTGTAACTCACTATGTAGTCCAGGCTGGTCTCGAACTCAGAGATCTGCCTGCCACTGCCTCCTGAGTGATGGGATTAAAGGCATGTACCACTACTGCCTAACCACATTTTTTTTGTGGGTGGGGGAAGATTGAGACAAGGTTACTTTCTACAGTCCTGTCTGTCCTGAGACTCAGACTCATAGAGACCTGCCTCTACCTCCCAGGTGCTGGGATTAAAAGTGTGCACCACTATACTGACTTCTCCGTTCTAAAACAACATTTAAATTTTTTTTCTTTTCAGTGAGTACACATACGTATGTGCACAGGTACATTAGTACCATGGTGTACATCTAGACATTAGAAGGTAACTTTTGGAACTTTGTTCTCCCCTTCTCCCATGTGGGTCCCAGAAATCAAGCTCGGGCCACTGGGCTAGGTGGCCGGTTTCTTGCTGAGCCCTCTTTCAGACCCCTCTCTGGATGAAGCTCAGACCATTGCCCCATCGCACGGGAACGGTGACTAATACACTGCCTTTTAGATACTTTTACTGAGTGTTCTCCAGCAGGGCAAATGATGACTTGGAACTTCTGATCTTCCTGCCGTCACATCCCTAGAACCATGACTGCAGCATGCTCTTGTGTGACAAAACCTTTTCCTGTGGAGACACAGCACACTCTTCTCTATTCACTCCAGATAGGAAGCCCCTCAATAGATTAAAGTACAGATTCTACCAAGGGCCAACTTGAAGAACCTAGGAGTTTTATTGAGGTTATGTACAGAACATGGGTGAGGGGTTACTCACAGGAGCAGAAGTGACTCAAAGACCTGTGTCACCAAGGCCCACACCAGCATGGGTGACAGCTCACAGAAGCTGGGGACCAGGAGCACACTGTACAACCTGTGAGTAGCTCAACAGGCTGGAGAGTGTCCTTTCCAGGTACCTCAGCTGGTCTAAACCTCTTTCAGGCCGCTGGGCGATCTCAAGGGTCTTCTGACCCTTAAACTCAGCAAAATTGTTTACTGGGTCAGGGAGGGGCCTAGTGGATTGGCTCAGTTTCAGGGAGATCATAAAGTTTTTCTTTTGGTTGTTTACCTTACCCCTTAAGGAGCTTCCCTGCAGCATGGAATGTTTTGATCTCAGAGTAAACTGTTTCACAACTTGCTTACCACCGTACCCAGCTTACGTAGGGCTCCGCACATACTCCATAGGCCCTGACCTACTTACATCTCCAGCCTTCACTGTGGAGCTCTCTTTTGAAGCATGAGGCCTCCTATCACAGGTTCTAAGGGCTGGCATCCTTTCCTGTTTTGTTTTGTTCTTTGGAGACACAGTTCTCACGTATACCAGGCTGTACTTGAACTCCAAACCCTTCTGCCTCCCTGTCTCAGGTACTGGCATTATAGGTATGCACTACCACCCCCAGCTGGTGGGATAGATATCTAGAGGGACACATTGGGGGAACAGTTTTCTCTAGGGGACACTATCATTCATCTTTGCAGATGGCTGGGACTTTACATGCAGAGCTTTTCTGGTAATGGAATTTAAAAATATAGGTGAGGAGAATTAGAATTGGGAGTATTTCGATAATGCACACTATTTCGATTCAAACCTATTGAGGTTGGGTGTGGTGGCTCATACCCGTAATCCTAGGACCCAGGATGCTGAGGCAGGAGGATTGACATGAGTTTGAGGCCAGCCTGGGATATTGAATGAATTTCACTCCAACATGGGCTGAAGAGAGTGACCTAATCTTAAAAAGTCAGCCAACTTACTAACAACAACAACAACAAAAAAATAGTAACCCATTTAGGAGACTCTTCTTAGTTGATTTCTTCAGCCCAGCCACATGACTTTAGTAATGGGAAGTTTGGAAAAGAAAACAAAACATGGATTTTTAAATTGTATTTTCTAGCATTACAGATGTCTCACATCTATATCTACATCCATAAGATGTATCACATTACAGCTGTATCACACTCCTGTGATATAAAATAATATCGTAACTGCTTTATAATACATAGTAGTGAGCATGGTTTATCAGAGTTAGGATTTTAAATTTTGTTTATTCATTTTATGTGTATGGGTGTTTTGCCTACATGTACATCTCTCTGTGTAACACATGTGTGCCCAGTGCCAGCAGATGCCAGAAGAGGCTGCTGGATGCTCTGAGACTGGAGTTTCAGATGGTTGTGAATCACCATGTGGTTGAACTCGAGTCCTCTGGAAGAGCAGCTGGTTCTCTTATATGCTGAGTCATCTCTCCTGCCCCCGCACCCAGTTTTATGAGGTCCAGTGTATTAAGCCCAGGCCTTGGCTCAAGAGGTCTTATGCGTGCTCAATAGACACTTTACCCAACTGAGCTGCATTCTGAAAAGATCTCCCTGGACTCCCTAGCCCCCATCCTTCCTTCTCACAATAGCTCTGAGCACTAAGTATTCTTTCTCATGGTCTCCATGGACAGGGGAGGAAACTGAGTCACATAATGCTTAACGGTACTGCCTCTGATCACAGAGCTGTAAGAAACACAGGCACTGTGACTGAATTTGTTCTTTTATGAAAGTGCAAAGTTGGTGTACACGTTTAATCTCAGCACTTGAGATATGGAGGCAGAGAATTAGGACTTCAAAGTTATTCTTGGCTATATAGTCAATCTGATGTCAGCCTGGGCTACATGGGACCCTGCTTCAAAACACCAACAAAAAAAGTACTCTTCAATAATGGAACTAATTCGCTGGGCAGTGGTGATACACTCCTTTAATCCCAATACTTGGGAGGCAGAGACAGGCGGATTTCTGAGTTCGAGACCAGTCTGGTCTACAAAGTGAGTTCTAGGACAGCCAGGGCTACACAGAGAAACCCTGTCTCAAAAAACAAAACAAAATAAAACAAACGAAAAAAATGGAACTAATTTTAAGTTATTAGTAAATAAATTACTTTCTCTTGTACTCTGGTCTTATTATATTCAAAGATATTATCTTTCTTCATGATCAAGTGAGTAGGCCTAAACTTTTTTTCTTTTTTGAAGCTGAGCTTGCAACGTGTGCAATGTTCTGACAGAATTATTTACTCCCAGAAATGTCTTCCTTAGTATCCAAAAAAATATTCAGACCTGGGGAGATGGCTCGGTGGTAAGAACACTGACTATTTCTCCAGAGGACCTACGTTTGGTTCCCAGAACCCCAATTTGATAGCTTACAACCTTACATCATTTCAGTTCCAGGAAATCCAACATCCTTTTCTGGCTTCTGGAGGCATCTGTACACACATGACATAAAAAAACTCATATAAATAAATACAAATAAAATTTAAAAAAAAAAGAAAGATTAAAGCACGCAATGTGACAGGCACCTGTAATTTCCGTTCTAAGGCAGAAGACTGCAGTGTGATTACGGCAGCACCACCTTGTCTTAATCAAAAGCAAAAATAAAACGTCTATTTGTCCCATGTGTGTCAGGGGACCTCGGGGGAGAATCAGGTTTTTTTTTGGAAGAACTTGGACCTAAGAACACAGGAAGGACTCAAGGCAGAAAAGTATAGACATTTCAGCACCAGGGACAGAGCCACGGGCGCCCTCAGCACCCTGGACAGAGCAAGTGATCATGCTTGCGGGGTAAACCCAATCGTGTTGGGGTCTGACCTAGAGAAGCCTGGATGTTCACCTCCGTCTTTCTTCTTCCCTTCAGAAGACCGCAACCACCAACTTATGAACCTCAAGAGCAACTGTATAAGGAACAGATATTGTAAAGGCGCTACTTAACAGGAGCGGCTTGTATAAATAAAATGACTTTGGTTGATACACTCGGACAACTCTAAAAAGATCTAACAGTCCCTAGCTGTTAATGATACTTAAATTTTTCAGCTAAGTAGCACAAGGCTCGCCATAGTCTTTTTTCATCCCCCAAAGTCCCATCTCCTACTTTTTACGCTCATGCAAAGCACTCGCAGAAAAGAGGAAAATATTCTTCCTCGTTGTCTCCTATGCCATCGTCCGTTTCTCTACCCCATCATCTTTTTTCTCTATCTTAGATACACACTTGCTTATGAGCGCGCGTGTGCACATGCACAGCTGCAGCGTGTGAGCCACAAGAAATTCTACACACTTGTAGAGAAGATGAATTCAGGATAAGCTGATGCCCCTGAAAGCAGGCTCTGTCCCTTTAAATGGGTTGTAGCTGTGGGGGAGGGGAACTGACCGGAGCTGGCATTGTCCAGTTTGAACTGAGCACCGGAAGTGAAGGGGCAGGGCCAGGGCCGTGCACTGAGCCCCGGGCCATTGTCCATCTCTGACCAGGGCAGTGGCCACCCCTCTGGTCCACCCTCTTTATCTTCTAGTAGGGAGTTTATGTCTTTAAATGAGAAAGAAGTCTTCCTATCCAGCCTTTTCACCAGGCACACTACCCGAAGGGTAGCTCAATTTAGGATGGTGACTGAGAACAGGAGGTCTGGGAATCAGAGTGTCCCGGGTCCTGGAGGAAGTCCTCCACCCACCAACGGATCTATTCTCTGCCACCAACGGATGGGACAGGACGGGACACGGCAGGCAGGGGCCCGATGAGAACATAGCTTGCACAGAGGGCAGTCTTCAGGGTTTCCTCATGCTCTCCCAGGAAGCTGTACCTGGAAGCAACTTTAGGTGTAGGCTTAGGAGGGAGCAAAGGACTCTTCGCACAGAATCCATTAGGAGCTTGTTTCTGATTGGGACAAACCCAGAGAAACTGATGTTGAAATTTGGAGATGGAGACATCCAGTTGCAGTCAGAGAGAGGCCGAGTTGGAGAGGCAGCCTCTAGGTTAAGACAGATCAGTTCTGTGGAGTCTCCAGCCGCTTCCTTGCACCCCTATCCCGGCTTCCTAGTGTCCAGAACTCCAGGTCTATCTAAGCACACGGAGGTGGGGGGTGAGAGCAGGTCAGCGCCAAGCAGCCGGGTCAGCTCCGAGGCCTGAGGGGAAAGAGGGGGAGGGGCGCTGAGGGGCTGGGGGAGGGGGAGGGCTCATCCATTTCTCCCTTGACAGGTGGTTTGTGTTTCTGATTGGACAGCGCCACCAGGCTCACACCTCCCTCCCCCAACTCTCTGGAATGTATAATTATCTGCCCGGGGGGTGGGGGTGGTGTGTGTGTGTGTGTGTGTGTGTGTGTGTGTGTGGTCACGTGGTTATAAAACTACCCCCCCCAGTCCCCCACCTGTGTCCGCTTTGGGTACCCGCATTGAGTCCTCAAAGTGCAGGATCCCAAATTCTGGGGTACTGAAGACTTCTAGGGCAAAAGATCCCCATCTCCAGATGTGTGTATGTGGAGGGGGTGTCAAATCTCAAGGTTCTGGGAAGGGACACCCCAGAGGTGTCAGAGACCAGAGCAGTGGGGGAGGGCCGAAGCCAGAGCCAGAGGGAAAGGGAGGGGTAAGAAGAGAGGGGAGGGGAGGGGGCTGCCCGCGGGGGGTTGGGTCATTGTCTTTTAGAATTTGGGAGCCTTTGAAAAGCCGTGGGCCCTCCCACCGCTATTGTGCGGGGGAAGATGTAGCAGCCTCTTCTCCGAACCACCCCTTTGCCTCCGGACTTCTCTGGGGCCAGCAGCCGCCCGACCTGGGGCCCGGGGCCACGGGCTCAGCCGAAGATCATGGGCTCGGTGTCTAACCAGCAGTTTGCAGGTTCGAGCTTGCGATTCAGCGGGCACACCTTAGGGTGAAGGGCGCCCAATGGCTAAATAGAAGGGAGGTGGGAAAGTGTCCCATGGACTTGCCCGCGGGACCCCAAGTCCCTGTGGCCTCCTGCTTCTTGGGACCATCTCTGGACTAGGGAACCCTGGTGTTCCCGTGGCTAGTATGCCGAGCCCGTGGGGGCGGAGGGAGAGAAGAGGAGGGGCCTGTCCCGCCGCGTGTGCATGGGCAACTTGTTGTGGGAAGATGAGCAAAACTTTCGGGGCGTCAGCATCCTCGGTGTAAGCTTGGGGAGGCAGCCAAGACAGGTTTCTTCCTACCAGCTGCTTGGTAGCTGCCTCCTCCTGGGTGTCTATCCGCGGGCTGACCACCGAGATCTCCCAGACGGGTCCCCGACAGGGCCTGCGGTCCCTTGGCCCCCAGCTGATCACCTGGCCCTCCCTATCTCCAGGTGGCTGCGCCAAGGCAGCGGAGAAGGCGCCAGAGGAGGCGCCGACTGACGCGGCCCGAGCGGCAGACGAGCCGCAGCTGCTGCACGGGGCCGGCATCTGTAAGTGGTTCAACGTGCGCATGGGGTTCGGCTTCCTGTCTATGACCGCCCGCGCCGGGGTCGCGCTCGACCCCCCGGTGGACGTCTTTGTGCACCAGGTGAGACTCATGCTGGAACTTTGCTAGGAAAAAACAACAACAAAAAAGGCTAAGAGTTCCGATGTATGGGCTTAGCTGGTGGCCCTTCCTGTCGGATTGGAGGAGATAAAGGATCCTCATTGTGCGCCCCTATCTTTTCCGGGGCACCCCAATTTTGAGTTTGTAGTAACGGCGGTGGTGCCAGGAGGAGGCACTACTACCAGCACCCCCTCCCCGCCCCCTTCCGGGAACCCCTCCGGCTTACCACGTGTCTATTACCTCTTTCCCCTGGGAAGGGAGCAGGGGGCAGGGAGGTGACCCCATGTGGCAGAAACTAAGGTTGTATTGTGCTTGCCGGTGGGGGAGGGCGAGGAGGCCGACCAGGGAAGCACATGCGGGGCTTGAGCCGGGCGTTAGCGCCCTGAGTTCTGAATGTCTGAATCTAGTTCACAGGGAGGAGAGAGTGAGCACTTTGCTATCCTACCTACCGGCATGAACCTGCGACCTTAGGCCCTTCCCGTTTCAACGCAGACCTCAAGTCAGGTGGCCACCCAAAAGCCATGTCCTGTGGCCAGTGTAGGTTTGGCAGATCCCGGAAGGAGCAATGTGTGAGCCGCAAAGCTCCCCTAGAGGTCTGGCTACAGATCAGGACTGGCGGGCACCTCTGGCTGTCCACCCGGTCCTGCCAGGAAAGAGGACCTTAAGAGCACAGGCCTTCATTCCTGGCCGTGGCAATCCCAAGTTCTCAGTTAAAGAAGGGCAACACAGTAGGGAGTGAAATTCAGTGTCGAGGGGGCAGGCGGTGGAGGGAGACTGGCCTCTGGCCCTATTCTCCTCAGCTTGGCATTTATGGCCCCAGACAGCCTTGATTGCTCTGCCTAACATTCCTAACCCTAAACAAGGAAGAGAGTAGAGCCTTCAGGTTTCCCTCTTCCTGGCCATTCCCTTTCTTACGGGGGAGGGGAGGGGGTCCCAGTGGTGCCATTCCACGGCGGGAAGGAAGTTCCTGCTCCTGCCCTTTCCACATTTGGTGGATTTAAGGCTGGACCAGGAAAGAAGAAATTGCTAATCCCTGGCCCGGGAGCTTGACACCCGGGCCGGGCAGGGAGGGGTTACTTCAGGGAGGTTAGCTTTAGGAGCTGTGGGGGAGGGGAAGGAGGATGTGGGGATTAAGAGTTGGAGCCCGAGGGATGGCGTTCTTGAGGGGGAGGGGTGGGGAAGGAGATGCTGGATGAACTGGTTGGGGGCTGCCGGGAAGGCTGAACACTGCCCTCCAGTCAGGAGGTTGGGGAGTGGAAACGAAGTAGATTTGGGTTGAAGGAATTTGAGGACCAGCTCTTTGCTGTTGGTGTCCTAGGGTCACTGGGCTTCTGGAATATGTGCTTTCTTAAGGGACCTTCAGCAGTACCCTTAACTTTTCTACACACCGGCTCCCACCCCCCATCACTACCACCAGACTGCTGGTTTCTGGATGGTGGCTTTGTGCCCCCCATCTCATTTGCATATGTGAATGATAACCCACAGGAAGTAATTGTGAGACAAGGGAATTGGCCTCTTTAGATCTATTAAATCACTTTATTACAGGAACCAGCTCTGAATGGCCCTCCTCAGCGGGTGGCAAGACTCCCCCATTCGTCCATTTATCTGATCACAGATTAAAATATTTCCAGGTCTGGAAATGAGTTGGGAACCTTCTTCAATTTTGGGAAGCTGGGGTATAAAGAAGGCTCAAGCACTTTCCTGACTCCTTGCAAAGGCTAAATAGGGAGGTGCTGGGGAGAAGGTTCCTTCTGATCTGAGGTTCATTGATGTCGGGACAAATGGAGAAGCTGTGCCTCACTTAGGATCCATACCAACTGGAAAGCTATAGGATGTCACAGAAGGAAAGCAGCAATCTTCGGTACAGCTTGGAGACCAGCCCACACTTGTGGTTTTTGTGTTTGGTTTTCTTTGTGTTTTTTTGAGATGGGGGCTGGAGGGCGGTTCTCACTGTGTAACTGTGGCTGACTTGGAATTTTCCTCGTCACCCAGGCTGGTCTTTAACTCAAAAGAGGTGCCTACCTCTGCCTTCTGGATGTTGGGGTTAAAGGCCCATGTGAAGGTTCCTGGCTGGCACCCATATTTGAAGAACTCAGTTATCTCTCCACTCTCCACACACTTTAACTGTGTTTTACCACAACCTGCCTGGTCCACACTCCAGCAGTGAATTCGGTTGTTGAGCTGAGGTATCTCTTCCGGAGGAATGTTGTAGATACAGGTTAATCTCTAAAACTTGTTTACTTTGGAAGGGGAGTGTAGAGAGGGTAAGAAATCTTTAGCCCTGGGGATGGGGTAGGATGGTAGGATAGTGTGGTGGGGGAGGGAGATATTGTCTCAAGATGACATTTGCCATGCCAGGGAAAGAGGTGGGGGGGAAGACCTTTCCAAGAGGAGGTAATACGGTCCCCAACATCCTGTTAACCATTGTCCTTGTCCTTGTCTCTGAGAGAGAGAGAGAGAGAACCTTACATATGTGTAGCCAAGTTGACCGGTAGTTGGGTGACCTCCCTTTATCTTGGCATCATCAGAGTCTGACTTGTACATGCCTCATTCTGTTCCCAGTAAGGAGTGGGCTGAGAGTGAGGGGCTATGACACAGGTTTCTCTAAACACCTATTTTATTCAGCCATAGGTCTTAAGATCTTGAAATCTGGAAGTAATTGGTTGTGAGAACCAAAATGTCTCCCTATCTTGCCAAATGTCCCTTGGGAGGCAGAATCACGTCTAATTGGGAAGGGGTTAGCAAGATATTTGTCAAAATTGTTAGAAGTCCCTGACCACTTTTAAGTTTGGGTTTAACTCTGGTTTCCTGTGGTTCAAGATTTGTAGAAATTAGGAAATAAAGTTGTAGTGGCTTTCAACTCTTCAGAATGTTGAGTTTTTGTTTCTAAGGCATGCTCTTTGGTAGCACATGCTGGGCCTTGATGCTATACCTGCATAGACTCAGCGTTCAGATCACAGGTGTGCACAAGCACCTTCTGGCCCAGATAGGTTTTTATTGGCCTTTTTGCTTACAAGCAAATGCCATATATATATATATTTGGCAAAGGAACTAAGTTAAGTTTGGTTTGGAAACAAAAAAACTCAATATTGAAATTTTGCTAAACCAACTGTGTGAACCCCTGTGGTTTGGACCTTCAGAAAATGCCCGAGGGATGACAAATAGCCTCCTCCAGGGCCTGGGTGGGGTGCTGGGTTGAGGGGCACGTGTGGGGTCTTGCCCTCCTGCTTTGTAACACTGCACCTGTTGCAGCTATTGGTGCCTTGCGCTGTCTCCACCCATGTGATGTCCTTTCAAGAGAAGAACTTGGCCGTCTGGGTAGTTTATAGTTCAGACTTGATCTAAATGAATGTGGAAAAAAAGGAAAACCTGTTACAATGTCTTGAGGAACTTGGAAGATCAGGAGTAGACTCAGTCTTCACCAGAGGAGACAAGGAAAGGCTGTGTGTGAATGAGGCAGCTTCTTCTGAGCTGGTCTGAGCTGGCCAGGATATAGCCTGGCACCATGTAGTGTGCCCTGAGTATTTGTGGGGTACACTGAACCCCTTTACTTTGGCTTCATCTTGGAATCAAACCCTGGATACTACCTGTCATTCCTATGTCAGTGGGAAGAGGTGGCTTAGGAATGTGTTTGAGATATATATATCTCAATGAAGTTAATATGAAGAAGTTCGTGTGTTATTTTGTCATTATGAAATATTTGGCGCCCTCTTTCTGAGGAGACATGCTTTCCCTGGGTAAAAGCTTTGCCACCATTCCAAGCAAAGCTTCCGATATGGTAAACTTCTGCCTTGTGGGTGACATTGCTGCTTGTCACTACCAAGTCAGTGGTTCTCAGTGACTTGGTCCAGGGTATAGGGCATAATCATTGCTCGAACATTCCTAATCAGAAGTTCAAACTTCGCCTATCTACTCCTTAATTCATTAATTAATTTTGAGAAGCTGTCACTGTCACCTGCATGAAGAACAGGTCTGTGTAGTTCAAGTCTGGGGTGGGGGTTGGAGAAACATTTGTAATTGTGTCTACCTTTTAAGCACGATTTCACGTTGCCTGTTAGACGACACGAACATGATGGCTTTCTCTATGGTTCTGGAATGAACTCCGGGAAGCTTTTCCCTCCCATTCGCACCCTGCACTCCTTGCTCACGGCCTAGGGTCAGGGTGGGATGGGAAGAAAGCACTGTGTCCTTGCAACTCTACCATACGGGTGGGAAGCACCCAAAAAACCACCATGAGGAGCTGAAGTGTCAGTGCAAATGCCAAGTCCCAATGCTTCAGAGCCTGGAATGGCCTGATGCACCATCTGGTGGAGAACTGCGGAGGAGCATTTGGCCTGGGCCACTAAGGAGAGGTGAATGGCAGTTAACCTTAGGTTGGGAACATTTATGACCCCGACCGCCAAGCCTCTAGCGGTGAAGCTTTGACGCCACCGTATCTATCACTACACTGTGACGCCAGTGTTGAATCTTTGAAATTAAAAGGTATTATTTAGGGGTTTTAAGAGTATATTGAGCAAAAAAAAAAAAAGATATCTGACTTGCCCTCCTAGTACATCTTGAGGACTAGCAAAACCAGGCTCATGGCAATGGGCCCGACACTTGTCCTTTCTCGTTACTGCGACCAAGACCAAGGTGCTTATTTTTATCGCAAGCTCCCGTCCAGGACACTCCCTGCTCTCCCAAATATATACTTGGCTGCTCTCACCTCACTAGGGTGTCTGATCAGATTTCTCCTCTTAAGCAGAGCATTATTAACCTTCAAGGCATTTATGAATGAACCTTCTGGTTGGGATGCTGTATGGGTTTGAGTGTTTAGTTCCCTCCCTGCGTGGTCTAAAGTAAACATTTAATATGCATTTTGATTCCTAAACCCAGAATTGGTCAGAGACATGTATGGGGTCCATCAGAACTGGAATGGCTCTGAGTGCTAGAGAAAAGGAGAGAGCCCTGGTCCTGGTCATGGTAAACTGCGGGAGAAATGAACTGGAAGAGATAGATAGGATAGTTGTAACTATAAGCTTTGACAAATAAGTCCAAGAATCAGAACTTTTGCTTATTCTTCGGTCCACATTGATGTTGGACTGGGGTATTCGATGTGGGGGTGGGTGGGGATTCGTCAAAAGAAAGAAACAGAAGCCAGGAAGTGCTTGTAACTGAAGAGGGCCGGGGAGCACCGGGAGGAAATGCTGTAACTGTTCTAAGTGTCATCTTCCCCCCCTGCAGTGGCCCAAGCAGGCTGCACACCTGACTTGACTTCAACAGGTTGGAAAAAGAAAATGGGATTCCTGTCCCTCCACCCGTTGAAATATTTATCTGCTGCAGGAAGGACTTGGCTGAAGGCGCCATAGGGGAAGCGTCCTCTCTAGTCCATCCTGGAGGTACGGGGAGGGTAAGCTGGGAAGGAAGATGGCTGCTAGTTGACTAGCAAACTTCCCCGTCCCGGAGTCTGACTGGGGAAGAGGTTCTGAGTCCGTTCCTCTCATCCCGACCATAGTGGGAAGGAAGGAAGGAACTGGTCCGGTTTGAATGTGGGGGGAGGGTGGGGGTTAGCCGATCCTAGGGGGATCTGTGCCCTGGAACTCCAGGAATCTGACCACCAGAACCAACCAGTATCAACTCTTTGTTCACCGGGGCTGGGCTCTATTGGGGGAGCTATGGCCATGCCCCTCCCCCCCAGGGCCTTTTCTTTTTGGAGGGGATGGGAAGAGGGGCGGGGCCCTGCTTTGTGTGTGGTTAGGGGTGGACTGGGGGTAGTAGAAGAATTTCAGGCTCCTTTTAGATTCTGGCCCTGGGAGTCTGGCTTGGTGGGGCTGTACGCCGATTACCTATCTGATAAGAGAAGAATTCAAACTATGTTTTAGAAAGGAGTGGGGGAGGGGACAGGCAGCCACTCCTGGAGACCACCAGTTTAAATCCTGCCTAGCCTTTCTGTTGAGGTGCTGGCAGAGGCGATCTTAAGGAGATCTTTGGGGGGGGGACTGAGGGGGCTAGTCAGTAGCATCCCCTTACCTACTTAGACCGTCCCTTTGGGCTCACCAGTTGTGGGAGTGGGTGGAGTAGGATGTCGTTCTCAGTAAACGGGACCTCTTAGAAGGCTGTTTTTTTTGAGTTCCTAAGAATGGTTAGTAATAAAAGGAGAGTTCTCTGAGCGGCTCAGCACTTGGCTCTTACTGTTAACGTGTCTCCATCTAGCTTGAAAGGTAGGTAATTGGTACTCCCTGAGGATTTATACATGGCTGGTGAAGTGTTAACTACTCTTCATGCATAAAACTCCATAGCACAACCGTAAAATCAGTCTATACTCTATTTTACAAATGAGTGAGGAGGGAACGTGCTCATAGACCTGCTCTTCCTACTCACTTATCTTCTGCATCACAGCTGGACCTGGGAGGGACCCTGCTCAGGCAGGAATTGCCTGGGGAGAGGCAGTTGGCCTGGCTGCTCCTGCTCCTCTCCAGCTAGGGCCTCTTAAATTTTAGGAGTGGTTTTAGGGTGGTTTCTGTGTGGTGGGGTTGAGGGATTGGTCCTCTTGAACGGTCTATTACTTTTATTTCCTGCTTTAAGGTTTTATCCCCCTTGCTCGCATCAAATTGAGGCAGGAGGTCACCATACTTTGGATATTCCTGTGTATGTAAAGCACTAGCTGGCGGGGGGTGGGGGGGTGGGGTGGGCGGGGGGGAGTCTGGTTCTAACCATGCTTCGCAATGTGTGGCCATGGGTTCGATCCCAAACACGCTTCTTAAAAAGTGAAAGAACATACCTTTGCAATATTTCTATGACAAAGTGTTTAATTTGAGTGAATGAGACCATGGCCATTAAAACCTGGACCTAACACAGTGTTTAGGTCAAAAGGTACTGCATGTGCTAAGATGCCTACTAGGGACCTACTATGTTATTCCAGCACTCAGGAGGCTAAAAGTGGGAGACCTCCAGTTCAAGGCCAACCTGGTCTATATAAGCAAGGTAAACGCTGGTTAGAAAATATCAATTAAACTATTTTAATACAAAAGTTATCATGGTGGATGATGTGTGTCTTGTCTGGCTAAAGAGTCTAGTGTGAATGATTCTGCCAACTAGAATACAGTGGCACGTGCTGATACTCTCAATCCTGGCTATGTGCTCAGGGGTCTGTTTTTTTTCTCTGAATTCATTTACTTTTTCTGTGTATGGGTGTGGGTGTGTTTCACTCAATAGTGTCTCCGCATAACCGTGTCCGGCCTGGAACTATGTAGACCAGGCTAGCCTCAGATGCAGTGGCTCTGCTAGCATCAAGGGTTTGCACCGCCTTGCCCAAATCATTTCCTTTTTCTTTTGGGGGAAGTGAGAAAGAACCATTGTATGTTAGGCACCCTGCCATTGAGTCCCACTAAGTCCCATGCCTCATGGTGACTCTTCATGGTGAATCCCTTACTCTAAGGGCTAGGAGGTGCTGTTTCTTGCACTAATGAACAATGGATCTGGTATGTGCTGGATCACCTGTGAGCTAAGGGATTCTTGGTTCCTCTGATGCGACCTGCATCCCCTGCTTTTTCAAGGGGGCTAAACTCTCCACAAACGACTCATGCTTATGGTTTTCAAGTTTTGGTGCAACCTGTAGTCTTTCCAGGACAATAGTCTACAGCGAATGCTCTAAATGCTTGTTTACATTCCAAATTAAATAGTTTATTGTTGTTTCCTTTTTGGGCATGTTTACCGGGTCCAGCTGCCCAAGGAGCTATAGCAGGAGACTCTGGAGCTGAAGGGAAGTTGAGCAGCTTAGGTAACAGAGCTGTGAAAGAAAGAAAGAAAGAAAGAAAGAAAGAAAGAAAGAAAGAAAGGAAGGAAGGAAGGAAGGAAGGAAGGAAGGAAGGAAGAAAGAAAGGAAGAAAGCAAGCAAGCAAAGAATAAACAAACCTACCTCATTGCTCTGGAATACATGTGTAATTGCAACACCTTGGAGGCTGAGGCAGGAGAATCAGGCAGTGGCATAGTTGAAATCCTGCCTGACAAACTCCCAAAACCCACAGGGCTGTGGTGTCAAACCTTTAATCCCAGCACTTGGGAGGCAGAAACCAGGTGGATCTCTGTTGTGAGTTTGAGAGTTTGAGATCAGTCTGGTTTGCAGGGTGGACAGTTAAGGTTACAGAGAAATCCTGCCTCTAAAAACGGGGGGGGGGGGATAAAGTGGCATGGACAATGAATTTGTTTTTTTTGTTTTTTTTAGTGCTTTTTAAATGTGGGTGGGGAGAGGGCATACGCGCCTCAGTGTGCATGTGGAGGTTAGAAAACAACTAGGGGGAGTCTGTCCTTCTGTCATGTGCATTCCAGAGGCTGAACTCCAAGTTTTCAGACTTAGCAGCAGCCGACTTTACCCAGTGTGCCCTCCTGCCAGCCCTTAATACTATCTTTTAAAGTAGATCTGCTACTCTGAGTGTTCTGGCCTTGAGGTAACCGTGTAGCCCAGGCTGGCCTCTGGCAGCTGGTGCTTTTTTTTCTGTCCAGGCTCCCTGAGTGCTGGGATTGCGGAGTGGGCAGAGGTGGATTACCAGGTCTGGCTCAATTTTTTGTGCAGTTTCCTTCTAAGTGTGTGAAGTGGCTTTTTGTAGATTTGTCTGATTGTGTCTGACTTTTTTTGTTTTTGTTTTTCGAGACAGGGTTTCTCTGTGTAGCCCTGGCTATCCTGGAACTCACTCAGTAGACCAGGCTGGCCTCGAACTCAGAAATCCACCTGCCTCTGCCTCCCAAGTGCTGGGATTAAAGGCGTGCACCACCACTGCCCAGCTGTGGGTGACTTTTTTAAAAGAATTGTTTATTGGGGCTGGAGAGATGGTTCAGTGGTTAGGAGCACTGACTGCTCTTCCAGAGGTTCTGAGTTCAATTCCCAGCAACCACATGGTGACTCACAACCATCTGTAATGGGATCTGATGCCCTCTTCTGGTGTGTCTGAATACAGTGTACAGTGTGCTCACATACCTAGAATAAATCTTTAAAAAGTTATTTTATGCATATGAGTATACTGTATAGCTCTCTTCAGACACACCAGAAGATTCCTGGAATCTCTTCCATTTTATCCTTATCCTGAAACTGACTTCAGTTTTCAGAAACACTATCTTTATGATTTCAAGCTTACAAGGTTATAGGAATAGACAAGAATTGTCATAATTGTGGTTCCCGGATTTGTAGATTAACATTTTGCCTTCTTTATTGTAATATTTTTTTAATTTATGTATTTATTATATGTAAGTACACTGTAGCTGTCTTCAGACACCCCAGAAGAGGGTGTCAGATCTCGTTACAGATGGTTGTGAGCCACCATGTGGTTGCTGGGATTTGAACTCAGGACCTTCAGAAGAGCAGTCAGTGCTCTTCTCTTGGTTGTATTTTTATCTCTGTAAAGTTTTTGATGCTTTTGGGGGGGTGTTGTGGGGGGGGGGTAGTTCAGGAAGGTTCTGGCCTGAAATGCATCTGTGTACATGTAGGTCAGACTGGCCTCAACCTAGAGATCCGTCTGCCTTTGTCTCCCAAATACTGGGATTAAAGGCTTGTACCACCAAACGTAGCCTAGTTATATTATGTTAGTAACCATAAATACAGCATTCAGAATCATTTCTGTCTACATGTTTTCATGTGCGTTTCCCAAGAATGGACAGTTCACTTGCTTGTGGCGAAGTGGGGGAGTTGTTTTGTCTTTTGAGACAGGTCTCCTTGTACAGTCCACACTGGCCTCAAACTGGGGTGACAGGTACGTGCTGCCATGCTCTGCTCCGAGTTCTGTTTTCTCATCTGTGAGATGGGAGTTCCGTCGTTTTTTCTTCCGGCCTTACAGGGCCGATAGGTTTGCAGTTTTGATGTGTGGCACAGTTATGGGGCAAATGGTAAAAATCTTGTGCTTCCACTTGACAGAGCAAGCTGCACATGGAAGGTTTCCGAAGCCTCAAGGAGGGCGAGGCGGTGGAGTTCACCTTTAAGAAGTCTGCCAAGGGTCTGGAATCCATCCGTGTCACTGGCCCTGGTGGCGTTTTCTGTATTGGGAGTGAGCGGCGGCCCAAGGGGAAGAACATGCAGAAGCGGAGACCCAAGGGGGACAGGTAGGGCCTGGGAGGGAAGCTTTTCAGCTTGTGTAAGTTGCCAGGGAGATGGTCAACTTCACTCGGGTTGCTGCTTGCATCCCATTGCCAAAGACAATTTAAGCCGTGAGACTAGCCTCTATTGGGAAGCGTGACACTGTCCACAAGGACTTTTGAAGCAAGTGATGGGGGGTGAGATGGTATATTGGGTATCTATAGTTCAGTTGGCTAGCATTCGCATTTTCGCTATGGCCTCTGAAGAGGTAGTATAATTTGGCTTTAAAAATTATTTCTTAGACGTGGTGTCTCACATGCTTTTAATCCTGGCACTCAGGAGGCAGGCAGATTCTTGAGTTTGAGGTCTACAGAGGAGTACCAAGATAGCCAAGGCTACCCAGAGAAACCAAAAAATTAAAAAAAAACAAAAACAAAACAACAAAAAAAAACAAACCTCAAACAGAAAGCAAAACATTTCATTCTTTAGCCAGGTCAGGTGGTACATACTTATAATGCCAGGACTTAGGAGACAAACAATGGGCCTCCACCAGTTCAAGGCCAGGCAGGAGTATATAGTGACACCTTGTCTTAAAAATGAAGGAATAGACAAGGAAATAGGGCTGAAGAGATGGCTCAGGACTTAAGAGCACTTACTTCCCTTGCAGAAGACCTAAGGCAGTCTCATCTATCCCTCACACAGTACCTCACAGCTGGGATCTAATTTTGCTCTCTTCATCTTTTCAAGTTGAGGGTAACTGGAAGATTATCTACAAGGTTGCAGGATATTTGATCCCATTGGGAGCCCCGAGATAGATCGTGCACTGGAAAAACCTGTTTCTTGTTGTGTTGCGGCTGAGCCCTAGCAAGCACCTTTAACTCACCCTGAGAGCTTTCTGTTTACTGTGAACAGATAGTTGTGGTGAGCCTTGGCGGCCCGAACACACACCTTTAACCCAAGAGCTCTCTGATGGGTCAGGAGACGGAACTAGCAGCCTGTAGCCTGGGAGTTAGCATAAAAGAACCCAAGGAAGAGAGAGGAGTTGAGGGAGCTTTGTTCTTGTGTGCAGTTGGTGGAGGGAGTTCCTCTGGGCGCTTTCTCTGCCCCTGAGCTGGCTGGCTTTCCCCATAGTGTCTGGCTCCCGAGTCTTCATTTGGGAATTCCAACATTTGGGGTTGTTTTTTTTTTTTAAACAATGCTGCGTTGATCAGGAAGGGGAAAAGACTTATATTTCAGAAGCAGGAACTAGGTCACCTGGAAGGGGGTGATTGATTATAGTCATAAACATGGATGGAAGTGTCAGCCTATTAGGAGGCTTCAAATGTTTTCCCCGTGTGTCTCTTTGACTGTTGCCATTTCATCTCGTGCCAGGTGCTACAACTGTGGTGGGCTAGACCATCATGCCAAGGAATGCAAGCTGCCACCCCAGCCCAAGAAGTGCCACTTTTGCCAAAGCATCAACCATATGGTGGCCTCGTGTCCACTGAAGGCCCAGCAGGGCCCCAGTTCTCAGGGAAAGCCTGCCTACTTCCGGGAGGAGGAAGAAGAGATCCACAGCCCTGCCCTGCTCCCAGAAGCCCAGAATTGAGGCCCAGGAGTCAGGGTTATTCTTTGGCTAATGGGGAGTTTCAGGGAGGAGGCATCAATCTGCAGAGTGGAGAAAGTGGGGATAAGGGGGGGGTTGCGTGGGTTTCTTGCACTGCCGTGTCTCGGGCCGGGGTTCCCAGTGTCACCCTGTCTTTCCTTGGAGGGAGGGAAAGGGGAGGCAAAGGAACTCCTACCACGGTCTATCTCAAAGCAAGTGAAGGCTTTTGTGGGGGAACCACCCTAGAACCTGCATGCTTTATGTGAGGCTTGGCCAAGTGACTGGGATAGGGAAGTTCTTCTTTTGTAGAGGGCTGTGTGATATTTTCCCTTGCCAGACAGGATGTGAAACAAGTGTCAAACCAAGATTAATGAACCTAACCCTTCAAGCTACTATGTTCTGTGGAAGGGACTCTCAGGAGCAAGGCGAGGTTATTTTCACACCGGGCTTACTCATAACCCAGTCCTGCAACGCTGTGCTGAGAATGGTCTCTAGCAACGGGTTGTGATGACAGGAAAAGAGGGTGGTTGGGGGAACAACTGCAGACCTGCTGCTCCCACCCCACTCCCAAGCCCTTCCTGGGCCAATGGGATTTTAATTTATTTGCTCCCTTAGGTAACTGCACCTTGGGTCCCACTTTCTCCAGGATGCCAACTGCACTATCTACGTGCGAATGACGTATCTTGTGCGTTTTTTTTTCTTAATATAAATATTGGGTTTGTATTTTTGTATATTTTAATCTTAAGGCCCTCATTCCTGCACTGTGTTCTCAGGTACATGAGCAATCTCAGGGATAAGTCCACAGCAGCTCCAGGTCTGCACAGCAGGAATACTTTTTTGTTTTGTTTTGTTTTGATCACCATGGAGACCAACCATTTGGAGTGCACAGCCTATTGAACTACCTCATTTTTGCCGATTACAGCTGGCTTTTCTGCCGCAGCGTCCTTGAAAAATGTCTCACGGGTTTTAATTGAGCTGCCCCAAAGATTTGATCTGGTTTTGACAAAATATAGGAAAGTCAGTCTAAACAGGAAAGGGTAGTACAGAGACATTAAAAGGCTGGACCAGGTGAAGGCGCAAGAGTAACTTTCTGTACCAAATCCATCCTTTGGTCAGATTAGTCTAAGCCTGCCATGCACAGCCGAGTGTGAGTGTTTGTGTGTATGTTGATTTTTTTTTTCAATGCAAATTTATGAGGACGAGATGATTTTTGTTTGTTTGATTGTTTTTTGATACTGGGGATCTTGGACTTCATTTGTGCTAGGAAGTACCCTGCCACTGAGTTATCCTGGTAAGGATGCCATTTAAGACCGATACCCTTATTCCCACACTATGCTATCCAGGCCTAGGAACCTGAGGCAGGGACTCAAAATCCTTAGCCTTTCACAATCTTGGCTTCCAGAGAGACTCATGAGTGTGGGCCTCTGTGGCAAGTGTCCTGCCCTGCTGTAGCGTGATGGTTGATAGCTCAAGGAAAGAGGGGGTGGGGAGTTTCGTTTACATGCTTTGAGATCGCCACAAACCTACCTCACTGTGTTGAAACGGGACAAATGCAATAGAACACATTGGGTGGTGTGTGTGTGTCCGATCCTGGTTTCTTGTTTCCCCCCAAATGTTGCCCCCGCCCCTAGTTAATTGTATTCGTCTGGCCTTTGTAGGACTTTACTGTCTCTGAGTTGGTGATTGCTAGGTGGTCTAGTTGTGTAATATAAATGTGTTGGTCTTCATGTTCTTTTGGGGTTTTATTGTTTACAAAACTTTTGTTGTATTGAGAGAAAAATAGCCAAAGCATCTTTGACAGAAAGTTCTGCACCAGACAACACCATCCGAAACCTAAATGTAGGGTCTTCTTCTCAAAGTGAGCCTCTGGCTTTCCCTTCCGTCCTCCTCCCCTATCTTCCATTCTGGACCACAATGACCTTAAGACAGCCCCTCTTCTCCCTCATAAGAAAACTTATGCTCAAATACTTCTTTGGGCATCTCTACAACTCTTGAATGACTGCCGCGAAAATTCTGAAGAAGCCACCAACCTCATTCTCCCATTGTTCCCTAACTCTGAAGAGCTTTTGGTTGGTGGTTTTGAGACAGGGTCTCACTCAGTAGTCAGAGATTCCTGGCTATCCTCCTGTCTTAGACTCCTCTGTGCAGAGATTGCAGGTGAGCCACTTCTCCCTGGCAAGACCATCTCATGGTGTGATTCGCCTTTGGATGGATCGAACCAACGTCATCTGCCACCCTTAGGTAGAGAGAAGCAATTGTGGGGCCTTCCATGTAGAAAGTGGAATCTGGAGACCAGAAAAGGAACTATGAATGTACAGTCGAGGCACTCAGGAACTTAATGCCGGTGCAAGAAACTTATGTCAAAGAGGCCACGAGATTGTTACTAGGAGACGGACGAATGTATCTCCATGTTTACTGCTAGAAACCAAAGCTTTGTGAGAAATCTTGAATTTATGGGGAGGGTGGGAAAGGGTGTACTTGTCTGTCCTTTCCCTGATCTCTTTCCTGAACTGCAGGAGACTAAGCCCCGCCCCCAGGCTTGCGTGACCCCACCCCAGGGGTGTTTTATTTCATGGTTGATTTTTGCTGTACCCGCATCCTTGTATCCCTATCTCCTATCGTATAATCATTTTGTTACACATGCTGACTTTACCTTCCCTTCTCTTCCCTGGGAAAATAAAGACTTCGTAGTACTCCAAAACTGGTCCTGTTCTCTCATCTGATGCCTAGGATGCTTTTTCCGTCGTCGCATAATCCCCACCACGGATTGGGAAGTCACAGGACCATTAAGTTTTCCCCTTCCCACTTTGTTAGGGATGAATCTTGAAAGTTCAGCCCTTGTAGCACCTCATTACACTGGATTTTTGTTTCTAGTTAAGGCCTCTTGTCCCTTCCTTGGAAGCTGCCACATTCAAGAGGGGATTAGAGGCCTGGAATGCATAAGAATGGGGATGTCTATGCCTCTGCTGGGATGAAAGGCAGGGGCCAGGGCTTAGGGCATGAGACCCTCATAATGCTCTGTCCTTTACTCCTCAAAGCCCTTTACAAATCCTAATTAACCCCTTGCAACACCCCAAAAAGGAAAGTACCATACAGAACCGGGGAAATTGAGGCCAAAGGAGATTCTCCGACTATAAACCAATATTTTGTGATACAGTTGGCTAACTTTCTAGTGAGTGCTTACAGGAAAATTTTCAAAGGGAGGGGTTGGGGGGCGGTATACTTTACCAAAGGGAAACCTAAGTATTAGCAGAAAGTAGATTAAATAAATCCTCAAACTGTTACCAGACCAGGAGGTTTGTGACCCTTTAACTAATTGCACCAAAAGATAGAACCCAGAGGCACTAACTACTAGTCTTCAGTGAGCTAAGAGCCTTCCTGAGAAATGGTGTTATTAGCAGAAGCTAAACAGCTCACAAAGGAAATACAAGTGTGAGAGCTGATGAATGGGGCATTCATCCTCACAGCTTTGTTGAGTCACATTTTGTGCTTTCCTCAGGTAAAACTGGACAGGTGACATCTTAGCCTGTGGTGTCATTAGACCATAGGGCAAATGAGGTTAAGACAAAAAGGTTCGTTGCAATTGTGAAATTCTATTACAGATAGAAGTATGATTTGAAAGAAATACTAGTTGCATCAGATACTGAAAGTTCAGTTTTTTTGGCTTTTTGGAGAAAGCGGAACAGCTTCTTCCCCGTATCATTAAATACAATAAAGGCAACACTTTTGAGGGGCTGAGTCTCCTGAAGCCCCTGTCTAGGCCCAATCTTGTTCTGTTAAGTATCTAAAACTCCTTCAAGACTTGATGTACAGCTAATTCTTTGGAGTTCTTGCTTGGCCCCCAAAGCTAAGATTGTTTCTAGTTTTGTTTAGTTTTGAGACTGAGTTTTCCTGTGTAGGCCCTGGTAGCTTCAAACACCCTAGGTGACCTAAACTGCTGATTGTCCTGCCTTCACTGTCACCATGCTTTTTTTATGTTGGGCTGGAAACAACCCAGGGCTTCTGGCATGCTGGGTAAGCAGTCTACCACTAAGGCTATATTCCCCAGTGCTATGGACTGTGATTTTGGAAGTCCTAAGAGTAAAGCTCTTTCTGGTTTGTCCTTTTTTAAGTTCATTAATGTGGGTCTTCGGAATCTGCAAACTATAAAGTCGGGATGCTTTAAACACTCCCTAAAAGTGACCAGAGCAAGGAACCTTTCTGATAAATTAGCAGCATTAAAAGGCGACAAGGAAAAACACATTAGAATTTTTTGGTGAGACAGTATCCAGTAGATCAGGGTGACTTTAAATTTACTACTTAGCAGAAAAGACATTAATCCTCCTGGCCTCAAGCCTTCTGAGTACAGAGTTCAATGATGCGCCACCAGTTTCGGCTAACAGACTGATTTTAAGAATTTTATTTTATTTTTTAAAAAAGATTTATGTATGTGAGTACATTGTAGCTGTCTTTTAAGACACAACAGAAAAGGGCATCAGATCTCATTACAGATGGTTGAGAGCCACCATGTGGTTGCTGGGAATTGAACTCAGGACCTCTGGAAGAGCAGTCAGTGCTCCTAACTACTGAGCCATCTCTCCAGCCTTAAGACAAAATTCTAAAGAAACGCAGTTCACTTTTCCATATCCCCAGCGATTGGGAGATTGAGGTAGGAGTATTGTCAAAATATGTTACCGCGTCTCCCAAAATATAAGCATTACGATCATCCATAGAGAATCTCATTTTTGAGGTGGAGCAACCCTACCCTCTCTCCATAAATTGCCACAACACCTGAGGCCATGGGCCGACATGCATGTGACCACAGCTTCATAGGCTCGACTCTCTGGCCTAACATGCAGAGTTTGCAGCACCCTAACCTTAGCGGAATCGGCTCACGTGACCTCGGCCTCCCTGGCGCTGAATCCACGCCCCGCGAGAGCGGTCACCAATAGTCCACTGGTAAGAACTCGCACCGCTCCGCCCCCGAGGCCGCAGGGGCGGCCCCGCCCACCACGGACGGAGGAGGCGTGTCCAAGCGCGCAGAGGTGACGTGTTCTTCCAGCGCCAAGCAGAGTCGCCCCGGAGTGGTAGAAAAAACGCCTTCTCCCGGGTCCTAGGTGCGGAGTGAACACCGAGACCCAGAGGAGGGGGAAGCTGGATGTGGAGTTAGCCGCAGGAGACACTAACGTCCAGCCGGGAGAGTGCCAATCGAGATCACAGGTGCGGCGGCCAAGGAGGGTAGTGATTGGTTAGCCCAAAGTGAGTAATGGATTGCGGGCAATAGAGAAGGAAGTTGCGGGGATTGACCAAAATGTAGGTACCATGATGAGGCTGGATATTTGGAAGAAATCAGTGCACGTAAGAAGGATAAGAAAATGGGAACCACTTTGTTCCAAAGGTCTCCGGTTGGCTTGTAGAGGTCTGAGTGGATTAGAACAGTCTCAGGATTCAGACGCGTGTTGCTTGCCGCAGTCCAGCACGGATGACTTCTCTCTCTCTTTTCATTTATTCAAGGTTATTTGGCTGGTTTTTCTGTTCTTGTGTGATTTCTGACATAGCAAGAACTATGTCATGGATCAAAGAAGGAGAGCTGTCACTTTGGGAACGGTTCTGTGCCATGATCATAAAGGTGAGCAGGACCCCAGGGGGAAAGTTGACCTTTTGGATAATTGAGTAGTCGTATTAACGTTCACTAATAAATTTCAGCAATCCCTATGAAGTGGAATAGCAAAGGAATGAGAGAATATTGAAATTATAATGTAGTTTGCAGAGCTTCATTTCTAGTATTTATTGTACTGAGTGACTTTTTTTTTTTAAAGCCAATCAGGGTCTCTTAATATCATTAGATCACATAGACTTAGATTTTTCCTTCTGGAAAACTGAATTGTGGTGTTAGGAGTGTCAAAAGAGCTCACTGGTAAGATGCTTTCTTAGTATTCACAAGACTCTGAATTTGAAAAAGGAAGAGAGAATGTGATTCTGAATGGGAGGGAACAGAAATTTGTCTTGCTAGAGGTTAAACAACCCTTTCATGGGGTCGGATATCAGATATTGACATTATGATTTACGATAGTGCCAAAATGACAGTTATGAAGTAGCAGTGAAAATACTCTCATGGTTGAGGTCACCACAACATGAGGGTCACAGCATTAGGACGGTTGAGAACCACTGCCCCAGAGCTTTCATCCACTTCTCCTTGTAGTATCTTCTGAGTTAATGTTTCTTTCATGGTTAAGACTTTAACCATCTACTCTAGAGACAGACAACCATGAGGGAAAGTCCTGTTATTTACCAACCCTGTGGCTTAACAGACTTGTCTTTTTGAGGATTAAAAGAAATGTATACACAAAGAATTTAGCACAATATCTAGTGGTACTCAGCAATTTATCTTGGTATGATGATATATAGTGTACATTTAAAGGACAGAGAACAACTTTCAGGATCAGGCTTTGGGGCAAGTACCTTTACCAACTGAGCCATCAAGGCCCCATCAGGAATCACAACAATGTCATATTCTTTGCCTAAGAGTGGTTTTGATGCAAGCCAGTCAGCCTGGCTTTATTTTTTAGATACAGACTGTCATGCAGTGTTTAACAATGAATTTGAGTCAGTAGGCCTTGTATTTCCACATACTCACCTACAAATGTCAAATAATCACAAGTAGGCCAGAAAATGGAAACCCTTTCCTTAGGAAACTATGTGTGACAGCCTTGTGTTGGCAAAAAGAAGTGTAGCAGAAAAAAGCAAAAGACAGTGGAGGGATGAGTGTGAAAGATGGCTCAGTGGGTAAAGGTTCTTACAACCAAGTGTGTTAACCTAGATTCTGCCCCCACAACTTACACGGCAGAAGAGAGAACTGTTGAAGCTAGGCCCTGGTTCTTCCTCCCAGCTTCATGCTCCCAGAAACAAGACTCAGATTCAAAATATATTTACAAATACCCTGGCCATATAGCTAGGCTCTTCTCTGACTAGATATAACTTAAAATACCCTATGTATTCTAACCTACATTCTGCCACATGACTGGTTACCTGTCCTAAGATATCACGCATCCTGTTCATGATATCTTTCCAGAGAATCTCCCCTCTCCTTCTTTCCCAGAATTCTTTCTCCTTCTGATGTCCCACCTTCTATTTCCTGCCTAAAGAGAGGTCTGGTTTCTTTGAAAGAAAGGTGGGGGGAGGGAGGGAAGGAAGAAGGAAAGGAAAGAAAAGAAAAGAAAAGGAAAGGAAAGATAGAAATCCCTGAGTCTAAGCTTCTTATTTTGTTTCTTCCCTGTCTAAGACTATTTTTATTTGTAAACCATCCCCTAAACCATCCCATCCCAACTTAAGGGATTGGGACAACAGTCTTTCTTTTTTTTTTAAGATTTATTTATTTATTATATGTAAGTACACTGTAGCTGTCTTCAGACACCCCAGAAGAGGGCATCAAATCTCATTACAGACGGTTGTGAGCCACCATGTGGTTGCTTGGTTTTGAACTCAGGACCTTTAGAAGAGCAGTCAGTGCTCTTACCCTCTGAGCCATTTCTCCAGCTGACAGTTACAAATTGTCTTCTGACCTCCACAGTCGCACACATACACATAACACATATACACACACACACTCACACTAAATAAATAAATGTAATTTAAAAAAATTAAAGACAAAAATAATGAGTCAATAAAAGAGTTAAATTAATTGAGCAGATTTAAAATAAAGAAATACTAATGGGTCAATAAGTACCTGAAAAAAATGATTAGTATCTGTAGCTACAAGCAAATAAAAATCAAAACTCACTTAGATCAGGTTAGAAAGAGCTGGAGAGGGGTTTCAGTTGCTGAGAGAACTTGATGTTCATGCAGAGGACTCAGGTTCAATTTCCAGTACCCACCAGGCAGCTCACTGTAACTCCAGTACTGGCTCACGTGCGGTACACAGACATGTATGCAAGCCAAGGATCCATTCATATATAGAAAAAATTTGTCTTGCCTTAGTCAGAACAAGTCTTCATAAAAATCCAAAAGACAGCAAGGTTTGGCAAGGACACAAGGACCGTCCTCCGCTGCTGAGGGAATGCCGTCTAGTCGTGTGCACTGTCCACCAGTGCGCTGCTCGCCATTCACAGTGGCCAGCTTGCCAGATCAGCCTCTGTACTTCACAGTGGGTAGATGGAGTTTTAGAAATGTACAGCAGCACAGTGGTGCTTTGTTTAACCATGAGAAAGAAAGAAATCATGTAGTTCACAGGAAAGTAGATGGAATTGGTTATCGTCATGTTAGGTAGAATAAGCCCATTGCATAAAAATTAATCTCATGTGTTTTCTTTCCTGTGTGGGAATGTTGGGTCAAGAACTTAAAGGGTAAGGTGACTGCTGTTGATGCGGAGGGGGAGGGAGGGGAGAGCAAGAGATGCTAGGAAAGGTTCATGGGGGTGAACATGCAAGGGTGGGGAAGGTTCAGTGAAGAGCATGCTCACTCTGTACAAGTGAAAGCAAAGTGTACCAAGGTCTCTCTCAGATTTTATCGTGACACATTGTAATAACTATTTAGTGTGTCTGTGTGTCTCTGTATGTGTGTATGTTACATGGAGGCAAATACATGCCCCAGCACATGCGTGGAGGTGGAGCACAGCATACAAGAGTGGTTTTCCTTCTCCAGGTCCTGGCATCAATCCCAGGCTGTCGGGCTTGGCAAGAAGCACTTAGCACTGACTCGTCTCGTAGCCTGGGACTTTATCTGACTATTCAAACCTATTGGGAGGGATGTCATGTTCGTCTTTTATCCCAAAGAGAATGAAAGTGGCTCATTATATGTCCTCTGCTATAGGCTGGCCCAGTACCCAAACATGTCGCATTCATAATGGATGGCAACCGTCGCTATGCCAAGAAGTGCCAGGTGGAGCGACAGGAGGGCCACGCACAGGGCTTCAGTAAGCTTGCTGAGGTGGGTGTGGGTGACAGAGCCTGGACTGAGTGATGTGAAAATGACACTTGGAGTTTCCTGTGGTTTGAGTGTTTTTTATTCTTGTTTTGTTTTGTTTGTTGCTTTCTATCCAACGGTCTCATCGTGGCTTTAATACAGCTGCCATCATCCCAGAATATTAGGATTAGCAAGCTTCTGTGTCCTGCTACCATTAGTCATTTTATTTTAATTGTATCTCACATGCAGGCTGCTACTAAATGTCTTACCATTTAGGAAACTGCTGGGTCAGCAGGTAAGGGCACTAGCGACTGAGTCTGAGTTCAATAGCTGTACCACTTGTGGTAGAAGGAAGGATCCAGTGCCCAAAACTTTGTCTGTAATTTTCACACACATTTTGTGCTGCGAATGAATGCATCCACCCACATGCATGGATGTCAAAATCAACTTTTGTGTAATTGTGCATATCATTCTATGACTTTATGCTTGTCAAGGCTATTCTTATTTTATTTTTTTCCTTTACCTATATTCTAGTGACGGCAAAGGCTGCTTGTTTGTTTGTTTATTTGTTCGTTTGTTTGGGATTTTTCTCAGTATAGCCCCCCTGGCTGACCTGGAACATGCTCTGTAGACCAGGCTGGCCTTGAACTCACAGGGATATGCCTGTCTCTGCCTCCCGAGTGCTGGGATTAAAGGCATGTGGGACCACTACCAGGTCTGTTTGCTTATCTTGGATAGAAGGTTTCACTCTATAACCCTGGCTGGCCTGGAACTCTGTAGATCATGCTGCCTCAAACTTATGGAGACTTGCCTTCCTCTGCCTCTCAGTGTTGGTACAGAGTGTGAGACACCATGAGTGGTTATATTTATTTTTGAGTCAGTATCTTACTGCTATAGCCAGGCTGGCCTCATACTCCATGTAACCAAAAGTAACCCTGACTCCCGGTCTTCTTGCCTCTACTTGGGAGTGCTGGGATTACAGACATGGTGCCACTGTACATGGTTTACAGACATGGTGCCACTGTACATGGTTTACAGACATGGTGCCACTGTACATGGCTTTAACCCAGGCGTTTACTCACGATAGGCAAATGTTTTACCAACTGAACGACTTTCCCAACAGTGGTTTATTTATTTATTTTGCATTTTAGGGAATTTAGTTGGGCCAGGTGGCCACATGCCTTTAATCCCAGCAAAGCCATGTGGATCTCTGAGTTAATACCAGCCTGGTCTACAGAGAGAGTTCCAGGACAGCCAGGACTACACACAGAAACCCTATCTTGAAAAACCACACCAAAACAAAACAAACAACAAAGACAGCATCTTCCTCTGTATCCAAGCTGGACTTGATCTCAGGGCTCCCCTGTCTCAGCCGCTCGAGTGCTAGGTGTGTTGTGTCAGTGCTGCCAGAAGTTACTCCTGACATGGGTAAGCTTTTGGGGTGACTGCTATGCCGTGTTTACCGTAGCATAAAAGCAGCCTTCCACTTCTAAATACTTGTCTGGAAAATGAAACACAGGAAGCCCTTTTGCAGACTATGGAGTGCCACCCAGTGGTCTGGTTGTTGCTTCTGTTCCGACTTTCCAGCCTCTTGGTGCCTCACACAAGCTCTCCTAGCCATCTTATCAGGATGGCTTTGTAATCCCTTCCTGCAGATAAAGGAGCTTAGTCCCAGAGAGGTTAATAGTTGCCTACAGCTCATTTCAAGTCCAGGATGGGGTCACCGGGTAAAAACCTAGGACTTTATGTTCTTGTTGAAAACTTCTTTGGGATAAAATAAAAATGACAGTTTTTAGTTTTTCTTCCTGTTTTGTTTTTTTAAGATATTATTTCTTATAGCCCATGATGGCCTCAAGTTCAGTATACATAGCCCAGGCTGACTCACGATCTTCCGGCCATCTACCTCTCAGAAGCACAGATTAGAAGTGCTCCATAACATACCTGGATTGGTTTCTTTTCATGATTTTTGAAGTTTGTTTTAGAAAGGATCTACTGTGTAATCTAACCTAGCCTTGATCCTTGTGCTTCAGGTTTTCAGATTCCTGAGTGGTGATGACTTTTTCCCTAGGGTGGTTCATTATTCAAACATAAGCGCTGAGGTCGCCCTGGCTTTACTCAAGTCTGGGGAGGAGAAAAGTCCTTGGTCAGAGCTAAAGAGTCAGTCACCTCTCCCTGTTCGTCCTGTGGTCTAGCTCTGTCTTTACCTCCCCCCTCAGACTCTACGCTGGTGTTTGAGCCTGGGCATCCTAGAAGTGACTGTCTATGCATTCAGCATTGAGAACTTCAAACGTTCCAAGAGTGAGGTTGACGGACTCCTGGATCTAGCCCGACAGAAGTTCACCTGCTTGATGGAAGAACAGTAAGACACTGTCCAGATGGAGAATGTCCTGTCCCACCATCCCTGTCTAACCTTCCCTGACCCCATCCCTGAGCTCTTTGATCTGAAATGTTATCAAGGAGACTGACATCCAAGGTTATCCACTGGCCTTCACGTTCACATGCAGGAAGAACACAAAACTGCTAGTCTACTTGTATTTCATAGTTGGGACATCAAAGAGAAGAAGAGCCCTTGTAGGTGGTCACAGCAAGTTGGTGATAGAGCTGGATTGGGAACCCAGTCCTCACTCCTCCAGGCCCCTTCTAGTTCCTCTGTGACCCTCAGGCACCTCTTGGCTGAGCATTCCTGTGCCCCTTTGTCCTGTTGAGCAGCCTGTCAGGTTGTTACAGCTGGCTTGTCCGAGGGTCCAGTAGGGGACACTGAGAGACAAAAAGCACTGAGCTCAGAAGCTAGGACTGCATGCAGGAGCGGCAAACGTGAGCGTCCTTGGACTGAAATCTAGATACTACTCAAATTTGGCTTTGATTAGACTACACATTGAACTTTTATAGATCCCTCAAAATAGGTAAATGGGTCTTGTTTCACAGACTTGGACAATATGTGGTTGAAGGTTATATAGCCAGATGGGCCATGGATGTGGCCTTTTATTCTGGGTCATGTCCTTCGGGGCTGGCCAGAGATTCCTACAGTAATCAGCTCCTGCCTCTCAATATAAAACACCAGCTTCCTTGTGGCATTCCCAGGGAGAGAGGCTGAGTGGAAACTGAGTACTCACCTCGTGAGAGCTACTGTATGGATGCACTGTGAGTGAGGGTGTGGTCGGGCTCTAGAACCGGACCCCCCAGGCTCAGACCTGGCCATTCACTCATCCATCCAAATTCCTCAGCATTCTAATCTTTTTGGACCTTAGTCTCCTGGTCTGTAGAGGGGAACTTACGGTCTGTACCTCAGCGGAATTCGTTGATTGGACTAAAGTATTTCAACCACCATCTAACTATAAATACCTACTCTCCGCTGTCATTGTTCTCTTATTGTACAAGAATATAACAAATGCTACCAATATTACAGTTCCTACTCGAGCAATTTACTGACTTGCTCGATTGGGACAGAAATCACAGCTGTGTAAAATACACCTCTCTCAAGGACACCTGAGGTAGTATTACATGGCCAAGAGTTTGTGTTCTCAAGGCAGACAGATCTGGTTCACGCCAGACATGACACATGAAATGACCTTGGGCAAGTCTTATCTGAGCCTCAGCGCAGTGCTGGGCACCTCTCAGAGTGCTGACATGGTTCTGGAAGTGCACACACACACCAGTGCCCGGCACAGGCGACGAGTTTGTGGTCGGTTCTTACGCCCAGGCCTGTGTTCTGCTTGGTGGGTGCCCCGTCACAGTGCTGCCTCCTTTCTCCCTTCTCAGGGAGAAGCTGCAGAAGCATGGGGTGTGCATCCGGGTCTTGGGTGATCTGCATCTGCTGCCCTTGGACCTCCAGGAGAAGATTGCATATGCTGTCCAGGCTACTAAGAACTACAACAAGTAAGTTCTCGGGTTTCTTAGGAGAGGCACCCAGAGCTTCCGAGGTCTGTACTCCATGCAAGGTTCTCAAGAGAGTAGTTTGTGATGCTTAGAGACTTTGACCTGTAGAGGAGACCAGGTGCCTTTCCTTTCATTCACACGCAAGCCCAGCCCCTTGCCCTCCCCACCCCAATTTGTTTGAGAACTATAAATGTGCACACATGCACACAAACACCCACCCACACCACACCACATATACTTGAACTGGACAAGTGTCAGGATAGATATCGTTTAGTCTTAGGCTAGTGTGGTAGTACATACCCTTAATTCCATCACTAGATAGGCAGAAACAGGCATATCTCTGTGAGTTTGAGGCTGACCTAAGCTACATGCGGGATCCTGCCTCAAAAAATTAAAAATAATATTAATAAAAAATCCAACAGTCCTAATCCTCTCTACATGCTTTTCAAGAATCTTTTCTGTCCTACTCTGTGGCCCATGAACAGATTTAGAGGACAAAGTTCAATAATGCACACTCCACTGTGTGTGCCTTTGAAACAGTAGTGTTTCAGCGTTGATTTTACCTTGCATCTGGTCTCCTCCCGTCTACCCTATGCTTAGGCTAATATTACAGAGGATTTCCTTCCTCTGTGGACTGGTTGGCAATACTGGCGGTAGGTGAGTGGATGTGGTTAGGAAGGCAGTAAAGGTCATTTACGTTTGATCTAATTAGATGAAGAATATGCTTATTCCAAGAACTTTTAGAAATCGTGAAACTGCCCACCGTCTTACCCTTCAAAAGTTAAGTGCCTGTGACCTCCCAGGGGATGACTGCTCCGACTCCGGCCATCAGACCCTGTTTCTCTGGTGAATTATTCTGCTCTGCCATCCTCAGGTGCTTTCTCAATGTCTGCTTTGCATACACATCGCGTCACGAGATCTCCAATGCTGTGAGAGAGATGGCCTGGGGCGTGGAGCAAGGTCTGCTGGAACCCAGGTACCTGGGGTGTCTCTCCTGGTAACTGGTACGGAAGACAGAATGAACTAGTGTTCCAACCTTGCCGAGCTATGCACTGGATCAGAACTCAGATCAGGGTGCGCATGGGAAATACTTAGGGGACTTCCCCCAAACAGATGGGGTCACCCGAGTACACCACACTGAGAAACCGCAGACAGCTGTTAGACCGTCCTGTCCAATGAGAAGGGACATTCTCCTTGCACATTTTTTTCAGTAATTACTTTTATGTTTGTTATGGAGGAGAATCTTTTAGGTTTCTCAAATTACAGTTTCATAACACAGGATTAAGGTATTGTGAGGTATGGGTGGAGGGAGGGAGGAAAGTAAGGGAAGTTTTTAATCATTACCAACTTAGTGCAATCCTAATAATTAAGGCTTAGAAGAATGGAGGAATTTTTGAAGCCATCTGTCTATTTGGCCCTTCTAATGTTGTTAATAATCTAATCTTTGGTATTGTTAGTAAATTAATAATCGTAATGGTGAAATCATGGTGGCAGACATAACTGAACAGTGCGGTATGTTACTGCTTTGCTGTCCCTAACCTCATGGGAAAGAGTCTCGGCTTCTTTTCAGTTTATAAATATGGAAACTGAGATAACATGTTCGTGGTCAGTCTGCTAGTAAAGCAATCCAGAGGCCTTGTCTTCATTTTTATCATCTGAGATCTTGGGATGCAGGAAATTGAGCTGGGCATGGTGGCACAAACCTGTAATCCCACCTACTTTGGATACTTGTAAGTTTGGGAACAGCCTACACAACATACTGGAACCCCCTGTCTCCAAAGACCAGGATGTGTGGTTGGTATAGCGCCCATAAGTGTCCTTGGTAAGACCTTGGCTTTGATCTCCAGTGTCATAAAAAAAAAAAAAGCCAAACAAACCAATAGAAAACAACCCCGGCTCCATGACTAACACCCAGAAAGTACTGTTTTGTTGTTTAAAACGTGTGTGTGTGTGTGTGTGTGTGTGTGTTGGCTGGGGGGATCAAGTGTACACATGGACTCAGGATGTTCTACCCATGGATTTCATTGGTGCACGTTGGTGTCCTCTGCTGTTCTAGAGAACCCTAGACAGGATCCCATTTAAGGAAGAGGGAAGTTTGCCTCAGGGCTTATCATAGGACAGAGATGTTGGATCAGTAGTCCAGGGGGGTCAGGACAGGAAGCTCCAGGGGGAAGGTCATCTGTGGGGTGCTGGACTGAGGCAGGCATGAGGGACCTGGAGAGAGTCCTGTGAACAGATGACCAAGGATGAACTTTGTGACCATTGGACAGATTGGCTCTTACAAGAAAAACAGACAGTCTGTGTTACAAAACACAAGAGAGGGAATTTGTTGGTACCAGTAGAGGAGGAGGTGGGCAGGTGTTGGCACAATAGTACTAATGCTCTAGAGGGACGAATTAAGTTATAGATGGTAAATTGGCTGTTAGGGGGAAATTACGGTGCTGGCCAAGTGGATGGGCTAGGAGATGGCCAAGTGGCTAAGGCAGAAGGGGAATGTATAAGGTGGGGTATGTGTGGGTCTAGCATATGCAAGGCCTTGGGCTCACTTTCTAGTACTGCTTAGCCTCAGGGAAAGAAAACTTTCGAACATATATATATGTAGGTGTAAGTTAATGGTAATTAGCTTGGGAGTAATTTCATAGTTGTTCTGTTATGCTTTATAATTAATGTTTGAGTAGTCTTGTATATATGAAATAATAATTGAACTAATGATGGAAAATATTTATACTAGAAAGAATCCTCTAATTTAGCAAGCAGAATTAACACAGAGAAGCTCCTGGGAACTGACTCCTAATATAGCTTTACCCTCACTCTGTGCTTATCTACTGACCTTACGTCTCGCTCCCCTTCCAGGAAGTGTTTCCTAGCCATCTTCCTGATTGTCGTGTATAATCTGCCGTAGTGGGGCTCTCATGCCAGCATGGTAGATAGAATCGCCAGGGCCAACAGCGGCCCTGCAGCTTGACTCTCCCCGCACACTGAGCTCACTGGGACCTCGGCTGTACTCTGTGTCACATTTCTATCAGGGTTATTAGACTTCTGTTTGCTTGACACCACCATCTGACTCCTTTTCTCTTTCTTTAGGATAAGGGCTTTTTTCCCCTAGAAATAAAAATTGACAGGGTGTTTGGGCGGCTGGAATTAGAGAAGAAATAAGGTTGACCCTCAAGGCTGGTTAAAAAACTGTCAGTGAGTTGCTTTGAATAGGCTGCGTGGCCTCCTGTAGTCCTGCTTCTGTGTAATCAATAATAATTGTGACCATTTACTAAGTAAGCACAGGGCCGTGCAGATTTACTGTATTGTTCAGTTTTAATACACGTGTACTTGAGATGGGCACTAACCTTAAATTCTTGATCCTCCTTCAGCTAAAGAGGGCTGCAGTTGCAGCCGTTGGCTCAGTTCCCGGCTCCCTCACCCTATAATGTATAAGTTGGTTTTATCTTCATTTTACTTATTTGTTTTAGTTTATGTGTGTGGGAGCAGGTTTGTGCGTGCCACAGTGTACAACGGAAGGTCAGAGGGTAGGCTTCGGGCATGGTGTCTCACCCTTCTGCCTCATCTGAGACAGTCTCTTTGCTGCTGTATAAGCCACGCTAGCTGGCCCTCTGGAGGTTCTCCTGTTTCTCCCTTTCCCCATACAGGCACTTTGGGATAGCAAACACTTGACTTAATGCATCGTCTGGTTATCACTGGTGTGTGGAGATCCAGCCTCCAGTCACCAGCAAGCACGGTCACACGCTGAGCCATCTTTTTAGCCCTTCGTTGTAAAGAAGAGACTACAGAAACAGGAAATAGGAATTTGCACAGTTGGTCCACCTGCCTTGTGTCCTTTCAGTTTGGTATACTGACTGCCACATAGAAGGCTGAAGTGGACAAAGGAATCTACCATAAAAGCCGCTGACAGAACTGGAGAGATGTCTCAGCAGTTAAGAGCACTGACTGCTCTTGCAGCAGACCCTAGTTTAATTTTGAGCACCCACATAGTGTCTCACAACCATCTGCAACTCTAGGTCCATGGGATCCAGTCCCTTCTTGTGACTTCCTCGGGTACCAGGTGTGGCATGGTACATGTACATACATAAAGTAAATATAGCTTGAAAGAAAAAGTTAGCAAGTACTCAGATGTGGTATTACCTGCCTGTAATCTTAGCACTCAAGAGGATGGGTCCAGAGGACTGCTGTGAGTCTGATCCCAACCTGAGCTACAGGGCAAGGCCCTGTCCAGAGATAGGGCTCAGAGCCTGGACAGATGGCTCGGAGGTTAAGAGCACTTGCTGCTGTTGCAGAGAACATGAATCTAGTTCCCAACACCTATGCGGTGGCCCATAGCCATCTGGAACTCCAGTTTTAGTGCATCTGACCTCCTCCTCTGGCCCTTAATCTTTTTAAAAAATGAACTGGGGATACTGGGGTTGTATGTCCCCATCATACAAAAGACCTTAGGGTCCATTGCAAGTACTGCATTGAAAAGTAAAAAATTAGGGCCAGCAGGATGTCTCAGCAGCTCCTTGCTACCAAGTCTGGAGACCTGAGTTTAACCCCTGAACTCATATGGTGGAGGGAGAGAACCATCTCCTCGGTGTCCTCTGGCCTCCATGTGCATGCTGCGGCACATGCACGTTCACATACACAAAGCGGAGGAGTAAACGGGCCGACTCCCCGGGACCCATGTGGCAGCTATAAACCCCGTTCTAGGAGACCTGACATTCTCTTCTGTCATCCACAGGTACTCGCCAAGCACATGGTGCACATACATGCATGCAGTCAAATTCTCAAACACACAAATAAATTATGCTGGGTGGTGGTGGCACATGCCTTTAATTCCAGCACTCAGGAGGCAGAGGTAGATCTCTGAGTTCAAGGCCAGCCTGGTCTACCTAGGGAGTTCCAGGTCAGCCAGGGCTACACAGAGAAACTCTGTCTCTAAAAAACTAAATAAATAAATTGATATATCTTTTTGAAAAATAAAGTAAACCTTTAAAAATAATAAATATATCACAATGTAAATATTTGTAACTAGAAATCACACTGAGGAATTTCGACCCAGAATGCTGGTTTGCTTCTCCATTTAATGTTGTAATAGGATACTTTTTCATGTCCTGTACTTTAGTACATTTCTCACTACATTTTTAGTAATTTTCACTAGCTGAAAGCTAACATAAACAAATGTGTATCATATCTGAGTTTACCTAAATATCTCTGTGTTTATTCTATACTTAAGCTGATTCTAATTTCTCATTAATACGAATGATGAACTCCTTGAGCTTAGAGTCGGCTGCATTTGGGATCCCTTCCTATGCAGTTGGATCTGGCAATGGCCATTCATAGTATTATTTCCAGGATTGTCAAGATTTATTTTTCTTTTCCTTTTGATTTTCTTCTTCCTCGTGGTGGGGGTTGTGGAAACATGCAAGGCACGTGCTCTACCATTCCAGGCCCCGTGGTTTCTTAAATGGTTTCTGTTTTGTTGGTGAATAGTAGTATTTTTTCAGTTATTTCTAAACAGTCTTCATGAAGACAACTAATGCTGTTTACTTAGTGTTGGAGTTTTCTTTCTTCTCCTTTTTTTTTTTCTTTTTTTTGGTTTTTCGAGACAGGGTTTCTCTGTGTAGCCCTGGCTGTCCTGGAACTCACTCTGTAGACCAGGCTGGCCTTGAACTCAGAAATCTGTCTACCTCTGCCTCCCAAGTGCTGGGATTAAAGGCGTGTGCCACCACTGCCCGGCTGTATTGGAGTTTTCTTAACCATAATCAATAGATCCTTGGTTTCCTTTTGTCAGTTTTATCTTTCCCCACTGTTTCCTCCTTTTCTATTTACATTCTGCCCACAGCCTGAAGCAGGTAGCAGAAAGCCCTCAGAAACTTACAACTCAGACTCCAAGTAGACATCCATAGTCAAGAGGACCAGGCAGGAGATAGTGCCGTTGTTGTCCCATGTTTGCTTAGATGGCCTTGTTATCCCTTGTGTGTTTGGCCATTTCATAATTCCTTGATGCACCCAGATATGTTGTTGGATTTGATTGACTCTCGGTATAACCATGTGGTAGACAGAATAAATGGACCTATTTGAAAGATAAGGGAGCTGATTGCTTATGTGGATTGTACTGATCTTAAATGATTTCTCACCAGGGAGTTAGGACCATGCAGTCAAGACAAGAGTATGTGATTGCCAGGGCAGTCTGAACCCAGAACCCTTCTCTTGCCCAGTCATAAGCAAATATTGTTTGCTGTACAATTATACAGAAAATACATCTCCTTCTCTGGTTTAAAAAAGGTAGTTAAGAAATGAAGGCACATGTCAAAGCACCCCAACTAATAAGTATGTTTATTTTTCTTTTCTTTGTTTTTAAACTTCATTCTGTGATTTTTTTTTTTTTTTTTTTTTTGAGATTGTGCTTTCCTGTGTAGCCCAGGCTGGCCTTGAACTCCTAACCCTCTGCCCCAGCCTCCAAGCTCTGGTTTCTGGTTTTGAACACTCACTTCAGGCATTCATGCTTTCGTTCTTCTTAAAATATTTTTCCTTGTTTTTTTATCTTTTGTATATGGATTTTTCCTTAATATGTTTGTGCACCATATGCATGCAGAGTCTTTGGGGGCCAGAAGAGGAACCTGGACTCCCCTAGAACTGGAGTTACAGTGAGCCACCACGTGGGTGCTGGGAATTGAACCTGGGTCCTCTGCAAGAGCAGCCAGAGCTCTTATCTACTGACCGATCTCTCCAGCCCCTTTTTGCTGTTGTGACCCCGTGACATGCTCTCCATAGAAAGTTTGTTCTTTTCACTCTTCACAAAATACAGCTCATAAATTGGAGATTCCTGGTCCTGTTCATGTGTCCATGTTAGGGTGGGCAAATACTCCTGGAGCCGGCAGATACCAACCGTGAGAGCGCCCTCCTCTGTCAATGGGAAAGCTGTATTTCAAAAGTCTCCCTCAGTTGTCTCTGTCTCCTTGGGAGTGTCTTTCTTACCATCATAAGAGAAGTCGTCATTTTGCTGCTTCGGTTTTCATTTTGATGTGGGGAGCAGGTGTGCCTTAGTACACTTGTAGGTGTCACAGGTCAACCCTGTCAGGTGTGCCATGGTACACTTGTAGGTATCACAGGTCAACCCTGTCAGGTGTGCCACGGTACACTTGTAGGTATCACAGGTCAACCCTGTCAGGTGTGCCACGGTACACTTGTAGGTATCACAGGTCAACCCTGTCAGGTGTGCCTTGGTACACTTGTAGGTATCACAGGTCAACCCTGTCAGGTGTGCCACGGTACACTTGTGGGTGTCACAGGCCAACCCTGTCAGGTGTATCACGGTACACTTGTGGGTGTCACAGGCCAACCCTGCACAGTTCTCTCTTTCCACTTTTATGTGGGTTTGAGGAATGAAACTCAGATCACACTGGCTTGTGTGGCAAACAGCTTTACCCACTGAACCATCTTTCTTGTTAGCCCCAGTTCTTTTTATTAAATCCTGTGTTTAAGGCCTGGGTTTCAGCCTCCATCATAATTCACTAAATAGACGAAAGTCTTTCCTTCCTTCTTGACTAACTCACTGTTAAAAACTTTTGTGTGGCTTTCTCAACTTCATTTTTTTGTACATACATATACATACATGTATGTATATATGTATATATATGCATATATGTATTTTATAATACAGTGATTATCATAACTTCCTTCACATAAATGATGTGTGACTATAGACTTGTGTATATTTTTCACAATATGTTTTCTTAAATTTGCTTTTTTCATGTAACAGTCTGTCTTAGAAGTCTTTCCAAATCAGTATATTTAATTTAAATTCATCTTTTTGTTGTATTTTTGTTATTTTCAGATCTAATTGCCATTTTGCAGTTCTGGGGATTAAACTCAGGGCCTTATGCCTTTTAGGTGCATATGCTACCACTAAGCCACATACCCATTTTTAAGTTTTCTTTAAAAAAATGAAGAAAGAAACTCAGTTGCAGAGCGTTTCACCACACTGCCAGGGCAGAACGTGTCTTTTAAAAGCAAAACAAGTCAAACAGATAGAAGTGGGCCAGTGACACATGTGGTTCTAGGCCTATAAGCAAATGAGATTGGGCAGATAGTTCCTGTCATCTGAGCTTCCCTCTTCGGTATCCATAACAATGGGCATGGACTCCTTCCATAGGACTTTGGATGATGCTCTGTGTTAGAGCGCTTCTCTGGCACACTCAAGGCCCTGGGGGAGAAGAAGCATTGTATGCGGTTTGCAGATTTAAAGTCATTCTTGGGTCGGGGATGTACCGGCAAATGTATTTGATGGTGGCCAATCACCAACGGGGAGGCTGTGCGTGGAAGTTGACGAGTGAATACCACAGAGAGACATGTGCTTCTGTCTCCTGCCCACCTAGTGATGTCTCCGAGTCTCTGCTTGATAAGTGCCTCTATAGCAACCACTCTCCTCACCCTGACATCTTGATTCGGACTTCTGGCGAAGTGCGGCTGAGTGACTTCATGCTCTGGCAGGTAGGTCGTCTTGGAGCATGTTATTTTGGGGTTGGGCTGAACCCTGGAACTGAACAAGAATCCCAAATGTGAGTGATTTGTTCCTATTCTCCATCACTGTATGAGCAGGGCGGAGGGCTCCCATGTAGAACTGTCCGTACCTCCAGGTTGTACCTAGTAACCCTGCTTTGCTTTCCTTGCCTGACCCTGGGCCTGTGACGTGCTCCTTGCTGTCCAAAGTGCAGGGCTTGCATCCTAAGGAGAGACCAAAGCCATCTTCCCTGACAAGAACTTACAGATGCCACTCTTCAAGAAACAGACCCTTGACACACTGGCTAAGCTGGGTGTCACACCAGCACCACCAGAGCCTTCCCTTTCGGTTTGTCATCTCCTCTTCAGAATATAAGTCGCTGCCTGCGCAGGCAGATTCTGTGAGAGAGTTCCACTGCATCCAGACTCTCGGGCCTGCTGTTGCCTTTTTCCGCAGCTCACACCTGATTAGTACTGTTTGCTTAAAAATCTCTTGTTTTCAGCCAAAAAAAAAAAAAAAAAAGGAAGGAAGAAAGAAGGAGGAGGAGAGGTTGAGGGAGACTCAGCTTGAAAACATCTCCTGTACAGGGGCCAGAAATTTCTAATGGATCATGTTAAAATTGAGGATCTGGGGGACTGGAGAGATGGCTCAGTGGTTAAGAGCACCACTGACTGCTCTTGCAAAAGTCCTGAGTTCAGATCCCAGCAACCACATGGTGGCTCACAACCATCCGTAATGAGATCTGATGCCCTCTTCTGGCTTGCAGGCATACATTCAGGCGGAACACTATACATAGTAACTCCTTAAAATAAGGACTGGTGCATATGGGTGACAACCTGTGTTTGATCCCTGGCATCCACATAAAAAGCCTGCTGTGATGGGACACACTCAGAATCTCAATGCTTGGAGAGCAGACAGAAGGGTCCCTGGAGCTCTGGCTGGCCAGCATTGCCTCATCTGCAGGCCCCAGTCTCAAGAGAGCGAGCCTATCTAAAGAGGAGCAGAATCTAAGAGTGACCTCTGACCTCCACAAGCACTCAGAGACACACACAGGTGAACTGGCAGCTAGCTACTGCAAATACTTTGACTTAAAGTTTGGGTATCATGAAGGAAATTTAATGTCTATCTAATGTTTCTGGTACTAGAATCACACTTAAGAAATAGCAGTGGTGGTGGGCTAGAGCGTGCACAAAGCCCTGATTTGATCCCTGGCACTTTGCAAGGAGGACAAAAAGGGAGGGAGAAAGAAGATGGAGGAAAGGAAGGAGTTAGAAACTGGGAAAGAAAGATAAAAACCAAACATCCTGGAGAGGTAGAGACCTTACCCAAAGGTTCATCCAACAGATGCAGGGGTCCCATGCCTTTATAATGAGACTTAGCATCTGGAGGTGGTGACGCATGCCTTTAATGCCAGCACCTGGGAGGCAGAGGCAGGTGGATCTGTAAGTTCAAGGACAGCCTGATGGACAAGAAGGCTGGGGGGAAGTCATTGCAGCCTTAGGAAAGAGAAGTGGCAGCTCTTGGACCAGCCTCCTGCAGGCGCCGCTCTTAGCCGACCATGGCACCTCCTGCCTTAATATTGCCCAGCATTCAGAGGCAGAGGCAGACTCTTAGTGTGAACTTGAGGGCTGCTGTTCTATAGAGCAAATCCAGGCCAGCCAGGGCTACATAGTGAGACGCTGTCTCAGAATAAAAAGCCACTTTCATTTGTTCTGGAGAAAGTTCTTGGTGTCTTGGTAGAAGCTGTGGGGAAGGTGACATTGGTTTACAGTAGTGAGCAAGTCTGCCCCTGGGGGGCATTTGGTTGTTCAGTACAGCAGACAGTAAGCAAGTGGCTATCAGGAGTGTTGGGGTCACGGGCGTTCATGTTCACCCTGTTCTGGGCTTTTCCTTCATGCGTATTTCATCTACATTGTTCCATAAAGACTCAGTGAGGCCTAGAAAGGTGAAAAAACTCAGCCAGTTCTGTGGTAATGGTAGCTAGGCAGTTTGGCTCCAGAACCCATCGGCTTAAAACATGGCGTCACTCTGCTGCTACTTAAAATAACGGGAGCAGCTACCATTTGTTCTGACTGACGTTACCAGACTGTGTCTCAGGTGACCTCCAAGGGCCAGGAGCCAATAACATAATCCAGATGTCATTTCATAGTCCTAAAATTGGCTTTTAGAGACATGGTGTAGCTGGGCGTGGTGGCACATGCCTTTGGTCCAAGATCTCAGGAGGCAGGCAGAGCAATGTGAATTTCAAGCCAGCATGGTCTACACAGTTAATTCCCTACCAGCCAATGCTACACAGTGAGACTTTCTCTGACAAAAAAGAAGGGAAAGACCTGGTAGAAATATTTATCTAAGTTAGCTCTGCCTTGCCACAGGCAGGGAATCCAGTTGCCTTGTGACCCTTCTTCCAAGAGTGAGGGAGACTGGGCTGGCCGCTGACACATGCGGACTCTGGGAACAGGGGCCATCTTGTCTAGGCCTTTCCCACCCCGCTGCTCCTCTGTGGGAGTTCTGAGCAGTACTGTATCTCCTTGGCTAACTCACGCCCTGCTGCTTGTTTTCACCAGACTTCCCATTCCTGCCTCGTGTTCCAGCCCGTCCTGTGGCCAGAATACACATTTTGGAACCTCTGTGAGGCAATCCTGAAGTTTCAGATGAACCATAGTGCACTTCAGGTATGAGTTGGGCAGGCTGGGATGGAAAGGTTGGCACTGACTAGACCTTGCTGTGTACCCCTTTTTAACAATTTTTATTTTATTTGTGAGTTTCTGTGCATAGATGTGCCGTAATTAATGCATGTGTGTGACGTAGCGCATGTGTGGAGGGCAACGTTTGAAAGTTGGTTCTCTCCTTCCTATGGGTCTCAGGAATTGAACTCTGGTTGTCAGCCTTGGTGACAAATGCCTTTACCCACCGAACCATCTTTCCAGCCCATAAACAGTTCTTGACAAACAATGTTGGTCATTATAATACTACTACCACACACTGATCATTTACTGTCAGACACTGAACATTTAGCCAGTTCCTCATTTCTGCTCCCAAGAACTCAGTCAGGTAGGTAGGTCTTCTCAGTCTCTCTATAAATGAGTAAATAGATGACTGGGCCCGGGAGAGACAGAGAGAGAGAGACAGACAGAGAGAGAGACAGACAGAGACAGAGAGACATTGTTTAGGGACCAATATGATATAAGAATAAGGTGTCCTGAAGACAAAGGAGAAAGCTCAGAGAGCCTAATCAAAGTCACAGGTGTTAACACCCACCTCTAATACTTGCTATTGGGAAGCTGAGGTAGGAGGATCTCAAATTCAAAGCCAATGAATTTGAGACCATGTCTCAAATAAATGTAGGTGTGACAGTAGGGTTCTGCAGAGCCCAGAGCACTTCCAGAAGGTTCCTGAGTGGCCGGACTGTCTTCATGCTGCCGGTGGTCTCCCTAACTCTTGCCCTCAGCATTGGACCACCCCTGCCCATAGGCAGATTCACCAACCCGGAGCGGCTGTGCTGCTTCTGTCTGTATTATCTGTTTAACGCTCCCTAAAGGTATCAGCCTTGTGTCCTTATTTCTCCAGATATGAAAACAGGGACAGGAACTAACTGTGCCAAGGCCACAGAGCTAGGGACCGGAATTTTGAAATCATAGATGTTTCCTAAGTCTGGAGAGCGAATGGGCAGGAAGAAGGAATGATGTAAGTATTAGCGCCCCTTTGGGGGACCTAATGGAAGCCATAGAAGATGTCCAGTGAATTGCAGGGGTGGTACTTACACTCAGTCACATAGACTACTTCAGGGTTCACAGGATCCCCGAAATCTGTCCACAAGCCCCCGTCTGGAACTTCTAGCATTAGTGACTTGAATTATGAGGGTTTTATCATTGAGTCTCACAATATGAGTAATTTGAATAAGGCAACTCAGAACAAGTAGAAAGAGAAATAGTAGAGAGCCTGTTACCTGCTGCCAGGGAGGATGGCCATCAGATTTTTTTCCGTGCAACTGAAGCTGCATCTGAAACTGAAACACTTTTTAGTTTTTATTTTTTCGATGAGAAACTTTCTGAAGTACGTCTTGTGACTTGACACCTGCAGCATAGGTAGTGGTTGTTGCTAGTGATGGTTAGAATAGTCACTTTCTAATGGTGAGGATGCTGGGAATGGTAGCCGCCACCTTCCGCACTTCGTTGTACAGCGATGTAGAGTAGGACTCTATGTTGTGTAGATGGCTCCCAGATAACTGGTTCTGAGACCTCTCAGAGAGTTTTCTAAGATCTTCCTCTTTCGTCTCCTGCTGTATCAGTGGCCAATTTCGACAGTGTACTCCCTTCCCTTTCCTTCCTGTTTACTGTTTTAAGTCAACTGTAGGCCAAAAAAAAAAAAAAGAGCAGGAAATTAACGCAGTAGAGTGTGTGTGAAGTGAATGTCAATTGGCTCTGCTCGAAGCCTGCAGAACTTGGCCTGTGAGCCTTTGTGAGGAGACATTCTTGTGTGGAGACCTATAATTTGAATGCCCAGATCCTTTATTATCTCAAGTTTCTTCGAGCCTTGCGTGTGGTTTGTAGAGGAGTTGCCTCAGGCTCTGTGCTCTCCGTAAGTGTTTACTGAGTCCCTGCTATGAATCAGGCATGTAGTTATGCACAGGGCAGTCAGCAGTCACCCTCATGGAGCGTGTACTCTTAGTGGAGTAACAGACTGTAAGCAAGCAAAGAAAGGTAAGGAAGTGCTCAGCTGTGGGATGTGGAAAGAACAGAGGGGAGTGGAAGCGGGCTGAGGGCATGGAGGGTACACAGGTTAGGTACTGAGAACACTAAGGGTGAAGGTGGGGACAAGCTGGGGGTGCTAGGCCTCTTAAGCATTCAGACCTTGGTACCTGGAACTACACAAGCAGAGGACTTAAAGAATGGGCAGAAGCTGACAAGGCATTTGGTTAAATACAAAACCACTTGAGACTCTAAGGGGCAGAGGCAGAGCTGGGAGGCTAAGCATGTCTGTGCGCACAGTAGGTCCAGGGCTTTATGTATACCAGGCTAGCTGCTTCTCCAGCCCTACACCTGCTTGTTGTTTTAATTTACTTTTATTATTTTTAATACTGTGCAGGGGTATGTGCCTGTGAGTGCAGTTAGCTACAGAGGCCACAGGTGTCATCCGTGGGAGCTGGGGGTATCTGTGAGCTGTGTGTGCTGGGACTTGAACTAAAGAATAGTTTGTGCTCCTAACCACAGAGCCATTCCTCCTCTCCCTTCCCCTCCCCTCATCTCCTCTCTTCTTCTCCTCTCCTCTCTTCCCCTCCCCTCCCCTCTAATCTCTTCCCCTCCTCTCCTCTCTTCCCCTCCCCTCCCCTCTCCTCCCCTCCTCTCCCCTTCCCTCTCCTTTCTGTGGACTGGAGAAATGGTTTAGTAGCTTAGAGCACTTGTCATTGTTGCAGAGCACCCACGTGGTGGCTCACAACCATCCTTAACCCCAGTTTCCGGGAGTCCAGTGGTCTCTTCAACCTATGAGGGCACTAGGCATGCACAAAGTGCACATACATGCATACATACATGTAAGCAAACACATACATAAAATAAGTAAGTCTTCAAAAACCTCTGTTTTTCTCATCTGTATTTGCTTCTTTAAAAAAAAAAGGTCTAAGCTTTGTGTGGTACAGTGATACCTTTAATCCCAGCAATGTAAGGCAGAGGTTCTCTAAGCTGGAGTGAGATCCAGGACAGCCTGGGCTACACAGAGTTGCAGGATTGACCCTGATGTCTCATATATTCAAGGCAAGTGCTCTTATTACTCCCTCTTCATAAATGTTTGGAAGCCCAGGCACCTGCCAAGTGTTAGACTCAAGGCCTCATCTTGTTCTTTATTTCTTCTGGGTGTGGAAGAACAGGGGCTCAATGCTGTTTTCAGAGTGAGTTTCTTTGAGCGTTTGCACAAAGATGGCTTAAGATTATATATCAGACATTTTAAAGAATTAATGCTCTTGAGATTCAAGTGGGAGTGCCCACCTGTAACCCCAGGAGTTTCCGTGTAGAGCAGGAGGATCTATGAGTATAGATACAGCATAGCACATGTGGCCAGACTGTTTATGTGAGACCCTATCTCAAAGAACGTTCCCGATTGATGCTTATACAGGATATTACATATGTTCATGAGAGACATTGACCTTTAGGATGCTGTTCCGTGGGCATGGTGGCACATACCTGCCATCCTAGGACCCAGGCATTAGAGGCAAGAAGGAGTGTCATATGTTTAAAGGCACCTAGGCTACAGAGTTTTAAAAAAAAAAAAACCGTAAAAGAGTGGGAGACCTAAAGAGATACATCAGCTGGTAAAGTGCTTCCAGAGTAAGCATGTGCATTTGATCCAGGACCATATAAAAGTCCAGACATAGGACTGAGAGATGGCTCAGTGGTTAAGAGCACATACAACTCTTGCAGAGTCCTGGTTCCCAGTCATGTACCCAGCATCTACACTGGGTGACTGACAATTGTGTGCAACTTCAGCTCCAGGGAGGTCTGATGTTTCTGGTCTCCATGGACACCTGTACTTAATGTGCTCATACCCACACAGAGAAACAAATAATTAAAAATAAACCTTAAAAGTAATCTGGGTGTAATGCATATGGTTGTAATCTCAGTGCTGGGGAGGTAGCAACAGAAAGAACCCTGGGATTATCTGGTCAACCATTGTAGCCTTCTTTATTGCTACTGTTGAGGCCCTGTCTTTAAAACCAAGGCAGGGCAGGTACGCAGGTGCGAGCCTTTAATCCTAACACTCAGTCACAGCTCAGCCCCTGTCTTCAGAATAGAAAAACTAAACGGAACCTGAGCAAGACCATCTGAGCTGACCTGGGTTCGCATGTGCATGCTCATTTGCAGTCACATGGACCTGCATGCAAGTGAGCATACATGTACACAGACATACGAAAAGGAAGGAAAAATACTTTGATTAGCTTGAGTTGAGGGAGGGCTGTTTTTCTCCCTCCCTTTTTCTTTTCTTGCATGGTACTCACTATGTAGCCCAGGGTAGTCTTGAACTCACAGCGGTCCTACTTGATCCCCTATGATGTGATTACAGATGTGCACTGGAATTGCCAGTCTACACTACTGTGTCCCACCTGCTTGTGTTTTCTAAGGGCAAATAACTGAGAAGAACCTAGGGAGGAAACCGCTGAGATTGAGCATGGATCCAGACACGTGAATGTGGGCAGATGGTATAGAAGATGGTTGGCTTTTCCATTCCTCCCCCAGGAACTACTGCTATCCATGGGCACAAGATCTCTTTCCCATCCCTCAAGAAGCCACACTGGGTCAGGTGTGGTAGCATATACCTTTACTCCTAACACTGGAGGCAGAAGCAGGTGAATCTCCGTGAGTGAGTTCAAGGCCAGCCTATACAGTGAGTGCTAGGAAAGGGCAGGTTATATAGAGAGACCCTGTCTCAAAATGGTTTGTTTTTTTTTGGTTGGAAATTTAAAAAGATACTTTAGAGAAATCAAAAGAAATTCAACCAGCTGTGAGACATAAGCCAGGTCCCTTTACGTCTCTGCCTTAGCACCCTTGTCTGTAAACTCCACAGGCTGGCTGATCAGCTAGCTGCCCCTTGTCCTACAGAGTGGTCAGGCTCTGCCTGGACTGCTTCTTCACTTCTGGCACTGGACTGGGTCTGCCATGTCGATGAGCCCTGAGCCTTCAGAGGCCTTCAGGGCGCTCTCTTTCCTCCCTCTGGGGCTGTTTCTCCTCCTCTTGGTTTGGCCAGGCCTTTGCCTATGCAGCCCCTGGCCACCAGCTCTGGTGACAGAATAGCAAACAATTCTAAGAGGCATTCTTTTTCTCATTTTCCTAAATTAACCCAGGGAGGCGGGTATTGTTAACTACTTCATAGATTAAGAAAAAGCCTTATGTGGCTGAAGAGGGGGGGCAATGATTTAAGACACTTCTGGCTCTTGCAGAAGGCTCAATTTACCATCAAGCATCTACATGATGGCTCACAACCATCCTTAACTAGTTCCAGGCTTTCAGTGCCCTTTCTGACCTCCGAAGGTGTGTGTGTGTGTGTGTGTGTGTGTGTGTGTGTGTGTACAAGCAAGCCATTCATACTCATTAATAAATCTAAAATAAATTTTTAAGAGACAGAGCAAATCTTGGAGCCTGGTATAGTAACCTGACTGTAATCCCAGTACAAGCACCAGAGATAAGAGGATCATCATAGGTTTGAGGCTAACCTGGTTCTCATAGAAAGTTCAGGTCAACCAGGGCCACATAGCAAGATTCTGTCTTTAAATAAATAAATAAATATTTTTAAAAATTATGTTATGATCCAAAAAGAAAATTTATAGCTGGCGGTTTATTTCAACCAGTTGAAAAGTTTTGTGTAAGATATGCAATATCTAATGTAAATATTTTACCAGAGATATTTGTTGTGTTACCAAATCTCAATATCTGATCTATAAAATAGAATGTGTAATCTCTCAGGATTATTCTTTTTTTTTAAAGATTTATTTATTTATTATATATAAGCATACTGTCGCTGTCTTCAGACACAACAGAAGAGCGCATCAGATCCCATTACAGATGGTTGTGAGCCACCATGTGGTTGCTGGGACTTGAACTCAGGACCTCTGGAAGAGCAGTCAGTGCTTTTAACCTCTGAGCCATCTCTCCAGCCCTCTCAGGATTATTCTTAAAGTAAATAAAATTTCTTGTATGCGCTATGGGCAATTCATGGTTTTTCCTACAAATAAAAAGGTTATTTTAAAAAGAAAGGAAAAAATGAGAAGTGACTACACTGTTAGGAGGATGACCTGGTCATCCAAGGGATGAAGTTCAGTTTCCAGCATTCACAGTGGCTAACAGCCACCTGTAATTCCTGCTCTGAGGCGAATCTAGTGTTTCTGGTCTCTGGCCATCTGAACTCATGTACACACACACAAAATTTAAAAAGTAATAAATTTTAGGGAGAGTTAGGCTTTGAGACAGGGTTTCTCTGTGTAGCCCTGGCTATCATGGAACTCACTCTGTAAACAAGGCTGGGCTTAAACTCACAGAGATCTACCAGCCTCTGATTCCTGAGTGCTGGGATTAAAGTGATGTGCCACCACCATACCTTCAGCTAATCTTTTCTTTAAAAAAGCAAAGACGAAACATAGTCTTAGAAAGGTGAGTCTTTTGGACTAGAATTTCTCAAATTTTGGGGCTTCAATCAAGATCTGAGAAAATTCATGCACGTGTGTGTGTGTGTTTTTGCTCGTGCATACGTCAAGTACCTTTCTTTGATCTTTCTCCACTATTATTTCTATTTTATTATTTGTGTGTGTGTGTGTGTTTAAGGTAAATAGACATATGGTGTGCCACAATGTGCTTGTGGAGGTCATAGGACAACCCTGAGTTGATTTTCTCCTTCCACGTTCTTGTTTGTTTTGTTTTATTAATCTTTTTGAAACAGAGTCTCACTATATACTCCTGGCTGTGCTAGAACTCATAATGTAGGTCAGGCTAGCTTGCTACTTTCTGTATACCGGGCTAGCCTTGAACTCACAGAGATCTGCCTGTTCTCCTGTTCTCCTTCCTGAGTGCTAGGATTAAAAGTGTAGACCTCCATAATGAGCTCTCCTTCCCAGCTTTTCATGGAGTCCAGGGATTGAGTTCATGTCGGGCATTTTGCCAGTCCTTCCTCGGCCTTTCTGTTTTGAGGCAGGATCTCTCACTACAGGTGAAATTATCTACTCTGCTAGCTGGCACATACTGCAACCTTTTGTTTCTGGGATCCAACTTGAGCTATCCTCCCACACACACAAGTAATTGTGGAAGGGGCCTATATTTGTTTTGTTTTGTTTGAGACAGGGTCTATTATGTAGCACTGGCTGTCCTGGAACTCACTGTATAGACCAGCCTGGCCTCAAATTCATAGAGATCCACCTGCCTCCTGAGTGCTAAGGTTAAGAGTTCACCACTATGCCTGACCTGGTCTCAGCTCTGTTTTGAGTGTCAATGAGACAACAGTTGGAGTGTTTGTAGGCATGTAGGATGCTCCTAAAGAATAAAGACAGGATCTGAGCCAGGGTAGCAAACAGCTTGAATCCCAGCACTCAGGAGGCAGAGGCAGGCAGATCTCTGAGTTTGAGGCCAGCCAGTTTCAGTATGGCCAGGGCTACCCAGAGAAACCCTCAGTAACAACAGAACAGAGTGAAGACAAGGGAGTCAGAGCTTACAGGCCGATTAGAACAAGGCTTAAACAAAATACCACAGCACAAGGTTGGAGATGGTAAAGGACACCAGGACTGAAAAACCTACAGTTATCCTATCAGAAGACCCCATTGCTTACCCAATGGTAAGTGCCATGGTAGTGCATGCTTGACCCAGCTGCTTGGAAGCTGGACAACATAGTGGAACTCTCTCAAAAACAAATACACTCCACCAGGTTGCTGGCTCATGGGTTCTGTCCAGTAGGGGGAGCTCTCTCTGTAGGCTACAAGATTGCCAAGGCAAGAATCCTTGAGATGAAGCAGCCCCTTCTGCTCCAAGGGATTTTCCCCCTTTTTTGCCACAAGTGTCCTTACTATTCTGCTTATGATCACATGGTCAAGTGCCAGAGAGGAAAGAGTAGTCTCTTCTCTCTGAAAAGGGCTTATTATTTGTCCAAAGACATATGCAAGGTCTAGAAGGTATTGCCAGAGACTGGTTGCTACCACCTGCCAAAATTGATTCCAGGGACTCTGATGGCTTTAGGGATTCATCAAGGGATTCTTTTCTGAGAGAAAGAGCCGACTAGAGACTAATACCTAGTCTAGGCAGCAGTAAGTGGCTTAACAGAGTTGAATTTGCTTCTCAGTGTTCCTAGAAGGGCCATTTGCTCAGTCAAGCCTGTCTTCATTCTAAGAGGCAAGTCTAGTTCTAGAACCTGAAAACAGATTAGAAAGTTGGAGAGTGGCACCTCTCATTGCCCTGGGAACCAGAAGACCCAGTGAGTATTTTGTTCCAGACAGTAGACAATAATAACATATAAAGTTGGGCTGCTCTGCCTGCTAATGTTAGAGTGGGTTTTGCATTTATTATCCCTAATCCTTTAAATCTCTCTTCAAGGTAGGCACAACCCCCACTTTACAAATGCAGTTTTAAAAGACTCAGAGAGGGTCTTCCCAAAGCCACAAAGCTAGTTGGCGGAAGAATCAGAAATCAGACTATTCACCTGTTTCTAAGCATCAGCTTGAAAAGAATTTTAAGAAATGCAGACACTTCTACACAAAACAGCCAAGAATAACTGCTCCTGAATTGCTTGTGTAACACAGGTCCACTGCTAGGCCCTCCTGGCCTTTCCACACTGGTAGAAACTCCCCAGAGTTTGTGTTCTTGCCCATCCTGCGCCCTACCCCCACCTTTCCATCCCACACCTAAAATTATTTCCCCACCTCAAACTCTACTGTCCTCTAGCAGAAGGCCCGAGACATGTATGCTGAGGAGCGGAAGAGGCACCAGCTGGAGAGGGACCAGGCTGCAGTGACAGAGCAGCTGCTTCGAGAGGGGCTCCAGGCCAGTGGAGATGCCCAGCTCCGACGGACACGCTTGCACAGACTCTCCGCCAGACGCGAAGAGCGAGTCCAAGGCTTCCTGCAGGCCTTGGAACTTAAACGGGCCGACTGGCTGGCACTTTGGGGCACTGCGTCTGCCTAAGTGAGGCTGGCTACCAGCCACTTTGCCCTGCCCTCTGCCTCTTGGGCCCCGACTCTTCTTTCCTTTTCCTTTTCTTTTCTTTAGGAAAGGCATCTCCCAGTTTCTGATGAATTGGGCTCCCTCTGTTTTGCAGGGAACCCCAAAGGCAAAAGATTCCTTTGGGCTACCTTTGACAGTTACCCTTAAAGTTTGAGGTAGAATCTCTCATGTATACACTAAATCCAAGTCCAGCCACTAATACATTCGGGGAATGGCGGACCCTAACTCCTTAGCTATATGCCCTGTCCCTGTTTCTGGATGCATGTTCTTTTTCCACCAGCATATCCTTCAACGTGCAGAAGAGAAAAGCCTAGGCCTTTACCCGTCCTGCCTAAGCCCTCCCCATGTGACTTCCACAAAAGATTTGGATCTACTGGTAAATTTTAACTGATAGGCAGCCAACATTATTGGGCAGGGAAGAAAGGGGTGGGGAGGCCAGGAAGAAAATGTGCCCATCTGCTGCTCCTCCCTTGGCTTCCCACCTGGGATTTGCTATTGAATCTCCACCCCCTCCCACTACCAGTACTGACTGCTCACTGAAAGGCTCAGCGCCCCTGATGGCTCCTGGAAGCCAGGCCTTGATTACAATCCAATTACCTATTGTTGACTCAGCCCACACAAGCTTTACCCCCCATGCAGGGCATGGGGCCAGGCTCCATCCCCTGTGAGACCCAACCCCCTCCATGACTCCAGACAGGGTGGCAGAAGGGCTTGTGGAGGTCCTAGAGTCTAATCCAACATAGGCCAATTTGGGTTTAACACCAAGCGTTTCTCAGTTGACTGTCTCCTTCCCTCACCATCTCAACCCAATTCCCACTCCCAGTCTTCAAGATCCCCACATCTCTTCAACCTGGCTCCCTAAGTAGGCCCTGAGACAACTTGCTCTCTGCATGGCGGCAGAACTTACTCTAGGCCTCTCAGCCTGTGAGGCCAACTCTCCCCAGCAGGAAAGAGGCAAAGTTGCATCCTTTCCTGGCCTCCCCATAGGGCTGTGGAGAGAGGACCACCTTTGTAGGAAGGTCTGCTGAGCTATTCTGCTTCATGTGTCTCAGAGCTGTACTAGCTGGAAACGCCAACCAAGTGCCACTCTGGTCTCATGCTGTCTGTAAGCCTCCCTCCCCAAAACTTACGCTTTAGATTTCTAACTTTCTATGCCTTGTTCTCCATCCCCATTTCTGTGCCCAGATGCCTGGCACTGGTGAACTTTTGGCCATCTTCCTATCAGAATCCAAAAAGGACCGACACTGGAGCCAAGAGGCAGTCAGTGCACCCTTTGGCCAGGCCCCCTGTACACCTGGCACTCCCCAAAACCAATCCCTGGCACAGAGCTCCCCAAGAGCAGGTGCTGTACATTTCCCAGCTTTACAATGACGCTGTTGACAGCTTTAATTAGGGAGGCATGAATTATGCGGCTATAATACAGAGCCCTGCAATTAAGGCGGGAATGAGAGGCTGGAGGCAGCAAACGGAATCTGCCCGGCAAGCATGCCTCTTGAGTCCTGGCTGACTTTCTCTTAAGATTGGAGTACAGTGGCGGTGATTAATGGGGCTGGTATCTTCCAGCCTGGGGACCTGTATTCTGGGGAAGGTGCACCGGGTGGGGTGGAGGATGGCTGCTTCAGGACGCACTGTGGGGGTGGAAAGGAGAGGCAAAGGCTGCAAAATGCTTGATGTGAATTCGCAGATATTTGCTTTCTGCTGGTATGGTTATTGCAAACTAGCTTCAACCCTTGCCTCAGAAATTAGGGTGGGACCTATTTTGTGTCTTCGGCCTGAGCACCAGACACCCTATTGCAGATGTTGGCCAGTTGTGTTATGGGTATCAAAAAGAATTTTTAAAATTTTTTTGAGCTATAAGGTTTGTTTGGTAACTACAACGAAAGAACGCTTTTGCTTTACTGCTGCAACTGGCACCCTCCCTCGGGTGCGCTCGCTTGCCTAGCTCAGAAGGCCGGACTTTGGGCTGGGGCGCCCGGGAAGGGCCCCTTTGCCATCACACCTGTTCATCTACTTGTTTCCTCATCTTCCGGGCGCTCTCCTTCAACCGCCTCTGCCTCACGCAAGAGCAAGGCAGCTTGGTAGTGCGAGGAGGGATCTCGCCAGCTGTGGCATCTGCGCGGCCCAGGTTCCATGGCCTCTGTTGAGTGGGGGCAACTGGGCTCGCCGCATCCCGAGCCGGAGCTTGGTGGGAGGGGCGTGCTCCCGGGCCGTGCGGCGGCTTCTCTCCAGCGTTCTGAGGCAGGGGCCAGAGGGCCAGACGTGCAGGGATTGAGGGAAGCCACCGGGCAGATGTTGGGGGGCTGTTTAACGTTGGGGAGGCGGCTCCGCTGTCGGTGCTGAAAGGACAGCTCCTACCTGCCCCGCAGTACCCGAAAGGCAGCCCCGTGTGGAAGTCTCCACTCCCAGCCCACCCCTCCGCAGCCGGGGGACTGCTTTCCAGGGGAGGCACACGGAGGGATTTCCCCAAGGTGGCAACTCAAAAGGATGCGCGTCCGACTGCGCCAAGCTCGCCTCCCGGCCCTCGGTCCCCGGAGCTGCCGCCCGCGCCTCAAGCGGCGCGCCTCCCGCCGCCTATGGAGCTGGGCGGCGCGGCCAGGCCTCACGAACCCCTCTTCTGGGGCCCCCGGCGGGAGCAGGAAGGAAAGCGGCCGAGATGTGCCCAGTGTCGCACAGCTTGGAGAAGTGGGCAGAAGGGTTGCATAAGGTGGAGGGAACTTGGTAGTTTGCAAAAGCCAGGTCTGGGCGGGAGCGGAACCCGAAGCCTGGCGCCTCGCGCGCCCCTCATTTATTACCTCCGACTCCGAGGCGCGCCCCCTCCCCCAAGGCGCGTCGCCGTCTCGAGCGCCCTCCCCCTACACCCCCTCCTCACTCCAGAGGAGGTGAGTTTAAACCCCGCCCACGTGACCCCAACTGGGCCAATGAGCGGCGGCGGGAGGTGAAATCCGGTTCTAACCGGTCCGGGGCTCCCAGCGCTATAAAAACTTTATAAACCCCCCGGAGCCTGAGCAGTGTGAAGAAGCAGCGAGGACGACCCCCAGACAGACCAAACCCGCGAGCCGCTGTAAACCCGTGGTCAGCGCCGACGTCCACTGCCGCCGCCATGCCCAAAAGAAAGGTACGTGGCGCGAGCGCGCGGGCGCCCTGGAGCCGCCGCTACCGCTGCTAGGCTCGAGCTCAGGACTCGGCGCTAGATCGGGCGCGGCGCGAGGTTCCAGCCTGAGACGGGCTGCAGGCGAATCATGCGCGGCGCGCTGCCCGCGGGCGCCAGAAGCCATATTGGAGGATCGGTGGCGGCAGCGGCAGCAGGAGGAGCCATGTTGGCAGCTGTTTATCCCGCTCCCTTTGGCCACCCGCGCCCCCTCCCCCACCGGCAGCCCCCTCCCCTCCTCCCGCGGGCGGGCGAGCGGGCGATTCAAACCCGAAAGGGCGGGAAGGCGGCGCTCGGTCGGGCGGGCGGGGGAGCGCGCTGCCGCCAAAAACTGCGTCCGCGAGGGGCGGGGCCGCGGCGTAGCCCCGCCCCCGGCCGCCCACGTTCCGGGCGCACGAGACGCGCGTCCCCGCCCACGGGTTCCCCGAGCTCCCGCCCTCGACGGCTGCCATAGCAACGGCGCTGGGCTCCGCCTCCGGAGAGGTTTGTTTGCACAATCTGCAGCTGTTGTTACTGCCTGGCTCCGGTGGCTCCCGGCGCCTGCCCGACCAGGCTCCAGCTTCTCCCGCGCTCGGCGGCCAACCTGCTCGGTCTTCCGTGCGCGCCGCGGACTGTAGTTGGGCCCATTCCCCGCTAAGGCTTCTTACATAAAAATTAAGCGGCTACCTTTTTAGAGTGGTGTCTGACGAGTGCTGTTAAGTTCCTGGTGGCTGAGATTTCCCTCCGAGGTTACAAGTTTTGTTCTTTTATCATCTTGTAGGCTGAAGGGGATGCTAAAGGAGACAAAGCCAAGGTGAAGGACGAGGTGAGTCTTATCCTTTACAAAAGCCTCACGTAGTAATATTGGCCAGAAATTGTTTCATTCACTCTTCTTTAATCGGAAGCTGACTAGTGGGGAAACCTGTGTTTATTGTTCTTACTTTTTTTTTTTCCTTACTAGCCACAGAGAAGATCTGCAAGGTTGTCTGCTGTAAGTGTGCATGCTTCGATTTCCTCATCCTTACCTGAGATTGGGAACCGCTTGGGGATCTCTGTGATTTCGTTGAGTTACAGATTGTGGCTGATTTTGAGGACGCTCCTTGTGATGTTGCACATCTAGAGGTGTTTACTGTTGTCCCAAGTTCTGATGCTTCTGACTAAAGTGAAAGATGGCTTTTACGTTGTAAAAGAAAGGCAATCCTGAGAAGTAGCTTTCCAAGCTGTGATTTGGTAGGTTGTTTCTTTGGTCTATGGTACTAACGGTTTCCTCCTCTTCCCCCTCTGCCTACCAAAATAAGAAACCTGCTCCTCCAAAGCCAGATCCCAAGCCTAAAAAGGCCCCTGCAAAGGTAAGCTGGACTGAGACCGCCGTGGCTCGAATACTAGATTGGGAATTTTCACAGAGAACTGTCCTTCCCCACCTTAGCCTAATTCAACAGAATGATAAGTCCTTCGGGGTATGTTCTTTTGATAGCCTTGTTCCTGATAACTTGTCACATTAGTGTCCTTGGCAAAAATTACAGAAAACTACAATTGATGGTTAAAAGAGCAATTTTAGCTGTTACTATTTGGAGGACTACAAGTTGTAATTTCATTTAGCTTAGTGAGGGGGGTATATAGCTCCAGTAGGCAAACCTACTTTGCAGAATTTTGTAGGTTATATCGCTGTAACACAAGCTAAGAAACTGTTGTATCCATCCTTCCCTGGCTTTAGAAGGGAGAGAAGGTACCCAAGGGGAAGAAGGGGAAAGCCGACGCCAGTAAGGACGCAAATAATCCTGCAGAAAATGGAGACGCCAAAACAGACCAGGTACAGTGGCTGTTCGTTTCTTGTCGGGTGTGCCTGCACTTAGTGATAGCTGGACTTTTTGTTATCTGTTATGTCTGTGTCACACTGCGTTTGATGGGATTTCCCTCCTGTCTGAAATCCTCAGTTTGAAAGTCTATCAAAATCTACAAGGCTTATCCTGATACGTCACTCATGCTGGTACCATAGAGTTTTAAATTCGGAAGTGACCTTTGGTCTTCTCTAGTTGTGGGGAGGGTAAGGTTGACAAGTGGACCATTCTCCAGGTGCAGTCGTGGTGTCTTTAAGTCCTCAAGACCTGGATTTTAGCCTGGAAACAAGATGACTCCATATAATACTATGAGCAGATAAGCTTTGGTATCCATGCTGACTTTATCTGTTTTTCATTTAGGCACAGAAAGCTGAAGGTGCTGGAGATGCCAAGTGACGTGTGTGCATTTTTGATAACTGTGTACTTCTGGTGACTGTACAGTTTGAAATACTATTTTTTATCAAGTTTTATAAAAATGCAGAATTTTGTTTTACTTTTTTTTTTTTTTAAGCTATATTGTTAGCACACAGAACACTTCATTATTGGGGGGAAGGATCATGTGTCACTAACAAAATATCTCCCAAGCTGGATTGAGGACAGAAAACCCCTTTCCCTGATGATTTTGAAAGGCTCCTGTTGGCTCCCAGGAGAGACATCCTGGTCTTGACATAGGTGGCCATCAAGGTACAAAATGCCTTGTGGTCTGGGAAAATTCTAAATTCCTTTTTATACCCTCTTACCCCATATCATCAACATAGACTTAATTCCCTTAAAAACCAGAGACCTGTTGGAACCTGGGCCCCAAAATTGGTTTTCCAGTCTATTGGGTGATGTGAACTTTGCAGTGACTTCATCAAGTGTTCTCAGAAGAGCGCTGGTTCCTTTTATAAAAGATTGTGAATCTTCGGATTGATGATTCTGCCATGTTCGTTTCCTGAAAGTCAGGGTCGGCTTGTGAAAAGTTGTTAAACAACATCCTTAATGTGAAATGTCAACCCTCACTCTAAGCTACTTCCCCCTTTTCAAAACATTGAATGAAGACTTCATTGGGTTTTATAGTGGCTTTCTGATTTTGGTAGTCTATACAAGAAGGGAATTTGGAAGTTCTTGTATATTGTTGAGTGTCTGCCCATGTCCTGCCTGAAATACCATGACTGTTTATGAAAAGTATCTTTAATAAAGCTGGTTACAGTTAGATTGGAATCCTGCCTCTGATCTTTTCTCAACATTGGGGAACCTGACTTCCAGGTCTCTTGTTTTGATTGGTCACTCCTGGATCCGGTCACATGCTTGTGGTGGATATGTTTCCCAGAAGTAGACTGGTAAGTGGGTGTCCAGAATGGTTCTTCATGGCTGTGCAAAGATTGGCAGGTCAGATTTGGTACTACTGACACCTAGACATTCCTCTAACAGACTAGAGTGCTGTTGGCATGTCTTGGGATAATGCTTCTGTGTCAAGGTCAAGTTGACAGTTGACTTTCTGACGCTTTGGGATGGGTTTCTTGTCTGAGGCAGTGGGTACAGGTGTGTTGTCAATAATGTTTGACTTGGGCTGGAGAGATGTCGGTTAAGAGCACTGACAGCTCTTCCAGAGGTCCTGAGTTCAATTCCCATGGTGGCTCACAACCATCTGTAATGGGATCTGATGCTCTCTTCTGATGTGTCTGAAGAGAGCAAGTGTACTCACATTAAATCTTAAAAAGAATGTCAGACCTGTACCCTTGGGACATTCATTCTAACTATTGAGACAGTTCCTGTGAGCTGTCTTTATGCTTATGGTTAGCAGTTTGGAGTTGGAGCAAAACTTGAAGCTATAGATGGGTTCTTTACCATTCAAATTGTAAATATAATTTAACTGTGGGCTGCATGGAGTTCAACCATGGGTTGTGGTGGTCTTTGGGCCAGTTACAAAGTAGACATTGCCATGTGTCATAGCTGGTTGTTTTCCCAGTTTTGGGTCATTGATGCCAAATAATGGGGTAAGTGTGTTGAGCTTCAACTTTGATCTTTATTCCTGTAGACTGGCCTGTTTAGCACCTGTTCTGTCAGCTCTGTGCTAGAGCAGGGACATAGCCATGTACCACCTGGCTCTACTTTTATTCTGTATCCCCACTACACTTGGAAGGCTTAGTCAAGGCCAGGAGTCCAAGGTCATCCTAAACTACATGAGTCAAAAACCAAATATGACCACATCAAAACCATTTCAGCACCAAAAAGCAGAGCCTTCTGGGGCACTTAGTGATTCTTACAGAAGATGTATGTAGGTTTGGATGCTAACACACGCATGACCTGCTGACCCCTGGTACTTTTTACTCTAGTTCCGGTGACTACCCTCTTCTGACCATCCTGTGCACCAGGCACACACGTACACAGACATGTAGACAAAAAATTTTTTATTTCATGTATGTGAGTACACTGTACCTATCTTGAGACACATCATAGGAAGTAATTGGATCCCATTACAGCCGGTTGTGAGCCTCCATGTGGTTGCTGGGAATTGAACTCGGGACCTCTGGAAGAGCAGTCGGTGCTCTTAACCACTGAGCCATCTTTCCAGACCGCTACAAAAATTTGTAATAGTGGACTCTTCTCAAATCAAATCCTGCTGTAACCAGTCTCCGCTTTCTGCTACCTGTTCCCCACCCATCCCCAGACTGTTTCTTTGCACAGCCCTAGCTGTCCTAAAATTCCCTCAAGAGACCAGGCTATCCTCACATCCTCACACTCTCTGCCTGCCTCTGCTTCCAAAGTGCTGGGATAAAAGGTATGCCCATTACCACCCTGCCCAGTCTCAGCGCTTAGGAAAGGACTTCTTTATACCACGTTATTTATCCACATTGTCTGACTCTTAAGGAAATACACCAATATGCAGAGGCAGGATTTCAGGGTTTTTTTCCTCAGAAAGCTCTAAGTTGCCAGGGTTACCTAAACGCAGATATTTATGATTCACAACCGGAGCAAAATTACAGTTAAAGAGTAGCAATGAAAAGTCTTTGGTTATGGGTCAGCATGACTTGAACTATATTAGAACCACTGACAGGATCACAAGTCAAAAGGGCTGTTGGTGTACAGCTTTACACCCCATATCCTGTGGTCTCCAGACCTGGACTCATCTGATTTGGTCACACAAATGATCTGTGTGCGGTATGCAGGTTTGTGTGGTGATGGCTAATTCCAGAATGTGTTGATCATTCCCACCCTAAAAAACCATGTGCTCATTGGCAGTTAATGTCCCATTCCCCTTCCCTAAACCAAATCAGCGATCTAAAGATATTCAGAACGTTTTTTTAATGTAATCAGTCTGTTGTCTTTTAAAATGTAGTATTGTGTTCAAGGCCATTCTTCTTACAGAATTAATCCGCTGCTGCTCCTGAGGATGTTCTGCGGTGTAGACACATGCCACACTGTCTCTACTCATGAATTAAAGGACATCTGGGTTTCCACTTTGGGCTGTTGTAAGCGTTGTGTCAGCTCACTTCAATTGAGCATGCTCCCAGGAATGGAATGTCTGCATTGTATGGTGACTCAACTTTTGGGAGACTGTCCAGGTTCTTAAAGTGTCCGCACCATTTAGTGTTTCCACTAGTGACCTGTGAAGGTTCCATGTCTTCACATCCCCCTCAACCCGTGCTCATTTTTCTTCTAGGGATCCTAGTGAACTGCATTTCTCGTTTTTGACTTGAATTTAACTAGTGACTAGGATACTGGCTATCTAGTATTTTTATAAGCCATTTGTATATCTTTGGATGTATTTGTGTATATACATGTTGGGGGCCAAGCATATAAAGACAGCCTGCCAGCGCTGGGATGACAGCAGGAGGCACCATGTCTGCCCAGCGTGTTTGTTTGGTTTGGTGTTTTGAAACAGGGTGATCCATATAACCAATATGGCCTTGCACTCTGAGCCATCCTGCCTCTACTTCCAAAGTGCATCGTACGGATGTGTGCACCAGACTCAGCTTGTTATGAAATGAGGTCTCCCTGTGTAGGCAGGCTGCTCTCAAGCTACTGGTCCTTCTGCCTCAGTCTCCCAGGCCCTTTGTTACAGATGTCAGCTACTGTACCCAGCTGAAAGTGTCCTTGGAAGAACAAATTTTATTACTGGGAATGTGGCCTCCACAGTGGTTGACTCTTGCCTGTTAAATTTAAAATTTTGTTACTTTGGAAAACAAATTGGCAGTTCCTCAGAAAATTGGAAATAGTTCTACCTGAAGACCCAGCTATACCACTACTGGGCATACACCCAAAAGATGCTCCAACATATAACAAGGACACATACTCCACTATGTTTATAGCAGCCTAATTTATAATAGCCAGAAGCTGGAAACAACCCAGATGTTCCTCAATATGATACAGAAAATGTGGTACATTTACACAATGGAGTACTACTCAGCTATTAAAAACTATGACTTTATGAAATTCGAAGGCAAATGGATGGAACTAGAAAATATCCTGAGTGAGGTAACCCAGATAAAAGAACACACATGGTATGCACTTACTGATAAATGGATATTAGCCCAAAAGCTCAGCATACCCATGATACAACCTATAGAAGGAAGACCAAAGTGTGGATGCTTCAATCCTACATAGAAAGGGGAACAAAATAATTACAGGAAGTAGAGGGAAGGAGGGACCTGGGAGGGAGAGGGAAAAAAAGGGGGGTAAGGGACAAGAGAGAAGTACAGAGGGTCAGGAAATTGAATAGAAATATGTAGCAGTGGGGAATGGGGAACTGGGGGTAACCACTAGACGGTCCCAGACACCAGGGAAGTGAGAGGCTCCCAGGGCCCAATGGGGATGACATTAGCCAAAATCCATAACTCTAGCTACATATGTAACAGAGGATGGTCTTATCTGGCATCAATGAGAGGGGGGGCCCTTGGTCCTGTGGAAGCTTGATGGTCCAGCATAGGGGGGAATGTTAGAGCGGTGAGGTGGGAGTTGAGTGGGTGGAGGAGCACCCTCACAGAGGCAATGGGGAGGGGGAATGGGATGGGGGGGGCTTTGCAGAGGGAAAACAGGGAGGGGAACAACATTTGACATGTAAATAAATAAAATGGCCAATTAAAAGAAAAAAAAGCCGGTTGTAGTGACACACGCCGGTAGGATTTGCTGAAGGAGGCAGAGGCAGGAGGATCACGAGTTCGAGGCCAGCCTGGGCTGCACATTTAAAAGCCAGGCAGTGGTGACACAGGTCTTTAATCCCAGCACTTGGGAGGCAGAGGCAGACAGATTTCTGAGTTCGAGGCCAGCCTGGTCTACAGAGTGAGTTCTAGGACAGCCAGGTCTACATAGAGAAACTCTGTCTCAAAAAAACAAAACAACAACAACAAAAAAAATTAAATAAAAAAAATAGTGGAACATGGAAGGCAGAGGCAAATGTATCTCTGTGAGTTCCATGCCTACCAGAGTACAGAGATGAGACCCAGTCTCAAAACAAAAACTTATTCTGGTGAGGATATAATCTATTTACGTTTGGTTGCTAATTACTTTCCTAGGAAACAATGGCCTCACTTAGGGTCATGAAGGTTTACCTGTGCATTACAAAACATTTGTAGAGGCCTTTGGTCCATCGTGTTTACATATTGTGAGGTACACGAGTTCAATCATTCCTTCATAATTTGTTTTAGACTTCCTCCATGGCTGTCAGGGATACCTCATTACAATTCTCTTGGGTTGCTTAGTTCTTGAATTTCTCCCTGCGTTGTCAACCAGAGACATATTTTTATCTGTGGCCTCATTTACCCTCAGGCTAGTGTTTGCCCAAATTCATGGCCAAGCCAAATCTCGAACAAAATCAATGGAACTTCACGAATCATCTTCCTGCCCTCTCTTCATCAGGTAGAATACCAGCAGGTATCACAAAATACTACCATACATTCCATTTCCACAGATGCACACATGTACACATACACAGACACACACACACATGCACACACACACACGCACATACATACAAAATCAAAAACCTACACTTTGATTCCTGATATCCCCAAAGTGTTCCTTCCTTCATGAAACCCATTTCCAGTGAATACACAAATTATGAGGTCTGACTTTGCGGGGGAAATTGGGTTTTGTTACAGAGATTACAAAAAAGTAAATAAGTCAAATTATGCAATATATTCCACATGCGGCCATCCTTCACGCAACGCCAGCAGTAGTCACCTCCAGGCTTGCCTTATTTATTTAGTTATTTATTTGTTTATTTGGTTTTAGTTTTTTGAGACAGGGTTTCCACACAGCAGTGTGGAAGTGTAAGCTGAATAAACCCTTTCCTCCCCAACTTGCTTCTTGGTCATGATGTTTGTGCAGGAATAGAAACCCTGACTAAGACAGGCTAAATCAGTTATGGGTTTCCAATGATGATGTTTTAATTTTCAGATGTACTTATATAATGTCTGAAACGTACAAGAAGAAATTTTTAGGCTGGAGATATAGTTCAGTTAGTAGAATACTTGCTTAACATGCAGGAAGTCCTGGGTTCAATTTCTAGCACCACATAAGCCAAGCACGGTGGCACACCCCTGTAATGACCACACTCAGGCAAGGGAGGCAGAAGGATCAGGAGTTCAAGGTGAATTTGCCAAGGAGTACATAGTGAATTTGTCAACTGGGGCCAATGAGACTGGTCCTGAAAGAGGACAGTAATAGTCAATGAGGTTGCTTAGTAGGTAAAGCCGCCTACCACCAGGACTAACTGGAGCTCAATCCACAGAACCCATGTGTTGGAAAGAAGGGATAAACTTCTGGGAGTTGTTCAACAGGGCCCTAGATAAATTGTATGGGCTTAAGATTTTCATGTGATTCCATTCAGTCCCCCACTAAAAGGAAGAAGGGTTGGCATTTTGGGGTCCTACATCGTTAGACTAGCCTCAGATTCACAGCAATCCTCCTGCCTCAGCATTCCAAGTGCTGGGATTACAGTGCCCCCCACACCTGGCTTGGAATCACCTATCTCTAGGTCAGGGGTTGGGGAACAAACTGGACATGGTAACAGATTGAAATTCTAGTAGGCTGAGACAGGAGAATCACTGTGAGTAAGACTGTGTGAGATGTAGGGTAGAGAGGTTATTACAGATGTGAAGCAGGAACTGAGTTCTAAGTCTTTAAGGCAAGACAAATGCTCAACTAGACGCTCAGTTCCAATTCAAGACCGCAGGGTTCTTTTTTTGTTTGTTTGTTTGTTTGTTTTGTTTTGTTTTTTGGGGGGTTTTTTTGGTTTTTTTTTTGTTTTTCGAGACAGGGTTTCTCTGTGTAGCCTTGGCTGTCCTGGAACTCACTTTGTAGACCAGGCTGGCCTCGAACTCAGAAATCCTCCTGCCTCTGCCTCCCAAGTGCTGGGATTAAAGGCGTGCGCCACCACCGCCCGGCAACCACAGAGTTCTTAATTCTAATTCTCTGTGTATGATTTTCTCAACATTAAATGTCATTTTCAGTCAGACTGTGACATTGACCCTTGCCATTATTCTGCATTACCCAGTGTGTCAGCATAGGACCCCATTCCAGGATTTTCATACACTGTGGTTATTGCAAGCATTTCTTGTAAGGCTTTAAAGCAGTACATGTTCCCTGTGGACCTTGTGATGGTTCTTCTTGGTTGTTAGGGTGGTTTAAATAGGTTTGGGCCCTATAGATTCATATCTTTCAATGCTTGGCCCATAGGGATTGGCACTAGTTGGGGATATGGTCTTATTGGAATAGGTGTGGCCTTGTTGGAGGAAGTGTGTTACTGTAGAGGTGGACTTTGAGGTCTCATTCATATATATATATATATATATATATATATATATATATATATATATATATATACATACATATATATACATATATATCTCCACCCAGTGTGGATGTCCAGACTCCTTCTGACTGCATTTGGATAAAGATGTAGAACTCTTGTCTCCTTCAGGACCAAGTCTGCCTTTTCCATTCCATACTTTCTGACATGATCGTAAGGGACTGAATTCACCTCTGAAACTGTAAGCCACCCCCAGTTAAATGTTTGCTTTTATAAGCAAACATTTGGTTGTGATGTCTCTTCACAACAAAAAAAACCCTAAGACAGTTGTCAACTCAACTATGTCTGTAATGAATCTACAGTCCAGAAGTGGGGCATACCTGTGAGAGATTTCCTGGTCTGAAGTGGGTGAATACCTTTCTAGTAATGACCTTTAGGTGGGAAGGCACACTTATGATCTGGATTTTTTTGTTTTTAAGGTTTATTTATTGTTATATGTAAGTACACTGTAGCTGTCTTTAGAAACCAGAAGAGAACATCAGATCTCATTACAGATGGTTGTAAGTCACCATGTGGTTGCTGAGATTTGAACTCAGGACCTTCAGAAGAGCAGTCAGTGCTCTTAACCGCTGAACCATCTCTCCAGCCCCATGTTCTGGATCTTAAAGTGGAAGAGACACCTTTAATCTGGGCCACACCTTCCGCTATAAGCCTAGGTAAGGACACGGAAGAAGGGAAGTTTTGCTCTTTGTCTGCTTGTGCATCTGAAATGGAAATTTCTGGTTCTTTGAAGTCACAGTTGTGTCATGTGTTTTTTATGGAGAACATCTTATGAGAGGATGTTTTGCTGAGAACAGATACAAGGTGTTTTTTTTTTGGAAGCTGCCTAGAAAAAGAGGCATGTGGTGTTTTGCTGGAGTGGACCCTTGAGAGGACATGTGACGTTGGGAAAGGGTATATGTATAATCCAGCAGACAGTGGATGATGCTATGGCCTCGGTTCACCTTGTCTTCTTTGCTGATCATTGTTCATTGTGACTTTGTAGAGAGAAATGCACAAGAGAACTTCTTGTGATATTCCAGCAGCTTCTTGCTGCTTCTGAGAAATCTGGCTGGTTCACAGAGCCTGGAGGTTTCTTCTGGATCAAACTGCCATTGCAAATACATGAATGGTGGTTGTTATGGATCAAGCTACCACTGCTGATTCAGGTGAACTGAGTTGCTGATATCCTGACAACAAAGACTGGAATCTCCCCCAAAGAACTATTTCTAAACAGGGCACAGCCTCCTGTGCCCTATTAACCTTTCTTTTCTACTATCTCTGGTGGGTGGTGGTCTAGAAGGGAGGTTAAAAGGTTTAAAAACCGTTAAGTAGGTTTTGAAAAATCTAAGCCTACATCTATCCATTACTTCATTGGCATTTGGAGGCTTAGTTTTTTGTTTTGTTTTGTTTTGTTTTTGTTTGTTTGTTTGATTTTTTGAGACAGGGTTTCTCTGTGTAGCCCTGGCTGTCCTGGAATTCACTCTGTAGACTAGGCTGGCCTTGAATTCAGAAATTCACCTGTCTCTGCCTCCCAAGTGCTGGGATTAAAGGTATGTGTCATCACTGCCTGGCACTTAGATTTTTTTTTAACCTACTTTTGATAGAGGTTCTCAAATGCTTTGAACACCCTTCTAGCCCACCATCCAAAGGTAGGGGAGAAAAGATGGTAAATAGGACAAGAGGATGTGGACCTGTTTGGAAGTCGTTCCTTGGGGCAATTCCAATCTCTGATTGTCAGGATACCAGCAGTCCAGTTCAGTAGTGTCAGGATACCAAACACCAAACAGCAGTGGTGGCATGATCCAGCAGAAACAGCCAGGCCTCCACTGAATCGTCTCAAGTAAGTGGGAGCTACCAGCACCAGCTAGAATGCCAGGAGTTCTCTGCCGTGCATCTCTCAAACAAGTGAAGATCAGATAAGATGAAGACTCAATACCAACAAAGCATTACAAAGCTATCCACGCAAGCACACCGTTATTGTATTATACTTTCTCTAAACATCACGTGTCCTCCCACAGATCTTGCCTCAGCAAAACACCATTTGAGGTTGTATTATCTGACATATCCAGAAACTTCCACTTCAGACATTGGCGCCTACTCCTTTGGGATACCAATATACAGAAGACCAACCGAGACACTCAAGCTTGTAAACTGAGGAACTACCGGATTCTTAGACATTCACAGCTAGCCACTGTTGGATTACTTAGTCTGGAACCTCTATGTCATCCCAATAAATTCCATGTATTGATAGATAGATAGATAGATAGATAGATAGATAGATAGATAGATAGATAGATAGATAGAAGATAGACAGACAGACAGACAGACAGACAGACAGACAGACAGATTTCATAAGTTTGTGACTCTAGAGAACCTGAATAATTAAGACTTGCTACCAGATTCTGGACATGCATTTATGTTACCCTGCCTTACTTCATTATTAAGGAGTATTTAGTGTGCCAGACATAGTGGCATGCCACCTGTAACCCTAGTGCTAGAGGGCTGGGGTCATCCTGGGCAACAGTGAGACCCCATCTCCCAAAACAAAGAAGTCAGTGGCCTGTTAGTGCGGACTTATAACTTCAGATACATGGGAGTCTAAAACAATAGGATTGCAAGTTGCAGGCTAGCCAGTCTGGGCTTACATAATGTGTTTAGGGCTAGCCTGGCCAACCTGGTAATACTTGATCTCAGAACACCAAAAATAAACCAGGCAAGGTGGCTCATGTCTTTAATTCCAACACTCAGGAAATCAAGGCAGGTGGATTGCTGAGTTTCAGGCCAGCCTGATCTACACAGTGAGTTCTAGGACAGTCAGAGTTATACAGAGAAGCTCTTTGTCCCAAAAAGTCAACAAAAGAAATAAATGAGTTGGTGAAAATATTTACAGAATCCTAAATCTAATCTACAAAATAATCTATTCAGTCTCCCTATACGGGTCAGAAGCAAAGGCATGATGCTTAGCTTTTTAGGCATAATGTTTTTATATACTGTGTAAAGGTTATCTTTGTGTTATTCAAATGCTGGTTTCTCTGTCCTCATATCTTGTTTCAATCTGGACGCAGTATTGTAATGCTTATACCAAGAATCTCCTGTCTCAAGTTCGTGTAAACAGTTCTTACCATTTATTCTCTGCCTTGTCAATAAAAACTGATCACCCAATGGCTGGGCAGAAGAGAGAAGAGGGCAGGACTTCTGCTAGCCAGGGGGAGGAGAGTCCGTATGAGAGCTCAGTAGAAGCCTGGAAGGCCCCAGATGCAAGTATTACAGGGGTTCTGGCTGGAAGGTAGCCAGATTAGTTTAAGGGACAAAGATATATCAATTGAATGGTCAAGTATTGAGGTGAAGCTTGAAAATAAATCTTGTTCTGTATCATTGGGACACTAGCTAGGATAAAGAAAAACAGCCGCTATATTAATTCACCACATATATTTATATTAAGATGAACATTTATATAGTGTGGTGAATGAAAATGTCCCCAATAGGATCAAATGTTTGATGAATACTTGGTCCCCAACTGGTTTTGCTGTCTGGGAAGGTTTAGGAGGTGTGGCCTTGTTGGAGGAAGTATATCACCGAGAGGAGGCCTTGAGAGTTAAAGCCTGGCACCATTTCTAATCAGTCTCTTGGTTTTGTACATAAACTACAGAATGTGTCCATCACTCAGCAACCTGCTCCCACCATGCCTGCTTCCTGATGCCACACTTGCCACCATGATGGACACGTATCCCCCTGTAACCATAAGCCCAAATAAAGCTTTCTTCTATAAATTGCCTGGGTTTTATTACAGCAACAGAAAAGTAACAAGTACTAGAGCCTTTGCCAGGCTCTAGATTTCATTCTCAGTACCAAAAAAGATGGGGGGAAAAAAAGGTCTTCAATGGAGCCATCTCTGGCCTACCCCTACCTCCTTTCTGATTCCATCTTCTGCTCTGTTAAGACTAAGCCCAGGCAGCAGTCTTCTCCCTGGCCCCATCTCTTTCTTTCCTACTGGCTCACTTCTGCCTACTCTCACCCCACCATTCTACGGTTCTCCTGGACCACCATTCCAATTCACAGGCTTCCCATTATAGCATGAATCCCACCTCTTCTCATCTCTCCTTCAACCCCCAACCCCCACCCCCACATCGTCTGTATGGTGATTAGGCTTCTCTTTCCAGTCAGAATCTGCAGTCTCAGCTCCAGGTATCGTCTCCTGCCAGAATGTGCTTTTCCTTTGCAAAGTAGCTTGAAGTAGAAACTTAAGAGTTCTTTGGACAAAGATATATCAATGGTGTTTTGCTGGGGCAAACATGTGAAGGAACATTTCATAAAGTGGATACAGGCATGAAAGGCTAAGGCAGACTCGTGAAGGAACGTTTCCTTGAAGCAGACACAGGAGAGAGGATGTTGTGCTAAAGCAAGCATGTGAAAGGACACGTGGCGAAGGATTCTTTGCTAACATCAAACAGGTATTGGTCCTCCTTACATTGTGTAGTTGAGCTCCACCTGCAGGGACTGACTCCACAGACTCTGGCTAATTGGACCCATGCTAAGGCAAGGCATGTGGAGGACACTGATTTTTGAGTATAAATAGGACTCAATTGAGTGATTGAGACAGAGCTTGGCTTGTTGGTACAGCTAGCTGTGCAACAATTGTAGGTCTCAAGTCTTTGCTGATCTTCACTTCCTGAGAGAGGCACAGCTGAGAACTTCTCCTCATGTTCCTGTTTGTCCCTCTTGCCGACTTGAGCTGAGGCTGAGGCCTGGCTGTCTCTGCTAGCATCTACTAGGTTGTGTCACTCCTGTTGCTATCCTGACTCTACCAAGCTGTACTGCTAGTGTATCCGTGAAGTGTTTGTGAGTGGATCAAGCTGCCGCTGCTAACCTATTGTATTAGGGTTCTCTGGAGTCACAGAACGTATGGGTAGTCTCTATATAGTTAGGGAATTTGTCGATGACTTACAGCTTGTAGTCCAACTCTCCAACAATGGTCAGCAGTAGCTGTGGAGGGAAGTCCAAGAATCTAGCAGTTGCTCAGTCCCACGAGGCAAACAGGCCAGGAAGAGTCAGAGTAAATCCTTCCTCCAATGTCCTTATATAGGTCTTCACAGAGGGTGTGGCCCAGATTAAAGGCTTGTGCCACTGCACCATTAATCCCAGATGACCTTGAACTCGGAGATCTCCTTGTCTTAATCTTCTGGAATTCATAGCCACTATGCTTCAAGATCTCCATGCCAAGATCCAGGTCAGAAATTTGTATCTCTGAGCCTCCAGATTAGGATCATAGGTGAGCCTTCCAATTCTTGATTAGTCCATTCCAGATTTAGTCAAGTTGACAACCAGGAATAGCCACTACACCTATGATCTGAACTGCCGATTTCCAGACAACACAGACTGGAGTTACTCCAAAGACCCTTTCTAAACAGGTCCATTTCCCTGCATCCTTTCTTTTCCACTACCTCTGATAGGTGGTGGGCTACAAGAAAGGTTAAAGTGTTTAAGAACCATCATTAAAGGTAAGGTTTGAAAAAATTAAAGTTACAGTGACTTCTGCTTAAGCTTTCTCCATCATGCCTCCAAATGAGAGATCCTCCTGCCTCTGCCTCCTGAGTGCTACAATTAGAGGTGTGTGTCACCACTGCCCAGCTCCAAGATTCTGAAGAAGTCATTTGTTACAGGGTCTTACTCTGCAGTTCAGGCTGGCTATTTGTTGTAATCCTCCTGTCTCAGCTTCCCCAGTGCTGAGATTGCAGGCATGAGCCACACTGCCCAGTTTTAGAAAAGTCTCTTTGTTAATCCTACCAAACAAGAGTAAAGACCATTACCCAAATGCTTTTCATTGACTTAACAAAACTTAATTTTCTGTTAGACAGGGATGTCTCCCAAATATGCAGTTTGTGAAAATAGTTTCAAACACAGGAGAAGGTGAGGTTTATATTAGCCTCAAAACTGCAAGGCTAGGGGCTCTCAAGAGGTTTTGGTTATGTAGGAATTTGGCAGTATCTCTCAAAATTATTTGGCAGAACATCTTATGTGGCAACAGGGACCAGGAAATGGGGGACGTGGAGATGGAGCCCATGAAGATTCCAGGGATTTGGACTCTGGAGACCAGTATTGGGGTACATATCCAACTTTATTGTTTAGTGCATAAGCTTATATAGAGTTTTTTAGCCAATTAGGATACTTTTGTTATGACCAGATCACAGGGCTCTCACAGACCACCAGAGATCACTGGGAATCCAACTTGCACCAGGAATGCAAAAGCAGAGTCTTTATTCAAGCTTGAGCTTGGGCCTCCAACCTCTCCATCACAGTGGATGGTGTGGAAGGTACCAAGCTGGTACAAGCCTTGACTTTTTATCATGGTTGCATCAGGGTAAGGGATTTTCCAACTTAGCAGTTACATGATTGGTTAACATTTGCTTGGTGCATTTCTTTTCTTTTTTTTTTAAGATTTTTTTCATTATTTTTATTTATATGTGTACATTGTAGTTGTCTTCAGACACACCAGAAGAGTGCATCGGACCCCATTACAGATGGTTGTGAGCCACCATGTGGTTGCTGGGAATTGAACTCAGGACCTCTGGAAGAGCAGTCAGTGCTCTTAACCACTGAGCCATCTCTCCAGCCCACTTGGTGCATTTCTATTGGCTAGTAATAATTTCAGCTTGGTATGAACAATGGTTGCTAGTTTAATCAATCTACTTTGAAACATTAGGTACTTTCTCCTTAAGAACTGATTGGTTGTTGCTAGGGAATCGAGTGGCTGTTTGTTTAGGGGAATTATGGTTGTTGCACAGGTAACATGGTTCCTAGAACACGTTGGGGGTTTTCCAGTAGCTGAGTTTATTCTAAGGACAAGTTAATCATAAGATGGAGTGCCCCTTTGTCTTATGTGTCCTTTCAAAGCATTAATAAGAACTGGTCATTTCTGTCTGTTGTGTGGACTGATAATGCCAGAGTGGGACAAGTGTCTTACTATTTTTTATTTGGCAAGAGACAAATATTGTATCTTGGTGAATGTCTCTATGTTTGATTGGCTAGTATAGAAATAATAAATTTTTCTTAAAGTCATCTACATACAACAGAGTGAGTGCCCTATCATACTGTAAAACAATTCAGCTAATGAATTTACTTGTTGGTAGATCATGGTCTATTTGGTTTTTAAGAGGTACCTTTCTGATAATGAGGAAGGCAGGTGTGCCAGTATGCATTATATAGAGTCATTTATGTCCCGTTTGCTGTCGAGCTTCCTCTGTATCTAATGTTTCATACGTGGTTGAGTATAAGGATGGCATACTCTCTTCTGTAACTACTTCCTGCTGAAATTAGAATGTTGCTGTCAGAGCCGAGGAAGGCTGGAATGCTAGTCAGAGGCCAAGAGTGGATTCAGGCAATGAGGAATTTATCAGAAGTATCTGGTTAGCTGACTCAGCTAAGAGACAGGGAGCAATCACGTCAGCCGGACTTGTTTATAAAATATCAGTATTCCAACTTGCAGCAGTCCAGGGCTCCTAGCCACCATTTGGAACAGTTTGTAGCCTGCAGCTGATTTCTCAATGGTGTCTGCTGAGTGGAAATCTGCATAGACAGTCAGACTAGGGACTGAAGTTCAAGTTAATGAACTTAAAGTAAAAAATCTTACATTTTCCTTTAAGTTTCCAGGCCCATAGTCCCAGTACTTGGGGGAAAGGAAGAGTCCCAAGACCAGGGAGTGAGAGATTCCATCCTCAGGAATAGGCAGGTGGGGAAACATATGGTCTACTTATCTGGAGTCCATTTGACTCCGTAAGAGCAGGATCCAAGTTTGGTTTTTTTGTTGTTGTTGTTTTGTTTTTTTGTTTTTTGTTTTGTTTTGTTTGTTTCGAGACAGGGTTTCTCTGTGTAGCCCTGGCTGTCCTGGAACTCACTCTGTACACCAGGCTGGCCTCGAACTCAGAAATCCGCCTGCCGCTGCCTCCCAAGTGCTGGGATTAAAGGCGTGCGCCACCACTGCCCAGCAGGATCCAAGTTTTATGATTTCCTCAGCTCCTTGAATATTTTTAGTTTACAAAAGATATAAAAGTTTTCAGATATATTCATATTACCTGTTTTGGTATATTCATTTAGCTATTTTATTGATTTTATTTATTTTATTATCTACTGTTCTTCCAACCTTTATTCCACCCTAGTCCCTCCCAACCCCCTAACACTAGGTGGGAGAGAAAGAAGGTTAGAGGGAAAGGAGCCATAGACATCTTTAGATTACTTCCTGCTGATTAGGGGCATTGAATTTCTAGGGGCAAGTCTAGTCTTTGTTGTCAGGATATTCAATTTCTTCTTCTTGTCTCTTTGCTCATGACCACTTGACAAACCACAGCAGCAGAAACCAGCATCAACACAGGAGCAGCAGCTGCCACAGACCCTCTCCTGGCTTTCCCATTTACCCTCTCCAGAGTCCCCAGAATTAAAGCTATCTTCAGCTGGTAAAGATCACACCCCTGATAGTGCATGAGGCAAATCATAATCACCTGCTGTGAAGCAGCCTCTTACCCCACACCTGAGATTAAAACAAAAACATTCCTAGAACATAACAAGATTTTAAAGAAACCAAAATTCACCCCACAGATCTGTATTAAAATCCATATTGTAAAAAAAATAAATAAAAAGCAGCTAACAGGTGTGTGTGAAACAGCTGAGGAGTAGCCAGGCAGTAGTGGTGGATACCTTTAATGCCAGCACTCAGGAGGCAGAGGCAGGCTGAACTCTTGAGTTTGAGGCCAGCTGATCTACTGGGCAAATTCCAGCTCAGCCAGGGCTACACAGAGAAACTGTCTCCAAAACAAAAAGACAAAAGCATCTAAAGAAGATTCATGCCATTGAGTCAAAGCAAAGGCCATAGTTTTGGGTTAAAAAGAATGAACATTCTTTTTTTTTTTTTTCTGTCAGAGGACTGGATATAGATTGGACAGGGATGTTTTTAGCATGAGAAGTATGTTTTAATTCTATATTTAGAAGACAACCAAGGGAAATTTAAAATCTTGAGCTTGTGGCATAATAGTCGGTTCTTTTACCAGCTTATCAGAAATCCATTGATCAATATTAAAATTCTAAGCCTTTAATATCTAGGTATAACAACTTGTATCTTAGGAATTCATTTTCTTAGATCTTTATAATTTATTTAGACCTCTATATGCTTAAATGTTTACAATTTAAGTTATTTTAGATTTTTATAACCTTAAGCCTTTTTTGTTTGTTTTGTTTTGTTTTTGAGATGGGGTTTCTCTGTGTAGCCCTGGCTGTCCTGGAACTTACTCTGTAGACCAGGCTGGCCTCAAACTCACAGAGATCTGCCTGCCTCCTCCTCCTGAACTCTGGGATTAAAGGTGTGAGCCACCACTGCCCAGTGAACCCTAAGCTTTTTTATCCCATTATTTATCATTCTATATATACATAAAAGGTTGATTACTGAGAGCAGCTTTTGTGAAGCAAGGTCCTTTAAAGAGTAAAAGTTACATCTGAAAACTGTTTATCCTTTAGGATGAAGTCTGTTAGAAAGTTAAACCTGCGTGTTTGACATCCAGCAGTAGGCGCCAGTCTTCTGGACCGCGTGGTTTGCTACTAACCAGCACCTCTGCATCAGAGTATCCAAGTTTTTGTTCTATCATGCAGTCCTGGAGAGCCAGCGACCGGCTTGTGCTAGTCATCAAAGCCAGCAAGTCACCGAAGCCAGCAAGTCACCAAAATCAGTCACAAAGTCAGCAAGTCACCAAAGTCAGCCAGTCACAAGTCACCAAAGTCAGCAAGTCACCAAAGCCAGTCACAAGTCACCAAAGCCAGTCACAAGTCACCAAAGCCAGCAAGTCACCAAAGCCAGTCACAAGTCACCAAAGCCAGCAAGTCACCAAAGCCAGTCACAAGTCACCAAAGCCAGCAAGTCACCAAAGCCAGTCACAAGTCACCAAAGCCAGTCACAAGTCACCAAAGCCAGCAAGTCACCAAAGCCAGTCACAAGTCACCAAAGCCAGCAAGTCACCAAAGCCAGTCACAAGTCACCAAAGCCAGTCACAAGTCACCAAAGCCAGTCACAAGTCACCAAAGCCAGCAAGTCACCAAAGCCAGTCACAAGTCACCAAAGCCAGTCACAAGTCACCAAAGCCAGCTTCTTTGTTTCAACGCAAGACAGACTTTAAAATGCTCTTTTCTCTAGAGATTTCTAAGGGACCAGCTTTTGTAAAGTCTTTATTCCCTTCCATGTTTTTATTTTTGTCCTATATCTATCCTTTCTTCTGTTTTGCTTTACAAACTTTAGTCATTTTCATCTAGACCCTTAGTTTAGGACCCTGCTTCTATAAGGAACTTTTAAGATATTCACTGTTTCTTCAGGTGATGAAAAGTGCATCTAGAGCCAGGCAGTGGTGGTGCATGCCCGTAATCCCAGCACTTGGGAGGCAGAGGCAGGCAGATTTCTGAGTTCGAGGCCAGCCTGGTCTACAGAGTGAGTTCCAGGATAGCCAGGGCTACACAGAGAAACCCTGTCTTGAAACAAACAAACAAACAAAAACAAAAAACAAAACAAAAATACATCTAAGGCTACCTAGAAATCATTTCATGTAACCTTCTGGTGATGTCTGGCAGCAAAGGACATCTGAGTATGTGTGTGTGCTTGCATGCATGTGTGTGTGTGTGTGTGTGTATACATGTACACACATGTATGTGTAAAAATAACAAAGAAGAAGTAATCTGTGTGGTGGAGGAGAAGTTTGCTAGGCACAGGGACAGACCTCTGCTGGTCCTCCTAAGTTATATTTACTCAGAAGACCTAACTAAGGATGCTGGTCCCTGCAAGTGGCTGTCATGTTGGCATCAAAATCATCAGAGGGGCAACCAGCCCTAAGCCAGGTGTTGGCCTGGAATCATTTTTTTCCATGAGACAATTTCTTTTGTCTTCTCTTGTATTGGTTTTGCTATGGACAGCAATTCTTCTTGTGTTTTAAAATGAAATGTTTTAGGTTTAGTCCTCTAAAGTGTAAACTTGAATTGGCAAAATTATTAGAATTTTTGCATATATCAAATGACAGTGTCACTAGTTTGATAAATACAGACTCAAAGATTTTGAGGACATTTAAAGATAAACATTTTTATCCAATCCATGACATTTGACATAAAGTTGACATCCCAGAAGACCTGTTATTTAGTTTATTTTTAAGAGCAAATAGTTAGCCAGGTGGGGGCAGCGCATGCCCTTAATCCTAGCACTCAGAAAGCAGAGGCAGGTGAACCTCCCAGTTCAAGGCCAGCCTAGTCTACAAAGCAAGTTGCAGGTCAGACAAAGCCAAAGAAAAGCCCTGCTTCAACAAACACACAAAAAAGAACTGATTCCAAGTTATATCTATATATCTATATATCTATATATATAGATAGATATAGATATAGTATGTTGTAGTAAATTACAAATACTTATGTATAGAATTTTAGTTATCAACCTTTTTTATAGGGTTTTAGATTTTTTATTATATATACAGCATTCTGCCTACGTGTGTGCCTGCAGGCCAGCAGGCACCAGATCCCATTACAGATGGTTGTGAGCCACTGTGTGGTTGCTGGGACTTGAACTCAGGACCTCTGGAAGAGCAACTGTGAGCCAACTCTCCAGCCCTTATTATAGGTTTTAAGTTAACCTTTTGTTATTAGACTTTATAATTTTTAACCATACCCAATAAACTTATAAATCTTGAAGTATAGAAAGTTCATATAATAGTTTTATAAATCTTGAGATGAAGTTTATATTTTAGCAACAGTCTTAGAAAGTCAAATGAAACCAAACAGTCTCTATATTTTTTTGTTTTGACTCGCTTGCTCTTTTTTTCTGTCACATACTGAAAGGGCTTATCTGTCATAGGACAGACAGAAAGCTTCTAAATACGCATGTTTGAATCTAGAGAAAGGGGAGCCATAACCCAACTGCAGGGCCGGCTTTTCCAGAAAGTAGAACGGCATAAAACAATATTACAATATTATCCATAGCTAAAAATTGAATCCAATGACCAGGGGAAGCAAGCTGAAAACAGAGACGCCTCAGAGAGAGAATTTTCAAGCTCTGTTATTGAAGTGGCCGTGGCAAACAGCCACTATGCCTGATGGCTGGTCTGACCCCTGCATGTCCGTATTCCACTCCCCTTTTTGTGCCGCAGGTCATCCTCACCCCCTCCCCCACCCCGCGTCACCCCACTGCAGCATTGCAGGTTTTCTTGGGCGCTGTCTGCTGCCCATCCTCTTACCTGCCACTGTGCCACGTTTTATCCCAGCCAGCACCCAGCTGCAGACTCAGGAAAGGAAAAAAAAAAGGGGGGGAGGGCACGAGCAAGCAGGCTGAGGCGGGACAGGCCCCTGAGGCGGTGGAGAGGGCAACAGGGTTGGGGGGTTGGGGCAGGGCAAGGCAGCAGATTTAAGCAGACAGCAAGAAATGAAACCAGTAAACACAGACCACAAACCAGTCGTGTGACCCACCGAGTTAGCAAAGACAAACCCAGGAAACAGAACACGGGACATTCACGTAGTCAAAAGGGACCAGTAGAAATAAAACACGTGGTCACCTGTATTTATACATGTAACTGGGCTTGACCAATTTCCGGCTTGGTTCTCAGCATCCAAGAAGGAGACAAACAAAACAGAAAACAAAATGCAGGGGACCAAAAACCAGGCGCCAAAAAAACTAGGTGGGCCGTGTGAGGTCTCCTAGTGCACTGGACAGGAGGAGTTCCTGTGCCTGGTTTCGTGTCCTTCTCTGTCCCCGAGACAGGATCCCTCCAGAAACAGTACTAGACGTCACAGAAGGAACGCCTTCTATGGCTTACGATGGACCTCCTCAGACAGGTGCTTGCTGGGGTCTTTCTAGTTCAATCAACAATCCACGGTATCTAAAGCATGCCCAGGAGCCTTGGACTATCTCAAGGCGAACATCTCCTGAAGTAGCACTCTAGTCCCAGAGGAATACTGGAGAGAAGTCCAGCTTCAGAATCTAGAATGGAAGCCGGGCGGTGGTGGTGCATTCCTTTAATCCCAGCGCTTGGGAGGCAGAGGCAGGCGAGGCAGGCGGATTTCTGAGTTCGAGGCCAGCCTCGTCTCCAGAATAGCCAGGGCTACACAGAGAAACCCTGCCTCGAAAAACAAAACAAAACAAAAAAAAAAAAAAAACCCGAAAAACCAATTTAGAATGGGATCTTTTTTTTTTCTTTCAAGACAGGGTTTCTCTGTGTAGCCCTGGCTGTCCTGGAACTCACTCTGCAGACCAAGTTGGCCTCGAACTCAGAAATCCACCTGTCTCTGCCTCCCAAGAGCTGGGATTAAAGGCATGCGCCACCACCGCCACCGGGCTAGAATGGAATCTTGATCTCGATGGGGCCTCCAGTTGTTAATCCCACTGAAGGAGAGTTAAAGACCATTGTCCAAATTCTTTTAGTCAAATTAAGCAAGCTTTATTTTCTGTCAGACAGGGCTATATCTCCCTAAAGTGTAGTCTATGAAAACAGCATCAAACACAGGAGAAGTTGGAGTTTATATTAATTAATTACATTAATTAGTTTATATTAGTTTATATTATAAACTGTAAGACTAAGGGATTCTCAATGGGTTTTGGTTATATAGGAATTATTTGGCAGAACATCTTATATGACAGGGTGGAGGTTATGGTATAGGATGTGGAACGTCAAATTCTTGAAACTAGATCAAGACATGGTCAAACCCAAGTTTTACAGAAAACAGAAGTGAACTTATTTTGACCTTGTAATAAAATGGCTTTTAATCTTAAAATGGGGTCAGGCTGGTTCATTGCAGTTGTGTAAGCAACTTCACCTGCTGATGAGCTCACTGTGGCTCTGTAGTCACGCACTGTGATGGCTAAGCTTGGTCGCCAACTTGACTACATATGTCTGGAATTAACTAAAACCCGGGCATACCTGTGAGGGATTTTTATTTTTTTAACTGAAGTGGATCATTTGAAGTGGGAAGAACCTTTTCTAAGCCAGATTTATTTATTTTTTCTGAGACAGGGTTTCACTGCATAGCCTTGGCTGTCCTGGAACTTACTCTGTTCATCACAGAGATCCGCTTTCCTCTGCCTCCCAAGTGATGGAATTAAAAGTGTCCACCACCACCACTTGCCTCTAATTCAGATCTCTGAGGTGGGAAAACACACCTTGGGGTTGAAATAGCTACCTCTAATCTGGGCCACACCTTCTGCTGGAAGCCCATAGAAAGTCATGGAAGCAGGAAGCTCTCTCTTGGCCGGCTTCCTCCTGCCCTCACTAGCAAGCCCCTTCCTTCACTGCTATTAAAGCCTACTTCAGGATTTTGTATATACTGGAGACCAGCTGAGACATCCAGCCTTGTGGGCTGAACAACTACTGGGGTTAGAACTTCCATACCAGACTGGAGAGATGGTTCAGCAGTTAATGAGCACTGACTGTTCTTCTGAAGGTTGTGAGTTCAAATCTCAGCAACCACATGGTAGCTCATAACCATCTGTAATGGGATCTGATGCCTCTTCTGGAGTGTCTGAAGACAGCTACAGTGTACTTACATATGATAAATAAATAATCTTTTTTTAAAAAAAGAACTTCCATACCATACATAGGCAGCCAATGTTGGATTAGCTAGACCACAGCATATAAGTCGTTGTAATAAATGCCTTTTATATGTATGTATGTATGCATGTATGTATGTATGTATATATATATACTTGTATGTATATGTATACACTGCTCTGCTCTGCCCTGCTTTCTGCTGTCTTCCTCACCTTCCTCATTATAGGCTTGTATTTTCCAAAAAAAAAATAGCAACATTCCCATCAGCCATCTGAGGGATAAGGGTGTCTTAGTTTGGGTTTCTATTCCTGAGATAAAACACTGCCCCAAACCAACTTGGGCAGAAGGGGTTTATTTCATCACGAATTTCTAGATCACAGTACACCGTGGAAGGAGCTCAGACCATGGAGGGATGTTACTTACTGGCTTGCTCGGCCTGCTTCTTTATAGAACCCGGGACCACCAGCCCAGATGGCCCCACCCACAGTGATAGGGGCCTCCTATATCCTTTATCAATCAAGAACAAGGCCATAGTTCAATGTGTGTGTGTGGGGGGGGGGGGGTTCTCAGTTAAGGTTCCCTCTTCCACATTGACTGGCTTGTGTCAAGTTGACAGAACTAGCCAGCACAGAGGGCAATGGTTGAGTAGGAGTTGCCCAAGTCCAAGCCACCTCAATGCTTGTGGGAACCTGTTTCTGCGCTTGAAAATGTGAGCAATGCAGTCTGGACCTGCCCCAGATGATCCAAGTCAGAATCTTTGGAAATCAGGCCCAACATTCTGATTAAAAAAAAAAAAATCTGCACTCAATTCTTGAGTCCACTAGGGAAGGATTTTCTGGAGGGAAAATGTGGGTTAACGGTGTGTCCTGCACCCCCGGTTGGGGCTCTGGCTACTGGGGAGGTGGGACAGGGCAAGTTTTGACTGCACTTTCCCCTTGCCAGCCAGGGCGGACTATGGGAAGCCAAGGGACCCCGCTCCAGGGGTAGGGGAGCGCAGTCTGAGGTCGCCAGGGACTGCTGGAGCGGCTGGGGGTGGGGGGTGGTCCCCGGGCCAGCAAGGCGGCCGGGACCATCTGGTTCTCAGTCTCTTGGGCACCCAGGTACCATTGGGAGCTGCGGAAGAGCTGAGAATGGAGTGGGGGCCCGCGGGCTGGATCTAGCCCGGGGCAGAAGGGGAAAAGAGGGGAGGAGAGCTCTGGCTGGTTCCCTCCGGGAGGAGCGCCCGTGGCTTGCTTGTTGAGCTTCTTGGCTTGGTGGAGGCCGTGGCTGGGAGCGCTGAGAGCCCTCCTGCAGGAGACTAGATACCACTCTGTAGACGAAGACCTGTTCCATTGCTCCCCACAGCGGATCCCAATGAAAAGCGGCAGTCCATGGTTTTAAAGCATTTATTGTCATGGCGGAGAGATGTGATAAGTAAAACCATACCCCACTTTCTCAGGGCGGGCCTGAGGTTAAATACCTTTTGCAGGGAAGAGTGTCTGGGAAGGATAGCTTAACTGGCTAAGCCCGTCAGACTTTTAGGTACCTCATTAAAATGGAGATCTGTCTCGAGGCTATGTGACCTGTGGTCACATCCTCTACCTGTGGGGGAGCTTGGGGAGCTGCCCTTACGTGACTGATGGCCACTGACCTATGGAGATAGGCGGCCTCGCGTCAGGGTCCTGGTGTTCAGGAGCATGGCAAACTGCCTACCGTTCCTTGCAGGGTGACCTGTGGGGTCACCGGAGTTTCAAACCTAGCTCAACCAGAAACCAGGCTGCCTTTCACGGTCCCTTTAAAGGAAAGTTTCTAGAAGGGAGAGACCTGTTATTGCTTCCTGTTCCTGTGACTTGATTCAGTCACCTTGTGATGATGAGGTCAAATGTCAGTACGGTCAGGCAGGGAGAGACCAAAAGAGTCACAGCGCTGACGGCAGAGCTGTCCTTGCCGCCGCTCTCCCCCGATTGCTTCCAGAAAGGCAAACCATGGCCCTTAGTGCTTTTCTCTGTAGTTCCAGAGCTGTCATTCCTCCAGGCTGCTGATAACTGGGATCAGAGACTCATCTGAAAGAGTGAACAGTGCTGGCCTTCCCCTCCACCCCCACCTTGTACGCCCCACCCCCATTTTGTACGCTCCGCCCCCACCTAGTACGCCCCACCCCCATCTTGTACGCTCCGCCCCCACCTTGTACGCTCCACACCCATCTTGTACGCTCCAAGCCCTGTGCTGTACCTCTTAGAGACAAGACAAGCCTGGTGATTGCTTTTTTTTTCCTTACCTCCCCACCTCAGAGAGACCAGGGGTGGGGTGGATCTTGCTTTGTACCTCAGGCTAGCCAGGAACTATCTATGAACTTCCATGCCGGCTTCACCTTTGTGAACTAGCCTCTCCTTCATGAGTGTTGAGATCTCTTGTATGCGCTGCCCTGCCTGCATTTGATGAGCTGGTTTGTTTGGGGATAGTGTTTCCCAGTAGCCCAGCTAGCCTTGAACTTCCCAGTCTTCCAGCCCTCACCTCCCTAGTCCTAGGATCCTTGCACCACAGCTCCAGACTCCAGTGACTTTTTTTTTTTTTTTTAAAGACAGAGTCTCAGTGTATAGCTCTGGCTAACTTGGAATTTACTAAGCAGCTCAGGCTGACCCGCAACTCACCTGCCTCTGCCGCCTGTGTGCTAGGATCAAAGACGACGCGCCACCACGCCTAGCCCTCTGACAACTTTTAAAAGCAGAAAAGGCTGTGAGGAAATCTTGCCCTCTTTTATGAAACACTCTGCCTCCCTCCTGCTGTGGGAACGGTTTACCCAGATTCCCGAGATTACCTTTCCCATCACTGTCCTTGTGAAGACAGCCAATGAAACACCAGGAGACTTAAGTAATTCCCAAAGCCACATATTTGGTAGGTGACTACACCTTCAGCTTGTGCAGTATGAGCCTAAAGGCCATGTCAGGAAAGAAATATGTCTGCGATAGCTCCACTGACTGGGAGAAATTGCAGTTCACACTCGCCTTCTCAATGGATTCCCATCACCTCAGGGATGCGGCCTTTATGACTGAGTCTTAGGGCTACTGGCCACCACCTCACCTCCCACCATCTCCTACCCCTGGACCTCAGGAAGGGCCACCATCTCAGGTCTGAAAGCCCAGCAGCTGGGTTTTCTCAGTCCTCTCAGATGGAATTCTAACCCAAATGTTAATGTCTGGGGGACCTGCCCAGGTTAATTTTCTCTGCCAGTTAAAGAATTAAAAGGCAGGAAAGAAAACAAAAACAAAACAAAAAAAACCAAACTGTAATCTGTTGTAATACTATGGGGATGGAGGGAAATCTCTCAATCCAGCAGAGAATTGGCTGTTAGAGAAAGGTTTTTTTACTAGGAAGGAGATAATACACTTACACAGCAGGCACTCAGAGGTAAACCAGGGCAGACTCTTAGATCCAAATCCCAGTTCTTCTTGAGGGTTTTTTTTTTGGGGGGGGGAGTTAGAGTTGTGAGGGTTTTGTTGGATTTATATATATATATATATATATATATATATATATATATATATTTTTTTTTTTTTTTGCAGGGGGTGGTGGTGGTGGTGGTGGTTTTGGTTTCTTTTTTTCTTTTTCTTTTTGGTGTTTTTTTTGAGACAGGGTTTGAGTGCTGGGAGCAAAGGCTTGTGCTACTATGCCTTGCTTGAGGGCTGAGGGTTTTAAGGGTCTTTTAAATATATTTATTAGTATTTTTATGTGCATTGGTGTTTTACCTGCACATATGTCTGTGTGAGAGTGTCAGGTTCCCTGTAACTAGAGTTACAGACAGTTGTGAGCCACCACATGGGTGCTGGGAATTGAACTGGGAATTGAACTGGGGTCCTCTGGAAGAGCAGCCAGGCGTTCCTAACCACTGAGCCATTTCTCCAGTCCCAAGTTTTAAGGGTCTTTAAGAGGGTCTTTCTCTCCCCCAGTTTAGTGTTGCTCTATTTGAAGAAACACAGGGAGGCCAATAGGTCCACAGATTTTGGGTAAATATGTCCTAGTCTGACTTTGACCTAGTCAGACTAGTCGTAATGAGCATAGTAAAAAAAAAATCTCTTTTAGACATGTAAAAAACATAGTTTAGTCAGGATCCCCACTACATCCAAGATAACCAGCACTCAGTGACATCACTCACTCAAGATAACCAGACACAGTCCTAGGTCCCCATGGTACCCACTGGACAGAGACCAAGGACAATGCTCTACCCTGCAGATCTGGAGAGAAGTCACCTTGATCTGCCCTGTGGCTGGAGAGTCTCCCCAGGATCCTGACCCTCAAATCAGAGACTTCTATTAGAGACTGACCTGACCTTCAACTCAACCTCCTTGCTCACACCACCAGCCTACAGGTGTGTGTGTGTGTGTGTGTGTGTGTGTGTGTGTGTGTGTGTGTTTGTGTGTGTACAGGTGGGATGGGGATGCTACTGATGGGAGAAAAATTCCACCAGTTTTTTAAGCTTTCAGGCTTTTGTCTCAGGTCAGCAGGGTGAAGAAGAAGCCAGCCATCTTGGAGGTGAACCATCTCTATTACCTAGTCACAGCCCCTCCCTGTTTGTTGACCTATCAGAGAATCTGTCTTAACTCCTCTTCCCTCACAAGGACATAAGTGCAGGAGGGTGGGGAGAATCCTACCTCCTCCTTCAAGCCTAAAAGATTTAGCTCAGGAGACTCCTGCTACTTGTGTGTCTGTGTACCAACCAATGGGTGTTGGGAGGGCAGAGGGCAGAGGGCAGAGAGCAGAGGGCAGAGGGCAGTCTCAGAGGTCATTTTTCTTGAACTGTCTACCTTGGGTGTAGTGAGAACTTTGGTTTCTTTAAAAACCCAGTTATGTGATTATGTTTTTGTTTTAATCCCAGATGTGGGATATGGGGCTGCTCCAGTTTGTCAACAGCCATTAGCTATGATTGTCTCTTGCTCAGGAGGGGTGTGATTTTGTCAGCTCCCAGCTTAATTCTGGGAACTCTGGAGAGGAAATGAATGGGAGAGTCAGGAGAGGGCCTTTAGCAGCTGCTGTTCCCTCCGCTGCCGCTGGTTCCTGCTCTTGCATTTGCTGGTTTGGTGGTTTGCTGTTGCTGGATTGCTGCATTTTCTGATAAGGAAGACTAGATATGCTCCTAGAAACCTGATGCCCCAATCAGCAGGAAGTAGTCTAAAGAGGTCTACAACTGCTTTCCCCTCTAACCTTCTTTCTCCCTTACCTAGTTTTGGGGGGCGTTTTAAGGGATTAGAATGGAATAAGGACTGGAAGGATGGTAGATATAAGAATCCAATAAAATAGATTTTTAAAAAATAGCACCTATAAATGGCACTCAACCTTGGGCTTGGTGTTAGGATTCTGTCTAAGCTCCACCCCATGGTTACCTGGCAACAGCAGGTAGGCCTGGCCCGCTATAAAAGGGGCTGCTTGGCCCCTCCTCTCTCTCTTATTCTCTCACTCTCAGCTTCTCTCTTGCCCCCTCTTGGGCTCTCCTCCCATCTCCCCTCTCTCCTCATGGTCATGGCCGGCCTCTACTTCTCTACTCTCTTCCTCTCTCTGCCTTTCTCTGCCTCTACTACCCCCTTAACTCCCCTTCCATGCCCTAAATAAACTATTCTATACTATACTGTGGTGTGTCTGGTCCCTCAGGGGGAAGGGATGCCTCGGCATGGGCCTGCTGAGGCAACCCCTTCCCCCACACGGCCGCAGAACATATTCTCTAGCCTCTTTCTCTTTTTATGATCACAACACTTGGCATAATGGGAAATCTGGTTTCTAATGCCATAGAGGAGACAACAGAGTATGGAGGAATGGATACGCTATCTCAGGACATCAGCAAAAAGTTTATTGCAACTGCTGCCCATGTGTTTTTCCCCACTTTGCTCCCTGTAGGAGGTTAGTCTGCTGCTGCTATGTATTCAAATACTAAATACTGGCCCCAAGATCTGGTTGCCCCTGACAAGGAGATCCTCATGTATACCAAATGATGCTATGTGAATCTTGCCTCTCAGGTTATCCCTGATTAGCTAATAAAAATGCCTACAGCCTGAGCTGGGCAGAAGAGAGAGGAGTGGAGCAAAGCTTTCCAGGCTTGGGGCCTGAGTCAGAGTGACCCAGGCAGAAGACAGCAAATGACATCTCAGAGGTCACCACAGGGAAGTAGGCATAATAACATAGAGAGAGAATATCTTCCTAACTCTAGTGCTTTAAAGCTGGTTGTGGATGTGAAGGTCTCTATGTCTTTTCTTTGGGACCTATATGATCCAAGTGGGGTAGAAACCCCTAAGAGATAGAGAAGGCAACAGGGGATATAGCAAGCCCAAAATAATATTTACTATGACAATTTCCAGAGGGGATTTTCCAGTTTTGCCTTTGCTTTTTCCTATAATTGTTTCAAGAAAAGTTGGGAGAAGGGCTGAGTAATTGGAAAAAAATTGCAAGTAGAAATGGAGGGGAACTGAGATGCAACTGGGGAGGTTTTGGGTAGAGATGGAAGGAGTCACTTGGAAAGTGAAAAGCATCGGAAAAGGGAGGAATAAAGGATTTAGAGCCAGTGACTGAGCAAGAGAGCGGGAGATTCCCACAGGATGAAAGAGTGAAGAAACCCTGGCTCGAAGCTACCCCACACCATGCACTTTTGGTTTCATATCCCCAAAGTCCCTGGGTGGGAGAGGGATCCAGGAGGAGAGACCTTGCAGGGTGACAGGATTAAAGAGAAACAGCCCGTTTTGAGAGAAAGGGTTAATCTTGAGCCAAGTGTGCTGCCAGAGGAAGGGCCTAGGATTAAAAATTCACCATCAGTTTTCCCCAGTAATCTTGCAGTACATGCCCACTAATGTGCTGACCCCAGTTGTGATGCAATAATGTGGTGTCCAATAGAAATGAAAGATCTGAGGCATTTTAAAGAAGCTATTATTCCCTACGAAGTGCATTCTCCTTATGTTAAATGTATATTAAGAAATTGGGCTACCCAAAATAGTTATTCTCCAAGACTGGAAGGTTTCCTAACAGCTGCGCTAGAGGCTGGTCAGCAGTTCCAATAGTTAACATGGTGGAGGGAGGAAGATGCAAACATTCAACAATATAATAGAGCAAGGGGGATGAATACTGTTAAAGACCAATTGCTTGGTTAAGAGTGATACTCTGACCTACAAGAACAGATTCAATTTGATGATGCTGTGGCAGAATAATATCACTTGGTGGCTTTGAGAGGTTGAGACAAGGTTGAGAAGCTCAGGAAAAGATGCAACTCCTTTGCTAAGATAAAACAAGGTAAGCCTTCACAGATTTCTTGCAGAGACCAGCTCCAGCTGAAAATAAACCAGACCCTGAGACCAGATAGGTGTTGATAGAGTCCTTGGCATTTGAGAATGTTAATACTGAATGTAAAAGAATTATTAGACCATTAAAGGCACAAGCAGCACCAATAGATGAGTGGATAAGGGACATGACTGATATTGGCTCTCAGGAACATCATGCCAATATCATAGGACAAGCTATAGCTAAAGATCTCAGATATCAAAATACCCGGTACTTTAATTGCAGTGAATTTAGCCATTTATGAAGAAATTGTGAAGCTAAAATCCTCAGAGCTCAAAATGTCCAGTGTGGTAACTGTGAGAAATATGGTACCTCCCAAGCCAGATCTCAAAATTGTCGCTGCATTAACTCTGAGGAATGTGGTACTTTTTGCCAGAGGCACAAACAAGCCATTTCTGGTAGCAATGGATTCTCCAAAAGAAAGCTAAGGCTTCCAGGGGTTTGCAGACCCTGTGGTAAGGGACTTCATTGGACAAGTGAGTGCAGGTCCAAGAGGAACATACAAAGTGATCTCTTGCTGTCAGGAAGTGGCTTTGGGGCCTTAGCTTGAGGCTCCATAGCAAAAAGTATGAGCCATTCAGACAAGAGTCACCAGAAAAAACAACTACTGATCCAAAAAGTGTTCGGTTCATTGATAATCTTGGTTTAGACTAAGAAAGCAACAAGTCTCAAATATTTTCCGTTGGTGTGGACTATGTATATTGATAGAAACTTAAGGTTATATTTGTTACAATAACTGTATATATATTTCAACTCTTGTTTAAGGTATTGTACGTGTGCAACTCATTTAAAAATTTGGTGTAAAATTCTAGCCCTTGAAAGCTACTATTACAAATTGTTTAGGATAATTGAGAAATGAAATGAGTAGTTAACCAACTATAATACTTGTAGTCATGTTAGGACTACAGTTAATTACAGAAATAAGCTTTATTTAGCCACCTGAAAATGTTTTCAAAGGTAAGCAGGAAATAAATAGCTGGAAACAAGCAATGTTTGTTTAGTCAGATATACTATAGATAGTTAATTGCATGGTCTTCAAACACTTCAGAGATATACAGAATATGGCATCTAATTTTTTTTTAAAGATCTCTTTATTTTATATATGTGACTATATTATCACTGTATTCAGACACACCAGAAGAGGGCATCAGATCCCATTACAGATGGTTGTGAGCCACCATGTGGTTGCTAAGAATTGAACTCAGGGCCTCTGGAAGAGAAGTCAGTGCTCTTAATCTACTGAAACATCTCTCCAGCCTCCCTAAGATGTTTTTAATAATAAAAGGCTTTTCTGACATACACATCTGCTCCTGGCAGAACCCCAATCTATTTCAAAGATGATGTGCATTAATGAACCCCACATAGTTTGCTTCAAATGTGGTAAAGCTGGACACTGGGCAAAACTGCCCTGACCTCAACTGCTGCCAGCATGCTGTCCAAACCGTGGACAGTCAGGACACTGGGAAGGCGACGGTCCAACTTTGCCAAGGTAGGCCACTGCTTCAAAATTCCTGCTTCACAGAAAAGTCTGCCAGATATTCTGGGCCTGTGGCTGAAGGTGGACACTCCAACAACACAGAAGAACCTTGGCTGACTGACTGCCCAGGCAGCCTTCAGTCCCTGTCATTTCTATAGTTTTGGAAGCTGCTTGCTCTGTACTTCCTGTTTCTCCGGTAATATTTATGCTTCTCGGGTCTCTGATGAGGTTAAAGACTAAAGAGATATAGTCTTACAGTTCATTTTATTAAAGATTAAAGACATAAAGGTTTAAGTTGTGAAGGATCTAAGAAAGGGTTTTAGGGTCTAAGAAGATGTTTGAAAGGTAAATGCAAATTATGGTGAGAAAAGTGATTTAGGTACAAAACTTTGGACTCACTAGGATAAGAAAGATAGTGGAGTGCTTTCTTCAAAGTTAACAAATACACATGACCTGGACATTGTAAATATAATTCTTATTTGATAGTTCAGATCATTGTTCTTATTGTATATAGTTTCTGTTAGAGAGAAAGCCATTTTTTGGACTAAAAGGGGAAAATGTAGTGAGAATTTTGGTTTCTTTAAAACCTCAGTTATATCATGTGACTATGTTTTTGCTTTAATCCCAGATGTGGGATATGGGGCTGCTTCCGTTTGTCCACAGCCACGAAGTATGATTGTCTTCTGCTCTAGGAGAGCTGTGATTTTTGCCAGCTGCAGATAGTTTAATTCTGGGGACTCTGGAGAGAGTATGAATGGGGGAGGCCCTGTGGCAGCTTCTGCCCCCCTGTTGCTGGTTCCTCCTGTTGCAGTTGCTGGTTTGTTATTGCTGGACACTCTGATGAGGAAGATTGGACTTGCCCTTAGGACCCTGACATCCCTAATCAGCAGGAAGTAGTCTAAAAAGATCTATGCCCCTTTCACCTCTAACCTCCTTTATCTCCTACCTAGTTGGGGGTCATAAGGGGTTTGGGTAGAATACAGATTGGTAGGGTGGTAGATATAAGAACCCAATAAAGTAGACAAAAAAAAAGAGCACTTACACTTGGGGTTTATTGTTCAATTTGTATTTGAGAAAGGGTTATGAAGAGTGCTGGATTAAAGGTGTGTCCTAGAATCCCCCATTTCTCCTTCCGCAGCAGTTGGGACTACGAATGCATAATGCTATCTATGCCTAGTGTTTCTAACTCTTTCTGTTTTGGTTTTTAGTTTTATTTTTTGTGTATGAATGTTTTGCCTATGTTTTGCTTTTTTGGTTTTTTTGTTTTTTTAGGGGGGTGTTTGCTTTTTTTTTTTTTTGCGGGGAGAGGGTGTGTTGAGACAAGGTTTCTCTGTGTAGCCTTGGCTGTTCTGGAACTCACTCTATAGACCAGGCTGGCCTCGAACTCAGAAATCTGCCTGCCTCTGCCTCCCAAGTGCTGGCATTAAAGGCATGCACCACCACTGCCTGGCCTTGCCTGTGTTTTATGTATGTGCACATGTATATGCCTGAAACCCTTAAAGGTCAGAAGACATCAGATCCCTTGAAACCATAATTCTGCAGATGGTTGCTGGTCACCATGCAGGTTCCCTACAAGAGCAGCAAATATTTTTAACCCCTGAGGCATCTCTGCAGCCTCTCCATATCTGGATTTTTGCCAGGGTGCGAGGAACTGAACTCAGGTCCTCATGCTGACACGCAAGCACTTTACCAGTCGAAGCTGTCACACTGTCTTAGTTAGGGATTTGTTGCTGTGGCAACTCTTATAAAGGAAAACATTTAAATGGCTGGCTCACAGTTCAGAGGTTTAGTTCTTTACTGTCATGGACAAAAGCATGGTGTCATGTGTGCAGACATGGTGTTGGAAAAACAGCAGGAAGAGACATTGCCATACTGGGTCTGGCCTCAAAGCCCGTCCCCAGACGCACACTTTCTTCAACAAAACCACACTTACTCCAACAAGGCCACACCACCTAAGAGTGTCACTCTCTCTGAGCCAGCCTCCACACACACCAAAGCAGAATCCTTTTTTTTCTTTTAACGTGTTTGTTTTGAGATAGGTTTTCACCATGTTGCCCAGACTGGTCTTGGACTCCTGGGCTCAACCCATCTCCCTGCCTCAGCCTTCCTAGTAGCTGGGACTCCAATTGTATGCCCAATGGAATATCTCTATACTTATACCAAATACTTTGTGTTAAGCGTATGACCCCCATTAACTCATTTAACCACCATATAATATTTTTGATGCCAGAAAACTTAAGGAACTTCCTTGAAAGATCTTGGCCACATTTGTGATCACTGCCACAAGCCCTGCCTTCTGGGTTTATTGTTTGTTTGGTTTGGTTTGTTGATTTTTTTTTTTTTTTTGAAACAGGACCTGTCTGCATAGCCCTGGCTGTCCTGGAATTCACTCTGTAGACCAGGCTAGCCTCAAACTCGGAGATCCACCTGTCTCAGCCTCCCAAGTGTGAAGATTAAAGGTGTGTACCTCCCTACCCAGCCTCCTCCACAGCTCTGTGCTTTCTTAGGCTCCATGTTCCCAGCATAGGCCCCAACTTTAGTTCAGACATAGCCAAGGACAAACAACGCTGTGTAAGGGTGACTTACAACCCTGATCAAGACCCCATGAGCCTGGTGTCGTGGTGCCTGCCTTTAATTCCAGCCCTTGGGTGGCAGAGGCCGGTGGATCTTTGTGAGTTCAAGGCCAGCCTGGCCTACAGAGTAAACTCCAGGACACCCATGGGCTACAACAAAGAGATTCCCTGTGTCAATAAACAAACAAATAAAAGGCCCCTGTGTTTCTGGCCAGACCTATATACAACACAGAGCCATTCAAAGTCCAGAACATTAGCCCAGAACCAAACAGTTGTCACTGGTGACAGCAGGGGCCACCATACAGAGAGCTAATGATTTCTCTTCTTCCCCTGTCTCCTCCCCATCATCTCAGTGGTTTGGGGGTGGGGTGTTTATTTTTTCTTCCTTCTAAACCTGAAACTACTGACTGCTCACAATGGAAATGTTTGGGGGATTTTTCCATTGGTGGGGACCTGACACAGGCCTTGGGCAAGTGCTGTACCACTGAGCCTATAAAAGGTATGAGGACCTGAATTGAAATCCCCAGCGCCAGGTAAAAACTAGGAGGCAGGTGGATCTCTAGGAATACTGGCCAACAGAGAAAACAAACAAACAAACAAAAAAAAAACAAAAAAGCAAAAATCAGAGGCTCCAGGTTCAGTGAAAGGTGATCTCAGGGAGACAAAGTTGGCCGTGATGGAGTAGGCCACCCAACATCATCTGGCCTCTCCGTGCGCCAAGTATGAATATGCACACAGCCCACACGTGTTTTGTAAGGGTGGGGGGCAGAAGACAACCTGAGGTGTCACTTTCCCAGTGCCTTCCCCCTCTTCTTTTTAAGTCACTCTTCCGGGTGGAACTTTCCAAGTAGGCTGGGCTGGCTCCCACCAAGCCCCAGAAATCTACCTGACCCCGTTTCTCCAGTGCTAGGATTAAAAACACACAGATTTATAGTTTGTGAACATGGTGTCTGGGATTGAACTCATAATGCCTGCATGTAAGGCAGCCTTTTTACCCACTGTGTCTCTGGGAGAGAAATTCCTTTGCCTCCCTAACCCATGCTCCTCCTGGAGGCAGCCACCAGCAGCAGTCCGGTGGAAAGGCCTCAAGCATTTTTCTTCTCATTTTAAGTGCAGGGACGTCATTCAAACATCTCCTGAGGCTGCTTTTTCTCCAGAGATGTAGCACAGATGTTGAAACTGGCTCAAACCTTCTCCAGATCAATAGACGCCCCCCCCCAACACCCCCGTCTCTGTCCCCCGCAAATCTTCAAATTTGAGTCCCAAGTAAGTGTTACTAAATTCACTCAAATCCTTCAGTTCACTCTCGGCAGGCCCGTGGAGTGAGAGAACAAGGTTTTAGGCAAAGAATGAGGCTTTCTTAGGAGAACCAGGAAAGACGGAGAACTCTGGTCAAAAGCTGCCTTTCTGGGATGCTAATTTAGGAGAGATTAGATGATTGGTGGCTGTTTCCAGACTGGTGGGCACCTTCTCTCAGCTGGGGTGGGAGGGGGGTGGGTGGGGGCAGATGCACCTCTGATCCTTATCACCTAATCACTAGATGCCTGGCAGTCCCACGGACCTCTGGAACAAAGATTGTGATTGCCTGGAGCCATTTCTGGTTACTGATTAGTTTTCCCACAAGCAGTTCCTGACTGTTACACAATCGGAGGGGCAGCTGCTGGGAGGCCGGGCCGAGGTCCCAACTCACGTCAATGAAGGCAAGGCTACTTACTATTGTTAGGTTGGAAGATAAGGGTCAGAGGAGGTCTGGTCTCCTCTTGCCTGCAGAAGGTGAGTGTCTAAAAAGTCAGGGATAGGGACTTCACTACTTTCTGAGCCACGGAGCAGTCTCTCTTCTTTATCTACTCAAAACAGCGCCTCTCTGGATTATTCTGCCAAAACGGTAGTGAGTTAAATAGACTTGATGGGCAGCTGCCACCGCTCTGCCAGATGCTGCCTGTAGATTCAGCCAAAGGAGAAGAGGGAGAGTAAGGAGGTCCTCTATAACCATGACTCTTAAAAATGTGGACCGCCCAGGGGCCTACTCACCACAAAAAAGGTCGCAGCACAGCGCCCTCTACTGGACGGGAGGAAACCTCATCCTTGCCAGCCTGGGACGGTGGAACTCTAAAATTAAACCCCTTCATGCGTCTGGTGCAAGAATTGTTCAGGGGGCTGGAGAGGTGGTTCGGCTGCTAACAGAACTGGCTGCTCTTCCAGAGGACTGGGGTTCAATTCCCAAAATTCACAAGGCAGCTCAGACCTGTCTGTAACTCCAGTTCCAGAACTTCTGACACCCTCATACAGACATACATGCAGACAAAACACTAATGAACATAATATAAAAATACACATACACACACACACACACACACACACACAGTGTTCAGGATCTCAAAACAGATCCATGAATCCAAAGTGCTTTACAGTAGGCAGGTAAGGCCTGCTTGGCTGACCTTTTGAAGATAACAACCGTAAGATTTTCATGCCAAGTATGTAACAATTATGCCAAAAGATACCCAGCTAGTACATCACACTTACTGGGAAAGCGCCTAAGAATCTACTCTAACAGGAAACATTTCATTCTTTTTAAAAAAAAAAAGACAAAACTGATTTTTATTATATATGTATTTTTTAAATTTACGGGGGGGGGGGGGAGGCTGTGTGTCCATGGGTGTCTTAGAGGCGGAAGAGAGCATCAGAGCCTGGAGCTGGAGCTGAGGTAGCTGTGAGCCACCATACAGAAGAATAGCAAGTGTTCTTGGCCACTGTCTCAGACCCACCAGCTCCCCAGTAATGACACCGAGATTTCTTATTATTATTTATGAACTCTTAGGCACTGCCCAGCTAGCCATAACCCGACTCTTCTCATTCATGACCACGTGGCTTGTTCTCTCGCATTATCTCTACATGTCTCCCTGGCGAATCCTTCCCCCAACTGATTATTCCCACAATTCCTATCTCCGCCCAGAAGTCCTGCCTTTTCTTACTTGCTTCAGCTATTGGCCATCAGATCTTTATCAGAACCAATCAGAAGGTGATGATGGAGACAATGGCTACAAAATACAGAGACAGGCGATGATCCATAAAAATAAAGCCAAAGAGTGGCCGGTTCTCAACTCTCAGGGCTACAGAAATCAACACTTGAATAATACAAAGACAATCTTTACACACAGTGCAAAACAATTATCCCAACAACTAAGCCTTCAGTCCAACTCCAAATGTCCTGTTAAATATTTTCTTGTCTTTTGTACTTGTTATATTCCATAGGGCCAAAAAGTACCTCAGACTACAAGTAGCAAAATGGGGACCGAAGTCAGATATTGATAGGTGTGTAAAATTTAAATAAAGGAAAGGTCAAAAGTGTCTCAGTGAACAGTTTTAACAATCAGCTTTACAGTGACTAATCTGTAAACGTTTTTAGAAATTTTGGAATTTTGAAAAATAAATACATTTCTTTCTCTTTTGACAGGGACTCACATATCTCAGACTGACTTTGAATTCCCAATCCTCCTGTAGTATTAATTCCAAATGCAGGAGCTGATGCAGAGGTTGTGGAGGGATGTTGCTTACTAGTTTACTTAGCCTACTTTCTTAGAGATTCCCGGACCACCAGACCAAGGATGGCACCGCCCACAATGGGCTGGGCCCGCCCCCATCAATCACTAATCAAGGAACTGCTCTGCGGGCTTGCCCACAGCCCGATCTTAGACGACTCCAGCTGCTGTCAAGTTGACATAAAACTGGCCAGCGCAGCCTTAATCTTTGTGATTTCCTGAGTTGTTCTACATACAAGTACGTGGTGTCTGTCTTCTATGCTGTTCCTGTAAATTTACCAGTTAAAATCTATTAAAGCATAAAACAAATAGAGTGTGTGGTTGTCTAAAAGAGAAACATCATCCTGGGCTCAGGTAACTGAACACCCGGTCTCCAGTGAGTGGTGCCGCTCCTGGGAGGTTATGGGACCTTTGGGAGGAATGGTCTTTGCAGGAGGAAGAACTTCATCCGGACCTTTAAGAGGTTGTAACCCCACTTCCTCTAAGCCCTCTCTGCTTGAGGAGTAAAGCGATCTCCGAGCTTCCTGCTCTAGCAGCCGATAGAGCTCTCTCCCTGGAACTGTAAGCCCAACTAAACACTTCCATAAGTTGCTTTTGGTCACGGCATTTTTATACAGCAACAGAAAAGCAACTAATACAGACGGCGTGGGAATTCCTTGGAGTGTTCGCATTAGACCCTGGAATTTTTAAAAAGAAAAAAAAAAGAAAAAAACAAAACCGTAGCTTTTTTTGTGCTGGCCTCCAGATTTCCTGTCATTGCCCATCACAGACAGGTTTATCCCACTATGACATCATGTGTCCGTCTCTCCTGGGACTGCGGCTCAGTGGGAAAGGTCTTGCCTGGCACACAGTGAACCACGCTTTAGTTCCCAATGCTGCTGAAAGTGGAGAAAACAAATCGAGTTCTCTTCTCAAACAGTTCAGTATGTATCCAAACAGTTCACATCCTCAGACTTCATCAGACTTCTCAAGGAGTTAAGGACCAAAGAGCCACCAGGCAGTGGTGGCGCACACCTTTAATCCCAGAGTTCAGGAGGAGGAGGCAGGCAGATCTCTGTGAGTTTGAGGCCAGCCTGGTCTACAGAGTGAGTACCAGGACAGCCAGGGCTACACAGAGAAACCCTGTCTCGGAAAAACCAAAACAATAAACAAAAAGAAGAGCCCCTCCCCTCCAAGACCTGGCACACTCCTTAGTTTAGATTTGTGCTTGTGTCTGACCCTTTGTATCACTTGAACTTCACTGAAAATGTTCATTGTATGTATACCTCAACAGCCACAGTCAGCTTGCTAAGTCCTTGAAATGGAATCCGTTCCATTAAGGAACTCTTAACGATTATTATTATTATTATTATTATTATTATTATTATTATTATTTACAATAATACCTCACTGTGTGTGGCTTTGAACACGTCTGCCCCTCCCCGCCCCCACCCCTATTCCACACAGTCTTAGTTGTTGTACAAACCTAAAGACATCATATAGTTGAGAAGTACTGAGAGCATAAAATAGATTCTGGGCTCCAAAGAGTTCGTAGAAGAAAAAGGGTGGAAAGCACTAACACTTTTTATATTAATGGTACTTTTGGTGTATGAAGTTCAAATCAAGTTCTTGGAGCAGTCTCACTATACTGCCCATGGCAGCCTCACACTCTGGGCCTCAGATGATTCTCCTGCCTCAGTTTTCCAAGGAGCTGAGACTTTCGGCAGACACTATGACATCACCTGTGGTTTAAAACATATTTTATTAAAAATATTTTTTAGAATCATTTATTTTATGTATATGAGTACACTGTAGCTATCTTCAGACACACCAGAAGAGGGCGTCAGATTCCCATTATGGATGGCTGTGAGCCTCCATGTGGTTGCTGGGATTTGAACTCAGGACCTCTGGAAGAGCAGTCAGTGCTCTTAACTGCTGAGCCATCACTCCAGCCCTAAAAATATTTTTTGAGGTAGGGTCTTACTATATAGACCTGGCTGACTTGGGACTCCCTAGGTAGATCAAGCTGGCCTTAAATTCACTAAGATCTTCCTGCCTCTGCCTAACCGCTGCTGAGATTAGAGGCATGGCCCACTGTGCCCAACTTATGTTTTTTTTTTTTTTGTTGTTGTTGTTGTTGTTTTTTGTTTTGGTTTTTCGAGACAGGGTTTCTCTGTGTATCCCTGGCTGTCCTGGAACTCACTTTGTAGACCAGGCTGGCCTCGAACTCAGAAATCCTCCTGCCTCTGCCTCCCAAGTGCTGGGATTAAAGGCGTGCGCCACCACCGCCCGGCTTTGTGCCCAACTTATGATTAAAATTTTATAATTAGGTTACTATCTCTCGCCTGGAAAAGCATACCCTTACTAATTTATTATTTCTGTCTCTCCACCAGCCCTAAACTTCACTGCCTAGTGCCACCTGGCCTCTGTCAAGCATTCTTGGCCACACCCTGTAGTAGTGGCCACAGGTCCCAGCTCCCTGCAAGACCTCACATGGTTTGTATGCTAACTTTTAAAAAGTTAAATAATTGCTGGATGTTGGGGGAGGGGAGTGTTGTCCCTGTAGGTATCACAGCTGGGGGGGAAGAGTGGGTGGGTGGGGGCGGGGGGTGGGGAAGAACCTCCAAGAGATGAGAAGGGAAAACCAGCCGGTCAGACTGGACCAAACCTTTCAGAGAGTTTAGCCCCATTTTCTTGCACATTTAAAGACAGTAAAACTTTGGGGGCAGGGAGTCTTCATGTGACAATTCTCATAACAAAGTTTCAAGGATGCCTATGTCAAAATTCCCTTACAAAATACCCCACTAGAGGAAGTTGCCTGAGCACCTTAGCCTGAGAGTGAGTCCTGTTGACTGGGAACCGACTCTCAGGACTAGGGCCTAGAGAGAAAGGATCTCTAATAAGTAAGGGTGGATTCTATTGACAGAGGAGATAGGGTCCTCCGGGTCTCTTCCATGAGCATGAGTGTGATTCTCTGAGAGACAAACCCCAGGATTAGGACCTAAATCTTCTGCAGGATTTGGGGAGTCTGGGGGGAATGCAGGTAGGCGATGGCTCCTAACCGAATAGCAAAGGACCGCCAAGCTGTTTGGCCACTTTCAGTCCAGCATTCCAGGTGACCAGCCACCATTCTTCCTTCCTTTGAAGAAAGCAGGAGCATGTTTAACAGTTCTGGTTTCTCCAATGCTTTCTTTAAGCTGTGCCTCTTATAACTGGGGAGACAGTTTAGTGGCTAAGAACACCTACTTGTTTGCAGAGGACCCACGCTGAGTAGCTCACAACTGTCTACAACCCCAGCTCCAAGGGGATCTGAGCCTCTGGCCTCCTGGGGCTCCTGTCCTTACATGTACACACCCACACAAAGACACATAACTTAAAAATAATAAAAATAGCCACTGGGAGGTACACACCTTTGATCCAAGCACTTGGGTGGCAGAGGCAGGTAAATCTCTGAGTTCAAAGCCAGCCTTGTCTATAGATCAAGTCCCAGGATAGCCAGCTATGCTAAACAAAACAAAAAAGAAGACAAGAAAAAAAAAAGGGAAGAAAGAAGAAGGTAATAGGGTAATTAAAAAAAAAAAAAGTAAAAAAAGGCCAGGCATGATAGCACATATCTTTGATTCCAGAACCCTGGAGGCAGAAACAAGCAGATCTCTGTGACTTCAAGGTTAGCCTGGTCTGCATATTGAGTTCCAGGCTAGCCATTGTAAGACCCTGTCTCAAAAGGAAAAAAAATCTTGAAATAAAACAAGAAGTCAGAAGTTTCTTGTGTCCTTGGATCATTTCTGGGTCCGAATTGAAGACTAGAGTTAACTAGGATAACTCTGGAGAGGCTGAAGCAGAATCTCTGGGGCGGGGCCCAGGAGTAACTGAGGGTTGGAGGGGTCCCCAGATAATGTGATGATAATGTGAACAAGCTCACGGAAGACCTCGCATCCCAGTTAGCTCCCAGGACACTGTCAATCACAGCTTTGCTGTCTGGGGGTTGGGGGATGGGGAGATCAGTAAACATTTCCAAACAAACCTGACAGGCACTGGACAGACTGTTTCCAGCTCCAGAGATAAGGGAGGATGCTGCATTTGTAATGTAAGGCGGGATTGCTTTTTTTAAAGAAACAGTCAAACACTATCAGCAATGATAACAAGCTGGCCACAGTGACACTCCCACCATCCCAGCACTGGGGAGGACAAATTTATTCATAAAAAATTATTAATTAAATGTAAATGTTAAAATTAAAAACTCTTTTTAATGCAATGATGATGTAGCTCAGTGGTAGTGCACTTGCCTAGTATATCCAAGGCCCTGAGTTCAATCCCAGTCCTTCAAAACGAACTTAGGTGTATACACGTCCACATGCCCAAACTTAGGGGCATACACGTCCACTTGAAGAGCTACGGCCCTTAGTGCAATGAGCGACTACAGATCCATCACAAGGACACCTGTCAATCCCACAGATGGGATGAGAGAGCTGACCAGTTCAAACCATGGCCAAATTAATTAAAGCTAGCTTAAAAAAAAAGACTTATTTATTTTATGTATGTGAGTACACTGCCGCTGTCTTCAGACACACCAGAAGAGGACATTGGATCCCATCATGGATGGTTGTGAGCCACCATGTGGTTGCTGGGAATTAAACTCAGGACCTCTGGACGAGCAGTCAGTGCTCTTAACCACTGAGCCATCTCTCCAGCCCCTAAAGCAAGCTTTTTCATTCACATATATGCCCTGTGTCTCCCTAAGGCAGGGTTCTAGAGATCAGCTTTGGACGTGGGTAAGATTAGGGATTTTATAGCTCAGAAGTAGGAGGTTTCCAAATGGGGGACTTGGCAGGTAAATATGTTACAAGGTGGTCATGACAAGGTGGTCATAACAAGGTGGACATAACTAGGTGGGCATAACAAGGTGGACATAACAAGGTGGTCATAACAAGGTGGACATAACTAGGTGGACATAACTAGGTGGTCATAACAAGGTGGACATAACAAGATGGACATAACAAGGTGGTCATAACAAGGTGGACATAACAAGATGGACATAACAAGGTGGTCATAACAAGGTGGACATAACAAGGTGGCCATAGTAAGGTGGTCATAACAAGGTGGACATTACAAGGTGGACATAACTAGGTGGTCATAACAAGGTTGACATAATAAGGTGAACATAACAAGGTGGTCATAACAACTTTTGGGAAAAAAGACTTGGTTGCCATTTCCTGGAACAGGCAGTACAGAACCATTTGTAATTTAGGTTACAGGTGGGACACGACCCAATCCTTGAAAACAGAGATTTAATCATAAACAGGAATAAACCCAGTTTGTCTTTATAAGATGGCTTTTAAGCCCAAGATGGGCTGGGTGGTGTTGGCACATCCCTTTAATGCCTTTAATTCCAGCACTCAGGAGGCAGAGGCAAGAGGATGTCTGTGAGTTCAAGGCCAGCCTGGTCTACAGAGCAAGTTCCAGGATAGCCAGGAATACTCAAAGACACCCTGTCTCAAAAAAAACAATGAATGAATGAATGAATGAACGAACGAATGTTATTTAGGTGTAAGTTTCATTAGAACCTCTGGTCACCCCTCCACAAGCTGAGAAACTCCGTCTCAGAGACAGTCTATGGTTTTAAAGCTTTATTATAGCAAAAATAGGAAAAGGAAAAGAGATAGAGAAGTAAAGAGAGAAATAAAAGATAGAGGGGTGAGAACTGGCCATGACCATGTGGAAAGAGGGGAGAAAAATGGGGAGAGAGGGACCAGGGGGACAAGAGACAAGAGAGAGTGTAAGGGCAAGAGAAAGGGGCAAGAGAGCTAGAAGGGGCAAGCAGCCCCTATTATAGTTGGCAGGGCCCCTAGCTGTTGCCAGGTAACTGTGGGGTGGGGACAACCTGGCTGTAGCCAGGTGACTGGGGATGGAGTCCAGCCAGAACACTAGGGGCCTGGCCCTATGTGACTGATGGCCACAGGATTATGGAGTTGGGAGTCAGGAGTATGGAGTTGGTGTCAGGAGCCTAAATGTCTGGCAGCATTGCTTATGTTCCGTCCCTTGTAGAATATTCTACTGGGTCTCCGGAGTAAGCCTCTCTCAACCAGGCCACAGACTGCCTTTCATGGTCCCTCACCTCGTCAAGTCTTGCAGTGTAGCCTAGGCTTGCCTTAAATTCCCAACCCCGTCTGGTCTCTCTCAACCCCCTGTAACTCCAACTCCAGGAGATACTGAAGGGGACTTTGAAACTGGCACAAGGTGCTCCAAGACCAAGTTCTCAGCACAAAGGAGATTTATTTGACCCAAAGGGACAAAGAGCAGGAAATAAGGGACAAAGACAGGAGACAGAGGACAAGGGAGAAGGGGAAGGGAACAAGGGAGAGGAAGAGATCTATGCCCTGGAGGGACTAAGGACTGCCTCTGGATAGGAAAGAGACAGATGTGGCCCACAGGCAAATGACAGTTTATAAAGGAAAAAGGTGATACCCTTTATAAAGAGTTGGTTATTTTAATTGGGCATGTTAAGTAAGGTAGATTTAAGTAGGGTGATTTTGATTGCTGGACTTCAATACTTTAATATCTGGACTTTGATGGTCAACCTTCCTCAGAGGAGGAAGTGGCCATATAAGGGAGTAGACGTTGATGGCTTGTCTTAGGAAGGAAATCTGAGGCAGAGGGTCGCAGAGTCATGTTCTCCATGCTTGGACCCCCTTCAGATACAACTCCTCTGACCTCCACGGGATTCTGCACATACTCACACAATAGACACACAAACAAGCATACACATACACACATACATAATCAAAAGTAATAAAACCTTAAAAGGAAGAATTTGTCTTGTCTTTAATTATGTGTACGTGGGGTTTGGAGAGGGTATGTAGACCTAAGAGGAGGAGCCTGATGAGATCAGAAGACCGCATTAGATCCCCCAAATCTGGAGTTACAGTTAACAACTTTATACAGGTGTTGAGAACCCAAATCTGCAAGAACAGCAAATACTTTTAATTTCTGAAATAATGCAAGTGTCCAGTTGCTTCTGTCTCTTTTTTGTTTTTGTTTGTGTGTTTCTTTGTTTGTTTTTCAAAACAGCGTTTCTCTGTGTAGTGCTGGCTGTCCTGGAGCTCACTCTGTAGACCAGACTAGCCTCAAACAGAGTTCTGTTTGCCTCTGCCTCCTGAGTGCTGGGATTAAAGGCGTGCGCCCCCACTGCCCAGATGTAGTTCATGCTTTTTTTTTTTTAGATTTATTTATTTAGTTCATGTATGTGAGTACACTGTAGCTGTCTTCAGACACACCAGAAGAGGGCACCAGATCCCATTACAGATGGTTGTGAGCCACCATGTGGTTGTTGGGAATTGAACTCAGGACCTCTGGAAGAGCAGTCAGTGCTCTTAACCACTGAGCCATCTCTCCAGCTCTCGTGTTTTTTTTTTTTTAAAGATTCCTCAGATTGTCTATAATACAATATTATAAAGACTTTATAATATAAATAATCTGGACCTTACCTAGAAGGATAGCTGTTCTGTCAATATACAAAAAGGGCAGATCCTCCAAATTGCATAAGAACAGAGGACTCTAAAAAAAATGTCTTCAAGGTGAAACCGACATAATATGGGATGTGGTAGTCACGGAGATGTACCTTTCAGACCCTCTCAAGGAAGAGCTTGCTGCCCAGCTGCAGGAAGTTTGGGTAGCAAAGGCAGACCGCTGTCAGCAGCACCACTGCAGTTGGCCTCAGATTGAAACCACTTGCTTATCCCTGATGGCATCCTTGCAGGGGAGGACCCCCTTAGGGTGAGTGAGCCACAGAGATGCACAGCAGGGTGCTTCAGCTCATGTCGCCTAAGCTGACAGCAGGAGCATCACGGGTTTGTGGGCTTTGCCAGGCCTGCACCTCTGTCTGAGTTTCCCCCAATCCTGGTTCACCCACCTTCTGTCGCCGGTGTTGAACCTTAATCAACACCTGGGTTTCCAGAGAGACCCACCCAGGGCATCTGGCTCACCTGAACAGCCAGAGAGAGAGACAGACACAGAGCTGGACAGAGACACAAAGACACAGAGACACAAAGACACAGAGACAGATACATTTATAAATAAGCGAGTTACAACTGTGAATTTCATGGAAAAGAGAAGGGTACCAAAAAAAGAAAAATAATAACATTTGGAAATGAACGAACACTGAAGGCATCAAAAATATTTTGGCACGGAGGATGGGGGTTGTGTGTGAGGTGGGCAGGCGATGAGTGCAGTTAAAAGTGTCTTTTATAGCAGAGAATCAAAGGATGGTGTCTAAAATCAAAGCACCCAGAAGCGGCAAAACAAGCATCTTTATTTAGAGACCGTGGAGACACACAGAAAAGGCAGCCAGCTTCCAGCGTCGAAATGACTGTCTCGGGGAAGTGCAGCAAACTGCCTCCTGCCTCCCTAGGAAGCACTGCTAGTGTGAATTTTTTTAAAACTCTGCACTTGGGGCCTGCCAGGTAGATGGCTCTCTCTGTCTGGAAAGCACTTGTGCAAGCAAAGGAGACCTGAGTTCAATTCCTAGGACCCACATTAGAGGCAGGCGTGGGGCTGGAGGGACGGCTCAGGGGTCAAGAGCAAACAGTACAAAAGCCCCTGGAATGTCAGCTCCGGGGACCCAATGTCTCTGGCTTCCTTGGACACCCGCACTCATGTGCCACTGCCCACACACATACTCATAATTTAAAATAGAATAAATCTTAAAAAAAACAAAACCAAAACAGGTGTGGCATATTATGCTTGTGACCCCAGCACTGAGGGGAGGTGCAGACAGGAGGATCCACACCCAATCATTCTAGCTGAACTGCTGAGCTCGGGGCTCAGAGAGAGACCCTGTCTCAAAAATAAGGTGGAACTGGCTTGAGTGGTGGTGTGTGTGTGTGTGTGGTGTGTGTTATGCTGTGTGTATGTGTGTGCTGTGGTGGTGTGTGTGTGTGTGGTGTGTGTTATGCTGTGTGTATGTGTGTGCTGTGGTGGTGTGTGTGTGTGTGGTGTGTGTTATGCTGTGTGTATGTGTGTGCTGTGGTGTGTGTGTGTGTGTGTGTGTTATGCTGTGTGTATGTGTGTGCTGTGGTGTGTGTGTGTGTGTGTGTGTGGTGTGTGTGTGTGTGGTGTGTGTTATGCTGTGTGTATGTGTGTGCTGTGGTGGTGTGTGTGTGTGTGGTGTGTGTTATGCTGTGTGTATGTGTGTGCTGTGGTGTGTGTGTGTGTGTGTGTGTGTGGTATGCTGTGTGTATGTGTGTGCTGTGGTGTGTGTGCTGTGGTGTGTGTGCTGTGGTGTGTGTGCTGTGGTGTGTGTGCTGTGGTGTGTGTGTGTGTGTGTGTGTTATGCTGTGTGTATGTGTGTGCTGTGGTGTGTGTGTGTGTGGTGTGTGTTATGCTGTGTGTATGTGTGTGCTGTGGTGTGTGTGTGTGTGTGGTGTGTGTGTGTGTGTGTGTGTGTGTGGTGTGTGTGTGTGTGTTATGCTGTGTGTATGTGTGTGCTGTGGTGTGTGTGTGTGGTGTGTGTTTTGCTGTGTGTATGTGTGTGTGTGGTGTGTGTTATGCTGTGTGTATGTGTGTGCTGTGGTGTGTGTGTGTGTGGTGTGTGTTATGCTGTGTGTATGTGTGTGCTGTGGTGTGTGTGTGTGTGGTGTGTGTTTTGCTGTGTGTATGTGTGTGCTGTGGTGTGTGTGTGTGTGTGGTGTGTGTTTTGCTGTGTGTATGTGTGTGCTGTGGTGTGTGTGTGTGTGTGTGTGTGTGTTATGCTGTGTGTATGTGTGTGCTGTGGTGTGTGTGTGTGTGTGTGGTGTGTGTGTGTGTGGTGTGTGTTATGCTGTGTGTATGTGTGTGCTGTGGTGTGTGTGTGTGGTATGCTGTGTGTATGTGTGTGCTGTGGTGTGTGTGCTGTGGTGTGTGTGTGTGTGTGTGTGTGTTATGCTGTGTGTATGTGTGTGCTGTGGTGTGTGTGTGTGGTGTGTGTTATGCTGTGTGTATGTGTGTGCTGTGGTGTGTGTGTGTGTGGTGTGTGTGTGTGTGTGTGTGTGTGGTGTGTGTGTGTGTGTTATGCTGTGTGTATGTGTGTGCTGTGGTGTGTGTGCTGTGGTGTGTGTGTGTGGTGTGTGTTTTGCTGTGTGTATGTGTGTGTGTGGTGTGTGTTATGCTGTGTGTGTGTGGTGTGTGTTATGCTGTGTGTATGTGTGTGCTGTGGTGTGTGTGTGTGTGGTGTGTGTTATGCTGTGTGTATGTGTGTGCTGTGGTGTGTGTGTGTGTGGTGTGTGTTTTGCTGTGTGTATGTGTGTGCTGTGGTGTGTGTGTGTGTGTGGTGGGTGTTTTGCTGTGTGTATGTGTGTGCTGTGGTGTGTGTGTGTGTGGTGTGTGTTATGCTGTGTGTATGTGTGTGCTGTGGTGTGTGTGTGTGTGGTGTGTGTTTTGCTGTGTGTATGTGTGTGCTGTGGTGTGTGTGTGTGTGTGGTGTGTGTTTTGCTGTGTGTATGTGTGTGCTGTGGTGTGTGTGTGTGTGGTGTGTGTTATGCTGTGTGTATGTGTGTGCTGTGGTGTGTGTGTGTGTGGTGTGTGTTATGCTGTGTGTATGTGTGTGCTGTGGTGTGTGTGTGTGTGGTGTGTGTGTGTGTGTGTGGTATGGTGTGTGTAGTGTGGTGTGTGTTTGTGTGTGTATGTAGGAGCATGTCTTTTGTCCAAGCACTCAGGAGGCTGAGGCAGGTGGATCTCACTGAGATTGAGGCCAGGCTGGTGTTCATAATGAGTTCTAGGATAGCTAAGATTACACAGAGACTCGGTCTTAAAACAAAAGAAAACAAAAGACAAGACATAGTTGCAGAGCCCTGAGACACCTACATCAGCCTCCGGCTTCTGCACGTCGGTGGGCAGACATACAAAGAAGGCTGTGACTTCCTGACTTGCGGACCTAAAGCCTTACTACTCTAAAAAATGCCCAGCATGCTACACATACAGATGCACATGAGGTTTATGTTTGAGTTATTGTCATCCTGCTGCTTGAAGCCTCAGTGGTTTCCCACAGTGCATGACAGTAGGCTCTGCCCTTGATGCCGTGGAACAGTCACTGGAGGTTCGGACCTGGCCTCTGAAACCTCCTCTCCCCCAGACTCTTGCTCAGGCCATTTTCAGGCACTCACATTAGAAATCCCTTTCCAGGGCTGGAGAGATGGCTCAGCAGTTAAGAGAACTGACTCTCCTGAAGGTCCTGAGTTCAAATCCCAGCAACCACATGGTGGCTCACAACCATCTGTAATGGGATCCGATGCCCTCTTCTGGTGCATCTGAAAACAGCTAGAGTGTATTTACATATAATAAATAAATACATCTTTAAAAAACAAGAAAGAAAGCCCTTTCCGGGGACAGGGGAGATGGCTCAGTGGTTACTCAGCACTCAAGCATAAATCAGAATTCCCACGGGACTCCACAGAGATGCCAGGTGGACTTGGTGGCCGACGCGGAGGCAGGGACAGGAGTCTCCAGAGCAAGCTGACCATGGAGAGTAGCCATCCAGAGGAGCCCTGGGTTTGACTGAGACCTAGGCACGCTGAATAACGGAGAAGATCCATTGAGGATGATTCCAAACACGTACACGTGTGAATCTACATGTATGTGCAACCACACACACATGTAACCACACACATAGAAAGGAAAAGAAAAAATAATAAGCAAGTCCCATCCAGCTAAGGTGTCCACCACAGGTTTCAGCTCAAATGTTACTTCTTCCATGAAGTCCTGAATGTTTACCAGGTCCTTTGTCGCTCTCAGGATTCTCCAATCTGATAAGGTAGGACAGTCACAAGATTCCAAGGTCCTCATCAGGCCATGTTAAGGCACTATTATTTAATCTAAAGAAATCAGGGAGCCACCAACATGTGGCTAAAATCAGACGGGAGATCTGGGCTTGAAAAGAATTGTGAATAGCAGCAAACTCTTTACCTGGGACATAGACAAACAGCTAGAACGGCCCAGGATTGCCGGATCAGGTTCTTCATAGCAGATGCATATTTATTTTTATTTTTATTTCTGGTGGTTTAAATGAGAACAATGTCAGGGACTGAAGGCAAATGAGTGAGTTTTCTAGAGGCGGTCCACAGTTTTTCCCTGGCCTATGATGTGTGAGCTCTGAGAGGCAAGGTCCTAAGAGTCTTCATCCCAGGATTGCGTCTCACTGATGATATTCCTTTTCCTGTCACTATCACACAGCCTAATGATTCCTGGGCATCAGCCCACCCTATTGAGCGATCTTCCTGCAGATCAACGTGAAGATGAACTTTCCTGAAGTAATGCTGTTTAGACAAAGTAATGACTTTATAGAATTCCTGATTTGATAATTTTAGAAAGAAAGTTTTTGGGAGATGATTTTAGCTGATTTGAGAGAAAGATGTAATAAAGTCAGAATCAAGAACAGAATATGCCCATTCCTCATAGAATGGTAAGTAAAAGCTGCATAATAAGAAATACTATGAACTTTCATAATTACACTAAAAACAGAAATAGGCTTGGGACGGATTTGTGATCAAGGAAAGACATTCATCCTAGGTCAGGGCCAAGGATGAAGCCACAGATGCGCACCATGACAAAGAGAAGCCAAGTTGCTTTGAACTTATAATGAGCTTATGGAATGAAACACTGCTTTGAACTTACTATCAACATCCTTCTGTAACTCCCCTTTGTGTAACGTTTTATCTATGAGGTAACTTTATAAGGAACTTTTGTCTAAGAAAATATAAAAAGGCCAGAGAGAAGGAATAAAGTGTGGTATCTGGGGCTCTGCCCCATGCACCCATCAATGTATGTGTGTGGCTTGGGGGGCTCTGCCGCATGCATCCAAATGTACATATGTATATGTCTGTTTGTCTATCCATACATATATAGGTCTATGTGCATGTATGAAAGTATGTGTGAACACTTGTGGAGCTGACAAGACAGGTGATCTGGGCTGAGCACCTGTGTGTGTGTGACTGTGTGAGACTGTGTGTGTCTGTGTGTGTGTCTGTGTGTGTGTCTCTGTGTATGTGCCTGTGTGTGTGTTTCTGTGTGTGTCTGTGTGTTTCTATGTGTGTCTGTGTGTGTGTGTCTGTATGTCTGTCTGTGTCTGTGTGTGCCTGTGTGTCTCTGTGTATGTGTCTGTATGTGTGTCTGTGAGTGTGTATCTGTGTGTGTCTGTGTGTGTGTATCTGTGTGTGTGTGTATGAATGTGTATGTGTCTGTGCATATTGCCTGCATAAAACATTTTCTTGCCGGGCAGTGGTGGCGCACGCCTTTAATCCCAGCACTCGGGAGGCAGAGGCAGGTGGATTTCTGAGTTTGAGACCAGCCTGGTCTACAGAGTGAGTTCCAGGACAGACAGGGCTACACAGAGAAACCTTGTCTCCAAAAAAACAAAGACAAACAAAAAAAAACCAAAAAACAAAAAACATTTTCTTTCTGTGTGTGTGACTTTCTTTTTCTTTTTCTCTGAGTCCCAAAGAGTTAAGGAAACTCCGAGCATCTCTAGAGCCTGAATTCGCTAACTTCATCACCACCCCACCCCACCCCACCCCACTGTTAAACTGCAGGTGTTAATCCCCAGATGCCAGCAGTTTCTGGCCCCAGAATAGGAAAGAAAATATTTACCCAAAGGAAGCTACTTTTGCCCTAGCAATCACAACTTTTGCCACTGTGATTCCCCAATGTCCCCACCACAGCCTGCTTCGGCAAAGGTCCCTGGCAGATGGACCTCATAGTTTCACAGAGACTTGTGGCCTTGTTGGAGGAAGTGTGTCACCGGGGTCAGGCTTTGAGGATTCAGATGTTCGAGCCAGGCCTAGTATCATTCTCTCTTTCTCTGCTGTCTGCGGATCAACTCTCAGCTCCTTCTCCAGCACCAAGTCTGCCTGCACGCTGCCATGCTTTCTGCCATGATGACAATGGACTGAGCCTCTGAAACTGTAAGCCAATCCCAATTAAATCTAATTATTAATTATATAAATATAATTATATGTATATAATTTTATATATTATATTATATAAAAATATTATATATTTATATATTAATATATAAAATATAAATATATATTTAGAACTTTATAAAAGTTGCCATGGTCATGGTGTTTTTCCCAGCAAAAGAAGTCCTAACTAAAATAGTATTCAAAAAGGTTAAGCCATGATTTTATAATTACTGTCACTTCTGGTAACCTTCATTAGGCTGATACTCAGCTGGCTAAAGTTTAGGATCTCCTGCTCAAAGTAAACTCGAGTGCACTTGAATTCCGAAATGTCTGTTTTTCTTTTTCCTTCCTCCGCACTCCACTTCTTTCTGTGATTATTGATATAGTAAGTTTTCTACCACTGTACACTCCTAGTCTTTCAGTTCTTTTTTTTCAATTTGTATCTATCTATCTATCTATCTATCTATCTATCTATCTATCTATCTATCTATCTATTTTTGAGGCAGAGTTTCTCTGTGTAGCTTTGGCTGTCGTGGAACTCACTTTGTAGACCAGGCAGGCTGGCCTCAAGCTCACAGAGCTATGCTGACCTCTGCCTCCGAAGTTCTGGAATTAAAGTTGTAAAATTTGGATTTTTTTTTAAAGACAGGATCTCATGTAGTTAAAGCTGCCTTTTAACTCCTTTTGTAGCCTAGGCTAGCCACAAACCCGAGCGCTTCATGCCTCTGCCGTGCAAGAGCTGGGATCACAGGCATACACCATCACGCTTGGCTCCCACATCTTTCCAAGTACAATTCTCTTGCTTAGAATGTCCCTTCTAAACCATCCACACATCCTTCAGTATTTACCCCGCCGCACACTGGCATAGGGATTAAAAGCCAACAAGGCTGGGGCTGGAGAGATGTCTCAGAGGTTAAGAGCACTGGCTGTTCTTCCAGAGGTCCTGAGTTCAATTCCCAGTAACCATCTATGAGATCTGGTGCCCTTTTCTGGCCTGCAGGCATACATTCAGACAGAACACTGTATACATAATAACTCTTTAAAATAAATACATCTTTTAAAAAAAATAGCCAACAAGGTCACACCTCCCTATGAACCTATGGGAGCCATTTTCATTCAAACCACCACAAATACCAATAGAAAAAATTATGTATCTGCTAAGAACAATCTGATTCTGCAAGTGGCAGTTCTGGAAAACTCCACCTATGGAAATTCGTGGAAGTGCCCTGGGTAGGGGGAAGCAGGATGATGTTACTGTTTATTAAAAGAAAGAACTGGATATAAGCCAGGAATACAGATCGATTGGCAGTGTTACCTAGCGTGCATGACGCCCTGGGTTTGATCCCTTGCAGTGAATTAAACTGGGCATGGTGGCACACACCGTGTAGAACACTTGGGTGGAGGGATAGAAAACAGAAGAATCCGGAGTTGAAGGTCAGCTGTGCCTGCAAGGCCAACCTGGGCTAGGAGTCTTGCTGTACCAAGGACTAAAAACAGAGTTTCACACATATTGGGTAAGTCCTCTACCTATACTGAGCTACATTCCCAGTATGACTTTGGACAAGTTATTTCTCTGGATCTAAAGATCTTTATTTCTTACATAAGAGAGTCTACTCCTTGATTTGGTAAGGAATGCAGTTATCACGTATACAAAGGTACTCTATAAGGACCCAGCTTAATCAGCCCTCATTAAATTTTACCAACTTAATTTCTTGTTCCATTTATTTTTATCGGGATGGGAGATGCAGCTGCGTGCAAATGGGGGGGGAGGGGCGGGGTCAGACGACAATTTTCTGGAGTCTTGTTTTTCTCCTTCATCTGCATGGACTCTGGGGATCAAACTCAGGTCCTAAGATTTGCACAGCAAACGCTTTATTCACTGATCCATCTTGCTGGTCCAAATATTACCCACTTTCAGGAACTGGGAATGAGAACACTTCTATTATCGTTGATGTTGGCCTTCACTCGGTAAGTAGGCTTTTAGGAAAGGCTCATTTGTTGTTCAAGGCCTTACTGCTTTGGGGAGGGATCAATTCTCATCAATTTAGATTACAGACTGAGGAGCAAGGAGGCTGGGTAGCCATACTCCAATCCTCTCTCTGTCCAGAGTAAGATTCACAGTAGCCAGAGGAAAAGCACCGCATCTCTTCAGCCGTCGCCATGACAACATCAGCCCGTCCTCCGGTCCATCGATGGAAGGGGGCGGTGTCTGGAGAATAGATCGCCTAGGTGGCCCGCGCGTGCCTGGATCGCGTGCAGCCCGGAGGAGTCCTCGGATGCCAAGCAGGCGCTGCTTCCTCTGTCCGCACGGGGGCGACGCAGAGCTGAGCTCCGCGCGTGCGTAGGAGCCAATGACCGCGCTGGGTCCTCTGGGCCCGAAACTGGAAGCTCCCACAGGCTCCCCGCCAAGCATCTGATCTGACGTCGTCCGCGACACGCGACAGCCTCTCCCAGGACCGCCCTGCTCAAGTTCGGCTCTGACCCGACCCTTAGCGCCCTCACCCAGGCAGACGCCAGAGCCAAGCTTCCCAGGGATGGGCCTTCCGTGCGGCCAGTCCCAGGAGGCCCACGGAGCACGCGCACGCACGTGTGTGGGCGGGGCTTCGGGCTGGAGTGGCCTCTCGGGGGCGGGGCCGGAGACTGGGATGTGTGCGGGGGTGATGGGAGCAGTGGCTACGCGGAAGCCGGGCGGGTACGGGGATGGTTTGCAGGGCACCTCGTGGCTTGGTGGGTTTAGGTGCTCGATGCTGGCCCTAGGCTACCTCGGATTAGGGCTCCAGTCGTGCGATGTGTCGAAACGCGCGTTGAGGGAGAACAAAACAGGACAGCCCTAGGACCCAGTCTGGGACTAGATTTAGGGCCTTGGTTTATAGAGTTAGTCGGAGGTCCTTGGTGTGTCATCCACCCTTTAACATTCCAACCACTGCCCAGGCTTGTCACTTGGCGGCACCCTCCCTCCACTCACTTCAGGATGTGCCCTTCTCAGAACCCAGCCATGCAGAGAGGCTCATGAGCACTTCATCTTCAGTTTCAACAAGATTAGGCTGCCAGGCATGGTGGCTTGTGCCTGTCATTCCTGGGGCCGGAAGGTCACAAGAAGTTGGAGCCCAGCCCTGGCTACATAGTGAGTTCCAGGCTTTTTGAATACAAAATGATACCCAGTGTCAAAGAATTAAACAAACAAAACCGAAGAAACATCAAAAACCTAAAGCAAGCAAGCTAGAGAGATTAGATAGTTCCTGTTCTCTTTACTCCAGCAGTTTCCCTACAGGGAGGGCTGGGGGACAACCTCAGCAACTTAACACTGGATGCTTTTGTTAACTGAAGTGCTCCAGGGATAGGAGGGAGATGCAATGTCTTTCTGTTTTCCGGGGTTCAGCATGGATATACCAATAAATCCTGCCTGGTTTTTCCTCTCCTCCTTTCCTCTCTCCTCTCCTCTCCTCCCCTCCCCCTCTTTTTTAAATATGAGGCCCTGGCACAGTGAAAATAAGTTAAGAAAACATTTAAAGTGTAATTCTAATTCATAAATCTTCTTAAAAATTAACCTTACAAAAAACAATTTAAGCTGGGCATAGTGACACAGGCCTTTAATTTCTACTTGGGAAGCAGAGGCAGGCAGATCTCTGAAGTCGAGGCCAACTCAGTCTCCAGAGCACTCAGAGAAAACATGTCTTTAAAAAAAAGAAAGATGAGAACTTTCAAGTTTTGTTTTGTTTTGAGATAGGATTTCTCACTTTGTAGACCAGGCTAGCCTTGAACTCAGATTCGCCTGCCTCTTCCTCCTGAGTGTTAGGATTAAAGACATGAACCGCCTTGTAGAACTAAAAGTCCGCATTTTTTTTACTGACATATACACAATATTTTTTTGTTTACATGTTTAAGAGAGCCTAAATATATAAATATAAAGAGGTCATGTGCCTATGGTTGGCTCAATGTATACTGTCCTGTATTTGTGTCGATACAAAATAGATATGATTGTTATTTAAAGAGTCGATATTTCCAAAAAATGAACACTTACAATTCAGTTAGTCCACTAGTAATGAACTTTTAGCTTGAGCCTGTGCTTATAACAATATAACATAAATACATGATCGTTGTCAACAGTTTTAGAGAGAATATTGGTGAGAACCAAGAAATTCATCAAGATTAAGTTTCCTTTGTTACCTGTTCTCCTCCTCCAGCCTGCATTGACTTGTTTATTTGTTTTTGGATTGGTTGATAGGGTCTCACCATGTAACCCTGGTTGGCCTGAAACTTACTCCTTAGGCCAGGCTGGCCTCAAACTCACAAAGATAAGATCCTCCAGTTCCTATTTCCTTAGTGCTAGGTTGTATGAAAAGCCACCACACTGGACCTGTTAGTTGGTTTTGTCTTAGTACGTTGAGGCAGAGTCTGTGTGACCCAAATAAGCCTGGAACTGGTAATATAACCCAAGCTGGCCCTGAACTTCTAGCAATCCTCCTGCCTCAGCCTTCCAAGTGCCGAGAGTACAGGTGTGAGCTGCATTGCCGTGAACACTTTATTCTGTAAACTCTGGACGGGGTGCTTTAATGCTAAGTAATTCATGCAGAGGGAATCTGGGGCTGGACAAAGTTGTCCAGGGGGAGTTCCTGGCTAGGGTCACACAGCCAGGACGGGATGGCAGAGCCTGGAACTGGGCCCAACTTTATCTGATCCCGTGCCTCCGCTGGTCTCTTCCTGTTAGCGTTCCGCTGACTTCCTTCCAATCTTTATTTCTGTGCAACAGGGCAAAAATATTTACATGTAAATATTCATGGTTTTTCCTCCTCCAGCCTTGGTTCGAAGCATATTGTGACAATTGGCAAGGCAGGGGGTAGACGTGAAGCACAAACCTGCTGTGTTCAGGAGGGATTCCTCCCAGACCCACTCAGGAAAGCTGTGGGCAGAGAGGCGGCTCGGCGGAGCCAGGGCGGTCAGCGACTTGGAGGAGGGAGAGCAAGCAGGCGCTTGGGACGTGGAGGGAGACTTAGGATTCTGAGCAGCTGTCTGCTGCGGGATGCCCTGGGCAATGCCAGCCCCTGCAGACTCCGCAGCATTTAGTCCAGGCTTTTGCCGCTTAGATGGGTTACAAGGAGAGGAAACCAGACTGGCTTATTTAGGCATGTGAACTTTGTACTCTTTCTCTAAAGACTTTTTTTTTTTAATTTTTATTTTAGTGGGTATGAGTGTTTGCCTGCATGCATATATGTGTATTGTGTGCATGCCGCGTGCCTGTGGAGGTCAGAAAAGGGTGTCAAATACTCTGAAATGAGAGTTACGGACAGTTGTGAACCGCCACATACACACTCCTAAACACACCCACTCGCCTACACACAAACCCTACACACACACACCTATGCACAGACATAAATAATAAATACATTTAATTATTTTTAGAAGAAGAGGAAGAGGAAGAAGAGCAACAACAGCTGTACCGGAGCCAAGCATCGTGGTTAATGTTTTTAATCCTAGTACCTGGGAGATGGAAGCAGGAGGGCCAGGAGTTCAAAGTCATCTTTGGCTGCCTAGCAATGATCTGTCCACGGGCAGCCCACACCCCCTCCCCCCGCCCCAACGTCCCCAGCCACCAAATACACACAAAAGAGAAACCCACAGAAGCTTGCTGCTTTGCCAGTTTCTCAGCGTTGCGGTCAAGGGCGGACTCTTCCTGCCCTCTTTGCTTCAACTGCAGAAATGCAGAACTTCTCTGTTTCTTGATCTGTGTCTTTTTGTAACTTTCCTTTATTTTATTTTATTTTATTTTTTAAGACAGGATCTCTCTTCATAGCCCTAGCTATCCTGTAACTCACTCTGTAGACCAGGCTAGCCTCCAACTCACAGAGATGCACCTGCCTCTGCCCCCTGAGTGCTGGGATCAAAGGTGTACGCCACCACTGCCAGGCTTTTAATCTCCTTTTTTATTCTTAAAATTCTTTTCATTTTGGTTATGTGTCTGTGTTGGATGTGTGTACACGAGTGCAGGTGCCTGAGGAGCCCGGAGGTGTCAATTCCCCCGGAACCGGAGTGACAGGCGATAGTTATAAACTGCCCAACGTGGTGCCAGGAACCAAACTTTCAGACCCTCCCTAGGAGCAGTCAGTACTCTTAACCACCAAGCCCTTTCTCAGCCCTTGTTCCAATTTCTTGCTGACTTTTGACTTTTAGTTTTAAAAACCTTTTTTCCTGTAGAAAATGTCTGGTGTCCTAGACCTGTAATCCTAGCACCTCAGATGTTGAGACAGGAGAGTTGCAAACTCAAGGCCTGCCTGGGTACAGAGTGAGTTCAGAGGTCAGCCTTGGCATCTCAGTAGAATCCTGTCTAAAACTAAGAAGCAGCTGGGGCTCCAGGTCGGTGGAGGTGTGCTTGTCCGCTGTCACTGTCAATTTGACTGGATTTAGAGTCTCCTAGGAGACCCATCTGTGGGTGTGTTTATGTAGGCATTTCCAGAGACCTTTCACTTAGGAGGGAAGACTCTCACTGATGTAGTGACACAAAGGAAAAGAGAAGATAAAATGTTGGCAGCATCATCCCCTCCCCACCACATCCCATCTTCCACCCCATTCCCCCACCTATGCCACCCATCCCCCACCCATCACCCACAAACCCCACCTCCCCACACCACTCCCCACCCCAGAAACCCCCAACACCTCTACTCCCACTTCCCTAACCTCCCTCCTCCCTCTGCAACTTCCTGACTGCAAACACTGTACAAACAGCTAGCTGCCCAGAGCTCTTCCGGCTGTACCCTTCAGTCAGTATCTTGTAAACCATGAGCCAACAGATGCTCACCCTTCAGTTGCCTTGTGTTAGGTCTGTGGCCATGGGAATGAGATGTATGTAACTTATTACATCTAGAGTACTGGAGGCCCTTAGCTCAGTACCCAGCACTGGGAGAGAAAATGTCAACATTCCATAACATTAAAGAAAAGGTAATTTGACGTGGACCTTTCTTACCTTCAATAATTATGAACATTTTTACCATTTTTTTCCCCTTTTGGGACTAAAATCTCTATAGGCCTGGCCAAAAGATCTTCCCAACCTCCTCCTTGTCTCCTTTTTTCTTTTTTTTTTTTTTTTTTTTTTTTTGGTTTTTCGAGACAGGGTTTCTCTGTGTAGCCCTGGCTGTCCTGGAACTCACTTTGTAGACCAGGCTGGCCTCGAACTCAGAAATCCTCCTGCCTCTGCCTCCCAAGTGCTGGGATTAAAGGCGTGCGCCACCACCGCCTGGCCCTTGTCTCCTTTTTTATTCTAAAAATTATCATTAGTGCTAGCAATATTTCAGGGTCTCACATAGCCAAGTGTGGCCTTGTAGCCAAGGAGGCCTTTTGCTCCCGATCCTCCTGCCTCTACCTCCAGGGTGCTGGGTTCTCAGGCGCCACCTCCATGCCCAGCTCCGATGGTCCTCATATATAACCTTTAAGCTGATGACAGTTACACTTTTTTCATCCTGTTAAAACTTTTTTTCCATAAAGTTATTTATTTTATCTATATGAATACACTATTGCTCTCTTCAGACACCAGAAGAAGGCATTGGATCCCATTAGAGATGGTGAGTCACCATGTGGTTGCTGGGAATTGAACTCAGGATCTCTAGAAAAGCAGTCGGTATTCTTAACTGCTGAGCCATCACTCCAGCCCTTTTAAAACTTTTAATTACTTGTTTTTTTTTATTGCTAGTGTGTGTGTGTGTGTTTCTCTGTCTGTCTGTCTGTCTGTCTGTGGCAAGGGGGGGAGGGGGAGAGCCTGTTTCCACCCACTTGTGGAGTTCAGTGGACAATCTGCAAAGTCGGTTTTTCCGCCCACTTTTTTTTCCTTCGTTTTATCTATATAAATACAATGTAGCTATCTTCAGACACACCAGAAGATGGCATCAGATCCCATTACAGATGGTTGTGAGTCACCATGTGGTAGGAACTGAACTCAGGACTTCTGGTAGAGCAGTCAGTGCTTTTACCCGCTGAGTCATCTCCCCAGCTCCTCCCCACCCACTTTTATATGAGCTCTAACAATCAATCAAACTCAGCTCCCCAGGCTTACATAGCCAGCAGCTCTACCAGCTGAGACATCTCACTATTTTTTTCAGTGCTCTTTACTTGTGGAAGGACCAGAGGATTTGTCCCATTAGAGTTCTTGTACTGTAGAAGATTTGGTGCTTCCTGGAAGTGTAGTTAAACTTACTCTTGTGCCTTAGGTTTCCAGTAAACGGAAAGTCAGTTCAAGAGACTTGATTAGAGGGGTTTAATGTATTTGGCCACAGTACTTCATTGGCCATGACCATCTACACTTCATGTGTTGTTTGTCCTTTGTTTTGCAGACAGGCTTGTTGGATTCTAGCCTGACCTCAGTCTCCCCTAGAGGAAAGGATGACCTTGAATCCCGATCCTCCTGCCTCCACCCCTAGAGGAAAGGATGACCTTGAATCCCGATCCTCCTGCCTCCACCCGCTGAGGGCTGGGATTGTAGGTGCACACCGCCGTGCCCGCTTGATTCAGTACTAGGGATGCAAGCCAGGGCAGCACTGTGCCATCCGAACTGAGTCTCCAGCACCATAGACCCAATATTACAGCAAATCTGAAATGCGCAATGTCTTAGCTGACATATTCTATCAGCCGACTAATCAAAGGTCTTATTGATCTCTTCCTGATAGAAGCCTCCATCAGCCTTTCACCTATTGGTTTTAACGTCCATCTACTAATGAGTCACTATGTTATTAGGCATGGCCGAATGGTGATTTTTCTTACTCATGTTGCACTCATTACCTGGAAAATACTTTCATAAAAATGAGCTTGTCCTCAGTATTTTATTCTCCTGGAATACAGTTTATACAAGACAGGAAATCCTTCCTTCCTCGTGGCTTGTTTGCTTGTTTGTTTGTTTTGAGGCAGATAATTGATGAGATAAGCTCGTTCAAGCCAAACGGAGAGTGAAAGGGCAGGTTTATTTGGGGGCCGCTCTCGGACAGGTTCACTGGTTCTAAGGAATGGGGCTGGAGGTAGATTCAGGAGAGGAGCTGGGGGTAGATTCCTCTGGTCTTCGGTCTAGAGCTGGGGCAGAAGTTAGATCCACCTGAACTTACTGTGAGATTCTGGGAAGGTCATACTATAGCTCTGCACCATGCCCAGATGGAGGGTAGAGGGTGTCGGGGGCAGGGGTGGGGGTTGGCATGGCAGGTGAATGAGGAGGCCCCCACCATGGTACTGCATTTGGATATGTTCAGGAAAAAAAGTTAGCTTTACTCTGAGCCAGAAACGTCCCTTTTCAAGCTCCCGTCACATTTGAGGGTACTGGTGATTGTCTATGTCACTGAGGGGCCATGGGAAGCTTGACTTGGTACCCAGCTTTGTCACAAATCCATTGTGTACATTGTTGACTTCTTCCTCTCTGGGATTTAAAAGTCGTTCATGTGTAAAATCGCCTCCGTGAAAGCTCAAAGTCAAATACCCACCCGAGCAGCGCAGTGGAGGGTGTGAGAGAGTGAGAAGTTCAGGGGAGGGCATGGAGCACCTGTGACAGTCATTTAAGGGAGGGGACCGGGCAGGACAAGGACCAGGTGGCCAAACTCTGAAAGAGGCTAGAAAGCTTTATTTTAAAAGCTAGTATTTTGAGCTATTTAACACCACCCGTAGCCAAAGCAAATACAAAGTGTGGGTCTGGGGCCAGGTGTTATGACGCGGGACTTTAATCCTGGCATTCAAGGGACAGAAGCAGGTCTCTTAAGTTCAAGGGCAGTGGGGTCTACATAGCAAGTCTACATAGTGAAACTCCCTTCCCCTTCTCAAAACAACAAAAAGAAAAACTAACAAGAAAAGCTGAGAGAGGGGAAAGGAAGGAAGAGGATCGGGAAGGGTAAGGGAGAGGAGAGGAGGGGAGGGGAGGGGAGGGGAGGGGAGGGAAAAGGAGGGGAGGGGAGGGGAGGGGAATGGAATGGAATACTGGGGATATAGTTCAGCGGTAACAGGTTTGTCTAGTGCATGGAAGGCCCCGGATTCATTCTCCAGCATCCTCCTCCAAAAACAGCTCGGGGTCTAAGGTAGGAGAACCTCATGTGTTAGCTCTAAAGCTCAGGCCTGGGGTAAGAGCACCTGCTGTTCTTCCTCGGGACCAGATCTGGGCCCCAGCAGCCACTTAAGCCAGTTCACAGGCATCTTTAACTTCAGCTGCAGGGGATCTGATGCCCTCTTCTGGCCCGTGTAGGCACTGCATCAGTGGACAAACCCTTACTCTCTCACACACATATACACATAATTAAAAAAAATAAAAATAAAAAATTGGGCTGGAGAGATGACTTGGCGGTTAAGAGCACAGGCGGCTCTACCAGAGGATCGGAGTTCAATTCCCAACATCCACATGGCAGCTGACAAGTGTCTGTAACTCCAGTCCCAGAGGACCTGGCACCCTTGCACAGACATGCAGGCAGAACACCAATGTACATAAAAAGTAACTCTTAAAAGAATTAAATAAATTAAAATTAAAAAAAGTCAGTGGTGGTGGCACATAGCTTTAATCCCAGCAGTGGGAGGTAGAGGCAGGGGAACTCTAAGTTCAAGACCAGTTTGATCTACAGAATGAGTTCCAGAACAGCCAGGACGGAAAAACCTTGTCTCAAAAAAAAAAAAAAATCCTGTGTCCTTGCCCAAAATGTTATTGTTGCAGTTGTTTCCCCAAATCTCTCACCTCTTCACACCTCACTTTTTTTTAAAAAGATTTATTTATTGTATACACTCTCTTCAGACACACCAGAAGAGGGCATCAGATACCATTACAGATAGTTGTGAACCACCATGTGGTTGTTGGGATTTGAACTCAGGACCTCTGGGAGAGCAGTCAGTGTTCTTAACCTCTGAGCCATCTCTCCAGCCCCCCCGCACCTCACTTTTTTAAAATCTGTAATGTGACAGTCGTTATGGCAAACATTCTAGAATTTTGCAGTGACCGTTGTAGGAGAAATGCCAATGAAATGGCATGAAGTTGGGTTTGGGGCACAAAACCTAAGGAAGTACCAAAATCTTAATAATCAAGACAGTATTTTAGAACTGGGGAAGAATCCAATTGGTAAAATCCCGGAGGCCACAGGTTTGATCCCTTGCACTAAATAAACTGGATGTAGCCCTGCATGCCTATAAAAGGCCCAATGTTTTAAATACTGTCTGTCTGTCTGTCTGTCTATTGTTTTTTTGAGGCAGGCTCTCTCTATGTAGCCCTGGCTGTCTTGCTGCACTGAAACTCAATAGGCCAGCCATTTTCAACCAAACTCACAGAGATTTGCCTGCTTGTGCCTACAGAATGCTGGTTTAAAGGTATGCACCACCATGCCAAGTTCTTTAAAAAAAAAAAAACAAACACCCCACAGAGTCTCGTCTCATGGGTGCCCAGGCATGTGTCACTAGGCTCAGCTATAGGCTCTATTTTTTAAATTTCATCATATGACACAAATTGTTTCGGTCAACAGAAAGATCTCTTTGGGGGCCAGTGAAATGGCTCAGTGGTTAAAGGCACTTGCCACCAAGCCTGACAACCTGAGTTTGATTCCTGGAACCCACATAGTAAAAGGGGAGAGCCAACTCCCATAACATGTCCTCTGACCACTGTGGCATGCACTTGTGCCCTCCCCCACCCCCCAGTAAATCAATAAATATAAGGGCTGGAGAGATGGCTCGGCGGTTAAAGAGCACCATCTGCTCTTCCAAAGGTCCTGAGTTCAAATCCCAGCAACCACATGATGGCTCACATCTGTAATGAGATCTGATGCTCTCTTCTGGGGTGTCTGAAGACAGCTACAGTGTACTTATATATAATAAATAAATATATTAAAAATAAATAAATATAAAATAAATGGTTTTTTGTTTGTTTGTTTGTCTGTTTGTTTTTGAAAAAATGAAGCTCTTAGAAATGACAGTGTTCTTAGCGCTGGGGGTTGAAACCAGGGCTGTGTCCATGCAGAACAGCACCACCACTGAGGTCACCCAAGAAGAATGTTGTTGTTTTGGTTTTCTGAGACAGGATTTCTGTATGTTGCCCTGGCTGTCCTGGAATTCATTCTGTAGACAGAGCTGGCCTTAAACTCACAGAGATTTGTCTGCCTTTGCCTCCCAAGTGCTGGAATTAAAGGCATGAGGCACTATACCCTGCTCAAAGAAAGGACAGTTTTATCACCAACATTATTTTGAATCACCAGGAGACAATAAAAGACCTACCCAGTTTCATTACGTCTCCCCACCCCCCACCCCCCAGGGCTTCTCTGAATAGCCCTGGCTGTCCTGTCCTGGAACTCACTCTGTTGACCAGACTGGCCTCGAACTCAGAAATCTACCTGCCTCTTCCTCCCAAGTGCTGTGATTAAAGGCCTGCACCACCACTGCCCAGCTCATTACAATGTCTTAAAAGTCTTAAAGATAATATATGCTTCAGTGCTTGAACATAGCTAACTGGCCACTACCCTTAGCAGATTCTGCCCTAGGCCACCAGTTTCCAAGCTCTGACTAAGGTGAACCCAAAGGTACCTCACAAAGCCAACTTTCCAGTTCTGACACCATAAGGGGTGTGGCAAGTCAGCAGCTGATGTAAATTTGATTTCCTTTGGAAACAAATCCATAACCCACACCTGCCCCATCCAGGCCCGGGAATGAGGACAGTCCCAGAGATCAGGTGTACACATGGCGGGCTCAGACCATTTAGGTGTGCCACAAAAGTCTGCCACAAAGGTGGCAGACTAAATGTGATGGCTTGTCCCTAGAATTCCATCATCACCTGAGACTCTGAGGCAACAGGACTCTTGCTGGTTTGAAGTCACTCTGGTCTACATAGTGAGTTCTAGACTAGCCTGGGTTAGAGAGTAAAAGACTGTCTCAAAAAACAATAGCAACAAATCCACAAAAGGGTGCTGAGTTCTTCCATAGTTCCCTCCCCCCCCCCCCCCCCGCCCCCAAGCAGCTCCTGAATCCAAATTCTGGGATAAGGGAAGGGATCTGGGTGGATCCTATTGGCTCACATCTATTGGATCCTATTGGCTGGTCACAAATACCTGGGATGCTGAGCTTTTGGGTGGTAGCCTGAAGGGTGGAACATTTCCCTTCCCCAGGGTTGGGGCTCCAGAGAAGCAGCCTGTAAGGAAATACTACACTCGGACAGACCTGACCTGTTTGTCTGACTCTCTGTCTCCTCCGGTAAGAACATAAGTTCCCTAGAGCCCGCCACACACTGCTTCCCAAGAGACTGCTCGTAAATATTTCAGACTTTGCAGGCCATATGGTCTCTGTTGCAACTACTTAACATAGTGAGAAAGCTCAGAGGAGCCACAAACGCGGCATGGCTGTGTTCCAATAAAACTTTATGGGAGTCCAAATCTGAATTTCGTACAACTGCCACGTATCATCGTTTGTTTTGTTTTTGTTTTTTCTTCATTTAAAATTGTCTTTAAATGTAAAAACCATCAGGTTTAGTGGCCTACACCTATACTCTCAGTGCTCAGGAAGCAGAGGCAGGTGGATCTCTGTGATGAGGACTGCCTGGTCTACATAGCCAGTGCGTTCCTAGGTAACAGATGCAAAGGCTGAGGCTGAGAGAGGTTATCTTGACTACTTGGGCTGAGAGCTGAGGTGTGCAGTGCTGGACCCACAAGTGTCATGAGGCCTGTGACATTACCCTATCTACTCATGCATACAGCAAGAAACGAGGCTGGTCCCAACCCCTGCAGCTTTTGTGTTTGGCTTTACTGGTTTTATTTATTATTTATTTGGTTGGTTTTTCCAGACAGGATTTCTCTCTGGAACAGCCCTGGTTATCCTGGAAGACCAGGCTGGTGGTTTTATTTTTGAGATAAGAGTCTCAGTGTGGACTGGAACTCAGAGCCCTGTCTCAGCCTAAGGTGACAATCCAGGAATGTCACCATCCCCTCCTTGCTTCTCATGGGGAGGGCAGACAGATAAGCATGCAGTGCAATTGCTATCGAGCAGGTAGTCACTGTGCCAGTCTCACCAAAGTCCTTTCTGAGGTAGCGTCATTGCAGTCAAGATGCGGATGAAGTAAAAGGCATGAACTCCCAGAGCTGGGGAAAGAATGTTCCAGACAGAGGGTACAGCAGGGGTAGCAGAGGAGAGAGCTCACCAGGCATGTGCCGCAAGGATGATGGCATGGTGGCAGGAGGGCGGAGAGTCAAGACAAATGTCACCGGGAAGGTGCAGAGGGAGCAGTGTCCTTCCTGCAGGGCTTTGCCAGCAAAGGCCTAGATTTTGTTTGAAGTGTCCTGGTCGGAGGAGGTGCAAGTGGAGAATGACCCCATCCTGTGCCTGAAACCCAGGAGAAGCACTTCTCTCCCCCCAGCTGCTCCCTCCCTCCCTCCCCAACACTGGGGTGCCTGTGAGATTACAGATGTGGGTCTTCAGGTACTAGACACATGTGAGTTTCTGGTTCAACTCTCCAGCTGTGGGCAACCTTATCCCTTTCTGAGCCTCAATTTTCTTGTCATTTATGCCTTGTGGCCTTACTGGAGATATCTGATGAGATCTTGCTTGCAAAATTTTCGGGTTTTGGACAGGAAACATAGTTGTCCCTCGGGTCCCCATGGGGCTTAGGATGTGACTTAATGGTGGGGCATTTGTCTAGCAAAGCTCAGGGCCTGGGATCCATTTCCAGCATAGGAAGGGAGGGATAGAGGGAGGGAAAAAAAGAAGGGAAGGAAGAGAGGGAGGGAGACAGGCAGAAAGGTAGGCCATAAGCGCCCCCCACCCCTTGTGTTGATTATGATGTAAATGCTCAGCCTGGTTCTGACAGATTGTGATTGCTTGGTAAAGGCGCAGTTACCACAGTAGCTGCCTCCCACTGTTCTACCTGCTGCCAGCAGACACCTGTGCCAAGACCCTCCTCTACTCAGATGCCAGGAAAAAAATAATAACAGAGCGGCTCCCTGGGGCAAGCCCCAGCCACACAAGGACCTCCTCAATGCCACAGTCCACTCAGCTCAGGCTACCACAGAGAGACCCACACCTAGGCCTGCACTCACTGCTAGTGTACCTTTGACAAGGTACAGAATGATGACCTCACCATGCCCAGCATGGCCTCTCGCTCATGAGTCATTCATTTAACAAACACCTCAAGTAGCTTCCCAGAACAGCCTGTTCTAACCCTATATTATTGCTAACATTAATACACAGCACTGGCCATGGGACATCTCAGAATATGGGTGAGGCATAGGGTTTGGGTTACAAGAGAACCACTGTCATTTCACAGCTGGGCCATGTGGGACATTATACTTTGCCATGTTTTTCTTCCTTTGAGACAGGGCCTCCTTGGCTGGCCTAGAAATTGTTATGAAGACATGATGGTTTGAATGAGAAGGGTCCCTGGGAGTCTTTGGCATTTTAATGCTTGGCTCCCAGTCGGTGTTCCTGTTTGGGAAGGCTTAGGAGGTGTGTGTGTCTATCTGGAGGAAGTGTGTCTCTAGGTGTGGGTTTTGAGAGCTCAAAGGCTTCTTTCTGCCAGCCATCTAACTTTGCTCTTTGCTTCCTGCTATGAGACAGGAGCTCTCAGCAACTCCAGGTGCCTTTGCCCCCACCTGTTGTCATGCTTCCTTCCCGTGGTGGTAATTGTTATGAAATATGAGGTAGCAGGGGCGGGTCCATGCCAAGGTGTCTCTCTGAGAAATTATGCCATGCAACAGACCTGGTATAAAGGAGATTTATTTGGAGGAAAGAAAGGGGAGTGAGGACCTGAAGAAGGGGTAGAGGCAGACAACGGGAAGCAGAGCCAATAAAGGCAGGACAGAGAAAAAGAGGCCAGCTGGGAGCAGGTGGGAACAAGGAAAAAGGAAGAGAATCAGTGGGGGCGGGGGGGGCAAGCAGCCCTTTTTATTTCCTGCCTCACCTGGCTCTCACCTGGCTCTCACCTGGCTCTCACCTGGCTCTCACCTGGCTCTCACCTGGCTCCCATCTGGCTCTCACCTGGCTCTCATCTGGCTCCCACCTGGCTCTCACCTGGCTCTCACCTGGCTCCAACCTGGCTCCCATCTGGCTTTCACCTGGCTCTCACCTGGCTCTCACCTGGCTCCCACCTGGCTCCCATCTGGCTTTCACCTGGCTCTCACCTGGCTCTCACCTGGCTCCCATCTGGCTCTCATCTGGCTCCCACCTGGCTCCCACCTGGCTCCCACCTGGTTCTCACCTGGCTCCCACCTGGCTCCCATCTGGCTTTCACCTGGTTCTCACCTGGTTCCCACCTGGCTCCCACCTGGCAGTCACCTGGCAGTCACCTGGCTCCCACCTGGCTCCCACCTAGCTCTCACCTGGCTCCCACCTAGCTCTCACCTGGCTCCCACCTGGCTCCCACTTGGCAGTCACCTGGCTCCCACCTGGCTCCCACCTGGCTCCCACCTGGCTTCCACCTGGCTCCCACTTGGCAGTCACCTGGCAGTCACCTGGCTCCCACCTGGTTCTCACCTGGCTCCCACCTGGCTCCCACCTGGTTCTCACCTGGCTGTCACCTGGTTCTCACCTGGCTCCCACCTGGCTCTCACCTGGCTCCCACCTGCAGGCAATAACATAAGTCACCACTAGGTCCCTGAGAGGAGCCCAGCAGAATCCCCTGTAAGCCAACAGTCATGGACTCTCATCTCTTTGGAACCATAACCCCCAAATAAACTCATTCTTGTCTAAGTGGCCTTGTTTACGCTGTTTTATCACAACAGAAAAGTAACCAAAACAGTAGACTAGGCCAGCCTCGAACTCCTAAGAACTTGCCTCTGCCTTCCAAGTTCTGAAATTAAAGGCATTTAAGGGAGAAGTGGAACCAAGCTTAAGCTGCTTGAGGGCAGTGGCTACCTGGGTGCTGGGGTTGGGGACAGTAGTTCACTGTAACTCTCTCTTGACTGCTGTCCCTGCTCCAGGAACAGATGGCACACTGACCTGACCGACAAAGTGCCCCACAGAGAGCCCATCTGTCCTCTGGGCTTCCCTCTTGTCACAGTGACACATGGCTCTCCAACACCTCCACAGAAAGGAGGCATGGGAGGTGAAACAAATTCATCACAAGTTCAAGGAAGCTGGGCAGTGGTGGTGCACGCCTTTAATTCTGGCACACAGGAGGCAGAGGCAGGCCAGTCTCTGAGTTTGAGGGCAGCTTGGTTTCCAGGGGGAGTTCCAGGACAGCCAAGGCTGCACAGAGAAACCCTGTCTTGAAAAACACAAACAACAAAGAAAAAATTCAAAGCATGGAGGGATGGGAGAGATGATTCAGCAGTTAAGAGTGCCCGGTTCCTTTGCAGGTGATAGCTCACAACCGTCTTAGTTCCATCTGTAACTCTAGGGAATCGGGTACCCTCTTCTCGGTGTGGGTTTTGAGAGCCTAGTGTGAGTGTCTCCACGGGCACCAGACCTAGACATAGTATACATACCAACATACAGGCAATGTGGCATGGCGACATTTTCCTGGGGAAACAAAATACACTCAGCTACTCACCCCAGATAGGGAACCCACGACAGACCAAAGTACAGATGCTACCAAAGTCCAACTTGGTGACCAATGAGTTTTATTGGTGTTGCTTATAGGAAGATGGATGAGGAGTAACTTACAGAAATGACTTAAAGACAACTGTGTCACCAAGGTTCACCCCAGCATGGGGGACAGTCCACAAAATCTGGGAAACCTGAGCTCACTGCACAGCCTGTAGGCAGCTGTTGAGTTTGGACACTGTCCTTTCCAGGAGACTCAATTGGTCTAAATCTCTCCCAGCTCCCAGGCTGCTCTGTGGGTCTCTGCTTTTGCTAAGCAGCCAGTCTTTTCTTTGTAGCTTTTCTCCTCCGATACACACACACACACACACACACACACACACACAATAATATATGTCACACACACACACACACACACACACGATAATATATGTTTGGCATTTATTTATTTATTTTTCAAGACAGGGTTTCTCTGTGTAGCCCTGACTGTCCTGGAACTCACTCTGTAGACCAGGCTGGCCTCGAACTCAGATATCTGCCTGCCTCTGCCTCCTGAGTGCTGGGATTAAAAGCATGTGCCACTCACATGAAGGTAGCCCACCACTGCACTGGGATTTTGATTCAATAACTTTACGGCCTTTGAGTATCCTTTTAAATCTGCCCCCCCCCTTCAATTAATTAACCCAGCCCCAGTAGGGCTGTAAGGCAGATAGAATCCCCATTGTACCTGGTGGTGTCTTCAAAGGTTTTCCAAATCTGTAAAACATTCAGAGGTTAGCATTATATCATCTACATAACAAAACAATTTCCAGCAGGCCAGACAAAGCAACATCCCAAACCAGTGATCTGTTAACACGTAGCCGGGTTACAGAGAGAACGTCGGCGAAACTCTCCAATTCTGTGGTCATCTGCTCTCCTCAGTGTCAGGTGACCCCAGAGGTTCACAGCTAAGATTAAATCAGACATCAGCATCCATGGACCGGTTGGTTCTATCAGCAGCTTCCTCTGTAAAGCACGGTTAGGAGGCGCTAACTTACTTACTGTAAGTCCTTAGTCTTTCTCTCTGAGTTGCTACATTTCCATATCCTGGAGCTCTTCCGTGGAGCCTCCTGATAAAGCCAACCCGATAACCTCAGTGGACCCCACTTAACTTGCTCAGACCTACTTAGGGCCCTGCTCTCCCCAGCAGATGGATCCCTGGGTCAGAGCTGCCGAGTCAGCCCTGTGGGTTTAGCTTTTGCTACCTCCACCCCTAGTATTGTTCAGAGGGAAATGTACCATCCTTAGTCTGGGGGTCATTACCACCTCGGGGCAGGTTTGACCTTCTTCACTTTATTTATTTATTTATTGTAAGTACACTGTAGCTGTCTTCAGACACCAGAAGAGGGTGTTATCAGATCTCATTAGGGATGGTTGTGAGCTACCATGTGGGTGCTGGGATCTGAACTCAGGACCTTTGGGAGAGCAGTCAGTGCTCTTACCCGCTGAGCCATCTCTCCAGCTCTGACCTTCTTACTTGTGTTATTGTATCAAGTGTGCCGTCTGTGAACTGCTCCTGCTTTACAGCCGTTCAGCTTTTTCGGCACACAGTTTGGTTTCTACTAATCTTTGCCTCAGCAACTCCAGCTCGACACAAATCTTGCCATATTTGTCTTCGAGTAACCCAGGCAAACATCTTCCTCACCTGTCGCCTGTTTCTGATCACCTCTAGGAACTGTACAGACTCTGCATGCTGGTTTAAGTCACTGAAGCCTGCCAAGGTCTTTCCTACTTTATAAAGATCTTGCCTAACCAAAGAGCTCAGTAAAGACACTAAGGGGCCTTACCAGCCTCAGAGTTCCGGCTGGCTCGGCCTTTTCTTTAACTCCTTTGTGAATATGGTTCTATCGGGCTCAGGGAACCCCCGTTCAATACAGCTCCTCTTATCCCTACTTCTGTCAATAGCACCTGCCCTCCTCGATGGTCCTCCAGTTCCTGTTATTTGTGTGGACCTCAGACAGAGACGTAGTCAAAGGCTACTATGACTTTGATAAGCCATCAGGAACTGACTTCCCTCATACTGTCTCCAGATACACAGTCTTGGCCTTGAGGAGGATGGGAAGTTATATTACTCAGTTTTCCTGCGTCCACCTTAGTCCACTGATCCCATCTCATGTCCCAGAGTCTCACAAGTCACTCTGTGACAGAGATAGGCGCTTTCACTGATCCATCTAATTTTTGCTAATTCTTTCACTAATCAGTCTTCCAGCTCCAGCAGTTAAATGCCGAATACTTCTTGATCGCACTAGTTTCTTGTATTGAATCATGGGTAATGATTCAATGATTCAATGATTCATGAGCTAATGCTCCCATTTGCATCCTGGATTATAGGTTTCCCCTTTTCTACTAAAAGTTGGACTTGTGGGATATCGTTCATGGCTTCTATCACCTCTCCCATCCTCGTTTATCTAATTCACTTGCAAAACCAGAAGACAGCAGGGAGGATGCTGCCCCATCGCTCTTTTCTATTGCAATTGCTCCTTTGCTTAGTCTCATCTCGGCCTCAGAAGCCTGCTTTTCTTTTCTTTCATTTTAGTTTTTTGAGACATGGTTTCTCTATATAGCCTCGGCTGTCTTGGAACTTGCTCTGTAGACCGGGCTGGCCTCGAACTCAGAGATCTACCTGCTCTGCCACCCGAGTGCCGGGATTAAAGTCATGTGCCACCACCACTGCCCGGCACCTCAGATGCATTTCTAATTGTACATATAATGGAAGGCAGTACTTACGAAGAGTCTTGACTCACCAAGCAGGTGGCATGGCGTCCCATACCACACAGATGAGAGACTGCCATCCTGGGATCCCTCCCACAGACACTACTAACCCTGATGGCTCACTCTTAGTTGCATGTGTCACTGTGGATAGTAAGACATGCAACTGCTGTCATAGGACAAACGCGCACTCCCACACACCGTAGAGGAGAGAAAACTCTATTGGAATTTCCTCTGCAATGCGTTTCTGTCAGGCTTCTCAGCCCCAGTGCACATCTTGCCAGGACAATGCATCACTCTCTTCTTCCCAACTCCTCTTTGGTTCTGTCGGGTCCTTCTTGGATGCCAATTATGTAGTGTGATAAAAACTTTTCCTGGGCTCTCCCCCCCACACTTATTCTCCCCCGGCCCTCTTCTTTGTCTATCTCTCTGTCTCTCCATTTTCTCCCCTTTCCACGTGGTCATGGCTTTTCTTATCTATTTTCTCCTCTTCCTTTCACTTTCTATCTCTTTTCTTTTTTTTTTTTTCTTTCTTTTTTTTTTTTGGTTTTTTTCGAGACAGGGTTTCTCTGTGTAGCCCTGGCTGTCCTGGAACTCACTCTGTAGACCAGGCTGGCCTCGAACTCAGAAATCCATCTGCCTCTGCCTCCCAAGTGCTGGGATTAAAGGCGTGCGCCACCACTGCCCGGCTCTCTATCTCTTTTCTCTTTCTATTTTCTTAACAATAAAACATCAAAGCTAAAAAAAAAAAAAAAAACAACAACAAAACTTTTCCTGGGCCTGGGCCGGGCAGTGGTGGCGCACCCCTTTGATCCCAGCATTAAGGAGGCAGAGGCAGGTGGATTTCTGAGTTCGAGGCCAGCCTGGTCTACAGAGTGAGTTCCAGGACAGCCAGGGCTACACAGGGAAACCCTGTCTCAAAACAAACAAACAAACAAACAAACCCTTTTTCTGGGGGAAATGAACACAGTTGTCTCTTCATCCCAGGTAGGGAACCCACAACTGACCCAAATACGGATACCACCACCAAAGTCTACCTCAGTAAACCAGGAGTATTACTGGGATTACTCACAGGAGCAGAAATGACTCAAAGTCAAGTGCACCTCAAGGCCACCCCAGCATGGGTGACAGTGGAGCACAGTGCAGAGCCTGCGGGCTGCTTATCAGGTAAGAGAGTGTCCTTCCTCTGCTGGTCTAAATCTCTTCCCAGCAGTGCAGCTGGTTTCAGCTGGTTTCTGCTTCTTCCAGGACGCTGGCCTGGTCGCAGAGTCCTTCTGTTTGCAGCTCAGCCAACAAGACTCAGGCACATAAAACACAAAGAAATGAATCTTTATTTGTTCAAAGTATGGGCTGATGAGATGGCTCAGTGGCTAAATGTGCTTGCTGCCAAGGCCGAATGATGGCCAGAGTAGGTCTCCATGATCCACGTCTTAGAAGGAGAGAACCGACTCCCAAAAGTTGTCCTCTGATCTCCGCCCAAGGCTGTTTTGTTTTTGTTTTTGAGACAGGGTCTCACTGTGTAGCTCTGGCTGGCCTTGAACTCAATATGTAGACCAGATGAATTTTAAGTTGAAAATGTCATCGCTGACTCCGCCCCTATGTAAGACAATGCTCCGGAGAGGAAGAGGCCTGAGATGGGGAAGGAAGAGTGAGTCTAAAGACAAAACCACTGCCTCCTCCCTTCCTTTAATGTAGCCCAGTTCTCTGCCAGCAACGCCGTGGCCCTCAGTGTGTCTTCCTCCATAAGTGTCACTTAAATCTGTTTGACATTGTCACCTGTGTGCGATTTCTTCTGAGCCCTGAGGAGGATGACCAGATTGAGCAAGTCAAAATCCAGGATCCCCAGTTCAGTTCGGGTGGCAGATAAATGACAGGTAATAATTTAATCAAGTGCGTGGCCCTAGTATTCGAATCACAGCCCTGGGCAGTCAGGGCTGGCAAGTCACAAACTGGTCCCAATCAGTTGACTTGGACCTCGATGTTCATAACTGCTGCCATCTGGCACCAAGCTGTCCCCAGTGTCCTCCTCTAGTGCATCGGGTAGAATAGCCCCTGTCTCATCGGGCTGACACGGATACCACAGTGCAGATACAGGAAGGATGCTTAGAACAGAACATATCAGTGCTGTGCTAGTGATAGCTGCGTTTATTACGTGTTTGTGTGTATACAGTGTATGTGTGTGCTCACACAAATGTGTGTTCCTGTGTGTGTGTATGCCCACTTTATCAAGGTAGGATCTCTCACTGAACCTGGAGCCTGCCAACAGTGTATGTGTGTGCTCACACAAATGTGTGTTCCTGTGTGTGTGTGTGTGTGTGTGTGCCCACTTTATCGAGGTAGAATTTCTCACTGAACCTGGAGCCTGCCAACACTGTATGTGTGTGCTCACACAAATGTGTGTTCCTGTGTGTGTGTGTGTGTGTGTGCGCGCGCCCCACTTTATCAAGGTAGGATTTCTCACTGAACCTGGAGCCTGCCAATTACAGCTAGTCTGAGTAGCCACTTTGCTCTGGGGACCCTCAAATGTTGGGATTGCAGGAGGCCATCAGGACTGCCTGGCTGCTTCATGGGCTCTGGAGATCTTAGCTCCCACCCTCACCCTGGCACTGCTGCTTTATCCACAGAGCCATCTCTCCACCTTCATTCATTCATTCATTCATTCATTCATTTGCTGAGACAAAGTCTCGCTGTGGTGACCTGGCAGTCCTGGAACTCACTATATAGACTAGGCTGGACTTGAACTCACTAGACTCTGTCTGCCTACTGTCTTCAGAGTGCCGAGATTAAAGGAGAGATTTTTTTTTAAGATTTATTTATTTATTTCATGTATCTTTAGACACACCAGAAGAGGGCATCAGATCCTATCCCATTACAGATGGTTGTGAGCCACTGTGTGTTTGCTGGGAATTGAACTCATGTCCTCTGGAAGAGCAGTCAGTGCTCTTAACTGCTGACCCATCTCTTCAGCCCAAGGAGGGATTTTTTTTTTAACATTTTAATTTATTTTTGTGTGTGCTTCCAAGTGCACAAGGCACATGTGGAAGTCAGAGAACAATTTGGGGAGTTAGTTTTCTTCCTCTACTCTATGGAACCTGAAAGTCAAACTCGCATCTTCATGCTTGGTGGCAAGACCCTTTACCTGATGAGTGATCTTGTCAGGCGTTTTGAGATGGGGTCTTCTGTAGTACAGGCTAGCCTAGAACTCAATAAGAAGCTGAGAATTCTCTTGAATTCCAGATCCTCCTGCCTTCCACCTCCCAAGAGCTGCGATTATAGGCATATATCATCACATCTGGCTGTATTTAGATTTATTTGACTTTTCTTTTTTTTTTTAAAGATTTATTTATTTTATGTAAGGACACTGTAGCTGTCTTCAGACCCACCAGAAAAGGGTGTCAGATCACTTTACAGATGATTGTGAGCCACCATGTGGGTGCTGGGATTTTGAACTCAGGACCTTTGGAAGAGCAGTCAGGTGCTCTTACCCACTGAGCCATCTCTCCTGCCCTTATTTGACTTTTCTGAGATACAATCTCTCTATATAATCCAGGATGATCTGCTCCAAACTCAAGATCCTCTTGCCTTAGCCTCCTGAAAGCTGGAATTGCAGGCTTGTGCCACTATGCTGAGAAGGCCTGGTGTGCCATTCATAACTATAAATAATATATAGGGTTACAAAGACTTTAGTCCTAACAGCAGACCTAAAAGATTGGGATTATAATTCCCAGTTTTCAAATAAAGAAGCTGAACTTAAAGATAGGAGTTGTCCAATGCTTAAAGAGAGGGCAAATCTGGGATAAAAATCTATGGTTTTTTTTTTGGATTCCAAAGTCCTTTCTGTTCAAAATGCAGTTCAAGTCACCAGTGATTCCACTAAGGGAAGACATGGGATAAGGGGGCATGCAGATTTGGGAGAAATCAGTGCCTGCTTCATTGTGTGTGTTCGCATGTGTGTCTGTAAGCATGTGTATGCACACATATGTGCACGTGCATGTATGCATATGTTCACGTGAATGTGTATGTTATATACGCATGTGTCTTCGAACGTATGCCTGCATGTATATGTGCATGTGTGTGTGTGCTATATGCGCATGCGTGTGCCCATGTAAGTGTAGGCTACAGGTTGACAACCCATATCTTTATCTTTTTATTGTGTGAGTCTCTCTTTGAACCTGGAACTCACCTATTTGACTAGCCTGACCGACCAATGAGATCCCATCTCAGCAGCCTCAGCAGTGAGATTAGAAATGCTTACTGGGAAACCAGTATCTGTTTTTATTTAATTTAATTTTTGATTTTTAGACATCTCCATTATACAGTCTACGCTGCCCTCAAAATCACAATCATCTGGCCTAAATCTCCTGGATTAAATTTATTTCTATTTATTTAGTTAGTTGGATTTTTGGGGTTTGGGGGTTTATTTTGTTTAGTTTTGATACAGCTTCTCACTATGTAGCCCTGGCTGGTCTAGAACTCGCTAAGTAGACCATGCTGGCCCTGAACACAGAGATCTTCCTGCCTCTGCCTCCCTATTGCTAGGATTAAAGGCATGCTCCACTTCTCTCCACTTAAAAATGTATTGCAATTAAATTTCTTTATTGGGGTTGTCCCTGTGCACGTTTGTGGAGGTCAACAACAACTTGAAAGTTGGTTCTCTTCCACCACCTGAGGTCTGGGAGTCAGACTCCCGGGCATCGGGAAGGCAGGCAAGCTCATTTCCCCAGTGAGCCATTTCACAGACTCACCCCACATTCTTTTAAACACCAGGGTGCTCCTGACCTGGCTGTGTGAGGACTTCGGATAAATCGCTTAGAGTGTCTACTAGGAGGGGGTGGGGTCTCAAGAAAATCACAAGCTGCCTGGAGGTATAGAACCACAGTACTAAGCACGACCAGGCCTACAAAGCCTGGGTTCCATACCTATAACCAAGCTCGCAAACATAACAAAAAAGAAATTCCGTATTAATGGAGCCTGGCTCGTTGGAGGCTTTCAATAAACTAACCAGCTTGTCTCTCACCTGAGAGTAAGTCTCATGACACCTGGGGCCTAAAAATCTCCTTAAGTGCAGGCCGGATCTTACCGGAGAGAATCCTGATCCCACCAGAACTGGACTTTGCCTTCTTCACAGGGACTCATGCTCAAATCAGACCACAATCTGCCACGGAAGAGGCGCGGGACCTGGCCTGAAACCAGCGCCCTCAAGTGATATAGTCCCTCAGACTAAGGAAGGAGAAAAATGCTTATTAGGAAATCACGCTGGGGGCGCTGTGGGTCTTGGCGCTAGCTGGCTTGGGACACGGGGATCAATCACATGGAGACCCCAAAGTGTGGGCTCCCTCGATGTGCAGAAGCTTTCGGAAGGGGGCGATCCTAGGGCTTGGCGACCTGAAAGCCAGAGGGCACACGGCCCAGGTTCCTTCCACGCCTCTGTCGGGATCAGGCCCAGGACGTCCCATGTAAATGTGGGGTGGCAGCCTCTCCCCCTGGAGGGAGAAGGCACATCTGGGTTAACATCCCAAAAGGCTGCTAGGACAGAACAACCGAGGCCCAAGCGAGGTCTACAAAGCGGCACACAGTCTGGGAAGACGGAACCCGCAGAGCCTCTGGGTGGGCAGGGCCGACAGTGGGCCAGGGTCTCCCGGGAAGGCGAGGCTGACTCCCCGCGCGTTGGGGGCGGGGGTCCGCGCCGGGAATGCCGCGCCGTGGGGGGACTGGGCGGGGTTACTCAGGCCCCGCCCCCGCGCAGGTAGCCAATGGGCGCGGCGGCGCCGGGTGACGGAGAGAGCCGAAGTGCGAGTGCCGCGGCGGCGGCGGACGGCCCAGCCAGAGCGCGAGGGGCTTGGGGGCGTGCGGGGGTCTCGGTGCAGCAGCAGGGACCCCGGGGCCCAGAGGCGGCTCGGCCCGGGGCCGCTGGGAAGAGCGAGGGCGGTCCGGCGGCGGCGCGATGCCGCTCGCCCAGCTCAAGGAGCCCTGGCCGCTCATGGAGCTGGTGCCGCTGGACCCGGAGGTGAGTGAGAGGGGCGGGGGACAGGCGGCGGCGGCCGGCCGGCCAGCCCGGATCCGCACCGGGGCGGGGCGGGGCGGGGGCGGCCCGCGGCGTCTCTGCAGCCCCGCGGGGACGTGAGTGCCCTCCGGTCTCTAGCCCACTGTCCGGCTCCACCCCCTTGTGCTCCGGGTGTGCGTGTGCAGGGGATGGTTCTGCTGGGCGCTCAGTACCTCCCTGCGGTAGCCAGAGGAGGGAACCCCTCGGGGTGTTGAGATCTGACCCCTAGGACCCGTCCCGCTTATCATCTTTTGGTAGCTGTGGGAGTTGCCCCAATCAGTGCAGAAGGGAAAGGCTTGGGTCAGATGTCTGGGCTTCTACTAGAGACAAGGATCATGGGAATCCGGTTTTTCACCGTTCCCTCTCCCAAGACCTCTCTTCGTTCCTCCACTTCTGACCTTAGGAAGGTAGCCCTTCTGGACCCCTGGCCGTATGGAAAGGGGGACGATACGCTTTCCTTTGCCCTAAAGCTAATGCCACTGGGGGGTCTTCAGGTTATGCTGAAGAGTGGGGAAAGCCCGTAGACCTTGTGAAGATTGTCTCTGTGGAAGAGACTCTGCGTCCGTCTTCCTTTCTCCCTCCTTCCTTTCCTGTAGAAAAGGCTGAGCCCTTGGGCAGTGTGGCTTCTGCCACCTAGACTTTCCCAGAAGCGAATCCTGTCCTTTCTCGAGGGCTTTGTGGTCTAGCCCTGAGCATGCAGGAGGCCACTTCTGTGGTGTCCTGTCACCCTGGGATCAAGGTCAAGTTCTGAACCAGCAACTTTAAAACTTTCCCCTACTCCCGTGCTGAGAAGGAGGCAGGTGAGACTCTGCCTTCACTGGAGCTGTTATGAGGTACAGGAGACAGAAGGAGACCTCACTTGATCCCAGAACCGAGATGATTTTTCTCCTGACTTGAACCCCTTTACCTATTTTTGGTACCTCAGGTCAGTCACCGTGAGCCTTGCGTCTCAGGACCACCGGTAGAGGGGATCCACAGTGTGGTCCCCAAGTCTTCAGGCACCCAGGGCATGCTGCCCCTTTAAAGGGATGGCCTACACTGGCTATTGGAGGGTGGGCGCGGCTGGATTAGGTAACCAACCTGAAGGCGCAATTTGGAGTAAATTGTTCTGGGATCCTTGCCATGGGGTTTTTACAGGCCCTACACAGCAGCTCAGAGGTTCTCCGGCTGACTCACCCTCCTAGGTGAGGAACATTGGCCTGTGCAGCCCCTGTTTCCTGCCCCCCTCTCCTCCCCGCCACCTCAGGACCGGGGCACAAGGCCTGAGGGAAGGCTCCGAGGTGTACTCCTTTGCCTGGGCACGCCCCTGCCACCTGGGCCTCGAGAGCTGGGTATGGTTAGGGAGGGACTTAGCCTAAAGATTCCCAGTGTTACCCTAGCGGGGAGGGTAGAGATTGAGGAGTGTTAGCCTCCTCCAGGGCAGCACTTCCTGCTTCCCTTTGGGAAATCCTGAGGCCAGAGGCAGCCTCATGGGGCCAGGTTAAACCGGAAACACCTTAGTTTGAATACTGTTGCACCTGAATTCAGGGAGCGGAGACTGTCAGATTTCCTGGGATGAGGGGAGAGGAGTTTTTCATTGAGCCACACTTCAGAAATGCTGTGTGGCCCTAAGTCCATCTTCAAGCTGTCTGGGCCTCTCTTTCCAGTGCCACAGATGAGTTTCTAGCTCAACTTCCTGGGCCTGACAAGGTGCAAAACCCTGGGTCCTGCTGCCTGTGTCCCCTCCCCCAAGCCATGGAGGTGCCTGTGGACTGGGTGTTATTGTTTGGGTAACTGGAGCCGTGGGGCAGTGAGGGTGTGCATGCTTACTTGAGAACAGGGCCTTGCTGTTCTTCGTGCAGATACATGTAAGTGATACAGCGCCTGGCCTGCAGGTACTGGCGCCATTGTGGGCAGCTTCTGGCCAGGAAGGAGGCAGGTAAGGGGACTGGCAAGGGCGTTTGGCAGAAGAGGTCTGGGATCTGAATTGCCCTGTCTTCTCATTGCTGTCACCAGAAATGGACTGCTGGCAGGCAGGGCCCAGGTGGAATAAACCAACTGAACGTAGGGGTGAGGGTGCTACCTGGGCTTTTCTTGGTTTTGCTGAAAACAGCAGAGTCTAGTCTCCAGGTCCTGTCCTGCCAGGGTTTCACTATCTGCTACTTATTGATGTTACTTTAATTTTCACAACTTGTCAAGTTAGAAATTATGACACACACACACCCTCCCCATTTTCAAATGGGACAGCAGAACTCAGAGATGCTGGTGGCGTGTGCGTTAAAATTTGGGCCAGGATTAGAACTCAGTGCTATTGCTGTTTCCCTCCAAACAAGAGAGACTGGAAGATGAGCGTGGGGTGGATTTAAACTGGCACAGGTGGCAGGTAGGCAGAGAGCAGCTCCGGATGTTGGCACACACTTCTCGGGCTGCAGGGCCCTTGTCCAGCCTTGGCTGAGGCTAGCAGTGTCCTGGCACTTGGTCCCCAGGCTCCAGCAATGCCCAGGGCTGCCAGTGCTGGGCTCAGAACCCCGTTCCTGGGGCTGCTTCCTGCCTGCAGGGCACGTGCTGTCTTTCTCCATCTGTTGTGCTCCCAGCTTTTCCAGAAGCCTCTCTGGACCCTTAGGCGGAAAGAAGCCTGTCCGTTAGGACTTGACTCTTCTCACTATTGGAAGGGGTGCAGGGCTCTAGGGGTTCTGAACAGGTGTCCATCTTCATGAGCGGTGCTCCTGAGCAAGAGAGGGAAATGGCTCCAAGCGGCCAGAGGGAGGGCCGACCCTATCCCAGGCTTTTTTCCCGGTCCCAGGGTCTGGTCTGCACATCTTTTGTCCCTCCCCTTCCTTTCCCTTCCCTCCTTCCATTCATCCAGGGCCTTATTTGTGCTACTCAGGTACTCTACCTTTGAGTTAAACCTCCCTTTAGACCTTTTTTTTTCTCTTTGAGACAGGGTTTCTGTGTGTGGCCCTGGCTATCCTGGAACTCACTCTGTAGACTGGGCTGGCCTCATACTCAGAAATCCACCTGCCTCTGCCTCCCAAGTGCTGGGATTAAAGGCGTGCACCACCACTGTCCCCAGTCCCCCACCCAGGCCTTTTTAAAAGTCAGTTTCCCCAGGGGCCAGAAGAGGGCATTGGATTCCCCCTCCCCCCTGCACACACACACACCCAAGCTTCAGTTACAGGCAGTTGTGAGCTGCTCCACATGGGTGCCAGGATTTGAACTCATATCCTCTGGAAGAGCAACAATTGCCGTCTACCATTGAGTCATCTCTCCAGCGCCCCTTCGGCTTTTTAGACAAGGACTTCCTTCAGTCTCCTAGGTCGCAGAGTGTAGCTGCTGACACGGTAGACATGGAGTCGTGGAATAGAAGGAGAAACCAAGGCTCTGAAGAGTGATTGATGTGCCGGCTCTCCCTCAGAGCCACTACTGGTGGTGGCTTTGTGGTTACACTGCTGTGTTCTTCCTGATGTCCCAAGTGTCAGACCAAAAGGGCAGATGTTCTCTGCCGTCCTGTCTGCCGCTCCAGTCCTTTGTTGAAGATGGACCACTTCTCTAGATCCTGAGAAATGGGTCCATAGGCTAGGATTCTAGCCAAACAAGGCTTGGTGGCGGAGGACCCCTAATTACGCTAAAAAGCACTTGACACCTGCTGTTATGCCTTCTCTCCTTCGTCAGGGATTTAGGCTGTGAATGCATGACTTTGAGTCATGGACCCATGGCTGACACGTGCTAGGGGTGGTGAGCCCTTTGGGTGAACCTCAGCTGAAAAATAGGGTAACAGAGCCTACTCTGGCTCCCTAGCTGTCTCTGAGTTCACCTTCTACCTTTTATTCAACAAACTGTATGTTGGACCCTGACTCGGTACTAAGGAGCTGATGAAGAACACAAGTCATGCCCCCTCCTGTGTTTAGGTGTGTGCTCAATGCCCTGGCTGCGGGCCAGAAAGGGAAGAACTGGGCTGGGTGGGCAGAGGAGACAGAGTTTGAGCGGAGACCCAGAAGAATAGTAGAAAGGGTTTCTTGTTAGGGTGAGCCGCCATGTAAATGCTCAGACTTCTGGAGCAGGTCTATTGGGGGTCTCAGATCAATTCAGCGGAAGCCCCAAAGAGCACCCGGTAGAGCTTGCTAAAGCTGGAATGATACAGGGAAGATTAGCATGGTCTCTGGGTGAGGATGCCGCACAAATCGTGAAGCAATTTTGTGTGTATTAATACACGTGGGTGCTCGTGTGCGTGTGCGGGGGTCGTAGGACAACTTTGTGGAGTCAGTTCTCTCTTTCCACCCTTTGGGCTTTCCAGGGATCGAACTCGGGTCTTCCGGCTTGGTGGCAAGCATCTTAAACTGATGAGCCATCTCGCCGGTCTAACAGTCCGTATGTTTAAAGCTTGAGAAAGGTTATTTTTGGCTGCCCTGAAATACTTTCAGGTGGATGAAAATGTCAAAATTCATCACTTTTTTTGTTTTGTTTTGTTTTGGTTTTTGTTATTGTTGTTTTTTGAGACAGGGTTTCTCTGTGTAGCCCTGGCTGTCCTGGAACTCACTCTGTAGACCAGGCTGGCCTCGAACTCAGAAATCCACCTGCCTCTGCCTCCCAAGTACTGGGATTAAAGGCGTGCATCAAAAAATTCATCACTTTTTTTTTTTTTTTTGGTTTTTCGAGACAGGGTTTCTCTGTGTAGCCTTGGCTGTCCTGGAACTCACTTTGTAGACCAGGCTGGCCTCGAACTCAGAAATCCGCCTGCCTCTGCCTCCCAAGTGCTAGGATTAAAGGCGTGTGCCACCACCGCCCGGCGCGAATGCACATTTTTTTAATCCTGGCGCTGGGTGGTTAGAGATGGTGGCCTTGGGTTTCATGCTGAGGAACTGGGACTTGATTCTAGCTTAGTCACAGTGACAGAGGATGTGAGGTTTTCAGTGGGGAGAGGCAGAATTGACTGATGAGCAGGAAGATGAGGGTCCGGAATACCTCTGGAGGGCTAGCAGGGGCTGGTAGGCAGGCTGTTTGTGTTTGTAGGTGGGACAGACAGTTCCTCTGTGACATCTAGACAGCTAAGTGAGCTGGACTCAGCCAGCGCATCTGCCTAGTCCTGCCCTTAGGCTCTGACCAACCTGTGCCGTCTGTGTGTGTGTGTGTGTGTGTGTGTGTGTGTACACCTGTATAACACATGGCTCTTGATTCTTGGGGAGGATTAGGGGCATTAAGGGGGCTCAGGGCAGGAAGGATGTCCTGGCAGGCAGGGGTAGCTACTCCAGGAGCAGGAGGTTACATAATAGACAGAACTCAGTCATACCTGCTGCTGCCAAGCAAGGCCAAAGCTGCCCTATGAACCTGACTCTTGGCTCCAAAGTCCCAGCTTTTGGGGACCTCCTGCCTGTCTCACTGTGCTCAATCCATGCCAGGAAGGGTAGGGACAGCTTCCTCAGGTGGGTTTTGAACTTCCTAGCACGTAGGCGTAGAGAAACCAGCCGTGGTATAACCCCAGGGCATGTAGTTTCCATCTAGGGGTAAGTCGGGAGGAAATGGGATCTCAGAGCTAGGTTGTGTCCCTGCCTCTCCCTGCAGACCCTCCACGGCTGAGGTGGAGGTCACTCAGCAGCAGGCCTTTCCCAAGAAGTTCCCACATTTAGGGAGACATTTCAGATCCCTGCTTTTCAGTTGTGTGAGGGCTCTGTCTGTAGTCCCTTCTGAGCCCTGGCATCCTCCTCTACCTAGAGAGCTAAGGCCTAACTCCCAAGGCTGTCAGAATGATTAAACCGTACCACAGGTGTGAGGCAGAGAGCCCAGCCCTGACATGAGGCAGGCACCCTGCAGAGCGGCTGTAGTTCCAGTCCTCACATCTGCTCTCCCAGGTCTCCCTGTTTATGGGGAAGAGTGGGTCTGTATGTGACCAGTGGTACGGTGGAGAAATGCAAAAACATGGCAGATGGGTACGGCCATCACTTTTCCTGCTGATGGGTTCTCAAAGTAGAGCAGGACTGGGCAAGCCACCAGCAGGGGACACCCGCCCCAACCTTGTGTACTTCCATCCTTATAGCAATTTTGGGAAGTTAGGGTATCTATCCCAGTGGTCTGGATAGGGAGACAGCCCTCTCAAAGTTGGTTAGTTTGCAGAAGGTTGCACCATCTGCGTGGCGGAGCTTGGCTGTGTGTGTGCCCCATCCGTCTCCCTGGGAAGAGGTAATATTTGAGCTTTGAAGATAGATGGGGTGTTTGGTAGGCAGAGGAGGGTGAGGATTCTGAGTCTTGGGGCTCCTAGGGTTGGGAGGGACTGTTGACAGAGAACTTGGTTCTTGTGTAGTAAAGTAGAGATAGATGAGACCCGTGTAGAGCTGATTGGTCTCCTCAGCTTCCCTGCCTATTGGGAACAGCCAAGGATGGAGTGTACCAGTGTGTGTGTGTGTGTGTGTGTGTGTGTGTGTGTGTGTGTGTGTGTGTGTGTGTGTGTGTCTGTCTGTCTGTCTGTCTGTCTGTCTGTCTGTCTGTCTGTCTGCAGGTAAATTAAATTGACACTTCCCTTCCTTTTGTTTCTCTTTTCTAGAATGGACAGGCTTCAGGGGAAGAAGCTGGACTTCAGCCATCCAAGGTGAGGACTGGAGACTTGAAGTCTTGGTCAGAGAGGAGAGAGGATTGCTCACACCACCTGGATGTGAAAGCCGCGGCCTCTCATCCCTTTGTGTAGTTTGGCTCTCTTCCTCTGATTCTGTCTCTGCTCAGGACAGAGACTGCTGCTTTCAGCTTTCCTACCTCAAAGGTGAGGGAGTTTTTGCTCCTGAATTCAAAGGTATGGTCAAGAAAGGGCTGAGAACGGGTTCAGGATCCAGGAGTTCCAGCTGTCTGCGACCCACACCACCACATGTCCTCTCAATTTGTGCCTACGGAGTGGTCGGAGAGCCCTGTGTGTTGTGCCGATCTCCTTGGTGGGAGCGGGTGCCACAGGGGCTTGGAAGCATTTGAACCTATGAATTGGAACAGTAGGACCGGGAACCTGGTGACTTTTCTAGCCTGACCATGCCCAGTGCATCCCAGATGGCTTCTTGAGACTCCCAGCTCCCAAAACAAGGTGTAATCATTTATCCCAGCTGTCTCTGCCTCCCCAGCCTGCTTTCCTATAGCCTGCCAATCCTTTACCCCTTCCTATTTTTTTGTTAAAAAAAAAATAGTACTTTTTTTTTTTTGAGACAGGGCTTCTCTGTGTAGCCCTGGCTGTCCTGGAACTCACTCTGTAGACCAGGCAGGCCTTGAACTCAGAAATCCGCCTGCCTCTGCCTCCCGAGTGCTGGTATTAAAGGCGTGTGGCACCACTGCCTGGCTTTATTGTTCTTTCTTAAATTTAATTTTTTTTAGACAAGGTCTTGGCGGGTAACTCTGGCTGGCCTCAAACTCAGAGATCCATTTGCCTTGCTTGGCCTCCCAAGTGCTACGATTAAATGGTGTACACCACCATGCCCAGCCAAAAAACAGTATTATACTTTGATTTAATAATTTTGTGTATGCTCTTGTGTGTGTGTGTGTGTGTGTGTGTGTGTACGCATGCTTGTCCCTAGACGTGTGTGGAGATCAGAGGACAGCTTGCTGAAGTTGGTTCTCTCCTTCTGTCATGCTGATGCCGGGATCAAACTCCATCGGTCAAGCTTAGCCATAACTGCCTTTTCCCACTGAGCTATCTCAGCAGTCTGCCTTGCTGTTATACACAGCCAAAAGCTCTTGTGTGACCATAGTTGGGTACCTTGTCCTCTCCGAGTCCTGGCTTCCTCATCTCTGTAGTAAGAAGAGCCACACCTAAGTCACAGAGAGAGCTGTTAGGACAGGTAGTAGCTGTTGAGAAGTTTTGGAAGCCCCTTTGGCAGGGTCTCTGCAGACTTAGATTCCAGGTGTCCCACCCCACCCAAGAGTTCTTCCACTTCTGCCCTTGTCTGAAAGTTGGGGAGTCCCCAGGACTAAAGTGAAGGACATGACATGCTAACTGCCTGGCACACGCTGCAACTGCCCTCCCTGGTGTATTGCTCAGTTCAACTTCCAGCCCAAGGCCCCGCCTTCCAGGCCTGGGTCAGCCCCGCTGTAAGTGCGACCTTTGATTTGGAGTCAGGTTTGGCTCTGGTGTTTACATTGATTTAGTTCCCTAAGATAAGGTAGCTGAGCTGGGTGTGGTGGGGCCTGGTAAGAGAAGTAGGCCCCTGCCCGCTCCTGCTATTGGTTACTGTAGCCATAGGGGCCGGTAAGCCTTGAAGCTTGGGCCTTTGTTATCTCTGACCGCGTCTGGAGAATGATCCCAGGAAAGCGCTGCCCCTAGTTTCCTTGTAATAAAATGAAGGAGTACCTGGAAAGTGATGGCACATGTCTTTAATCCCAGTGCTCTGCGAGGCAGAGGCTGGCAAATCTCTGTCAGTTGATACCAGCCTGGTGTACTGGGTGAATTCAGGATAGCCACAGCTACACAGAGAAACCCTGTCTCAGGAAAGAAAAAAAAAAAGAAAAACCAAAAAAAAGAGTGATCCGTTGTGTCCCTTTTGGAGAGCCAGGCATTTAGATCTTAGGTTTGAAGATTCAAGGGGTCACAGCACAGGTTTTGGGGAACTAGTAGTGAGCTCTGCTTGGTATCTCAAGGGTCAAAAGGGCTAGGTCTGGTGATAGGCTGTAATCCCAGTTCTAGGGATGTAAAAAGAGGAGAAACGAGTTCAAAGTCATCTCTGGTGTGTAGTGAGTTTTGGACTAGCCTGAGCTATGTAGTACATAGCCTCTGTCTCAAAATCAAATGGAGAGAGAGAGAGAGAGAGAGAGAGAGGAGAGAGGAGGGAGAAGAGAGGAGAGAGGCAAACAGACAGGAAGTTTGTTAGGGCAGGAACCTTCGTTCACTCCACAGCCTAAGGCCCTGCTCTGAGGTGGACGGTCCTGGGTGGGAAGGGGGTCAAGACTGGAGACAGTATAACCTGGGGGGGTCTCAGATGCCACATAGTGGAAAAAGCTGAACTGTGCCTGGCCTCACACTCGAAGCCCTTATGCTGATTTATTGATGTCTTTTAGATTTATTTTTATTTTATCATATGAGTGTCTTGCACGTCTGTCCTTCACTGTGTGGTGCCCAAGGAGACCAGAAGAGGGTGTCAGGTCCTCTGGAATTGGAATTAAGAGATGATTGTTAGTGGCTCAGTAGGTGCTGAGAATCGAACCTGGGTCCTCAGGAAGAACAGTCAGTGTTCTTAACCAAAGAGCAATCTCTCCTACCCTGTGTGCAATTTCAGAGGTAGAACATTTCCCAGATGAGAAAACTGAAGCCTGTGTCACACAATAATGGGGGTCAAGCTTTGTCTGACGGGAGCCACGTTCCTCCCTGGCTGGTGAATTCCTGAAGAGGAAGAACAGTGGGGTATCTATCACCCCAGGTGCTAGCCCTGAGTGCAAACTCAGCCCCGACTGTGGCTCAAGGATCCTCCCTGACCACTGCTGGACTTAGTACACTAGGGGGCGTTCAATCTGCTGTAGGACCTTCAGTGCAAGCTTGGTGCATTATATTGTTTCACTGAGACACGCCCCTTGCCCAAGTGCGCTGGACACCCCACAGCCTCAGAGAGCACCCAGGCTTGGAGGGAGGGCAGAGACAGGAACGCTGCAGTTGGTGCTAAGATGGGGACGTCACATGGTCCTGGGCCCATAGAACCTACATGTAACAGGTTCTGGGTCCCCGAGTTCCTCTCTGGAGCGTGATTGGTGGCACAAGCATCCTCAGCCAGAGTCACCTGAGCTCGTGGCTGAAGTGGAGCAGAGAGGTGGTCTCTGCTGTGTGTGGCAGGCGACGGAGGGTTGGGTGGGCTCCGGGGCACCTGCCTACCTTCCCTGGGGAGTTAGCAGTTGCCTGGACGATGAAGGCCGGCCTTCTAGGTGAAAGTGAGGCACGGGTGGAGACTTGGGAGCCAGGCAGTCTGGGCTCTTCCTGTGTCTCTGTTTGCCCAGCTTGGGACAAGTTGCTCCTTCAAAGGACAGAATAGAGCCTATCTTGCTGGACACAGCATTTGGAGGCTGAGGCAGGTGGATATCTGTGGGTTGTAGGCCAGCCTAGTCTACATTGTAAGCTCCAAGCCAGTAAGGCTATCAAGACCTTGTCACAAAACAAGAAAAAGGAAAGACTCTTAGGACCACCTGGAAGAGAGAATGTGCGGTGTACAAATTAACAGTATTCATCCAGGTCTGTACCCAGTGTTGCTATCTAATGCTGACTCCTTTATCCATTACAGATGGAGAGAGTTGGGGCTTAGCAGCGATGGTGTAGGGCAGACACTCTTTGGATCCCTTTGTCTTCCATATACTCTCGGTATCCGCAGGAGCATCAGGGCTCCACTTACATCCCTGTCCCCTCCTGGGAGCAGACTGGGTGACCCAGGCCCCCTCCTCTGGCTGTCTCCGGAGCTGGGCCCCTTTGAAGTGCCTACAGGTCTATTTTGAGCAGAGTATCTCCTGCCTCCCCTCCGCTCTTCCTGTTTATGAAACCCTGATCCCTCCCGGATCCCTTATGCTCCCCTGGCCTTCCAGCTTAGGCAGGATGTGACTCTGGGCTTTGGGGAGCCTCAGGTATTGAGAGAAGCTTCTCGCGGATGACCGGAACTGGCCAGACTACCCGCTTAGCGCCTGGGATTCACGAAGGGCATAGAAAGAGGTTTTGTTTACAGCGTCTTTTCTCCCTGGCCCATTTGGCTCCCGGAGACATCCTTCCAAGGGGATGGTTTGAACCTTCGTCTTGGCAGGGGAGAGGCCAATACTGAGGTAGACAGTTTGCCTGGGAGCACGTGACTTGCACAGACTCGTTACCCCACTTCCCATGGGACTTTACCCACATCGCTCTTTCTCGGCGTGGACCCTTTCTGTCCCTTTCTGTCCATCCGATGCCTGTTCATCCTCAAGACCCAGCTGGACTGTCTTCATTGGGAAGGACTTCGCTCTTGACAGACTCTGCACCTCTGGGCAGTGACAGCATCTTAACTGTGGCTCGGTAACAGGACAGTTGTCTCCCACCTGAATGAAGCGGGGGGCCAGGACCTGTCAGCTATGTCCAAGGGAGAGACAGCAGTGTCTAATGCTTGCAGGAGAGCCTTGATGGGAGGTGTCGGGATGGGTGGGGTAAGGGGGGGGTCAGTGATGAAATGTGGGAAAGCTTTGGCTTTTCCTGCAAGTGCAGGTTCTTTTAGTTTCACATTTACTGTCCCCTGTGCCATCCTTATGACCTTGGGCTGGTCGCTTTCTCTCTGAGTCCTGTTTCCTTATCACTGAAATTGGAAACTGATCCTCCCTTGGGATGTAGGCCTGGTGACGGAGGCTCAGTACTCAGTGCTTCTTCCCTGGCCTGATCTGGTGCCTGGGACCCGCCCCTCCTAGGAGGCCTAGGCGTAGCCAGCCTGCTCAGAGGCACGCTGGGAGACACACCTGGAAGGGCCTACACATTTTGCCAGCTGAGGAAGGGAGTGTTAGTGGCCCTTAGGGTCAGCAACCGACAAGTAGGCTTGGCCATAGCCGGAAGTCCTGAGCAGAGGACAGATCAGATGGTGTGGCTCTGGGCTCTTCTTCCTGCGGCTCTGGGGAGGGCCTGGAATGTAAGCTGATGTCCCTCCTTCCCCGCATCAGAGGCTTCAGGTCCTCACACGGTTCAGCAGAGGAAATTCTGAGACCATTTTCTTCTTCCCGTCCCCTTCTGGTTCCCTGGTAGCTACAGTGCTTCTTTCCCTGTTTATGGGGACTAGCGGGTTTAGGGATCCCTGCAGAAGCATTTGTGGCGAATCTTCGAGCAGGCTGCCCCTGCCTGAAGAAGCAGTAAGCAAGCGCTTTGGTCTTGGGGAGGCGTCTTTCACAATTCCACAGGCCATCTACTACGCCTGTTATCAGAGCCCTGTGAGGACAGGGAAGAGGAAATGCGGGGTGCGTGAGGGGGCATGTGTTTCTACACTGGACAGTCTAGAACGGGTTTCCGATCAGCAGCCTAAGTGAATCTGTCAGTTCTGTGGGTGTGTTAGTGTCAGAGGAGCTGAAGCCCTGGAGAAAGGGATGGGCCTGGTCTTTTCCTGCTCTCAGTAGCCTGTTCTTCTTCTTCTTCTTGAACCCTCTAACTTCTTGTGCATCCCAGGGCTTAGGATTAGTGTGTCTGAACAGAGAAACAGGACCAGTCAGGGTGCTTGCTGCCTGCTCTGTTGGGGAAGGATTGTCTAAGTTCCTGGCTGGGTCAGCCAGACCAGCCTTGCAGACTTCTGTCCCATATGTCCTTGGGAAGCCCCCAGGTTATATATTTTCAAGTCCTGAATGCCTGTTGTGTGGGCATCTCATGACCTTGTGGCTTGGGTCTACTTTCCTTGTCTTCACTCCCTGGGAGTCGGGAGACAAAAAGGTATGCACCTTTGGGCTCTCCTTGGGTCCCAGCTTGGGGTCTGCAGTATCCCTTCCTTAGCAGAGGAGCCTAAACAGTCTCGAGTTCCTCCTTCCTGCTGAGAGGGAAGTGAGAAGGAGGGGAGCCAGAGACCCTGCCTTCTGGGCTAAGAAGGCTAAAAAAAGCAGAAGTTGTAGGAGTTACAGGCCCCTCTGGCCACCAGCCTGAGCCCCACCATGCAAACACCAGCCGATTTCCCCAGGTTTGAGAGAGACTCCGGCTTCTGTCCCAGAAAGGTGAGGAAAAGGGTAATTCATCTCCAGAAGTGTCTGTTATCATTACTCTGGGTACAGAATAGGTTTGAGGGAAGCTCTCTGTGCCTGGAGTTTCCCGGGTTGCTGCATCTGTCTACTCAGCCAGACAGCTCGGAATTGAGGAGCAGATCTCAGGGTGGGAAGAGCAGGAATTGCTATGTGGCCTTGGCCTGTGGGTACATCACCAGATTACTCTCTGGGGACTGCCTGTCTGACAGTGTTCTGGGGTTTGATGGTGCCGTGGAGAGTCCCAGAGTGAGGGCTTGGAGTGAAGTCCTAGAGTGCCTTTAGGATGGAGAGAGAGAGAGAGAGAATGGGGCTTGGAGGGCAGGAAGTGGGATCCGGCTGGCTTACCTGCCCACCCTTTCCTGGCACTGACTGTAGGCTGCTGACTACAGTCAGACAGGACCCAGAGGAGGGACTTGGCTCAGGACAACTCTGTCATTGGTTTGTCTTGAACCTGAACCACAGTTTCCTGTTCCCCCAGAGGAGTTAGAAATTTTAGGAATATTTGGATCCGAGTACAGTTAAGAGATGGCTCTCTCAAGCTCTTCGTCAGCCCCGGGGCTCCCTGGGAACCCCTGGGGAAGTTTTGGAAGACCTCAGAGATGGGACTGAGCACTGACTAGGTTGCAGCCGCTGGGTACTGAGGCTGGTGACTTATGTTACCTGCTCTCCCCCAACCCCAAGCTCCCGGGAAAAAATCTGCAGCTCTGCTCTGCTTCCTGGGGATCCCTGCCCTGCTACCTGCCTGGGTCTGCCCCGGACGCCTGTCAGTCTGCGGAGGGCTCAAATTCTGCCCGGCTCTCTGCCGCCAGCTCTGTCTCCAGTTGATAAGTGCCTGTCTTCATGAGTTGGGGACACGATAAGTGTTGAGCAGCTGTTTCCTTCTGTGTCTTCATGTTCAGATGAGTCTCTATCACATAGACATGAGTTCCCTTCTGTATAGTGGGTGTGTATTCTTGCCTTTGCCACGGGGTACAGGTCTCCCACCACCTCTATGTGTTGTGGGCCTGTCTGTTTCTGTCTGTCAGGTAATGGTCCCAGGCTATCTCTTGCCGGTTGCCAGTTGCTGATTTGACCTTGTATTTTGCCTCTCTGCCTGTTGGATGAATATATATATATATATATATACGTGTGTGTGTGTGTGTGTGTGTATGTGTGTATGTATGTGTGTGTATATATATATATACACACACACATATATATGTGTATGTGTATATGTATATGTGTGTGTCGTCAGTCTGTCTGTCTTGTCCTTGGCTGCCACTACATGGTAGATGCCTGTCTCTGTTGTCTGGGTACCTTGTCAGGTCCCTGTTATTCTAGGCCCTATCTGCTCAGCAGCTGGGTCGATATGGGGCTCGCTCTCTGTAGGAGGATGAAGGGGAGGGCCAGAGGGCAGACCTCAGCCCCGGGGAGTGGGGGGGAGAGAGAAGGGAACAGAGTGAGGGTGGATGGCTGGAACCGGGAAACCACAGGCCCCGTCTGATTGGCTGTCTTGAGCCTGGCCCAGCCCCCACGCCTTCACCCTGCACATCCGCCTTGGGCCCAGCCACCTCCTTGGCAGCCAGTGGCTTGTCGTTTACCCTTGCCATGGTGCCGTGGCCCTGCTGGGCGGATGGAGCAGGACCCCAAGCTGCCCCGTCTGTGGCTCAGGACCCTGCTGCCCTGGCTGCTCCGGAAGCCACGGTCCAGGCTCAGCCAGACTCTGCCTGGTCCTGGCTCTGGTCCCCAGCGGGACTCGGTGAGTATGCCCGGGGATCTGGTCCTGGCTCGGCAGTAGCCCCTAGAGCAGGTGTCTGGGCAGCCAGTTTGGTCTAAGTTAGCTTTGGACTCTTCTGGCCCTGCTAGATGATGACTGGACCTTGCCCAGACTCACTTCCTGGGGAAGTAAGGAGGCATCTCAGTGCTTCAGCGCAGGACAGGCAGATTGGAGGGCCAGAGAGGTCCTCTAACAGCAGTGACCCGATGCCCATCAAGGGAAGTTTGGTCGGATATAGGGTTTCTGGCTGTTTCCAGATAGCCACTGAATAGGCTGGGGGATGTCTGGCTGACTCTGGGGTCTCTGTGTACTTCAGCCTTATCCATTCAACCAGAGAATTTGTCTCCTCTTATCCTGCCTTGAACCAAAAAAAAAGGGGGCCCGTCTCTACCTCCCCATTCTGAGCTCAAACCTTACTTCCTATTGTGGCAGAACCCAAACAGCTGGGGGAGGGGAGCCTTAAGGGAGGGCCTGAGTAGGTCCCTACGCCAGACCCAAACCTGGGCCCAATGTGTCCTGGCCATGTCTGTACTTCCCTTTGCATCTGAGCAGACTGGAACATCCATGCCACAGGAACAGGGCCTCACCTGAGTTGGCACTCTGGTAGTTGGCCTTTGAGACACTGTTGGTACCCATGAGCCTGGCGGCTGTTGAGGGTCTCTTGGGCCTGTTTGGATCTGGTGGATGGCTTGGATAAGCTGTATGCCGTGTTGCCCAGGAAGGGCCCCACATCTACAGTGGGGCCCACACCTACCAGCTCTGTCCCTCTGTCAGGATGAGGGTGTCCTCAAAGAGATCGCCATCACACACCACGTCAAGGCTGGCAGTGAGAAGGCTGACCCATCCCATTTTGAGCTCCTCAAGGTTCTGGGCCAAGGATCCTTTGGCAAAGTAAGTTCGAATCCCTTATGGGAGGGTATCACAGGTCGTGTCTGAGGTGGAACATCAGGGGTTACCTTGGAATGCACCAGAGGAACAGAGGACAAGGGTGGGGGTGGTCAGAGGTCCCCTTGATATACCCAGGGAGAACTGAAGGTCCACTTTGGGTCCTAGGGACCATCTAGTCACTGTGCAGGCTGGGAGCCAGTTGGGCCAGCCCCCTCCCACCTCCTTCCTGATTTGTCTCGCCCTCCGCCTTCTCAGGTCTTCCTGGTACGCAAGGTCACCCGGCCTGACAGTGGGCACTTGTATGCCATGAAAGTATTAAAGAAGGCCACACTGAAAGGTGAGTAAGAGTGTTTCCCTGGGAAGAACTAAGGCCGGGCTTAGGATGAAGGAAAACCCTAGGCTGCAGGGTTACAGAGCTAGTGAGGGAGGCGCCTCTGTTTCCAGGAGTCTCTGGCACAAAGGTGGAAAGCAAGCCTACCTCCAGAGAAGCCCTTGCCTCTCCTTCCCCCTCCTCTAAAGCCAAGTAAAGGCTGGTGCCCAGAAGGAAGTAGTGGGGTGCAGAACGCTTGGGGGTGCGAGACTCAGACACCACAGTGTTGATGAAGCTTCTTTGCTTCATGATGCTCGGGTAATCTAAGGGAGACCTCTCTCTCCCTTCCTCTCTCTCTCTGTCTCCCTCCCTCCCTCCCCCTGCCCCCGCCTTGGGAGATTCAGACCACAGAGGGGCATGGAAGTGCTGGGCAGTGGTGGCGCATGCCTTTGATCCCAGCACTCAGGAGGCAGAGGCAGGTGGATCTCTGTGAGTTTGAGGCCAACTGGTTCCAGAACAACCAGGGCTATACAGGAAAACCTTGTCTCAAAAAAGCCAAAAGAAAGGAGGAGAAGGAGGAGGAAGAAGAGGAGGAGAAGGAGAAGGGCATGAGAGAAGAGACAGGCAGCCTGAGAGTGTAGAACTGGGGACCCAGAAGAGAAGATTGACTGGGGGCAGGCTACTAGAGTTAGATAACAGAGAGGTTCAGATAGGATCCCTAGGCTAAAGTCAAGAATTCCTGGAACTTAGAAAGTAGATGAGGACGGTTAGTAGTTAGCTGAGGGTCAGTTGACTCTGATTGGTATGGGAGCCAGTATAGGTCGAAATCAGGTGGAACCCATGCTAAGCCCTAGCTGGGAGAAAAGAGGGACCAGCCTTAAGGTCCGATCTGTCCTTGGCCTATCAGAGGTTGTCTGCTGGATGATAGTGGCTTTAGTGTAGGCTAAGAGTAGGATCATCCCTCAAGAGGGATTGTGGGAGTCACAGGGGAGGAGAAAGATACAGAGATGTGGTTCCTGCTATAAGGGCTCATGGACTTGTGGGAGATCTTTACATGGCCTGGCAGTTGGGTATAGCAATACCAGGCTTGTGTGCACGGATGTCCAGACCAAGGAGTTGAAGGGTAGGCTGTGAACTCTTAGGGGTCAGATAAGGAGTCTGGGGGACACTGTGGGGGGCCTTGCAGGACCTATGCCTTGAAGGATGTCAGGAATTTACCAGAACAAGATGATAAAGTAAGGAAGGACTCCCCCAGAAAGGAGGAACCATGTCCCTGCAGTGGCTGAAATGTGAGGTGTGTTTGGAAAAGTGGCTGGATTAGTTAAGACTGCACATGTCCCCTGCCACGTCTAGTGAGAGAAATACAAGAGTTAAAACAAAATAAGACGTGTCATGACGGGAAGCACCAGAGGTCCCAGCCTCGCCTGCAGGGTAGGGATGCTTCCTGGAGGTTGTAGGGTCTGAACATAGTCAACCAAAAACCTGTTGGTGGTCAGAATTTGCTTGACATCTTTGTTTATCCCCATCCCCCAACAAGACATTCATAAGACCTGTAATTGAAACACATGATCGAGGTAGAGGCAGAAGGAGCAGAAGTTCAAGGCCAGCGTTGGCTCCATCATGACTTTGAGGCAAGCCTGGCCTACAAGAGAACTTATCTCGAATAATCCTCCCCAGCAACAAGGCAAAAGCAAACCCAGATCACATTTTAGTATTGAACTTGGGGATCGTTACAGAGGATGAACTTGATAAATGTGTGCTGAAGGGGTGCAGAGTCAAAGGCTGGGGACCTCAGAAAATACAGCACCCTGGGCACAAGGTGCTCAGTGACTATGGGGCCTGGTGGTAGGTGAGGCTAGACAACTGGTCAAGACTCAGAGACTATCCCTGAATGTCTCCAGGAGACCAAGAGCCGGCTGAAGACCCCCCAAACATTCTAGGAGGAAAGAACTAGCTGAATGTCCCAAGGGTGAGAGCACCCTGGTGCTTGGAAGGCTGGGGAGCCTTGGATGACTGAGTGGGAAACCTCACCTAGAGGTGGGCTTTGGGGAGAGCTGCGTTGGGTGTGTTTTAGTGACTGCTTTCCTCCTCTGACCAGTGCGTGACCGTGTCCGGACCAAGATGGAAAGAGACATCCTGGCTGACGTGAACCACCCTTTCGTGGTGAAGCTGCATTATGGTGAGGTCTCAGCACTGCCCAAGTGCCTCTCATCCCATCAATGTCCATCCTTGCCTACGGCCTGCTGCCTTCCTCGTCCCTTGTCCCACCTCTCACGGGCCTGGCTAAGGAGCCAGGAGTAGAGGCATTAGACACAAGCTGACTCCACATTGGCTTTCTCCTCTCTCAGCCTTCCAGACCGAGGGCAAACTCTATCTTATTCTGGACTTCCTGCGTGGTGGAGACCTGTTCACACGACTCTCAAAGGAGGTGAGCTAGCATCCCACTGCAGGGATGTGACAAAGAGTCCCATCTCAGGGGCTGTGAAGAACACTTTCATAGTGGTGTGGACCTGTAACTTCCCGGCTCTGTTTGACAGTGGAGAAACACCTGCCTCTGAGAGTTTCTCTCAGAATGGGCTGAGGATGAACAGGCCTAAATGTGACACTGCCGTGGTTTCTGGTTACTAAGGGGATCCCTCAAATGCTTGAGAGTGGCAGGGGTGTGCTGGCCAAGGGAGAGAGGCCCAAACCCACCCAGGACACTAAAGACTTTAAGGTCCTTGTCATGTTGTTCATACAAAAAGATATAGTACAAAGGACCCAATTGAAAAGGATCTGAGGGGCTGAAGAATGGCCAGAGGTCCTGAGTTCAAATTCCAGCAACCACATGGTGGCTCACAATCATCTGTAATGGGATCTGATGCCCTCTTCTGGTGTGTCTGAAGACAGCAATAGTGTACTCATCTACAAATACATACAAATAAATTAATCTTTAAAAAAAAAAAAAAGAATTGATTCTTTGCTTCCACCATATGGGTTCCAAGACTCGGTGGCAAGAGTCTTTACCCACTACCCACAGAGTTTTACTTTCTTAGAACCATACTTTCAATATTTAAAACATTATTGCTTAGCTGGGTGGTGGTGGCACATACCTTTAATCCCAGCACTCGGCGGAAGGCAGATGCAGGTGATCTCTGAGTTCAAGGCCAGCCTTGTCTACAAAGCAAGTTCCAGGACAGCCAGGTCTACACAGAGAAACCCTGTCTCAAAAAAAAAAAATTAATGCTTAATTAGGCAGTCCATTTTCATGATTCAAAAGAAAGATATTCACGATAAAGTCTTGTCGCTATACAGTCTCCCTACCGCCTGAAAAATAAACAATTTTTTTATTAGTTTCTTATTTAACCTTCTAGTGTTCCTTTCTATAAATAAGTTCTATACATGTTCTGTATACAGTCCTACCCCTACTTTCTTACATGAGAAGTATTAGTTTCTGTACACTGCTCTGTGCCTGGCCTTTAGTGTCGGTGTATCTCAGATTGTTCTGTACCAGGATGTGAGCAAACTTCTTGTTCTACACTAAGGCTGCAGAGCTGCCCATTTTCCCTGGGGAGAAGCAGTTTATTCCAGTCTTTTATTCCTGGGTGTTTCCATTCTTCGCTGTTTCCAAACTCTAGCACAGTGAGTGACTTATGTATTAGAGAAAGATTCGTTGCATTGACTGTGTCCCCAGGGTAGACCTTCAACCAAGAGGTCCTGATTGCCCTGTAGCCCGGCTCCTGGGGCACAGGGTGTGCCAGCTGACGGGTGTCTCTTTCCCTGTTGCAGGTGATGTTTACAGAGGAGGATGTGAAGTTTTACCTGGCTGAACTGGCACTAGGCCTGGACCACCTGCACAGCTTGGGCATCATTTACAGAGACCTCAAGCCTGAGAAGTAAGCAAAGCCCCTGCCATACTCCTGGCCTCTCTCCCGGGTGCAGAACAGGGCCACTGGGGAGATGGTGTGACACTTGCCAGGAAATCATCTCTCTTTGGGGCTGTTGGAGGGATGGGTGGTTGGAGCGGGCAGTGGTCAGCAACAAGTTCACCTTAGGTAATTTAGGAACGGCCTAATCAGTACTGCTATTACCAAAGGCCACAGGGCAGCTATGGGCCCTACCCCATACCCCCTTCATAATGCAATGTGACATTGGGCATGTTGTTCTTAAAAGATCTTTTTATTTTTTTAAAGACTAGGTTTCTCCGTGTAGACCTGGCTGACCTCGAACTCACCAAGACCGGCCTGCCTCTGCCTCCCAAGTGCTGGGATTAAAGGCATGCATTATTATTACCCAACCCTGAAGATCATTTCTCGATCTATTCATCCTGGGTTTTTAGAATGCACTGCCTTCCAGGACTGTCTTGAGAGCTGGGATAGATTCTGGTTAGAGTTAGACAGCACCCCAAGTCAGGCATTAATGGTACTCAGCTCTAGTACCAGCTGCCAAAGAGGCTGAGTCCAGGAGTTCAAAGCCAGCCTGTACAATGTAGTAGACCCTGAACTTGAAAGAAAAGTTTCCCAGCCATTCAAACCTTGTGATTAAAAGAGTTACTTTCCTGAGCCTCCATCCTTCCACTTTGGGTAGAGCTAGACTGAGCAGCCCAAGTCTCTTCACCCCATGGCACCACTAGAACCTCCACAGTGCCTGTGACTAAGGGTTCCTGACTCCTGTCTCTCTGTTACAGTATCCTTTTGGATGAGGAGGGCCACATCAAACTTACTGGTGAGTGAAGGGCTCCTGCTCCTTTGGGCTCTGGGGAAGGATGACCCGGCTCAGTCTGATAGGTGTCAGCTGATGGCTAGTTCACTGTGCTTCCTGAAAGGTGACACCGATTACATACAAGAAGCCAAAAAAAAAAAAAAAAAACCCAGGCCTCGTTACTTATTTATTTTTGTGTGTATGGGGTTTTACCTGTATTTGTGTCTGTACCTCATGCATGTGTGGCCTACAGAAGCTGGAGTCGCCTGCAACTGGCCCTCGTTACTTATTTATTTTTGTGTGTATGGGGTTTTACCTGTATCTGTGTCTGTACCTCATGCATGTGTGGCCTACAGAAGCTGGAGTCGCCTGCAACTGGTTGTTAGCCATCATGTGGGAGCTGGGAATTGAACCAGGGTTTTCTGGAAGAACAGCCGGTGTTCTTAACTTCTGGGACATCTTTCAAGGCCCCCTAGGTCCCAGTGCAGACATAGCTCCCAGTTACAACCTTGGGCAAATCCACTTGGGCTTCAGCTTTTTCCTGGTATCGCAGAGGTGATGCCTGGCTCTGGTCAGCGGAGCTAAGTGTGGTAGCAGTGAGTGTGGCAGGGATCCTAAAGATGACCTCTCTGCCCCCATGCTGCAGACTTTGGCCTGAGCAAGGAGGCCATTGACCATGAAAAGAAGGCCTATTCCTTCTGCGGGACAGTGGAGTACATGGCCCCCGAGGTTGTCAACCGCCAGGGTCACGCCCATAGTGCAGATTGGTGGTCCTATGGGGTGCTGATGGTGAGTGTCCAGGCTCTGGACTCAGTTTCCCCTTATCGAGAAGTCAGCGCGCCCTCCCCTTGTCTCTCAACTGCGCACTGTTGTACTTTCTTTCCTTGGAAAAGTCGTGGGCGTTAGTTCACCTGACTTGGGGACTCTCCTCCGCTTCCGGCTTTAGTGCTGCTCCTGGAGTCTAGGTTGGGATGGGAGGGCTGAGGCGGACACAGGCCTTGCTGCAGCTAGACTGCAAAGTCTAACAGGCCAGCCAGAATCCCGGGACTGCAGCAGCATAGCCTGGGAAGGAGGGGGAGGGGGATATGGGAGACAGAGAACAAGACCACACCTGTATGTTTCCTTTTCCCTGCAGTTTGAGATGCTGACAGGCTCCCTGCCCTTCCAGGGGAAGGACCGAAAGGAGACCATGACCTTGATTTTGAAGTAATCACCAACGCTGCCCTGGCCCTAGCAAGTTCTTCCTAATCCCACCCCAGTTTCAGAGCCAGAGAGAATTGCCCTCCCCACCCCACTCCCCACCTGCAGACCCTTGCTGTCTGCCAGGGCCAGTGGGAGGTGTCCTTAAAATCTTTAGGGTTGAGTTAGTGGATGGCTTATCTGGACTGAGCCCGGAAAGAGACCTGGACAAAGGGAAGGGGCTCTGGGGCTCCCGGGGTGGGGCTCAGCCCCGATGAGACCTGTGGCTGTTCCAGGGCGAAGCTAGGCATGCCCCAGTTTCTGAGCACAGAAGCCCAGAGCCTCCTGCGGGCCCTGTTCAAGAGGAATCCTGCCAATCGACTTGGTAAGCAACCCCGACTCGGAGGGGACATGGCCATGGGGAACAGGACAGCTGCAGCTTCGGCCACAGGGCCACATCTGGGACTGAAAGGAGCTGTTGTCCTTTGTGTGAGCAGACAATGCTGCCACCCTATTTTCTGGTTCCATGTATGGTGTTGGGAGGGTGACCTGTGTGTGGGGGGAAGGCAGGAACTGAGTCATCCATCCATACCCCCTCGGGGACAAGGACAGAGGCCCCCACACAGCTTCTCTGCCAAGGTGGCTGGCTCAAGAGAAGGCACATGGGCTTAGGAGTGAGAAAGGTCTCAGTCCTGGCCGTGTCTGTCCCCACTGCCCGGCACCCAGCAGTTGCTGTAAATATTTGTTGAGTGATTGAATATAGTTATGAGCCTGCTCTAAGGCAGGTGACTCCACCTTTCTGAGCCCGGGTTCCTGTGTCAGTGGAGACTGACCTGGCTCCCAGAGTTCTTTGAGTCGGAGAAGGACGTGCCTGTCATGCACTGGAGTATACAGTACTTGCTGATTTTTTTGGTTGCTGGCTTTACCTGGATCACAGCCAGCTAAGGTCCAGTCCAGGTCCCTGGGTTGAATGCAATGAGCATTTGACTCAGGGATAAAGACAGTAGGTAGTAGGAGAAGGACAGACAGGGGGGACCTGTAGCAGGAGTGGATGAAGGCCTCTGTTAGATCTCAAAAGAAGTCCAGCTTCTGTCATGATTGATGCTTGGACAAATGGCCCATCCTGCCTGGCTCCTTCTCCTTCAGTATGCCAGCAGAGGCTTCAGAGTGAGGGGCACCGATGCAGGGCAGAGTGAGCCCAAGCTGCCCTCCACTGTAGCAGCTGGTTCAGAGCTTGGGGCACAGAATGGGTGTCTGAGGTTAGACCTTCATTTGACTTCTTTCAGGCTCGGGCCCTGATGGGGCAGAGGAAATTAAGAGACATATCTTCTACTCCACCATTGACTGGAATGTGAGTGAATGTGTCCACTCCATGGCTCTGTGATGGACACAGGAAGGGTGGGGGAGGGACTTCTGCCAACCATGACCTCAGATGTGGGAGATAGAAAGTGAGCAACCCTTAAAATGCCCTTGGAGGGGTGACTTCGTGCCCTTGAGGGCTGCTCTCCCCTGCTGTTATCCACTGGGCAGCATAGCTTCTTCCTGCTGGGGCTGCTAGGCTGTGGGGTCACCATGGTGATCAGAGCATACACCCCATCTTGCAGAAACTCTACCGTCGTGAGATCAAGCCCCCTTTCAAGCCGGCTGTGGCCCAGCCTGACGACACCTTCTACTTCGATACTGAGTTCACGTCACGCACACCCAGGGGTAGGTTCCCAACCTGCCTTGTCTATCTCGGACTGGGTAGCAGGTCTTTGGGGGAACCCTGGGATACAGAGGTGATCAAGGACTCTGAAAGCCAAGATGTGTGGGTAGATAGGCAGTATCTGGGTCCGTGGGATTCATGCTCCATCCTGACATCATACTACCTGACTACCTCCCAGGGTTCCGTGGGCTTCTTTGTTTCTAGGTGAGGCACTGAGGTGTGGGGGTGGTTTAGGGCACACCAGGAAAGTCAGGACCCCTAACCCAGGCATCTTCCAGCCCATCGGGACAACTAAACACATCAGGCCTCCACTTGTGTCAGGCTTGAGGAATCTGACCTGGCACACCTGTGATGGAGAGAGTCTGGCAGAGCAGAGAGGACAGTGCCCTCAGGTTGGATGAGGGTAGGACTAGACTTGGCGTCTGGTGCTAGGCCTCATTTGCTTGTGAGGAACTTTTGGAGAGTCAGACCCACTCGTTCCCCGGTTGCTGCAGGATACTGGTGAGCCAGTGAGGGCAGCTTCTAGGACGGCGCTTGGGAGTCCTGACATCCAGCAGATACTGCCAGTTGGGTGGGGGAAGTGTGTGTTAGTTCTGAGGTGTCTTCCTAGGGGGAGATTGTTCTCTCTGTAGCTTGCACATGGTTGTTGACTGGAAACTCATCATGTCCCAGCTGTCTGTCTGTCTTCTCCTTATTTATCTCCCAGGTCCCTCCTCTGTGTCAGCCATGGTGGGAATGGTGGTGTAGACAGACCTAGGATTGTGAACAAGACAGAACCACGGAGCTCAGGCTGCCGGTGGGAAGGAGATCTTAGAGGGTCAGAGGAGCTACATCGGGTAGCTTTCTCAGGGAAGGGCATATGAGATGAGCCAAGCCTTTAATGATGGACAAGGGGCGGGTATTCTAACCCAGGGGGACGGCGTGTGTGGTGACACCGAGACACTCTTAAGTGTATAAAACTCATCGGGACTGAGTTCCCAACGGGAAGAAAAGATGCTGAGGCCACTTGGATCTTACTGCCAGACTTGGGGGGCGGGTGAGCAGTCCCCCAATGAGTGCAGAGCACAAGTGGCCCCAGGCTTCTTGATTGGAACTGTCCCTCCAGTTGTGCTGAGAGTAGGCCTAAGAGGAAGATGGACCTGAGAGACTGGGAGAGGCTGGGCCTTGCCCTAGCGGGAGGCTGCCTGTGGGGCTCTTACAGTCCTCATGTGACAGGACTGGACCGCTCTGAGCACGTGTTTGCTTGTTTATATTGTGTTCGTTAATTGATTATTTGGAGTTTTTAAGACAGGCTTTCTTTCTGTGGCTCAGGCCTGCTTAGAACTCACTGTGTAACCCAGACTGGCCTTGATCTGGAGCAGTCCTCCTGAGTCTGCCTCCCGAGAGCTGAGGTCGCAAGCGCGTGTGTCATCCACAGCTACATTTTGTTTTAGTATGTGGGTGAAAAATGAAGTAAAAGAGACCATGGCTCCTCCCAAAGCACATCGAGGATGTTTATTGTAGATACAGGGGAGAAGAAGGCAGGCAGAGGGAAGAGGACTGAACATGACTGGCAGACTAAACTGAACCATGAGAGGGGGTCGGGGGAAGACCAAGAGATGAGCCGGTGACCAAGAGGAATGGCCTGGGCAAGAGACCAGAGTAGCCAAAATAGCTGAGCTATATAGGATCGGGCTGGGGGAAGAGTAGCTAAAACCCAGCCCTGGGAGGGAAAGGTTTAGGGTGAGGGGCTGGAAGAGGAGCCCTGGGGGAGCCCCAGGTCCTGAGACTTGTCCCAGGTTTCTTTGAGCCCTAACAGTGAATGTGTTTGCATTTCTTCCTGGTGCTGGAACTCAAACCTACATTTACATTGTAGGCAGGTGCTATACCACTGTTAACAGACAGGCCAAGGCCTGGGATAGAGAAGCCTTAGACATGCTCCCTCCATGGCTGCCCCAGCAGCCTCCCCTTCCCGGACTGCAGGGCATCAAGGCTACCCCCTCACCCCCATGTCCTCCCCTTGACAGATTCACCAGGCATCCCCCCGAGTGCTGGTGCCCATCAGCTGTTCCGCGGCTTCAGCTTCGTGGCCACTGGTTTGATGGAGGATGACAGCAGGCCTCGGGCCACTCAGGCCCCCCTGCACTCGGTGGTACAGGTGAGGAGGCGGGCCCCGCTGCTCACGTGCACAAACAGAAGAACTGAGAACAAGGCTCCGGAGCTGGCAGGCCAAGCCTCTCTGGGATGAGCACTGCACCGTAGCACCCAGGCTCAGCTGACTCATGTCTTCTGCAGCAACTCCACGGGAAGAACTTGGTTTTCAGTGACGGCTACGTAGTAAAGGAGACGATCGGTGTGGGCTCCTACTCTGTGTGTAAGCGCTGTGTCCACAAGGCCACCAACATGGAGTATGCTGTCAAGGTGAGCCTCTGAACCATATCTTGGCTAAGACTCCCCAGTTGGGAGTGAGACCAGTGTACCTGTGGCAATGTGATGGGGAGTGTCTGTGGACAATGACAGGTGAATGGCTGGTTGATTCTCCCTGGCCCTCTAGTATGGACTCTATAACAAACCACAAAGAGGCTTGGATCATGGTCTCTGGCCCTGACGTAGCCATGGGCTCCCGTTCCCTTCAGGTCATCGACAAAAGCAAAAGAGATCCCTCAGAAGAGATCGAGATTCTTCTGCGGTATGGGCAGCACCCCAACATCATCACCCTGAAAGATGTGAGTGGGGACGGGATCATGGAAGCCCGGTTGGGGCTGGGAATCCCAACTATAGGATTTGACTGAGGGGCCCCATGGTTTTGACTTCGGGGCCTCCTCCCAATGTACGTGAGAGGAGGCAGGGGTCCCTGAGCCCTCCCCCGAGGACTCTGACATTCTCTGACCATCACGGATGAGGTCAGCACCCACTGTTCAGCAAGATGGGAGCCCAGACGGGTGGTGGGCCACTGAAGGGTGGCAGAACCCATCCCTGAGGCTTGCTTGTCTGGGAGCTGGTACTTGAGGGTCGCAGCCTGATGGCGAGGTCTCTGGCAGGTGTACGATGACGGTAAGCACGTGTACCTAGTGACGGAGCTGATGAGGGGCGGGGAGCTGCTGGATAAGATCCTTCGGCAGAAATTCTTCTCAGAGCGGGAGGCCAGCTTCGTCCTGCACACCATCAGCAAGACTGTGGAATACTTGCACTCTCAAGGGGTGAGTCTCCATTAGGGGACTTGGGGGTGTCCAAGGTCATGACCTGGGCGAATACAAGAACCAGCTGGCTCAGGAGTGACCATCTCCACATTGCCAGTCAGAGGGGACTGTGGGTGGGTAGGTGGCTGGCTATGAGAAGAAAGGAGATGAGGCCAGACTCAAGACCATTTGTCCAGCACCTACTGTGTGCCGCACAGCAGGCCAAGTTTAAGAGAACGTTTCCTTTGTTCTTTCAGTGGAATTTCTGCAAAGTCCTGAATTAGATGTTTGATAGATTGAATGACCTGTCAAGTTACTGGCACATGACAGGTCAAAAGTCTGAAGGTTGGAGCTGAATGATCTTTTCCCCAGGATCACACAACCTGGGAAAATGGAGACTAGAAGTTGCAGGGAGGGGTAAATTTTGTTTGGAAGATGCAGGGTGTTGGAGAGGGTGACCCAGGTGCTAAGAGAAAGAGTGGGTGGGGCCGAAGAGCAGGGTGTGGCTCTCTTTGTTTGATGTTGCCCTGGTGTGTAAGCTGAGTGGGGGTTTAGAGTTCCTTACGGTTGTGAGTTACCTTGTGGTTCTCTCTGGCTGAGGTGATGTTTTGGGGAGCATCTGATCAGACAGTGAAGGGTTACGAGTGTTGGCAGCCTGGTGTCATGTGCCTTTAATCCCAGCACTCAGGAGACAGAGGCAGATGGATCTCTGAGTTTGAGGCCAGCCTGGTCTAACTAGTGAGACCTTATCTCCAAAGAGGAGAAAAGGTCTAGGAAGTCAGACTTGGCTGCCCACCTGTAATGCCAGCACTTGAAAGGCCTAGGGAGGAGAAGCAAGTTGGAGGCCTTGGGTGTGTGCCACCACCACTTAACACATGCACCAGTGTGTGTGTGTGTGTGTGTGTGTGCGCGCGCGCGCGCGTGTGCTTGCATTTGTATAGGCAAGTGTGTGAGCAGGTGTGTATACTCGCGTGCCTGTGTGTGTGGAGATCAGAGGTTGACATTGGATGTTGTCCTTAATCTCACTGCACTATATAGATTGAGGCAGGGTCTCTCATTAATCCAGGATTGTGCTGACTAGCCAAGCAACTTTAGGATTCCTGTCTTTACTTCCTAAGTGTTAGGATTACAGGTAGCCTGCCCTGCCTGCCCAGGGTTTACATGGATGCTAAAGACCTGAACTGTGGTTCCCAAGGTTACGTGGCACCCTATTTTGCTCTCAATTGCTGTGGTAAAACATACAACTAAAAGCAGCTCAAGGAGGGAAAGGTTTCTTTGGGGTTACACTTCCCAGGTGACAGTCCAGTGGAAATCAAGGAATCCAACAGGAATCTGGAGGCAGGAACTGAGGCAGAGACCACGGAGAAGCGCTGCTGACTGATTGGCTCATTGTGGCTTGTTCAGCTTGATTGATATGTGTGTGGATGTTTTGCCTGCAAACATGTCTGTACACCACATTTAGTTCCCTAGTGCCTGCATGGGCCAGAAGAGGGCATTGGATCTCCTGGAACCAGATTACAGACTGTTATGAGCTGCCCCGTGGGTGTGGCAATCAAACCTGGGTCCTCTGGGAGAGCAGCCAGTGCTCTTAACTGCTGAGCCATCTCTCCTCTCTGGCCCTAGCTTCCTTTCTTTTTTTTTTTTTTTTTTTTTGGTTTCTCGAGACAGGGTTTCTCTGTGTAGCCCTGGCTGTCCTGGAACTCACTTTGTAGACCAGGCTGGCCTCGAACTCAGAAATCCTCCTGCCTCTGCCTCCCAAGTGCTGGGATTAAAGGCGTGCGCCACCACCGCCTGGCGCTTCCTTTCTTTATATAACCCAGGACCATGTGCCAAGTGGGCTACCCAGAGAAATCCTGTCTCCAAAAAAAAAAAAAAAAAACAAAAAAATGGTATGTATGTGGGAGCACAGTGCACATTGGGGGCCAGAGGAGGGCAGGTGTGAGCTACCAGACGTGGGGCTGCCAACCAGACTTGGTCCTCTGGAAGGGCAGCAAGTGCTCTTAACTGGCTCCTCAGCCCTGCTCTGTTTTGAAACTCTGCCCCAAAACAAATGTAAGAACAGTGCCCTGCAGTCCGTTTCCCTCTGAATAGCCACACTGAACAGTATTTGACAGTTGGCTTGTCAATACCTATAGCTAAGGAATTTTTTGTTTGTTTGTTTTGTTTTGTTTATTTATTAATTTATTTATTTGGTTTTTGGAGACAGGATTTCTCTGTATAGCATAGCCCTGGCTGTCCTGGTACTCACTCTGTAGACCAGGCTGGCCTCAGAACTCAGAAAACCGCCTGCCTCTGTCTCCCAAATGCTGGGATTAAAGCATGCGCCACCACTGCCCGGTGGAATTTTTGTTTTTGAGGCAGGGCCTCAGGTAGCTTGGACCTTTAATTCTACACTTAAGAGGCAGGGGGAGACAAATCCCTGCGAGATCGAGGACAGGCTGGTCTACTTAGTGAGACCTTGTCTTCAACTGCATGTGACCTCATCTACCTGGGCCCTGTTTCTTAACAGAATTACAATTTGCATAAAACATACACCACTGTCGTTTGTTGTGTGACACTTTTCCTGTGGTGAGCCACTTCTGTGCATAAGAGATCTGTAGTTCCCTTGGAATACCTCAGGTTCTAAATCTCATGTGTCCTGGCAGCGTGGTGCGTGTTCTGATGTAACACACATCGCGCCTGGGCGCCCTATGAGCTGAAGCAGGGTTGCACCTCCTCTGGCCCTGCAGTACCGCGCCCTTCCGTCCGTGCTTTAATGATCAGCGGGAGAAAGGGCCTTTTTTAAATTTTTATTATTGTTGTGATTGTTCTTATTAGTTTGTTTTTCAAGACGGGGTTTCTCTGTGTAGCCCTAGCTGTCCTGGAACTCACTCTGTAACCAGGCTGGCCTCGAACTCAGAAATCCACCTGCCTCTGCCTCCCAAGTGCTGGGATGAGAGGTGTGCCGTATCATACCCTATTTTTGTTTAAGTTTTTGAGATAAGGTCTTGTAATATAACCTAGGCTAGCCTAAAACTTACTAGGTAGCCCAGGCTAGTCGTGAAGTCACCGTCCAGCCTTGCCAAGCTGGCTTGGAACTCACAGAGATCCACCTTCCTCAACCTCCCCAGTGCTGGGATTATAGACACTTTAGCTCCTGTACCCAGCTGGAGTAATTAACCATTAAAGGCCACTGAACTTCAAGGAATTCTGGTTTTTGTGGTTTTTAACTGACAATATCCATAGAGGAAGAATTAGAAAGAGGGCTTATAACCATATCTAACCATTGGCATCCAGTTCTGTTTTAGTGATGGGGTGAAAGTAGAGGGTCATGATGTCCTCCGCTCATACCTAGGGACAAAGTCTCAGTCCCTGAGCTAGTTCTGTAGAACAGTTGGGCTCTCATTTGTCTGTTTGTTTGTTTTTGAGTCAGGGTTTCTCTGTGTAGCCCTGGCTGTCCTGGAACTCACTCTGTAGACCAGGCTGGCCTGGAACTCAGAAATCCTCCTGCCTCTGCCTCCCGAGTGCTGGGATTAAAGGCGTGCTCCACCTCTGCTTAACAGGTTCTCTCACAGGGCCCTGGTGATATGGTCTGTGTTGGGCATTCTGCAGGTTGGGAGTGGGGGGGCAGCCAGAATCACTTGTGTACTCAGTGGGACATTGTACTTGCTTCCTGCAGGGCATCCACAGACACAGTCTCATATTGACCTGATTCCGTAGGCCAGATGGGAGCCACCCCATCTCCTCATTGGGAAAACCCTTATGTTGAGGATTTGTCTTTTCAGAGTATTTGAATCTATTGTTTTGCTAAATTTGGCAAAAATGTCAGTGTTAGATTGCGTATAACTTACTAAGGGGATTCTTACACATTTGTTACTTAGTAATTTAGTGTGTGTGGGAGGGTATAGCATGGTGCATGTGTGGAGGTCAGAGGATAACTTGTGGAAGACAGTTATCTGCTTTTGACATGTAGGGATCGAACTCAGGTGATCAGACTTGGCTGCAAGTGCCTTTGCCAACTGAGCCCTCTCAGAGGCCCAGAATCCTTCTATAAAAGGGAACTTTACCTTATAAACAAAGCTTAAGTTTGCTTGCCATGTGGGTTTTGATTGGTTGTGTTTGAAGTGGCTTTGGTTTCTTATGTGGTCAATGCAGGCAGACTAATATTTAACCATGTCAGATCAGAGCTAATGTTTCCTTCTCCTGTCTTGTTATTACTGGGTAAAAATCCCCCTTAACAGCTTTGGCTCCATTATAGAGTGTGACCCTGGTGTGCTGGAGCTGGAGGACCTAGGTTCCATCCACAGTACTAAACACACACACACACACACACACACACACACACACACACACACACACACGTTGGCACATGACTGTAACCCCAGCTCTTGGGAGACTGAAACAGGAGGATCATGAATTTGAGGAAAGTCTGGGCTGCTCTGTAGCAAGGCAGCCTGGGCTATATAAAAAGACCTTGTCTCAAAAAACAGAAAGGATAGCAACTCTTAAGCGCTGAGCCACCTCGCCAGCCCGTTCTTTTGTTGGTTATTGCTTTATCCAGATAAGATCTCTCTGTGTGGCCTTGGTTGTCCTGGAACTCACTTTGTAGACCAGGCTAGCCTCAAACTGAGCACTGGGATCAAAAGCCTGTGCCACCACTGACTTTTTTAAAGTGTTTATGTGAGTTTGTAGGAACGTGTGGAAGCAGAGTCCAGTTGAGTATTGTCCTCTCCCTCCAGCCCCCATTCCTTCCAGGAAAGGTTTCTCCTTGAATTTCGGGCTTGTTTTTTCTCAGCTAGACTGGAAACCAGGAAACCCCAGCAACCCTCCTGCTTCATCCCTAACAAAACTGGACTTCCATCTGAAACCCCTGTGGGGTTACCGTGACAAACACCCACCATTTCCCAGCCCCTGAGTTAAACGTCCCGGGCCTTGCCTGTGACGCTGGGCTCTGAACACACGTGTCAGTCCCATTTACAGGCGAGAGAGCTGGAGGCAGAGTGGCCAGCCGCACAGCTGTGGAGGGTGAGGCCAGGCTTCCTTCCCTGGACTGCAGAAGGGGTGGGCTTTTGTTCTGAGGTTGATGTCCTAAGGTTTGGTAAGGTTGGCTGCCTTTGAAAAAACAGGGCCTGAGTCTCTACGTGGTGACTGTCACCTTGTCCCCAGAGCCATGTTTAGTCTGGTTGCTGTGGTTCCCACTCTGTCTTCCCACTCACGCCTTCCCAGCCTGCTGTGACTTTCTGTGACAGTGTGCACACCTGGTGGCCAGGCAGCAGTGACTGGAGCTTTTCGGAGCTCTGCCCACCCCACTCTGCTCCAGCTGTTTGGAGACTCGGTTCCTGTCAGAGACTTACTCATTTCTTTATGTCGCTAGGGCAGGGTCAGATCACAAACTTCCCTAATGTCTGTTCCCCAAATGTGTCCTTTGTGCCACAGTAAACTGGGAAAGTCCCGAAATGGTGGTCAGGGCTGAGTTCAAGTCCTGATCCTGATTCTCACAAGTCAGGGTCTCTCTCGGGTTCTCCGTTTCCTCCTCTGTAAAATGCCACCTGCCTACTTACTGAAGTGTGGTAAGAGGCCCCAGTGTCACCGTGATTGTGAAGTGACGTTTTTGAAAAGGCTGATTTCTATACGTGTCTGTGAGATTATGTGTGCATGTGGTGGGGGTGCATATGTGCCTGTACCCTCTGACTGCCAGAACAGGGTGTCACGTGGCCCGCTACTCGACACCTGCTCTGTCGAGGCAGGGTCTTTCCCTCAGCCCGGAGCTCACATTTTCTTGGCTAGGTTGGAAGGCAGGAAGCCCCAGCAATCAGTGATCCTCCTGTCTCTGCCTGCCCCACTTGGAGGCAGGGTTACAGGCATGGAGAATAAGTTTCTTTTGTAGGTTCTGGGGTTCAAATTCTGCTCTGATCTTCATGATAACTTAGCCCAAAAAAAATTATTTATTTATTTATTTATTTAATTTTTGGTGGTTGTGGTGGCGGGGCATGGGTTGGGTGGGTTGTTTAAGATAGGATTTCTCTGTGTAGCTCTGTCTGTCCTGGAACTACCTCTGTAAACCAGGCTAACCTCAAACTCACAAAGACCCTCCTGCCTCTGCCTCCTGAGTGTTGGGATTAAAAGCATGCTGCCCCGCTCAGCCAGGGTTCCGAGCCGCCAGGCCGCCTCTCTAGCTCTGTAGCTCTGCTTTCGTTGACTAGGTAGTTGATTGGTTTTCTGACAAGAACTGTGTATCTCACACCGTAGTCATGGATGAGTCTGAACTTCTGATCCTCCTGAAAAGAGACTATAACACTGAGCTACCTAGCCCCTCCATTTTTTCCCTCAACGTTTTTGAGAGAATGTGTGAGTGAATTTGTGTATATTTGTCTGTGTTTGTATATATTTGTGTGTGTGTTTGTGTGTATTTGTGTGTGAACAGACATCATGACCAAGGCAACTCATAGACAATTAATTGGGGCTGGCTTACAGGTTCAGAAGTTCAGTCCATTATCATCAAAGCAGGAGCATGGCAGTATCCAGGCAGGTATGGCGCAGGAGTGGAGAGTTCTACATCTTCATCTGAAGGCTGCTAGTGGAAGACTGACTTCCAGGCAGCTAGGAGGAGGGTCTTTTTTTTTTAAAGATTTATTTATAATAATATCTAAGTACATTGTAGCTGTCTTCAGACACACCAGAAGAGGGTGTCAGATCTCATTATAAGTGGTTGTGAACCACCATGTGGTTGCAGGGATTTGAACTCAAAACCTTCAGAAGAGGAGTCAGCGGTCTTAACCGCTGAGCCATCTCTCCAGTCCTAGAATGAGAATCTTCAAGCCCATACCCACAGTGACACACCTACTCCAACAAGGCCACACCTCCTAATAGTGCCACTACCTGAGCCAAGCATAGATAAACCATCACTCTTTGTGTGTGTGTGTGCGTGTGTGTGTGAGTGTGTGTGCATGTGTGTGTGTGCGTGCGTGTGTGTGTGCGCGCGTGTGTGTGTGTGTGCGCGTGCGTGTGTGTGCGCGTGTGTGTGTGCGTGCATGTGTGTGTGCGCGCGTGTGTGCGCGTGTGTGCGTGTGCGCGCGTGTGCGTGTGTGTGTGCGCGCGTGTGAGTGTGCGTGTGTGTGCGCGTGCGTGTGTGTGTGCGCGCGCGCGTGTGTGTGTGTGCGCGCGTGTGTGCGCGTGTGCGCGTGTGTGTGTGTGTGTGTGTGTGTGTGTGTGTGTGTGTGTGTGTGTGGCGTTTTAATGGTAGAACCAGTGACGAGGGTGGGGGTTGGGAGGGTTGAGAAGTACAGGGAGAGGAATCCTTTAAAAGAAAGGAAGAAGAGAAGGAAAAGGACCAATACTGCGGGGGGGGGGGGGGGGGGGGGGGGGGGGGGGCTGCCCTAGGAGAGCAAGTGATGGGCAGGTCGGGGGAGAAACTGGGCGGCCTTAGAGCCGGAGAGATGGCTCAGCCTGCGCGGGTGCTTGCTGCCAAGCCCGACAACCCGGCCGTGGTGCCCTGGACACACAGTGGAAGGATCGACTCCCTCAACTTGTATGCCTTGGCACCCACGCACACAATTTTTTTTTTTTTTTTTTTTTTGGTTTTTCAAGACAGGGTTTCTCTGTGTAGTCTTGGCTGTCCTGGAACTCACTTTGTAGACCAGGCTGGCCTCGAACTCAGAAATCCGCCTGCCTCTGCCTCCCAAGTGCTGGGATTAAAGGCGTGCACCACCACCGCCCGGCTGCACACAATTTTTTTAAGGGCAATATACCAACATAGTGCCCCATTTCAATACCTTACCCACTTCTAGAGGTCTGTGTGCCAGTCTGTGTGACTTTGTCAATTCTGACTGTTGGCATGGGTCACTACCCCTGCACCATATACCCAACACCAACCCCAGCCCTCCACCCCCAGGTCGTCCACAGGGATCTCAAACCCAGTAACATCCTGTATGTGGATGAGTCTGGGAACCCCGAGTGCCTGCGCATCTGCGACTTCGGCTTTGCCAAGCAGCTGCGGGCTGAGAATGGGCTCCTCATGACACCTTGCTACACAGCCAATTTTGTGGCACCTGAGGTAAGTGGAGGCATCAGGAGGCCCTGTGCCTGCTCTCAAACATCCCATACTGTTCAGACCTTGACCCGGGTTCCAAGGGAAGACATGCAGCCCATGGCCCTGACTCTCCTCTGCCCTTATGGGAAATGTTTGACTGTGTCCTGTGCCCCCAGCCTGAGCACCCTCCCCTGCCTCCTGCCAGGTGCTAAAGCGTCAGGGCTACGATGAAGGCTGTGACATATGGAGCCTGGGCATTCTGCTGTACACGATGCTGGCAGGGTGAGTGTGACATCTGGGCCCCTGACCCTGCCTTTGGGAGCTTCCACCCTCCCAACCTAACCCCCTAGTGCCAGGATGGAGGCCAGAGGCTAAAGCTGGATTTGGGGACTTCTCTCCAGATACACTCCATTTGCCAATGGGCCCAGTGACACGCCAGAGGAGATCCTTACACGGATCGGCAGCGGGAAGTTTACCCTCAGTGGGGGAAACTGGAACACGGTTTCAGAGGCAGCCAAGGTGAGTCTGTGAGACCTGAAGGGCGCAGCCGGGCTGATATCAGCACCTTTGCACAGTTCTAGGACAGGTTTCCTACAGCCTCCCTCTCCCAAGTAGAGTGTTCCACAAATCCCCATTGCGGTATTACCCCAAGTAGATGATTTCCAGACACATGCCCCTCCCTGTTTGTCTGGATAATTTCACTTCCCCTTCTGAGTACTGGGCCCTAAGGGATGCAGAGGGCTGTCTAACCCCTGTCTCTCTCCATGAGAGTTGGTGTGGTAGGAAATATGCCAGTCCTTTGAGGCCAGGTGTGGGGGCATCTGTCCGAGCCCTGTGGAATGCCCTCCTAAAGGAGGCGTGCGTCAGCTTTAAACATTGGGACATTTCTGTATCCACCTAGAACACCTCGTAGCATGGTTGAACCCCTGGTGAATAGCACCCACCTGTGCTGGGTGTTGTCACCTGTTTCTCAGAGGGACGACCAAGGCTCCTAAGTGACAACTTCTCCAGGACACTCACCTGGTAGAGGGAAGAGCTAAGTTTAGGGTTTTTATTTATTTGAGGTTCTGTTACTGTTTCAACATTTGTTTGGTTTTGGTTTTGGTTTGGTTTTTTTGTTTTTTGTTTGTTTTTTTCTCTCTCACTGTGTAGCCTAGGCTATCCTAGAGGTTGTTCTGTAGACCAGGCTGGCATTAAACTCACGACATTCACCTTCCTCTGCCTCCTCAGTACTGCGTTTAAGGGTGTACACCACCACACCCAGCATTATTTTTATTATAATTATGGGGGAGGGGGAATGTACATGTGAGTGTGGGTGACCTCAGAGGCCAGAAGGCATGGGGCCCCCTGGAGCTGGTGTTACATCTGGCTGTGAGCCTCCTTCAGGAGTGCTGGGCCTGGGCAGTGGTAGTGCACACCCTTAATCCCAGTACCCAGGAGACAGAGGCAGGTGGATCTCTGAGTTCAGGTTTCAGTCTGGTCTGCAGAGCGAGTTCCAGGACAGTTAAGGCTGCACAGAGAAACCCTGTCTGGAAAAACCAAAAATAGATTAGAGTGCTGGGAACTGAACTCTGGTCTCCTGTGAGGGCAGTAAGCACTGAGCTTGTCCGCTTTGATTCTGCTTTGAAGATAAGGCCTTGCCCTTCAAGGCCTGTGTAGCCAAGGCTGATTTTTAACTCTAGATCCCCCGGCTCTGCCTCTCAAGTGCTGGGATTAAAATACCTGGCATGTTTTTTCATGGATTTCTCTTTTCATTTCTGTTCCATTGTGCTGGGGATGGAGCCCAGCACCCCGTGCCTGCCAGACCAGCTCTCAGGCTCTTACCCTAAGGAGAGCCAAATTTCAGCCTCATCTGCCTGCATGGCCCCTCCCCACTCCTAACCGTCAGCATTCCCCGCCTTTCCTCAGGGCTTTTCTGAAGGAGAAAGGAAAAGATACCAGGAGCAGCACAGAGAGAAGAAAGATCCTGGGATGGGGCGGGGGAGGGGGGCTTTGGGGTATAAAGAAGGGACGGTTGGCCTTCCAGTCATTGGCCATCAATGGAGCACTGCTCTCTGCTCCCTCGGTAACCCACCCGTCACCTCCTTGTCCGTGTGTCTGTCTCAGGACTTGGTATCTAAGATGCTGCATGTGGACCCCCACCAACGCCTCACAGCCAAGCAGGTCCTGCAGCACCCGTGGATCACCCAGAAAGACAAGCTTCCCCAAAGCCAGTTGTCCCACCAAGACCTGCAGCTTGTGAAGGTGGGCCTGAACCCCTGGGGCTGCCTGCCGAGTGTCTGGGGTCAGGGCGGGGAGTTGGTCTCAGACCAGTGGGGTCATAGCAGGGACTGGAAGTGACAGAGCCAGGCAGTTCTGTGTCTGCCTGGAACCAGGGGATGTGGCAAAAGACAGAGCCCTGCCCCCAAGGGAGTCCCAGACTTCTGCCATGGTCTCAGTGTGTTCTTGTGTCCCAGGGAAAATGGGTGGTCGAGAAGCAGCACCAAGGCTAGGAACGCTGGGCTGGGTGGGCTGGGGACCTTGGGAGGGGTCGCCAGACCCTGGAGTACATGTGTTTCGATGCCCACTCCCTACCCTCCTTTGGGGTTCTGATCTCCTACCTTATCTCTCTTAGGGAGCCATGGCAGCCACATACTCCGCACTCAACAGCTCTAAGCCTACCCCGCAGCTCAAGCCAATCGAGTCTTCTATCCTGGCCCAGCGGCGGGTGAGGAAGCTCCCATCCACCACCCTGTGAACCACAGTGCAGACAAACTCCTCAGAGGCAGAGTCCTTCCCAGAGGGAGCAAGCCCAAGTCACAGGACCAAGGGGAATGGAGTCCAAAAGGAAGTGACCAGCCCAGATCCCCCGAGAGGGTGTGAAGTGCCTTCCTCCCCGGGACGGGCTCTTCTGGGCTCAGGCTCCATCGTGTGAGATCCACTCACTGTACAAACTATTTTTTAAGAAAAAAATGGCATCATCTTCCGTGGATTTTTTTTACAAGATCCATTTGCCTTTTTTGGCCATCGCAGTCCCAGGAGGAACAAGAGTCACATGTGTGGCCGAGACTCCCTTGCTAGCTTTGGGGCCTCCCCTCTGTTGGCCGCGGAGCCATCTGCACTCCAGCGTTGCCTCTCAAGAGCTGTATCCTGGCTCCTCAGCGGAACTTGGTCCCCAGCCGTCTCCTTTTCCGTTCTGTCCTGGGGTTCTAGAACCACTTTCTGCTAGAGCCCGGGACCCCACCCTGTCAGCTCTTAACTCCAGGCACCAGCAGCCACAATGCCCATCCACGGTAGGTCCCTGCAGTCGGATCGGACAACCCCGTGGAGAGGAGGCAGAGAGCACTTTTTGGGAGACTTCCTGTCTGCCACTGGACAGAGTTCACAGGAGACCAGGGAGGCGGTCCACGGGGATGAGGGCTTTTTTCATTTCCTCCTCAGCTGGTAACTCAGGGTTCATCTGTCCAAGGCCTTTCTAATAAACTTACAATCCAGTCAAAGTACCTGCTCTCCCGCTCTTTATCCTTGAAGATTTTGGCGGTGACAGGAAACAGGCTAGCAACAGGTTAGCCCACTTGCTTGGAGCACACGTCATTTGGGGGGCATGTGAGAATCCCTCTGGCTCTGTTCACATGCTCCTACAAGAGGATTCCATCACAGTATGGATAAACACTAATGATATTAGCAACCAGAGACAGTTGCTGGCCCTTTATGGTAAACATCCAACACAAGGCCTTAAACACCCCAGACAGACACTGTCCACCATCCTCCCTCCTTTCCTCTTGGTGGTGCTCACAATTGAACTCGGGACCCCACACATTGCTGAGTCACTGAACTAAGCCCCTGTCTCAGTTAATCTTAACCCTGTCAAGTAGACACTCCATTTTACAGATGGAAAACAGGCTCAGAGAGGGAATGACTTTTCTTCTGCAGCACAGTAGGTGTTTTCTGTCAGGCCAGGTTGAAAATAAGGTCCTGGATCTTACTCCTTAGAGAGGAAATGGACAGTTAGCAGTCCAAGGTTGGGGGGCTGGAAAGATGGCTCAGTGGTTAAGAGCACTGACTGCTCTTCCAGAGGTCCTGAGTTCAATTCCCAGCAGCGGCATGGTGGCTCACAACCATCCGTAATGGGATCCGATGCTCTCCTCTGGTGTGTCTGAAGACAGCAACAGTGTACTCACAATTTAAAAAAACAAACCAAGGTCAAGGTCACCTACTGATAAGACAGAATCAGAATGGGGTAGGGAGGTAGGCCACTGTAGACCCAGTGCTGGGTGGTAAGAAGGGACCAATTAGGACAGACCCAAAGATGGATGCAGCCGAGTTAGAGGACTAAAGAAATGACTCAGTCTAGTGCTTAGCTGATGACATTGTCCTCAGAACCAGGAGTCTATGCAAGATGAGGCTGGTAAGGAGTTGGGCTTCGCCTGCCAGACTTGAGCACTGTGGACAGTACAAGCTCTTAAAGGGATTTAGGGCAGTGGTTCTCGACCTTCCTAATGCTGGAACCCCTTAATACCGTTCCTCCTGTTGTAGTGACACCCAACCATTTTGCCACTGTTATAAATCATAATGTAAATATCTGTTTTGCGATAGTCATAGGTGACCCCTGTGAAAGGGTGGTTCAACACTACCACTGACTGAGAACTGCTGGTTTCGGGGCTAAGCATGTAGTTCAGAGGTCAGGCTCATTTCCTTCCGCACACCGTGTATGGCATGATTGTGGGTAGCATGGCCTCTCTCTCTCTCTCTCTCTTTCTTTCTCTCTCTCCCCCCAGCTCCTTCCTACTGTAGTCCAGGCTGGTCTCAAACACAACACTTGTGCCTCAGCCTTCTAACAGGAAGTGGAGAATCACTGACCTATTTTTACGGTGTTACCTGTAGATTAAGCCACCTGGAAAATGATAAACATGGACTCTAGCCCTGGGCAGTTTCTACTTTTTAAAGTCACTGAAAGCCATAGACTGGCTGGAAGAGGGCGGGTGGGGCAGGAAGGAAAAACAGTGATCAGGTCAGAGCTGAAATGGCTTGAGCAGGCTGGAGAAGGAGAAGGGGAGGGAGCGGCAGGGCAGTGCTTCGGGCGTAGGCTACACTTGGAGAATAGATAAGAGGTTCAAGACTATCTTACAGCCAGCCAGGCTTGGCGGAGTGCACCTTAAACCTAGCGCTCTGGAGGCAGACCCGGGGGATCTCTGTAAATTCTAGGCCACCAGGACTACAGAGTGAGTCCAGGAAAGCCAGGGCTCTGTTACACAGAGAAACCCTGTCTAACGACCAAACAAAAGGAAAAAAGAAAGAGTATCTCACAGCTTTGCATACAACATGGTTACTGTTCACTGACATTCTCAGGTCAAGTCCCGAACCCACAGCAGGACAGCCCTGAGCCCAGCAAGTGCCCCTGACCGTCACGTGTGTGCTGTGTTGTGTGTACCACACTCGTGTAGATACATCACACACAATCCTTTGCTCATGTTAGCACACATTTGTAATCCCAGTGCTTGAGAGGTGCAGGTAGGAGGATTAAGGTCTTGATTTTGTTTGTTTTTGGTTTGGGGCAGAGTCTCAAGTGAGCCAGGATGAACCTCAGTGACAGGTGTTCAAAGTCAGCATGGGGTACATGAGACCCTCCCTCAAGAAATCTAGGTTTGGCCGGGCAGTGGTGACTGGCACACGCCTTTAATCCCAGCATTTGGGAGGCCGAGGCAGGTGGATTTCTGAGTTCGAGGCCAGTCTGGTCTACAGAGTAAGTTCCAGAACAGCCAGGGCTACACAGAGAAACCCTGTCTCAAAGAAAGAAAGAGAGAGAGAGAGAGAGAGAGAGAGAGAGAGAGAGAGAGAGAGAGAGAGAGAGAGGAGAAAGAAGGAAAGAAAGAAAGAAAGAAAGAAATTAATTTAGTGGAGATTCTTGGTTCTCCATGAGAGGTCCCTTCTAAATGTCCAAACCGACTCATCAAATAAGAGTTCTCATTAGAGGTTGGAGTTCCAAGTCATGGAAGTCCAAGCCTGAAATCCCAGCCCCTAGGAAGTGCAGACAGAAGAATCAGTAATTCAAGGCCAGCGCCAGGCCACATTAGGAAGTTTGGCCACACACCTGGCCTAGTATTTACCATCAAGAGACCAATCACAGTCCACAGCGCAGACAGATAGCATCTCAGTCAGCTAACCATATTCTATGTGACAATCCACTCAATCCCTAGCATTTAGACCCTCCAACCTACCTGGGCAATGGTTGCACATGCCTTCAATCCCAGCATTCAGGAGGCAGAGGCAGGCAGATCTCTGATTTCGAGGCCAGCCTGGTCTACAGAGCAAGTTCCAGGACAGCCAAGGCTACACAGAGAAACCGTCTTGAAAAACAAAAATTAAAAAAATACAAAAACAGGCTAGAGAGATGGCTCAGCGGTTAAGAACACTGACTGCTCGTCCAGAGGTCCTGAGTTCAATTCACAGCAATTACATGGTGGCTCACAATCATCTGTAATATCTGGGCCCTCTTACCTTGCACAACTGGCTAAATTGTACTTCAGAAAACTACAAAGGAGCCAGGCCATGGTAGCACATGCCTTCGATCCCAGCACTTGGGAGGCAGAGACAGGTCGATCTCTGTGAGTTCCAGGACAGCCAGGGCTACACAGAGAAACCCTTGAAGAGCCAACAAAACAAAAAAATGTATAAATGGCACTTCCAAGGAAGACGAAAGCTGTTCAATGACAGGATCCGCCGCCCTCCGAATACCACAGGAACCAGCTGGGCAACTCTTTCCCTGCTGCGGACTCTAGAATGTTCTCTGTCTTAGGGTTTTATTGCTATAAAGAGAAAGACTTACCAAGGCAAGTCTTAGAAAGGACAACATTTAATTGGGCCTGGCTTACAGGTTCAGAGGTTCAGTTCATTATCATCACGGTGGGAAGCATGGCAGCATCCAGGCAGGCATGGTGCTGGAGGAGCTGAGAGTTCTACATTTTGTTCCAAAGGCAGACAGGAGAAGTCTGACTTCCAGGAAAATAGGAGGAGGGTCTCAAAGCCCATTCCCAAAGTGACACATTTCCTCCAACAAGGCCACACCTCCTAAGAGTGCCACTCCCTGGATCAAGTGTATTCAAACCACCACACTCCTGTATCCCTGGCCTAGCATTGCCTTGGTCTTCAACTAGTTTTTATTAAATAAGTGAAAAAATGCAGAACTGTGCATGATGGTGCTGGAGGAAGTATACATGAGCCATGAAACCCCCATTACTACACTGCTCTGTGCCTGAGTTTCCCACTTGCTAAATAGGAATCATGGGCTAGAATGAGGGCTCAGGAGTGTTTAAGAGCACTGCTCTTCCAAAGGACCGAGACTTGGTTTCCAGCACCCACATGACAGTTTATAACCCCCCATAACTTCAGTTCCAGGGGAACCGATGTCTTCCGGCTCCTGTGGGCATCAGGCACCGATGTGTACAGACATACATGCAGACAAAACACCCTACTACACTAAGAGTAACAAAAAAAATCAAGAATTAATAAGTGAATCATTTCTGTCCTTCTCAGTCTCACTTGAAAATCGATTAAGTAGATATGAATAAGGAAGGAAAATGTTTGTGTGAAGTTTGTTCTCCTTTTGACTAGATCAGGACAGCACCCCTACCCCAACCCCCAACTTACCAGACTCTAGAAACCCAGCTCACAACCACCAGCATCTCTGACAGGAACTTCTCTCTGATCACTGATTCCCTGGGCTGAACCTGCTAACGGTGGCCAGAGTCGGGAAGACCCATCAAGGCCTCAGCTACTTTCTGTTGCTATCACAAAATGCCTGAGATCACGTTATCCACGAGGAATGAAGGTCACAACCCTCTCCAACATTGCGGAGGACCGACTGCTTTCCAGGTTTTGTTTCTTTATGAGTGAGCAAGACGTGATCCACCCTATTTCACACAGATTGACTTGCCCAAGGACACAGCTCAGGCTACAGAGCAGAATTCACAAATGGGTGTGAATCAGAACACCTCTGTGCTTCCCAGTACGCCTGGAGAGTAACTCTGCATTACACACACCCGGCCAGCTCCCTCCCTTTGTCTCAGCCAGACACATGGTCACAAAATTCTTATTGGGGTCTCCTGTCTAATTGTTAGAAAGTTCCTCTCCTTGGCAAATAGTGGAAAACAAGTTGGAAATTGGGGAATTCACTGATAAGAAAATAGAAGGTTTCCCAATACCTGGGGGGCACACACTGAGGATGGCCCTATAAGGTCCAGGAGATTCCTGTTCCCACTGAGGGATGCTGGGACACACTGACATGGTCCCTTTGGGTCAGAGACTCACTCTCAATGCTGCCCTGCACATCTGGGTTTCTCAGCATCCTGTCTCCTTCCTTCCTTCCTTCCTTCCTTCCTCCCTCCCCCCTCTCTCTTTTTGGTGGGGGGATGATTTCGACACATGATTTCTCTGTGTAGCCCTGGCTATCTTTGAACTCACTCTGTAGACCAGGCTGCCCTTGAACTTACAGAAATCCACCTGCCTCTGCCTCTTTTTTTTTTTAATGTGTATGCATAGCCAGGTAGTCTATGGCAGGTGGGTTTTTGTGATCTGATACACAGATTGAATTCCAAGACAGCTAGCTGGACACAGAAAACCCAAAGTGTATTTACAACAGGTTTATGTGCACCACACATGTGCTGGTGCCTATGGAGGACACAAGAAGGCATTGGGTTCCTGGAACTGGAGTTAGAGCAGTTAATGAGCCACCTGACGTGGGTGCTGGAAACCAAATGCAGGCCTTCTGGAAGTGCAGTCCAAGCTCTTAACTGCTGAGCCATCTCCTGTCCCCTGCATCCCAAGCATTTCTGGCTCTTTGCCAGCTTCTGTACCACGCTTTCTAAGATTACCTCAAAAACAGTCACTGTCAGAGGAAGGGCTGGCTCCCTGCCCATGGTAAGTAGTCAAACACCGGGACCTCAGCCCATAAATTTAAGCCCTCCTCTCAACTCAGGAATGACGGGTCAGCAGAGGACCTGTTTGCCTGTGGCTGGTTGAAGAACTTGTCAGAGGTAAGATCTACTGCTCCCCACTTCACACCAGGCAGGGCTCTGCTGTCACACTCGTACCTAAAACCGTCTCACAGGGCTGGGGAGGTGGTAGAGTGCTTGCCTCGAGTGTACAAAGCTCTGGGTTCCATCTCCAGCACTGCCGGTTGTGGGCATGGATACCTGTAATCCCAACACTTGGAAACCAAAAGGTAGGAGGATCAGAGGTTCGAGGTCAGTCTCAGCGACACAGCACATTTGAGGCCTCCCATGAGGTAGGCATTTTTGGTTTTACAGGAAGGAAATCGAAGACAAGTAAGGAAATGTACCCACAGTGTCCAAGCAAGGAAGTGGCTAGACCACTTTAGAAAAAAGAAAAAAAGCTTATTTTCATGGGCACACGTGGCAGAGCTTGTGGGTAAAGGTCAGAGGACATGGTACAGAAGTTGGTTGGTTCTCGCCTATCTGGGGATCCATCTCAAGTCCTTAGATTGAGTGGCAAATGTCTCTTTTCTTTTTTTTTTTTTTTTTTTTTTTTTTTTTTTTGGTTTTCCGAGACAGGGTTTCTCTGTGTAGCCCTGGCTATCCTGGAACTCACTCTGTAGACCAGGCTAGCCTCAAACTCAGAAATCCGCCTGCCTCTGCCTCCCAAGCGCTGGGATTAAAGGCGTGCGCCACCATTGCCGGGCGGCAAATGTCTTTATTCACTGAACCATCTCAGCAGGCCTGTTGTCTTTTGTTTTTGAAAAAGGAATATTTCCTATTGCCCAGGCTCCATTGTCTTGAGTTCCTCCATTCAAAACCCCTCCCATCTCGGACACATATGTGCCAGGGAGGCTGGTTTTGAGCCTAAGTCTATCTTACCCCTATACATGTCCTGTATTTGACCCTCATGTAAAGGCTAAATTTCAACTCACAATGACTCATAAAAGCTTACAGTTAAAGAACCTCAAAGGCCTAGGCCCAACCCCTGCCTCCTACAGGAAGGCCCTTCTGCTCGGCACCCAGGCCTCGATTAAATATCACCAGCAGTGGAGAATCCACCTCCCCACAGGGTAGTCCCCCACACTCATGGAAAGTTCCTCCAGTCTGACCTGAGATTTTCAGAAATACTTTTATTTCTAGAACCAGAGAGGGGTTCCCCACTAACTCTGGGAGACTGGGGGAAGGGGGGCGGGGAATTATTCAACAAGAAGGAGAGAGGCCTCACTGGGTGCTGCACCTTCAGGAAAGGAAGCGGCCGCAGCCATGGGCAAAGGGGTGGAACTAAACTGTGGGAGGACACTGGAGAGATGAGTGGGAGGACTCAGCCCAGGTCCTTTCCCTTCCCCTCCTGTCCAGTTCACCTGGGAAAGCGACAGTGGGTGGACACAGCCCAGACACAAGTCAGCTGGATTTGTGGTTCTTTATGGTCACAAATGCCAAACAAAAGTATACTTTATTATTTTATTCTCATTCGTGTGTGTGTGTGTGTGTATGTGTGTGTGTGCGCGCGCACACGCGCGCGCGTCTAGCCTCTAACTGTCTAGGTAGCCAAGGATGACCTCAAACTCCTGACCCTCCCATATCCACCTCCCAAGTCTTGGGGATGTAGCACCAACATACACGTAACTCCAGTTTTGCTGTTGACTTTTTTTAGTGGTTCTGGGAATTCGTCCAAAGTCCCCGTGCATGCTAAGAAACTCTCCCGTGAGAGTATGGGCAGTCCTACACTGCGGATCAGCTTTGGGCACCGGGCAGCAGACCTTGGGTAAATCCCCTCAACCTCTCTGCCTTGACTTCTGCCTGACGCTTTTCTTGTTTGTTTTGTTTTGTTTTGTTTCCAGACAGAGTTTCACTTTCAGCGAGTTCTCATGTTTAAACATGAGTTCAGGGTAGTGCCTGGTTTGTGTTATTGTTTGGGGTTTTTGTTTGGTTTGGTTTGGCTTTTATACAGGTGAAACAAGATGGCAGAGGAGAAGTCTCTCTTTTATACAGGTGAAACAAGATGGCAGAGGAGAAGTCTCTCTTTTATACAGGTGAAACAAGATGGCAGAGGAGAAGTCTCTCTTTTATACAGGTGAAACAAGATGGCAGAGGAGAAGTCTCTCAGGCTAACGCACATTCGCCTTCACCCTCCCTTCCTCCCAGATCACAGGCTCCAGCCTCCTAGGTCAGGGTCCCTCCTCATTCTCCTTTTGGGGAAGCAAAACCGTCTGTAAGAAGACCTGGAGAGAAGTGGACTTCGGTAAAGCGCCTTACCCCAGGGAGCCGTTCACAAGGCCTTCGCTCCCCCTTTCCTGCCCCAAAACCACTCTCTGAGCTCCAGCTCCTGTGTGACTCAACCTGAGACTGCTTTTTATAAGTCATTTCCTCTGCCACTTCTCTTCTGCGGCTCCACACCTGCCCCAAGGGCTGTGGATTGAGTTGAGACACCAAGAGGCGGATTACACACGTCTGACCTGAGCGTGAAGCTCGCATCTGGGAAGGGCCTGTGGTCGCTCATCCATGGCAGGAAATTCTCCCTGGGGCTGGATTGGGCCGGGTCCAGTCACTCCTACGGTTGCTATGGAGCGTTAATTACGGGGGGTGGGCGGGGTCTGCAGGGGCCTCTGCCCCTCCGAGAGGCATCCAAGTAGAGACTAACTTTGCGAAATGAGTGGGGTTCTTAAGCAGTCGTTCGGCCTCTAAACCTCAGTTCTTACTGCTAGCTGCAGAGCGTCCTCAGAGTGGGTGGGAGCCCTTTAAAACGAATCAACATAACCAGCTCAGGACTAGAATTCCAGCTTCCCGGGAGGCTGAGACAGTAGGATCTAAATTCAATGTTATCTTGAGCAACTTACTGTGAGTATCTCAAACTAAAAAAAAAAGCAGACCTGGGGACATAGCTTAGTGGTACGGCACATAGGTAAGGAAACCAGGTTCAATCCCCACTGGGAAAAAATGTTGAATGGGAGAAATGGGAACACAGGGACTTCCTAACCCGGGCATGGAATGGGCACCTAATTAGGGAGGTAGAGGCAGGAGGATCAGGAGTTCCAGGTAGTCCTTGGCTAGGTAATTTGAGGTCAGTCTATACTGAGTATCTTGTTTCTAAAGATTCATTTATTTCATGTATGTGAGTACACTGTCATCATGCATGTGAGTACACTGTCATCATGTATGTGAGTACACTGTCATCGTCTCCAGACACATCAGATCTCATTACAGATGGTTGTGAGCCACCGTGTGGTTGCTGGGATTTGAACTCAGGACCTCTAGAAGAGCAGCCAGTGCTCTTAACCTCTGAGCCATCTCTCCATTCCCAGTAAATCATGTCTAAGAACGTGATTCTTAAAGAAACACTACTTAGGGCTAGAGAGATGGCTCAGCAGCTAAAGCACAGAGCAGTCTTCCAAAGGAGCAGGTTCGAGTCCCAACACCCATATCAGATGACTCACAACCAGCAGTAAGTAAGTCCAGGAGACCCAACACCTCTGCACACACGTATCGACAAGAAGAAAGAAAGACTATTGAAAGATCAATGTTGTCAGCCCTGCATGGTCCATATCTGTAATTCCAACACTCCACAAATGGACTGGAGACATGGCTCAGTGGTTAAGAACACCGGCTGCTCTTGCGAAGGACTAGGGTTCAATTCCCAGCACCTGCATGGCAGTTCACAGACCCAACATCCACTTCTGACCTCAGCTGGCACCTGGAACACATGTGGTACCTACATATACATGAAGGCAAAACACACATATAAAATAAACAAAGGGGAGTGTGTGTGTGTGTGTGTGTGTGTGTGTAAAAACTAGACAGGGTGTGCTGGGTATGGTCAGAGTGGCTTTCCTTAATCTCAGCACGCAGGAGACAGAGGAAGGTAGATCTCTGTGAGTCTGTGAGTTTGAGGCCAGCCTGGTCTATACAGTGAGTTCCGGGACAGGGAGCCCTGTTTCAAACAAACATACTTCATGTTTGAGGCCATCCTGGGCTACAGAGCAAAATTCTGTCTTGAAAAAAAAAAAGAAAGAAAGAAAATCAGGCCTGGTGCCATACACCTTTAATCCCAGCACTCTATGGGCAAAGGCAGGCAGATCTCTGAGTTCAAGGCCAGCCTGGTCTACAGAGTGAGTTCCAGGGCAGCCAGGGCTACACAGAGAAATTCATATATATATATACATATATATATATTCATGTTACATATATACACATATATATACATATATATGAATATATATAACACTAAATGTTTTCCAAATTAACTGACCACTTTCCTTTCCTACCAGGAATGCATGAACTTCTGGAATCTTTAACTAACTACCGGGGTCCCAGGCAGGCTATGAACTTGGCCCAACACACTTGCAGATGACAAAACCAGGTTGAAGTGTCACAACTTTGGACACCTGGGCTTGGACTGTGGTATCAGTTGTTTTAAATATAGTCACCCTGGTGGGTGTGGAGTGGTTTCTCTTTATGAGTTTAGTCTTCATTTCCTGATGACGAACATTAGTGAGCTTTCTCACAAACTCACTATTTCTGTGTGCGTCTGCTCCTGGGGACCTTTTATCACATCGTTCAATGGAGTCATTTCTCCTACAGATTGCAGAGAACCCCTTCTATCTATCTATCTATCTATCTATCTATCTATCTATCTATCTATCTATCTATCATATATATATATATATATATATATGTTTGTGTGTGTTCTTTTCCCGATCTGTGACTCATTGTTTTATTTGAAGAATGAAAGTTTTTGTTGAAGAACAATTGACAAATTTTAAAAATATTTTTATTTTTATTTTAGCTCTATGTGATGGCACACATATTTAATCCCAGCACTCAGGAGGCAGAGGCATGAGGATCTTTCTGAGTTAGAGGCCATACCCCATCCCAAAAAAACAAAATATGAAAACAAATACATTGCCGGGCGGTGGTGGTGCACGCCTTTAATCCCAGCACTTGGGAGGCAGAGGCAGGAGGATTTCTGAGTTCGAGGCCAGCCTGGTCTACAGAGTGAGTTCCAGGACAGCCAGGGCTACACAGAGAAACCCTGTCTTGAAAAAAGCCAAAAAAAAAAAAAAGTTTTGGAGGGGGAGGGCTGGGAAGATGGCTCATTGGCAAAGTGTTTTCTCTGAAAGCATGAAGACCTGAGTTCAGTTATAGAGAGATGCTGTCTTGAAAAACAAACAAACAAACAAACAAATAATAATAATAATAATAAATTTTAAGCAGATGTTATAGAAAGATGAAATTTGTCCTTTGCAGTGATGTTGGCCCTGCTTGACTGGCAGCAGACGTTTCCTGAGCTCCCCGGCATGCCATGTCACATCATGTCATGTAGTCATTTGTTTGTTTGTTATCTTTTACAGACGGGTCTCAGGTAGTCTGGGCTGGCCTCAAACTCACTGTGATACCCTGATCCTCCTCCCTCTACCTCCCAATGCTGGGATTACAGGCTTGTGTCACCATGCCTGGTCTCTGTGGTGCTGAGATCAGACTCAGGCTTCCTCCCTGTTAGGCAAGCGCTCTAGCACCTGGGCGAATGGTCAACCCCTCCTTTTCTTTTTTTTTTTAAACCTGAATAGGTGACCCCGGTAGACCTGGATCTCCCTGTGCAAACCAGGCTGGTCTAGATTCTCCTACCTCGGTCTTCAGAGTGCAGGAGTTATAGGTGTGAACCGCTACACCCAACAGCATGTCATGTATATATGTATTTATGGATGTTTTGCCTGCGTGTACATCTGTGTACTCTGCACATGCCGTGCCCACAGAGGCTAGAAGAGGACATGCGCTTCCTAGAACTGGAGTTATGAGTTGCCATGTGGTTTCTGGGAATTGAACCTGGGTCCTCGGGAAGAGCAGCCAATGCTCTGAGTCACTTCTCCAGCTCCTGCCTCCCCCCCCCCCACACACACACATCTAAGAAAAAAATTCTAACTTTGGTGTTTGTCAGAGGGTCATGTCTGTTCCTGCCTCGAGCTTACACACCTAAGTGTTTCCCTGGAGTGTTTAATGGGAAGCATCCCCAGCCCTAAGGAAAGTTTATCTCTGTCTCTCCCTACACTATACTGTTCTTACTATGTGCACAGTGCTGCGGAGGACGGAACGTGTGCAGCTAGGAGTCATCACCTGGCTTCTGCTTCTGCCTTCAGAGAGCTCATTGTGCTTTTAATTTGCGTTTTTAATGGGGTTTCTTGCTTTTCTTGAGAGTATCCTCTTTGGAGAAGCATCTGCACAAAGCCTTTGACTGTTTCTTGTTGGGTTGTCTCAATATTGAGCAGATTTATTCTTTTTTATATTGTCTTAGTTGGGTTTTTAGTGCTGTGAACAGACACCATGACTAAAGCAACCCTTGGGTTTTTTTTGGTTTTTCAAGACAGGGTTTCTCTGTGTAGCCCTGGCTGTCCTGGAACTCACTTTGTAGACCAGGCTGGCCTTGAACTCAGAAATCCTCCTGCCTCTGCCTCCCAAGTGCTGGGATTAAAGGCATGCGCCACCGCCGCCCGGCTAAAGCAACCCTTATAAAGGAAAACATTTGGTTGGGGCTGGCTTACAGCTTCTTAAGTTCAGTCCATTGTCATCATGGTGGGAAGCATGGCAGCATCCAGGCAGATGTGGTGCTGGAGAGCCAAGAGTTCTATATCTTGATCAGAAAGCAGCTAGGAGGAGACTATCTACAGGCGGCCAGGAGGGGTCTCTCCCGAACCGGGCAGAGCCTGACCATAGCACCTGAAAGCCCACCACTGCAATAACACACTTCTTCCAATAAGGCCGTGCCCCCTAATCGTGCCACTTCCCATGGGCCACGCATAATGTACTTATTTTTATTTTATCGGTGTTTTGTCTGTATGTCTGTGTGAGGGTGTCTGATGCCCTGGAACTGGAGTTACAGACATGCAAGCTGCCATGCTGGTGGTTGGGAATTGGACCCGGGTCCTCTGGAAGAGCAGCCGGTGCTCTTAACCACAGAGCCATCTCTCCAGCCCCACAGAGCAAATTCATTCTTTTTTAAAGATTCATTTATTTTGTGTATATGAGTGCTCTATATGCATGTACACCTGTGTGCCAGAACAGGGGGATCAGATCCCATTTACAGATGGTTGTGAACCACCATGTGGTTGCTGGGAATTGAACTCAAGACCTCTGAAGGAGCAGAAGGTGCTCTTAACCGCTGAGCCATCTCTCCAGCCCTAGCATATTCTTTCATAAGTGGGGAACTCCAGCTCAGGGAGCACTGACTTAAGTGTTCCTTGTCTCTCAGAGAATCCTTGGAGATTCCACGGAACAAGAGATTCTACAAGAGTCCTTGTAGGTCCATGGTTTCTATGGTAACGATAGTTCTAGGAGTCACCACAAGAGAATTTACCCCCAAGGCTAGGGAGAATGATTCCTTCTTATTGCCACTTTACTGGCTTGGAAATAAGAGGAATGTTAGAGCCATGGCCTTTTCCAGTGTACGCAACAGTGCTGGGAGCCCAACCCAGGTCCTCTGCTGAGCCATCTCTCTAGTCCCATTTGTTGCTTCTTCATAAAACAACAAGAACACTTTGGAACTTAGGTATTCATTAGGGGTAATAAGTTTTGACCCCACTACCCAAGTTAATATTTTTAATAAAGGCAATTTGGAGGGGTGTGGCTCAGCAGGAGAACACATGCTTAGGGTGTGCAAAGTTCCCGGTATATGGGAAACACATAGATGGCAGATGCGGGATGGATGGATGGACAGAAAACAGACAGCTGTGATGTCGCTCACCTTTAGTTCTAGCTACTCTACTCGGGAAGATGACAGCTGAGGTCAAGCACATAGTCTGGGGCAACGCAGCAAGTCCCCATCCATCTGACAGCAAACCAACTGAGTCGGGGTGTGACTCTGTTGGTGGAGAGCTTGCCTAGCAGGCATGAGGCCCGGGTTCCAACCCCAGCAGAAACCAGACACAGAGTCACATTCCTGTAACGCTTAGCCTCTTACTCATAATGTTTTAATTCATAATTTTTATAAGGATTCATCTATTTATTTACATGAATGCCCTGCCTGAATGTATACTTCAAAGTCAATAGAAGGCATAAGATCCCATTACAGATGGCTGTGTGCCACCTTGTGGGTGCTGAGAATTGAACTCAGGACCTCTGGAAGAGCAGCCAGTGCTCTTAGCCACTGAACCATTTCTCCAGCTCCCTGATTCATAAATTTATAAAGTAATTATCTTACTTTTTAAAATTATGTTCACTTATTGTGTGCACATATGTGTGAGTAGGTGGTTGGATGAAACACATCAAGATATACATATGGGGATCTGTAGACTTATATTTTTCTTTCTTTCTTTCTTTTTTTTTTTTTTTTTTTTTTTTTTTGGTTTTTTGAGACAGGGTTTCTCTGTGTAGCCCTGGCTGTCCTGGAACTCACTTTGTAGACCAGGCTGGCCTCGAACTCAGAAATCCTCCTGCCTCTGCCTCCCAAGTGCTGGGATTAAAGGCGTGCACCACCACTGCCCAGCTATATTTTTCAAAACCTAGTTAAATAAGGGTACTTAAACACTTTAACCTTCCTTCTAACCCACCACCCATTAGAGGTAGTGGAAAGGAAAAGTTCAGAGGGCAAAAGAAGATGTGGACCTGTTTAGAAATAATTTTTTGGAATGATTTTAACCTTCATCGTGAGGCTAGCAGCAGTTCACACGAAACAACGGCAGTCCACTCACAAACACTGTTCACAAATCAGCAATGGCAGTTTGATTCAGAAGAAACTATGCAACTCTGCCAATCAGCCCCAGTCACTGGAAGCAGGAAGAAGTCGCCCAAACACCACCAAAAGTTCTTTGGTGCATTTCTCTCCACAAAGTCAAGACAAAGGACGCTCAGCGAAGAAGACAAGGTGAACCAATGCCACACAGCATTGTCCACTGCTGCGTTATCCATACACCCTTTCCAAGCACTGTGTATCCTCCCAAGGGTCCACTCCAGCAAAACTTCACATGCCTCCTTTCCAGGCAACCTCAAGAAAAACACTACATGACTGTTCTCAGCAAAATATCCTCCCATGTGTCTGCCTCAGCAAAACATTCTCTCAAAAGACAGTTTCCAGAAAAATACCTCATACCACAACTGAGACTCCAAAGAAACCAGAAATTTCCACCTCACAAGTCAAAGGACATTTTTTCAGGCATACGTTTTTCCTTTCCACCGTGTAAGTCCCAGAGACTGAACTTATGATCAAGCTCAGTAAGATGCCCTCACCACTGAGCTACCTCGGTAACTCCATTTTTTTGGAGAGGTTAGATTTAAATAGGGTCTCACTATGTACACCTGGATGGCTTGGAACTCAAGGCTGACCTGGAACCCATTCTGAAAGTTCAAGACCAGTTTAGCCTCAAACTCACAGAAGTCGACTTGTCTCTATGTCTCCTAAGGGCTGGGATTAAGGGTATGTGCTATGCCGGGCAGGCAGATTTCTGAGTTTGAGGCTAGCCTGATCTACAGAGTGAGTTCTAGGACAGCCAAGGCTACACAGAGAAACCCTGTCTCGAAAAAACAAAACAAAACAAATAAACAAAAAAGGGGTATGTGCTGCTGCCAGGCCTGGCTCTGTAAATTTTGCTGTTACTTTGCAATTTGTCTTTCTATGTGGACAAGTTGACTCTAATTGCATCATCCTCTACCCTTAGCCTGTTGTGTGCTGGGATTCCAGGCATGTGCTATACACCCTTGTTGGGAACCTCTGTGCTAAGAGGCCTAAGAATGGATGGGGTGGCTGCCTGCCATTCTGAAAGGTCACTCAGCAAGGAACTGAAGAGAAGAGCTTGGTTTCTTAGATCCTGAATCATAAACCTCAACAGCGCTTCCTTCCTTCCTTCCTCTCTATATTATGTTCAGTGTTCTGCCTGCATATACACCTGCAGGCCAGATCTCATTACAGGTGGTTGTGAGCCACCATGTGGTTGCTGGGAATTGAACTCAGGACCTCTGGAAGAGCAGTCAGTGCTCTTAACCTCTGAGCCATCTCTCCAGCCCCTAAACAGCTCTTAATAAGAGCACTTTCCTTCCCCCTTTCTGCAGAAAGTCTCATGACATTAGTTCTCCATCCTTGATATTTTAGTTCATAGTTTTATTTGGACTATTCGTTATGTTTTTTTCCCTGACATACAGAAAACATTTCAATTATATCTCTGTGTGTATGTGGAATGGTACCGTGTGTGTGGAAGTCAGAGGGCAGCCAGTGGGAGTTGGTGAGATGCACCCATGTGGGACCCAGGAATTGAACTCAATTCTTTAGGCTTGCCAAAAAGCGCCTTTACACACTGAGCCATCTCACCGACCCACGTTCCATTTTTATGAGTATCTCTGTTCATATAACAAACCAGTAAACTAGACAGACAGACAGACGGACGGACGGACGGACGGACAGACAGACAGACAAGAATAAGAGGGGAAGAGGTAGAGAGAAAAAAGTTTTGACTACATCAAAACCCTTCCCCAGATGGGCGCTTTCATCTATACTTTCCTGCTGTTCTTCTTTTGTCCAACAGGTGGCAGCCCAATCCCACAACAGGCGATCGTGACTTTATTTAATTGCAATGAGAAGAAAATTGCTTCTTTTCCCACACGTATTTCTTTCCCCAGATAAACAGTGCGGTGAGCATCTGCCTGCTTATCAAGGAAGTGAGCCCCATAAGAAGGTCGTTTTTCAGGCAAGGGACACGAGGGTCGCCAACACTGACTCTGAGCTTCAGGTTACAACACTTCATACAAGTTCCTTAGAAAGCAGCCAAGGTTGCTCCAAAAGTCATTGTTTAAAAAAAAATTCCACATAATCTACATTTCCTCAGTTAATAATCATAAAAAAGTTTATAGCCAGAAGTCACAGAGGCCCTTCGGTCATAATTACTAGGGTTTTAGAGTTAATGGAACACCCTCCTCATGAAAGAAGTTTTCGAAGCCGGGCCCCTTCCAGAATCCCTCTACCCGCCCCCTCGATGCTCTGCTCTCCCCCAGGAATCACTTCCCAAGCCCTCACAAAATTACCGGGGTAAATGACTCTTCGCGGGATGAGTTTGACTTCCCACCCTGATTTGGTAACAGACTTTGTTTTGGTGAGGTGAGACTCTTTGTTTGCAAAATGCACAATAAAAATGGCTTTTGAGTGACTTCAGAGGACGCTTTCTGGTGCCAATAGCAGATTCCAAAGCAGCTATTATCCCCGACGTGGGGGATCGGGTCCCTCGAGACTGTTTAAGTATCGGTTTTCAAAGTGCTCGGAACCTGAAATGTCTTGCACGGTATATTTGCAGGTGCATAATTGGCCCAGGGCTCCCGGGTTATAAAGGCTGCCTTCCTGTGGTAGCAGCAGACAGATTGAGCTCTTGCTGAAATTGAGGGCTGCAATTTCGATAACAAATCTGATTCTAACTCTCCTGTGTCACTTCAGCCCAAAGGTGCCTTTGTCTCCCGAGAGAAAGGGGGCTGGAAGTGAGTGAATGGCCCCTCAGCAGAGCCATGTGGAAAACATTGCTGAGGGACACTTTTGTCCCGAGAGTGGAGGTTTAGGGCTGGTATGTGTGAAGTGAGTTTTCTTTGTTCACTGCCAACCTGCCTGAATGAGTGCGAGGCGGCGGCGGAGGTGACCGCAAAATGCTTTAAAAGTGGCCTGCAGTGGGAAACTCGGAGCGCACAATGGCGTTATTTTTGTTAGACATAATTCTCCCACCTCGCCTTTTTATTGCAGGAACCAAAATAAGTCCGGATAAAGCTTAAAAAGGCTTCCTTGATGTTGGAAGGAAAATGGATATTGTCTCTCCCCACAGTGTCTGAATGGCGCACATAATCCTAGCTGTATCCAGATAAGAACAAGCCCCACCCTGAGAAACGTTTCCCGGGACGGAAGAGCGCCCGGCGTCTTCAGGGAGGGGCTGGAGGGTGCCAGCCCATCTTACTGAAACTTCTCAAATCTGAAGAGAAGGCTCCCAAGCTCTTCACACTTCTATTTGCAGCTAATGCTTATGTGTGGTAGTAACTAACGTTCTGACCCTTTACTCCTCAAAGCCCCCCGCCCCCCGGAAGACTCCGCTTTCATCATCTAAAACCCCCAGGCTGTAGACCTAGGAGAGGAAAGGGGTGGCGCTCTCCGCTAAATTGCTCAATTTAGGAGAGCCAGGGAGCCAGGGAGCGCTTTTTAAGATTTAAGTGTGTTTTTTCATGTTTGTTTGTTTGTGTTTTCCAAGACAAGGTTTCTCTGCATAGCCCAGGCCATCCTGGAACTCTACTCTGTAGACCAGAGCTCTCCAACTCAGAGATCTGCTCGCCTCTGCCTCCCAAGTGCTGGGATAAACTTGGTGAGCCATCAGAGCGACCACAGTCAGGAAGGTTTAAAGTGAAGCGAGTCTCAGGGAAACCGGATGTGGGAGGATGTGGGCGCCACCTTCAAATCTGAAAGGTGCCTCTCAGAGGAAAGATCTAATCCGGTAGCCTTCCCTGCCTCAGCTGCCAGGTTGGAACGTTCGCTTGTTTGTGTTCCAGGCAGAAGATGCTGTTAATTCTGGTAGCAATTCCCATGGATACAGAGAAAGATCCAAGCCCCTGATCAGGAGGGGACTGGGGAGAGGGGGGGTTGGCTCAATGGTTAACAACACTTGGTGATCTTGCAAAAGACAGTTCAATTCCCAGCACCCACAAGGTGGCTCACAACTGTCCCAGGAAATCTCACACCCTATTCTGACATCCATGGGTACCGACATGCACATACTTACATACAAACAAAACACACATAGCAGAGTGTAGTAGCACACTCCTTTAATCCCAGGACTCAGGAGGCAGAGGCAGGTGGATCTCTGTGATTTCTAGGACAGCCTGGTCTACAGAGTGAGTTTCAGGACAACTAGGCTATGTAAAGACATACTGTCTCAAAATAAAATAAAATAAAATCTACTAATACACCTAAAATAATAAAATAAATAAATTTTAAAAAATTTGTATTTCTCTGGGTGTAGTGGCACATGGCTTTAATGCCAGCACTTGGGAAGCACAGACTCTCTGTTAGTTCAAGGCCAACCTGATCTACATACTGGGTTCTGGGCCAGCCAGGACATCGAGACTCTGTCTTGAAGAACAAAAACAAAACCCAACAACAGCAAAATCATTTGCACGCCTTTAAACCCAGCACTCAGGAGGCAGAAGCAAGCAATCTCTGCTCAGATTAGTTTAGCCAAGCCTATTGACGTGAGTTCGATCCCCAGGACTCACATAGTAAAGGAAAAGAAACAAGGTCTGCAAGTTGTCCTCTGACTGTCATATGTATGCATATCATATGTACATGCACATACACATACAAGAAATAAATAACATGATAATTTTTTAACTCTGTTTTTTTTTCTATTTTGAACAATCTGTTTATTTCACTGATGGAAACACTTCTGTTTGTGCCAAGTCAATACCTTCAATTTTTTTATGCATAATACATCAGGCTTAATGTATGGTGCCAAAACCTATTTGTTCTGATGTGTGTGTGTGTGTGTGTGTGTTTGTAAGGTGTGTGTGTGTTTGTGAGGTGTGTGTGTTTGTGAGGTGTGTGTGTTTGTGAGGTGTATATGTGTTTGTGAGGTGTTTGTGAGGTGTGTGTTTGTGAGGTGTATATGTGTTTGTGAGGTGTGTGTGTGTTTGTGAGGTGTGTGTTTGTGAGGTGTGTGTGTTTTTGAGGTGTGTGTGTGTTTGTGTGTGGTATTCATTTGTCAAGGTTGAAGCTTACCTTTAAGGTCAGGCACCGTGGTGCTTGTCTTTAATGCCACCACTTAAGTGGCAGAACCCAAAGGATCCTTGTGAATTTGAGACCAGCCTGGTCTACAGAACGAGTTCCAGGGTAGCCAGAGCTTTAGTTCAAGGCCAGGGCTGGACAGATGGCTCAGTGGTTAAGAGCACTGGCTGCTCTTCTAGAAGACCGGAGTTCAATTCCCAGCAACCACATGGCAGCTCACAACTCCAATTTCAGGGGATCTGACGCCCTCTCTTGGGCATGGGCATGGGCACTGCATGCACACACTATAGAGACACACATATATGCAGGCAAAACAGCATGCAATAAGAGAAAGGTTTTTTTTTTTAATTGCTCAAAAACTAAAAGGAAAGGAAAAAAAGTTCAAGGCCAGCCTGTGTTCTGGCAGAAGACCCTCTCTTAGAGAGTTAACTTTTAGAGAATCTTGGTGACGGGTGACAAGCATCTTGCTTGACAGAAGTGGTTTTGGAAATAAGGAGAAAGAATCAAATTTGAGAAATGTAAGCGGTTCTCTCTCTCTCGTTTGATCCGGGGGTTGATGAATGTCCCTGCTTAGTGAGCTCGGCGCTGCACTTTTTTCCTCTTTGTATGGGAGCCCAGTGCTAGAAGCAGATAGTGTCTCAGCTGTGACCAAGGCTTCCAACTTGTAGGACCTCTGCCTAGGAACCCGTGCCAGCTGCCAGTCCTTTGGTTTTAAGTTTAACTTCACACGCAGTCCTTCCAACGGCACTGTGGCTTTTCCCCCTTCTATATGACAGATGTGGTTTCACAGGACATCTAGAGGTTGCTTGGGTTTGAAGTGAATCCTGGAGGAGGGGTGGGGGAGGGGCAGCTATTCTAATTTGGAAACGGAAACAGCAACTCTAATAGAAGAAACAACTTGTTTGGAGTCAAAAGACCTGAGTTTTAACACTTGACTTCACCACACTTTACCAAGGCACATTTAAGGCAAGACACCATCTCCCTGAGAGCTGGCGCCCCCTGTGAGCTCTGAGCATCGTGGCAGTCCATAGTCTGTACTTCAAAATGCAGGGCCGAGGTCAAACTAGAGAAAAATTTTGAAAGTTTTATATTTTTTAACAACACAATGCTAGGAGGCAGGTGCATCTCCAAGTTCAAAGTTATCCTGGTCTACTGAGTGAGTTCCAGGACACTTAGGGCTATACAGAGATGAAAGAAAACAAACACAAAAAACCCAAAATCCAAAACAACAACAACAAAAAGAAGCACACCAAACTCAAAAAAAGGGGGGAGAAGGAGAAAAGAAAAAAAAAAGACCAAAATAAAATAAAAATTAAAAACAAAACAAAAAATAACCTTGTGACAGGCCTACAGAGGGTGTTGAGATAGCTCATTTACCAGGCCTAGAGACTTGTTTTGTTTCCCAAAACCCAAAGAAGAGAATCTGAATTCCCTCAAGGTGTCCCCTGACTTTCACATGGGTGGCACACGCAAGGCACACTTGAAAAACAAACAAACAAACAAACAAATGTAAAACACAAAAACAAGAAACCCAGGGCTGGGGTGGAATGCATTTGGACCCAGACACTGGCCTAGCACACTTGAAGCCCGGGATTCTCCCTGAAGCACACAAAGGCTGCTAAGGCAGGCTTGGTGGGCAGCATGGCATTAGTCAGCATTCTCTGTCAGGTCAAGGCTAGCCTGGTCTACCCAGGGAGTTCCTGGACAGCCAGGGGAACATAGAGAGATCCCGAATAAAAGAACCCAGGCACGTTAGTGCACACCTGCAGTCCTAACAGTCAAGGGATAAATTCTAGATCACCCTCGGGGATGTGGGGCAATTCAGGATCTCAGGCCGATCTGTCAGGAGACCCTATGTCAAACAACAAACAAAAAGCCCAAATGGCAAACATCTATTTCTGTGTCTTTAATTCATTTGACTTAGCATAAATCAGAATCTCTTGCCAGAAAATTTCAATGAACTTTTTGATGTTCGGTTTTGTATGTGGGCTTGTGTGTGTGCGAGTGCATGTACGTGAGTGCACACATGTGCCAGGAAGCAGGCAGAAGGCTAGAGGACCTCAGAGAGGACTGTGCCTCAGAAGCCATCCACCGTGTTGATTGGTACGGTCTCTCATTGGCCTGAAGGTCACCAAATAGGTGTACTAACCAGCAGTCCCTGGTGCCTGTCTGTCTGCCTCCCTAGTGCTGGATCAATGATGTGTGCACCACCTAGCCCGTGACATGTGTACCACCAAACCCATGACAAGTGTGCACCACGATGACCACAATAAGTGTGCACCATGATGCCTGTGACAAGTGCACCACCATGCCTGTGACAAGTGCACCACCATGCCTGTGACAAGTGTGCACCACTGTGCCTGTGACAAGTGTGCACCACTGTGCCTGTCTTTTCATACGTGGGTTCTACGTGGGTTCTGGGGATTGAACTGATGTCCTAGGGATTGAACTGATGCCCTAGGGATTGAACTGATGCCCTAGGGATTGAACTGATGCCCTAGGGATTGAACTGATGCCCTAGGGATTGAACTGATGCCCTAGGGATTGAACTGATGCCCTAGGGATTGAACTGATGCCCTAGGGATTGAACTGATGCCCTAGGGATTGAACTGATGCCCTAGGGATTGAACTGATGCCCTAGGGATTGAACTGATGCCCTAGGGATTGAACTGATGTCCTAGGGATTGAACTGATGTCCCAGTGTTTGTGCAGCAGGTACTTTGTAGACTGAGCGGCCTCCCTCCGTCTTGGGTTTGTTTGCTGTTTTGATTTCTTCTCAGTTTTCAGCCCTTGTTGACCTTGAACTGAAGCAATCTTCAAGCCTCAGTCCACAGAGAGCTGAGAGCTCAGCCCTGTATCACACCTGACTCTACAATGACATTCTTTTCTTTTCTCTTTTAAATATTTATTTATTTTATGTATATGTGTGCACTGTAGCTGTCTTCAGACACACCAGAAGAGGGCGTCAGATCTCATTACAGAGGGTTATGAGCCACCATGTGGTTGCTGGGACTTGAACTCAGGACCTCTGAGAGAGTGGCCAGTGCTCTTAACTGCTGAGCCATCTCTCCAGCCCTTCTTTCTTTTTCTTGAGACAGGTTTGCTCTGTGTAGCCCTGGCTGTCCTGGAACTCATTCTCTACACCAGAATGGCTTTGAACTCACAAAGATCTGCCTGCCTTGCCTCCTGAGCCCCGGGATCTAAGGCAAGGGCCATCACTGTCAGGCTTCTTTTCTTTTTAATTTTTTTCTTTCCACCTTTTTGGAGACATGTCCCCTTACCAGTTGGCCTCAAACTTGCCCTGATCTTCCTGTCTCTGCTAGGATAACAGGTCTGTACCACCACGTCTGGTTTTAGGCCATGCTGGGAATGGAACTACCAAAGCTTCTTGCATGCTACGCAAGCATTCTATCAAATGGTCTACAGCCACAGCCCTTTCCTTTAATTGGCCTGGAACTGGCTGTGTAGACTGGCTGGTCTCGAACTCGAAGCTAGCCTTCTGCTTCTGCCTCTCATGTGCCGGGTGAGATACCAAGCTGGGTAAACATTCCCTTCTATATGAACATTTCCACCAAGGCTTACAGGCTTCCTCGCTTTAATGAGGAACTGTCGTTGGGAACTTAGAGAGATGGCTTTGTTTACAAATAGATTTACAACAGATTTAGGCACCTGGTTTACACCTCCAGAATCATAGCCCAAGATCTACGAGGCACTAGAGCGGTGATCTGGAATTCTCTTATCTCCGAGAAGCGCATGGAGAAGCTTGCCTGCTTCCTCGCCTCCTTCAGAAACACGCTCCTGTTCCTTTACACTGAGAGGCTTGTTTTGTTTTGTTTGTCTTTTTGGGTCTCTCTCTGTAGACCAGGCTGGCCTCAGACTCAGGGATCTGCTCTGTCTCTCAAGCGCTGGGAATAAAGGCGTGAGCCAACCAAACTTGATCTTATTCAACTTAATTTTTTTGTTTTGTTTTGTTTCGTTTTTCGAGAAAGGGTTTCTCTGTGTAGCCCTGGTTGTCCTGGAACTCTGTAGACCAGGCTGGCCTCGAACTTAGAAATCCATCTGCCTCTGCCTCCCAAGTGCTGGGATTAAAGGCATGCACTACCAGTGCCTGGCAATTAAATTTTTTTTAAACTTTATTTTTATTTACATGTATGTGTGTGGGTCTGTGTCTGTTTATGCCACCTGAGTGTGTCCATGAATGTCAGAAGTTGTTAGACCCCTTGGAGCTGAAGTTATGGGTAGCTGGAGCCACTCAGTGTGAGTGCTGGGGGCAAATGATCCTTATCTCTGAAACCTTCCCAACCCCTCCCATCTGCTCCTTTTTAAGACAGGGACTTGTTCTTAGTCTGGGCTAGCCTGGGGTTATGTAGCACAGGCTGGCTTTAAAGTCTTAGCAATTCTGTTGTCTTGGGCTGTTAATAAAAACAAAGGAATAAATAAACAATTGGAAGTGACCTTTCTTCCAACTCTGAGCAAGTAGGGACCTCTTGGTCACTGTCACTTTACTGAGGATGCAGAGCACCGCACAGTGCCATCGACGTGACTCGCTCTCCTCAAACCGTGGCTCTGCGGAGCTGGTCTGTCCAGTGAGGTCGGAGCCACTGAGATGACCCTCTCCTCTCCATCTGGAGGGTCCTCTCTAAAGCACAAGTGACCAGGAGGGGATCACAACTTAGTCCATCATTTCCCACTGGAGCTAGATTCAGGAAATGGGTGAAGACTCAGTTAACTAATTCTGCAGTTGGACCTAGGCCACAATCAAACCAACTCTTTCACAAGCTGAAGCCCACTGGCTTCTAAACACCATTCCACAAATGCCGTAGAATGCAGCTGGTGCGGGGCATGGACATGATTCCCTTTCAGCTAACTACAGTTCTAGCTACTTGATCGGTGTTCCTGCAGTGACCAGGAACACACACACCCCTATCTGATGCTACAGAAGGAAACCCAGGCTACCAGCCTTCTGACTGTGCCTTAGGGGCAGGCTGGGTTGTGGAATGCTCTGATAAAGTCATTCCTGGGCTACAAATAAGTTCTTCCTCTGCCTTTCTTCCTCCCCTGGTGGAATCCAGGGGTAGTGCTTCTTTTTTCTTCTTCCTCCACCTTCCCTTCTTCTTTCTCTTCTTCCTCCTCCTCCTCCTTCTCCTTTTCTTTGAGTCAGGGTTTCTCTATATTTGTCCTGACTGTCCTGGAACTTGATATTTAGAGCAGGCAGGTCTTAAACTTACAGAGATCCACCTGCCTCTGCCTCCCGAGTGCTGGGGTTAAAGGTGTGCGCCCTGCACGGTGCCTCACTTTTGCTGAGCATACATGACCCCAGAACTCTGCTCCCAGCTGACTTGATTTAAATACTCATGTAGTTTGAATGCAAATGTTTATACCGAAGGTATATAAACTGTGCCAAGTCCGTGCTCTTGTTCTCTAGCTCTGACCACGTGACTTCTTGGGGTTTACACGAAAAAAAATACAGATTCCTGGGCTCCACTTTACAAAATGGAATTTCAGGGAGCTCCTATCTGCTGCTGTTTCTGGTCCGTGGTTTTGGTTTTGTTGTTTTGGTTTTTGAAGTTGGGTCTCTGTGCAAAGCCAAGTATAGAGCTCACAAACCTCCTCACTCCACACCCAGTGGCTGTCATGAGTGGACAGAGGAATCTTCGTGAGTGACCGCAGATAGCACCTGCCTTCTGACCTGACCATACACATTTTATAGTTTATCTGGAAAGTGGGACGTGCAGTAACAAGGTGGGGCTAACGAGCTGATTCAGTTCAGAGCATCCACTGCTCTTACAGAGCCCGAGTTTGGAGTCCTTCCCAGCACCCACATGACGGCTGATTTTAACTCCAGCTCCAGGGAATCCAGTGGCTTTTCTGGGCTTCTATGGGCAGCTGCATTCATGTACATATACTCCCTCACAGACAAACACAAATGAATAAACATACATTTTTAGCCAGGTATAAATGATGCACATCTTTAATCCCAACACTCAGGAGGCAGAGGCAGGAGGATCCCCTAATGTGTTTGAGGTCAGCCTTGTCTACAGAGTTCCAGGACCAGGGCTACACAGAGGAAACCCTGCTTTGAAAAAAAATCAAAATAATAAAGCAAAGCAAAACAAAACAAACAACATCTTGGTACATTGTTACCCAAGGGAAGGTAGGAAGAAAGACTGACTCCGCTCCAAGGAAGATTAAATGGAAGAAATAAGACACTAGCAGGACTCAAGGTTCAGACAGGATTTGAGTGGAGGCGAACAGAGCACAGGAATGGAGTACACGGAGGGAAGTCAGCAGGGAATGGAAAAGGATTTGGAGGCAGAGACAGAGCATCGTGTTCTGAGAACAACGCGTCTTGCCAAATTTGAATCTGTACTAATGAGCAGTTCGAAATAGGGATTCAGGGAGCCAGCTTACATAAGGGTTAAGGCAGAGGAGCTCAACCTGCCCGAGGTGGGAAAACAGGAAGTCATGCCACTAAACAGGCTCCGAGGGGCAGATTCGGGGCAGATTCGGCAGCAGATCTGAGGGAAACCTACTGCTTCTTTTTGGGTGAGCTCTCCAGCGGGGAAAGGCCAGCTGAGGGTCTGTGGAAGACTGCGGGATCTGGCTTCCCATCCGACACCACTGCCACCTTCCCCAGGATCACACAAGTTCTCTGTGCCTCTTCCCACTGAAGTCAGCAAGAAAGTTCACGGGGGGGGGGGGGGGGGGGGCGGGGGGGGCGGGGCGGAGAGATGGCTCAGTGGGTTAAGAGCACTGACTGCTTGCTCTTCTAGGGGGTCCTGAGTTCAATTCCCAGCAACCACATGGTGGCTCACAACCATCTGTAATGGATCTGATGCCCTCTTCTGGTGTGTCTGAAAACAGCTACAGTGTACTCATATAAATAAAATAATTCTTTAAAAAAGAAAAAAGGAGGGGGGAGGAAGTAAGTTCGCAGGAGGCTGAACATGGTGTCTCTAAGCTAGGAATCAGGATGAGGCTTGTGAAACCCTGGCTTTTCCAAATCCTGAGCACATTATTGGTCTGGAAATTCCTCGTGATTCAGGCAGCAATGTGACCACACTGAACCCTTTCTGAATGTGTTATTTCCAGTTCTTCTGGTAAACTGACTTGTAAACTACTATCTTTTGGGAAACCACGGAAGGACACACCTGAGTAAATCTTTCTTACTCTCTGATTCTCTAAGAGCTACAAGACAGGAAGTTTCAGAAGCCAAGGCTGGAGCCAGAAAGCCAGGCTGCTGGGTGATTGAAGGTTTTCTGGTTTCAAATTAGACAGAAAACCAAATTAGCAAATTAATTGTTGGATGTGTTTCCTGGGCTCTCCGTCAGCTGCTGAGGACCAGTAGCCAATGAAAGACCGTTTCCGGCTGCCCAGAGAGGGGGCAGGGTTCAGAATCAGGTTCTGCCAGCCTCCCAAGTGTCAGACATGTTAATTTTAAATTACTTTTGTACAGCCTGGTGTCAAAATGATTAAAGCATGAAGAAGAAAAAAGAAAAAAGAAAACAGGAAGGAAGGAGAGAGAAGTGAAATGGTTTACCTTGCATCAGCAGCAGCGACCCTATTTCAGCTGACTTCTTTCTCTAAGATTAAACCGGGACCAAGTTAATGCCCTTTACTGAACACCTAAAATGGAGGAAGGGAGGTGTATGGTAGTCACTGTTTCAATAAAGCAGTCTGCATCACTGACATGAACACGCTATCATCCCCTATAAAACCGTATTCTGATCAAAATATAAGTTTATTTTATATTTAAAATATCAAATAATGTCAAGATATAAATTTGCTTGCCTAGCATTTAAAGGCACTGGATTTTAATTTTTAAGTATTGGAGGAAAAAATAGTGTATCAAGAAATCTCCACAAAAATGCTATGTCCTAAGGGTTGCTATTGCTCCAATTTACAGATGAGAGAACTGGGGCTTCAATCAGTAAAGTTGGTTCTGAGCATGGTGGTACATACCTGTAATCCTAACATTCAGAAAGTGTAGGCAGGAGGATCAAGAGCTCAAGGCTAGCCTCAGCTACATAGCAGGCTTGAGGCTAGTGGGGACTACATGAAACCCTTTCTCAAAAAGAGGGATGCAGACAGCTCAGCAGCTGAGAATACTTACTACTCTTTCAAAGTACCACATGGATCACAGCTTTTAACTCCAGGAGATCTGATGCTTTCTTAAGACTCCGCAAGCATCTTCATGCAAGTACACACACACACACACACACACACTAATAATAATAATAATAATAATAACATAGATTTAAATATTTAAATATAAAGCATGAGTCTCACTGTGTATCCCTGGCTGACCTGGAACTCACTGTATAAACCAGACTAGCTTCAAACTTGCATAGATCTGCCTGCCTCTGCTTCCTGAGTGATGACATTAAACCAGGTGTTGCCCACACTTGGCAATATCTGGGGTTTCATGTGGTTTGTGGAAATCAAACACACATCCTCCTGCTTGAAAACCCAAGTTCTTTAATAACTGAGCCATCTCTCCACCCCACGCTATACAAATTTTAGGTGCACAAGAATATCCTAAGCATGTCCAGCAATATAAAAGCCACCATTCAGAACAATATTGCTAACTAATGTAAATAAAATGACATAGAGGGCTGGAGAGATGGCTCAGCAGTTACGAGCACTGACTGCTCTTCCAGACGTCCGGAGTTCAATTCCCAGTGACCACATGGTGACTCACAACCATTTGTAATGAGATCTGATGCCTTCCTCTGGTGTGTCTGAAGACAGCTACAGTGTACTCATATAAATAAAATAAATAAATCTTTAAAAATAAGATAGAATGATGTGGAGAGAACACACTTCAGAACGGTCCATATCCAATTTTAACATTTTAAAACTTTTTCTATTTTTTTTTAATTTATTGTTATATATAAGTACACTGTAGCTGTCTTCAGGCACACCAGAAGAGGGCATCAGATCTCTTTATGGATGGTTGTGAGCCACCATGTGGGTGCTGGAATTTGAACTGAGGACCTTCAGAAGAGCAGTCAGTGCTCTCCAGTCAAGCCACACCTACTTTTGATCTATAAGATCAAGATCAGATAATCGCTCTGGTAAATTCAGAAATACTGAACCATAGAGGTGGTTAGGGCAGCATCTATTCCAGTAACCCAGCACTGGGGAAGGAAACTTAGGCAGGTAAGTTCAAGGACAACTTGAATTCCTTTTTATTTTTTTTAAGATTTATTTATTTATTATATGTAAGTACACTGTAGCTGTCTTCAGACATTCCAGAAGAGGGCATCAGACCCCATTACAGATGGTTGTGAGCCACCATGTGGGTGCTAGGATTTGAACTCAGGACCTTTGGAAGAGCAGTCAGTGCTCTGAACCGCTGAACCATCTCTCCAGCCCTGACAACCTGAATTCTATAGCATGAAACTCTTTTTCTTTGCCAGGAGGGTGAGAGGGGCTATGAGGGTTGTTTTTGTTTGTTTTTCCATACAGGGTTTCTCTGTGTACTCACTCTATAGTCCAGACTAGCCTCAAACTCACAGAGATCCATTTGCCTCTGCCTCCTGAGTACTGGGATTGAATGTCTGTGCCACTGCCTGGCGTGGTCCCACAAGAGTCTCTTCCAAAGTGCCAAAAGCTGGGCATGTGAGTCCATGGTGGAGTGTTTGACTAGTTTGTGCAAAGTCCTGGCTTCATCTTCAGCATCCCAAGAGAACTCTGGAAAACAAATTGAGCCCTAGAATTTCAAGAATGTATTATCTGTAGACTTTTAGTGTTAATTCTGTGCTAATGAGACAGGTTATATACTATTTTCCCACTTTCTACAGTATCCCAGATAATGGCACAGTGTCACCCAAGCCCATGGTAATGAACATTTCCAGTGCCACTAGACACACAGATTTTGTTCCATTCTAAGTTGGCCTAGTTTATATTTACAGGACCTATCCATATTCTAAGCTAAAATATATACCTAAAGTTCTTACCCATCTGTTCTAAGGCCTTGCTATAGCCCACCCAGGACAAATCTACTTCCTTTGTAATAGAAAGAAAGTAAGCAAGAAAGCAAGAAAAAAAGAAAGAAAAAAGCCAAAACCTAAAACATTTAAAAAAAAAATAAAAAATTTGAGACAGGGTCTTAGCCTGAAACTTTTTTTCTTAAAGATTTATTTATTTATAAATATTTAAGTACACTTATATGTAAGTACACTGTAGTTTTCTTCAGACACCAGAAGAGGGCATCAGATCTCTATATGGATGGTTGTGAACCACCATGTGGGTGCTGGGATTTGAAGTCAGGACCTTCAGATGAGCAGTCAGTGCTCTTAACCGATAAGCCATCTCTCCAGCCAGGCCTGGAACTATCTATGTAGACCAGGCTGGCCTCAAACTGGTAGAGATCTTCCTGCCTCTGCCTCAGCAATGCTAGGATTCCAGGCATGAGAGACCACACCACACTTAGCAAGGCCATCACCTTTCCATCACTCAGAAGTACAGCTTTCCTGATAAGCCAAAGACTGAAGCTTTCGCCTTACTTTGGTTGTTCTCATTGTGATACTCCTTAAAGGAAACCTCATTACTTAAGAAAGGCTTGTTCAAGCAGAGTGCAGCTTTTCCTCTTCTAGGAGCTGTGTTTCCATTAATCCAACCTAAAATGATTCTTGTTCCAGAGCCCCATGTGGGGAGACAACTGTCCTGACTCCTCAGAACCTTCCCTGCCTTGTGCTCTGGTTTTCGCATCTATGTTCCTTTTGTGGCTCTGTCATAACAAGCCCACCCGCTTCTCTTCTGCATGACCTTGATCCTCATTCTTTGCCCTGTGTTACCGATTCCAAGTGCACACATGCTACCTTTATATTTCTCTCACCTTCCATCACCTCCTCTCTTCCCACTTTCACTTCCTGACGCCTCCCTGGTCCACCATGAGAGTGTGCAGGCTGTTTTCCAGGCAGCTTGCCTCTCTTTATCAAGGAGGAGGCATGTTCCAACGCATCGCAGCACTGTGCCACTGCCCGAATGTGTCTATCCTGGTTAGCACTTAGAATGCAGACGCTGACAGTCGGACGCTGGTTTCCAAGACACTAATCTGATTTGGGAATGCTTCCTCCGAGCAGATCTCAAATTTCACTTCCTTGAAGTTCCAGAGCAAAGAGCCTAGCCTAGCCTAGCCTAGGAGCTGCTGCTCATATAGACACCATTCTCCATGAAAAAAGTGGTGAATAGTCACTGATCATTCCGCCGACCATTAAATGAGGAGCAGCTTGGGTGACAAGCAGCTGGAAACCGCCGGGATTCAAATGCTAGAACAGTTGTTCTCAGCCTGGGAGTTCCTGGTAACCGCTCCCGTTCTAGAATGGTGGCAGCAACCGTGGCCAACTCTTGGACGTACTGTGAGGAGTTAAGACACTCAGAGCATTTAGAGAAAGGTCTAGGTCTCACGTAGTTAAAAACAGCTACTATTATTATTACTATTATTCCCCCTAGGTGTAAAAATGAAATTATTTCCTGCTTGGGTCTTTGCAAGCCTTGGTGTGGAAGTGGCTTTAGAAGGAAGCGGACATTCAGAGGGAGCCTCAGGAGTCATTTGTGAATGAATGCCCTCAACCTGGGGCTAACAGGAACAGGGGGGCAATTGTTATTTAAGAAGAAGAGTAAAGGCCAGAAAACCCGGAATCTACCAGAGCTGAGCCCAGACTTAGAGCTTCCTTTCCTGCCTACTGGCAGACAAGAGCAGAGACAACAAACAACAAACCCACTTAAGACCGAAATAAGCAAAGGGGGCTTCGAGCCGGACTTAACAAAAGTGGGCTAAAAGGTTAAATTCTCCAGATTTAAACAAACAAACAAAAAAAGAAATCACGGTCTCTCCTGTCCCTTCAAAACTTCCCTTTTTATTTCTTGGTCATCATAGAGCTGTTTAGTATGGAATTCTAGAAAATGCCAAGGGTCCCACAGGCTTCTATTCTTTGTCCCACTGCATGGTTCACGGGTAGACCGCACAAACATATAAGAAATTAGTTTAGGTTGTGTCAAATCACCTTAAAACACATTAAGTAAATGGGAAGAGCCAGAACAAAGAAAGTGATTAGGCTGGTTTAACCGCATTCAACCCCACTGGGCTTAATCCCCGTCAGGGGTTCACATTAAACAACAAATTCAGTTTCTTGGCCTAAATCTTTTTTTCTTAAAAGAACACTTTCTTGCAAGTGTGATGTTTGTTTACGTCTTTTCAGTCCCCGGGAAAGAAAAGAATTTACCTGATTGGGTTGCATTTTAGGACAATATCGACAAGAAAAACGGAAACAGAGGGCGATGAACCCATACAATTCTTGGAACTACTGAGGCAATGGGAAGTGTGTGATTGTTCAGCCCCAGAAAAAGGCCAGTTACTGACACCCGGGTTGAGGACTTCATCCAGCAGCGAACTAAATAAGGCTGCGAGAGAAAGAATAAGGTGTAATTAAGCCGGTGTTGTTCGTGCCTGCTTACGGGGCCTGGCAGCAATTTGGTTGAACACCCTTCATCTTGAGAAATTTAGAATTTGGCAGTAAGTTGGCAGAAACCCAGTTCAATATTGCAAAATCTGGGAAATGTCGAAATGTGGCTGGCTCACTGAACTTTTCCGGGGTCTTTCGAATTATTATTTTTTTTCCTTCCTCTCGGATTCAGAGAGCGGCGTGCCTCTTCACAGAAGGCCACGAGTTTTTTAAAGCACAAAGTCAAGGAAGCGCAGTCATGAGGGCTGCAATCAACTTTCCTGACTTCGACCTTTGTGTGCACACCGGGGGAGAAAAGGGTTTCCACTGCAAAAGCCGACTTCCCGCGGTTGGTAGCCCTTTAAAAAAAAAAACAAAAAACCCTCAACCAGTACAGTGGCTTCCGGAGTGAGAGCCGCGCCACGCTTCGCCCCAGCCCACTCCCCGTTGTTTTTAAAAGTCCGAGAGAGGTCGCCAGGCTAAGTGACATGTGGCCAACGCTGGCTGCCTGGGCCCACGTTGCTCCAACCGGCTACTCGAAAGTGGCTGCGAGGTCTCTGCACGGGAAACCGGCCAGTTCTAGAACGTCCCGGGTCCGGTTCCCACGGAAGCGGCGCCCCCCGACGCCTCCGTCGAGGCCGTGGCGAGCGGCAGGGGGCAGCAGCGGGAACCCGTTGTTCTGGAGGCGGGGTGGGGCGGGAAGCGCCCCCCACCTCGGCTTCCGCGCCCTCCCTCCCCTCCCCCGCGCGCCCCTCCCCTCGGCAGAGAGGAGGGCGGGGACGCCGAGCCCTCCCCCGGGAAGGAGGGGGCCCGCTCGGCGCGCACCCCTCCCCCCGGCCGGCTCTCCTGGCGCCCCGAGGCGGGAGTTTCCAGGAAGAGCTCAGAGCGCGGCCGCACCACCGGGCGCACGGACACGTTAAGTAGTTCCTCCGCGCGGCTGCATTAGGAGGGCGCCCGCCGTTCGCCAGGGCCGGCCCGGGCCGGGACCCTGGAGAGATGGGGAGTGGAGGCCCGGCCGCGGGGACCTGAGGGCCGAGAGGTCGGACAGGCAACTTTCCGTCCCCGGGGGATGTGAGGGGGTGGCACAACGAGTTCCGGCCGAGGGCTCGGGCGCGCCCGGTGGAGTGAAGCGCCGCGCGCTCGAAGCGTTCACAGAGTTAAAGTGGGCGGGAAAACCCGGAGCGGACTCTTCGGTAGCACGCCCAGGCCCTCCCGCCCCGCTCGTCGTGGGGGAGGGGAAGGAGACGACAGGAGTCCCGGTCCTGGGCTCCCGAAGCCTCCACAGCAGGAACAGGTGTCCGCCCGTCCCCTCTAGGTCCCCCCCGCAGGCCTCTGGGGCCGGGTGTCGCGGGGAGGGCGGGGCGGCTCCTCCTCTCGCAGCGTGCGCACCGTCGGGGCTGGGCGCGCCGTGGCGGCGAACCTTCCGAGCCAGCGGTCCGGAGGAGCGCGGCGCGCATGCGTGCGGTGGGCGCGCGCGCGCGCGTCCCGCCCCTTTCCGGAGCGACTTCGCTCCTCCCCTCCCCCCACGTTCCTCGGCCGCCACCTCAAAGTCTGCCCCGCAGCCCGCGCGCTCCCCTCGGGGGAGGTGGCCGGTCTCGCCCGTCCACTGACTAACCCCTTCACCCCAGTTTCGCCCCGCCTCCGCCGAGCTCCGGTACAAACTCCGCAGCCCAGGGCTCGGCTTTCGCATTCCCGCCTCCGCCCTCTCTCTCCCTCCCAACCCTAGAGCACTTCCTGCACACTGCCGGGCTGCGCTGCCGCTGCTGCTGCTGCTTTCCGTTGCGGGCGCGGCACCACCCTGTACCCCGGCTCCCTCTGCCTAGCCTGCTCCATTTTACAGATGGGGAACTCAAGGTCGACCCCTGGAGTGTTGTTTTGTTTTTTCCAAAAGGAAGCGGGGGAACTGCCGTACAGGAAGGGTAAACCTCGACTTTGCAGAATTTAAGCTACTTCAAGCGGCAGTCCTAACCCACCTGGGACCCTGCTGGCCCTCTGGTCTTCAGCAGCCCAAGTGGCATATGTCTGTGAAACAGGTGACCCCAAGTCATGTCAGAAAGACTTCTAATAGGAGAGGCCAGTTATCTGGCAAAGACTTTTGTTTACTTTTTGTGGCAGTCTTAGCCCAGGTTGGCCTCGAAGTCTATCTCAGGATGACCTTGAACTAACTGATCCTGCCTCCATGTCCCCTGTGCTGGGAATCCGAATATGGGACCTCATGCTTGTTATGGGACTGAGCTACACCCCTGCGTTTAGTCATTTAAAAACATAATCTATAATATTTTATCTTAAATTTTGTAATTTTGTTATTCTCTCTGCTCAAAACTCATTCTTTTGAGTTTTTGAAAACACTTTTAAAGAACGTGCTTCCCCCAACAACATAAATCACACCATTTGAGAGCGGTAAAGACTCCAGATGTGGCTCAGGCTGACCTTGAACTCATGATCCTACTGCCTCAGCAACCACATCTGGCTCTGTTTTATCTTAAGAGGACCTCTTCTGTTAGTACTGTTGACCTGTTCTGGGACACTCCCGTGTCCCTACTGTCAGTTCTTCCTTGGGCTTCAGGCTCTAATTGTAGTTAAGCTTATGTCTGTAAGAGATTTGCAAGAGAATTGATGAAAGCCAAGAGAATCCAGAAAACAGCTCTGTAAACTTAATGTTGGACACAAACTTAAAAGCTTTATCAGGAATTTACTTATACCTCTACCACCGTGTGTGTGTGTGTGTTTTTGTTCGTGCATGCGGGTTGTGTGAAGGTCACCTGTCTACCATCTGGGTTCTTGGGAATTTAACTCTGGTTATCGGGTCTTTCCCTGCTGAGCCATCTGTCCACCCCCTAACCAGAAATTTAAGGGAACAGAAAACTTATATTGTATTTTACGTATTTAGGGATTCGTTATTTCAGATTTAACTGTTTTGAGGACTTCGTTGCAAACATTGTAAATATGGAACTGTTTTGGTTCAGTACTGTTTTGCTTTTTCTTTTCCTCTCCCCAGACAGGGTTTCTCTATGTACCCCTGGCTGCCCTGAAACTCAAAAACATCCACCTGCCTCTGCCTCCCTAGTGTTGAGACTAAAGGCACGAACCACCATATTGTCTTGAGACAGGGTCTCCCACCGAATCAGAAGTTTGCCAATTCAACTAGACTGGCTGGTCAGGCAAGCCCCCAGAACCTTCCTGTCTCTGCCTCCTTGGTGGAATTACAAAAACTAAGTCAAATGCATGACAGTGCTCCTCCTGCAGGCTCTGGCACTGGAATTACAGACGTGGACTTCCATGCCCAGCTAAGAAAATTAAACTACTTTTTGGCCAATTTAGAAAGCTGTAATTTTTTTTTTTCTAGAGGAAAGGTCTTACTCTATTTCTTTTCTTTTCTTTTTTTTTTTTGGTTTTTTCGAGACAGGGTTTCTCTGTATAGTTCTGGCTGTCCTGGAACTCACTCTGTAGACCAGGCTGGCCTCGAACTCAGAAATCCGCCTGCCTCTGCCTCCCAAGTGCTGGGATTAAAGGCGTGCGCCACCACTGCCCGGGTCTTACTCTAACTGGGACTAACCTAGGCCCTACTAAGTAGCTATGTAGCTAAGGCTAACCTTAAACTTACAGCATTGTCCTGCCTCAGTTTCCAGACTGCTGATACTATAGATGTCTACCACCATGCCTGGGACCTGGTGATTTTACAGGGTCCTGAAGATTCCATTGGGCTTCTGCTTGGCTTTCAGAGTCTGCTGTTGGAGCTTAGTCTACAAGATGATGCTCTCAGGGTCTGTGCTGAAGATAATGTAACGAGGTTTTCAGCTCAAACCTATTTCATTTCTAACATTTAAATTCAGAAGTTAAATTGGAAGAATGTCAAGAACATTGTCTTTCTTAAGTAAAATGAAAAAATTACATATGGAAAATATATTACTTCTGATTGAATCTAGGGATAATTTCCAGAACCCTGGTATGTTATTGCATTGATACGCAACCTACAGCAGTGTCTCTGAGACATTAGAGTCATTTTGCTGTGGTTTACTCAGCACTGTGAGCGGGGAGAACAGGCGCTCTGGGACTCCTGACGGGAATCACATTATGACTAAAGAGGCTCCTGTCTGCAGCTCCACCGCTCTAGAGACTGAAGCAGGAATATTGTCAGGAGTCAAGCTTAGCCTGTGCTACACAGCAAGCTTCAGGCTAGCTTGGGCTACAGAGTGAAGCTCCCAAAAGAAAAGGTGTGCACAGGGAGAGGCAGTGAGATGGCTCCTTTCTGACGAATCTGACAACCCCATTTGGATCCCGGGAACCCACATGGTGGAAGGAGAGGACCAAGTCCTGCAAGTTGTCCTCTGACCTCAGCATGTGTGTTGCAGTTCATGTACACACTCACACTATACATGGACACACACAAACTAGAGAAATAGGCTCAGTTGGCATAGCTTATTACCACCCAAGCAGGAGGAGCTGATGTGAATTCCCCAAACCCAAACTGAGCAAACACCTATAATCCCATACTAGGAGGTAGCATAAGCCTCAGGTCACAGTGAGCCTAGGTCAGACTGAGACTGTCTGGAAAACAAGATGGATGGCTTCTGGGGAACTGCATCTGAGATCCTGCCTTCCACAGGAGTGGACACACATGCACCCATACACACTTGAAAATGCACATAGCTCTCCACACAAAAAGAGTAAAATTGACAGGAAAAGTAATGCAAACATGACAAGCTGTCAGCTTCTCAGGCTGGGATCTAGGCTCTATCATTAGCCTCTCTCTTACAGCAGATCATTATTGTAGGTTTTGTGTCCAAGCTGCATGTGTTTACTTACTAATTTATTTAGCTTCTGGGTATTGAACTCAAGGCTCCGTGTGTACTAGGCAAGTGCTCTTTCCTACTGTTATATTCCCAGGTACATAGCTAGTGTGCTGTCTACCCCACCCCCACCCTTCTCTCTGAGAGACAAAATGTTACTGTATTACCCAAGCTTCTGGTCTCAAACTTAATATCCTTCTACCTAAGATGTCTAAATGCTACTATACAAGCATGTACCCCAACACTCAGCTACTGAAATCTGGATTCTTCTCCTCTGCTCCTTCCCCTACCCCCTCCTTTTTTAGCAGGGTCTCTCTCACTCTGTTCAGAAGAACTAGACTTTACCATATTCCTGACTGATCTTGGATTTATGGCAAACCTCCCCGCTTGCCCGACCGCGTCTTATGATCACAGGTGTGCACTCTCGCACCCAGATAAGCTGGGACTATTTTTTTTTTTTGAGACAAGGTCTCGGGTAACCTACGCTGTGTTCTAATTCACTTTCTTTTTTGATATGCATATTCCATGTTAGTATGTGTGCATATAGGTGTGTATTTTTGATGTGTGTATGTGTATATAGAGACCAGAAGTTGGTATTATGGTCTTCCTCCATTTCCATCTATCTTTTGTGGTGGTGGTTGTTTATTTTTTTGTTTTTTTGTTTTTTTGATTGTGGTGGTGTGGTTGCTTTGAGACAGGGTCTCATTATATAGCTCTGGCTATCCTGGAACTTGTTCTGTAGTCTAAGCTGGCCTGGAACTTAGAAATCACCCTGCTCCTGCTTCTGAGTGTTTGGGTTGAAGGAGTGCATCACCACACCTGGCTAAACTAGGATTCTTTTGGGTTGAAGAGATGGCTCAGCAGTTAAGAGCAGTGTTCTTCCAAAGGTCCTGAGTTCAATTCCCAGCAACTACATGGTAGCTCACAACCATCAGCAATGGGATCTGATGCCCTCTTCTGGTGTGTCTGAAGACAGCTGCAGTGTACTTGTATACATAAAATAAATAAATATTTAAAAAAAGATTTATCAGCCGGGCAGTGGTGGCGCACGCCTTTAATCCCAGCACTTGGGAGGCAGAGGCAGGCGGATTTCTGAGTTCAAGGCCAGCCTGGTCTACAGAGTGAGTTCCAGGACAGCCAGAGCTATACAGAGAAACCCTGTCTCAAAAAAATAAATAAATAAATAAATAAAATAAAATAAAAAAAGATTTATCTTTATGTATATGAGTATATTGTCACTTTCTTCAGACACACCAGAAGAAGACATTGGATCCCATTACAGAGGGTTGTGAGCCACCATGTATGTGGTTGCTGGGAATTGAACTCAAGAAGTCTGGAAGAAATTAGGATTCTTAACATTTTCATTTCTCTAGTCATTTTTCTAGATGCATAAATAACTCTATTACTTAGCTGTCTAAAAGACATTCTGGCCAGTGTCTCTGAGTCTGTTCTTTATTTTATCATTACAGCTTTTTCTATATTATATTATCACATTCAACACACACCACACAAAATACTTGTAAGGGCAGATGACAGCTTACAAGAGGCTGTTCTCTGCATCTAGGGTCCTGGGGATTGAACTCAGGCTTGGCAGCAAGCACCTTAACCCTATGAGCCATCTCATTGGCTCATAACTCCATTTTTTTTTCCTTTTTTAGGGCATGAGAAGGGGAGTTGAGGGGTAGAGGCAGAGAAAGGTAGAGAGAGAGGGAAAGAGAGAAAGAGAGCACAGAGGCTCATAAGTTGGCCATGAACACGTGGGGAGAGAGCAGGGAGGGGAATGGGGAGAGAAGGGAGGGAGAGCAGGGAGGGAATGGGGAGAGAAGGGAGGGACAGAGAGGAAAGAGAGTAGGAAGGGAAGAGAATAAGAGCTCCATTTTCTTTTATGATTTATTTTTATTATGTATGTTGGTGATTGGCTTGCATGTATGTCTATGTGAGGGTGAACTGGAGTCACAGACAATTGTAAGCTACCATGTGGATGTTAGGAGTTGAATCCAGTCCACTGGAAGAGTAGCCAGTCAGTACTCTTAACCACTGAGCCATCTCTCCAAACCCACCATTCACTAAAAAAAGCATCATTTTACTTTACATGTGTTTTGCCTGCAGTATGCCTGTGCACTGCATACTGGGTTCCTGGTTCAGGGAGAGTCAGAAGGGGGTATGGGACCCCCTAGAACTGGAGTCACAGATGGTATGACCACCATATGAGTGCTGGCAACTGAACTTAGGTTCTCTGCGAGAGCATCTCGCTAACCCCCTTACTCTACTTTTATGGGAATCTGAATAAGATCCTCAATATCTCTCATTTTCACTTTAGGTTTTCTTTTCTGTCAGTCTTGATGGACATACAAACTGTCCACCAAAGCTGCAGGGACAGAGGCAGAACTGGAAGACTCTAGGATCTTTTTATTGTTCTGTTTCTTTTTTTGAGACAGTTGAGGCAGGATTACATGTAGCCCAAGCTGACCTCCTCCATGATAAACCTTAACTCTTGGTTTTCCTACTTCCCACTGCAAGGATTACTGGAGTTCACCAGCATGTGTGGCTAGGTTAATTATTAATTATACATGGCCGGTTTTATTGTGACATATGTTTTGATCACTTTCACCCTTCACCTTCTCTGGTCCTCATCCCCCCACCACCACACACACACACTCGTTCCTCTACTCTTCCTGACTGGCCTTTCTTGACTTGAGCATCTCAAAGCCATTTCTCCTTTTGCTTACACCTATGTCTTTTTTGAGTTATATTTAGCTTTTCCCCATTGCTGAGACTTTTTATACACTGAATACTGAAATTTGGGACTTGAATGATAATGTGAATGATAGTGTGGGGTCTTAGAGATACAAGGGGGTTCTTGGTGTCCAGGAGAGATAGTAAAAACCACAACACCATTACCCTTACAGGACTTAAAGTTTTATCATCCAAAGAGCCCACAGATTAGGTAGAGTTGTGAGATGGCTCAGCAGATAAAGGCACTTGTTGCCAAACCTGGCTATCCAAGTGGCAGAAGGAGAGAACTGGTTTCTTCCAGCTGTCCTCTGACCTCCACACGTATGCCATAGCAAGTATATGTTGGTGCTCGTAAGTGTGTGTGTGTGTGTGTGTGTGTGTAAAAGCTCAGATAATTTAATGTCACTTTACAGTTGTTGCAGACATACTACTAGATCCTGGCTGTTGTTTATTTTTTAAGATTTATTTTAAGGGTGTGAATGTTTTGCCTGCATGTGTGTCTGTGCACCACATGTGTGTTCAAGGGAATTTACTTATTTTATGTGTATGAGTGTTTTGCCTACGTATATGTGTTTACGCCTTGTGCCTGTGGAGCTAGAAGACAGTATGGGGTTCCCTGGATAGAGTCACAGACAGTGGTCAACTGAGCCTGGGACCTGGGGGAGCAGCCGGTGCTCTTAACAACTGAGCCATGTTCCCAGCTCCCCCATCTTAATAGGTCACTAAAGACATTGCTGTGTGTCGTAGCACATGCCTTCAATCCTAGCTCTTAGGAGGTAGATGGAAGGGTAGGGTCAGCAAGTCAAGGCTGGATTCAGCCTTGAATTCAATTTGCAAGGCTTTCCTTCTACGCGTGAATCCTGGGTATAGAACTTGGGTTGCTAGGCTTGGCAGCAAGCACCTTTTCCTGCTGAGACATCTCACTGGCCCATAAATTTGTAATTGTTTGTTTGCTTGTTTTTTGAGACAGGGTTTCTCTGGGCAATAGCCCTGGCTGCCCTAGATTTCTCACTACATAGAGTAGGCTGGCCTTGAAGTCACAGAGATCTGCCAGCTTCTGTCTCCCTGGTGCTGCGATCAAAGGCACGCATCACTATGCCTAACCACTGAAAGACCCTCAGTCCACAGGACCCTTGCTCTTTCCCAGGGAGTGCACCACCCCAAAGCACTCATGTGTTAATCTTTTCGGTAACTTTTTAATACGATACAGGAGAGTTTCAGAATCTGTGCTATATTCAGAAAATAGTAATGATTTATAAATTATGGAATAAAAATGTATTAAACCGTAATTATAAATATATCTCTAAAGCCGGGCGGTGGTGGCGCACGCCTTTAATCCCAGCACTTGGGAGGCAGAGACAGGAGGATTTCTGAGTTCGAGGCTAGCCTGGTCTACAAAGTGAGTTCCAGGACAGCCAAGGCTACACAGAGAAACCCTGTCTCGAAAAACCAAAAAAAAAAATATATATATATATATCTATAAATGTAGAAGGGAGAGTCTTTTTGACAGCAAGTAATAAATCTGTGTGGGTCACAACCCTTTGGGAGTCAAGCAACCCTTTCACAGGGGTCACTTAAGACCGTTGGAATGCAGAGACTTACATTATGATTCATAACAATAGCAAAAGTACAGTTATGAAGTCGCAACAAAAATAATTTTATGGGTGGGGGTCACCACGACATGAGGATCCATATTAAAGGATCACAGCAATAGGAAGGTTCCCTAAAAGGATGAAATCAGTCCAGAATGCTCAGAGCGGTGGATGACAGGTTGATGTTGGATATTTGTTTTTCTGTAGGTTTCTGAATAATTGCATAGGGAAAATAGTGGGAGAGAAACTCACTAGGACCTTCCTGGCCAAGTCATCCAAACCCAATGTCCCTCATATTGGGACAAACTGACTAAATATGCCACTATTAGAAGCCATGAGGGGCTAGAGAGATTTCTGAGAGTTGAGAGCTCTTGCTGATAACCTGGTGTTGTGTTGCAGGCCTTTGATCCCAGCATTTAGGCAGGCAGAGGCAGGTAGCTCTCTTGTGAGTTTGAGGTCAGCCTGGTCTATGTATAGTGAGTTCCAGGACAACCAGGGCTACACAGAGAAACCCTGTCTCAAAACAACAACCAAAAAAAAAAAAAAAATCAAGTGCCTGGTGCTCTTCCAGAGGTCCTAGGCTTTGGTCCCAGGTCACACAGCTCACAGTACAGTGTAACTCTTGCTCCATGAGTCTGAAGACTGACCTCCTTCAGCACCAGCATCTGCACCTATCTACACTCACGTAATTAAAAATAAAAGAGTCCATGAAGGCATGGCATGGCTGCAGTGATAATTCTACCAGAAATGAACACACTTTTATCTAGTCACAAGGAAATGTCAAATAAACCCCACTGAGAGCCATTTTATAAACCAACTGACCGGTACTGTTCAAACATGTCGTGAAGGTCAGGAAACAGAAAAGAAAAGCCTGGGGAACCGGTCAAGACTTAAGGAGACAAACTGTAAAAACTTAAGGTGATGGTGATTTTGGTTTTGGTTCTGGACCAGGAGAAATAGTAGCTTAGTGATGTTGTTAGGACAATTGACAGAATCTAAGAGGAACCATGGGTTGAATAGCTGTATACCACTGCTAGATTGTTGTACAATGCTGTGGTTATGTGAAAGAATGATGTTCTTGGTAGAGAGAGAAGTAAAAGCATATGATGTCCCTCTAGTCAAACAGTTCAGAAAAATGTGCAAATATTTATAACTATGTTTGTAAAGACAGAAAACAAAACCAAACAGAACAAAATGGAAATAACTTATGATTTGAATTTTTGCTTTTCCTTTTCAGATGGTCTCACTGCTCAGCCTGGCCTGGAAGTCACTGCGGAGCTGAGGCTGCCCCTGAACTCCCTGATACTTCTCCTTCCACCCCCCCTCACACACGCAAAACTTGAGATTTTGAAAACTGTACGTTTGTTCAAGATCGCCCAGCAGCTATTGGAGTCAGGGCAAACCCCTAGATGTCTCTAGACATCTGTCACAACAGCAACCGAAGCCATCACCGTCTGCATTCGGATGGCAAAGGTTGAGCCACCCTGAAACTTCTCTTTTCAGTTTTTTGTTTTTTTAGTTCCCTAACACTGGTTCCTTCTACCAGAAACCCAGAGTGCTGTAACTAAACGTCTCTTGTTTCTTTCGGTTCCCTCATGAGGACTAGGCAGGGATGGGTTTGAGTTTCTGGGCCCGCAGTTGGGATGCCCTTTCCTCTCATGGGCTCACCACTACGTCAGTACCGGCCTTTTCCTGCTTTTGGCCGGCGGCTTGTGTGTGGTGCTGTTCGGCTTCACAGAGGCTGCAGTTAATCAGATACCACCCCCGTCCTTTTTATGTTTTTTGAAACAGTGTCTTTTTCCATAGCCCTGGCTGTCCTGGAATTCACTGTGTAGACCAGGTTGATTTGAACTCACAGACATCCAGCTCCTCTGCCTCTTGAGCACGGTGATGTACCACCACACCTAGCTAAGCTACTCTATTTTTTTCCTCTCTTTTTTCTTTTTATTTATTTTTCTGTTTTTCTTTTCTTTTTGTTTTCAGTTTTTTGTTTTTGGTTTTGGTTTTTTTGCTTTTGTTTTTGAGACAGGGTTTCTCTGTGTAGCCCTGACTGTCCTGGAACTAATCTTGTATATCAGGCTGGCCTGAAACTCAGAGAGATCTCTCTGCCTCTGCCTCCCAAGTGCTGGGATTAAAGGTATGCGCCACCACTACTTGGCCCTTGTTGGTTTTTAATGGTAGTTTATTTATTTATTTAAATGTATGTATATATGGAAGTGTTTCTTGCATGGCTTAAATGTGGAGGTTAGAGGACATATATCAGCTTTCTTCTTCTACCATTGGGTCTTAGAAATCAAAACCAACTTCTAGCTCTCAGGCTTGGTGGCAATTGCTTTCACCGTCTGAACCATCTTGTCAGCCCTGACCTTTGATTTTGAAATAGTCTCACATTATAGCTCTAGATAGATTTGAACTCCTGACCTTCCTGGCTTCACCTCCCAAGTGCTGGGATTATGGGTATGAGACATCACACTGGCCTGGTAACTCAACTTCATTTTCAATATAATCTACCCTGAAGATAACCCTAAAGACAATTATATAATTTCATATCTGTGATTTAATGCCTCATTTTCTTCAATTGGTAAAAAATTATAGCAACATACATTGAACACACATGCGTGCACGCGCGCACACACACACACACACACACACACATATACACACAGAGTCTCTCCTGAGACAGCTCAGTGGAGAAAGGCACTGGCCACTAAGCCCGAGGACCGATGACCCAGGTTTGATCCCTAGAACTCATAGGTCGGAAGAAGAGACCTAACTTGCAAGTTGTCCTCTGACGACGTCAACAGTGGCAGGAACACACTTTTTTTTTTTGAGACAGGGTTTCTCTGTAGCCCTGGCAGTCCTGGAACTCACTCTGTAGACCAGGCTGGCCTCGAACTCAGAAATCCGCCTGCCTCTGCCTCCCAAGTCCTGGGATTAAAGGTGTGTGCCACCACACAGCTAATCCTTTTAACCTCTGAGCCATCTCTCCAGCCTTCACACACAATTTTTTTTTTTTTTTTTGGTTTTTTCGAGACAGGGTTTCTCTGTATAGCCCTGGCTGTCCTGGAACTCGCTCTGTAGACCAGGCTGGCCTCGAACTCAGAAATCTTCCTCCCAAGTGCTGGGATTAAAGGTGTGAGTTTCCACTGCCCGGCTCACACACAATTTTTTAAAGAAATAAGTAGAAAACAAGAATAAAGCATCTCAGAATTTAGTTGAGTCTTATGGCATCTGCTCCTAATCCCAGCACTCAGGAGAAAGGAGCAGATAAACTCTCTGTAAGTTTTAAGGGTCAGCCTGGTCTTTATAATGAGCTCCAGGCTACCAGAGACTTCGAAAAAGGAAGTCCTATGTATATATCTCTCTATAATTTATTGCCAGTATATATGTGTATGCTTGCCATGGTGTGCATGTTGGGGTCAGAGGACAACTAGGATTCAGTTCTTTCAACCTGTGGGCTGTTGGGACTAAATTTATCAAGCTAGGCAGTAAATACCTTTACCAATGAGCTATCTTACTTTTGCTTTTGCAATGCCTGGGATTAACCACTAGGCCTTCATTATGCTAAACTCCAGGATTATGCCTGTTCCTCCCTCCTCTAGTCCTCGTTTTGAACAAAAAGAAGGTCCTACACTGGGTGGTGGTGGCACACACCTTTAGTCTCAGCATCCAAGAGGCAGAGGCAGGTCAGTCTCTTAAGTTTGAGGTCATCCTGGTCTACAGAGTGAGTTCCAGGACAGTCGGGACTACACAGACAAATCCTGTTTTGGAAAACAAAAGAAAAGAAAAAAGAAAGCAAGCCAAGCCTACACTAAGCAAGCACTGTACCACTGAGTCGCATCACAGTGTATCCCCATATTCCGTTCTATCTTTGTGGGTTGTTTTTTTTCTATTTGATTTTTGAGATTGAGACAGGGAATCACTATGTATCTCTGACTGTCCTGGAATTCTTTATGTAGATCAGGCTGGCGTTCCATTTGTAAAGATTCACCTGTCCCTGCCTCCCTAGCTCTTTGATTAAAGCATGTGCCACCACTCCCAACTTACATATTCCTTTTGTTTTGAGTCAGGGTCCACATAATAGTAATTTTACTAGTAAATTGAATAATTGTAGATTTTTTTTAAAAAAATCAAATCTATCATTTTCCATGTAAGCACTGTGGAGCCTTGATGTCTCCAAAGGAGACCATGTTAAATGTTAAGTTGAAATAGCCATCTTCTAAAACAGGTTTCATGTGGCTCATGCTGCTGATGGCATCCTTAAGTGACATGCTTAGAAACGGTTCCTGTGACCTCTGCTCCTGACTCTCCATCTCTCATTCTTCTTATTCTGGCTATCCCTTCATTCTGGTCATCTCTCTGCATTTTCTTTGGAGACAGTTCTCACCATGTAGCCTTTGCCTGACCTGGAGCTGGCAGTGTCCACCAAGGTGGCCTCAAGCGCACTCTGATCTGCCTGCCTTCCGTGTGCTGCCATCAAACCTAGCTGGTCTGAAGTTCTTGATTAGCTTCAAATTTCCCCAGATTTCTACCTTAGCTTGTTTTAACTTCTTACGCTTGGAGCCTTCTAAGGAATCCTAGAAAGCTTATTACTGTCAGAGGTAATTGGATTGGATGACGATGATGACGATGATGATGACGATGATTATTGATTTTGCTTATTTTTATTGTTTTATGTGTAGAAGTGTTTTGTCTGCATGCCTGTCTGTATACTAGTTGTATGTGTGATGCCCAAGGATGTGGTAAATGGCCATGTAGATCCTGGGAATCAAACCTGAGTCCCTTTTGAGAATAACAGGGGCTCATAACCACTGAGCCATTTCTCCATCTCCAAGTTAGTTAGTATTTTGAGACAAAGGTCTCTGTAGATTGGAGCTGGCCTTGAACTCATTGTGTAGATGGATTGACTTGATTCTCCTGCCTCTCGAAGCCTGACTCCATAGGCCCTCTGTTCAGTTTCCTAAGTCAGATGAGGAAACAGATGCGTAGAGAAATGGCCTGCATGGATGACAAGCTGGTCTCTTGGAGGTATGGATGGATGTGATCCTCTGACTCCCAGAACAGTGCTCTCTCGAGACAGACAGACAGACAGACAGACAGACACACACACACACACACACACACACACACACACTCTTTCCTTTCTTCAGTACTGGGGATCAACCCCAGTGTTATGAGCATGCCCTACCCTGCCAGGAAAGCACTGCAATCTACTACCAAGCTGCACCCTGGAGAGCGAACATCTCCCAGTTTACCCGCTGAGTCTGTCAGTGGGTCTTGTATTTCTCTCCCCTAGTTCCTTCTGCTCACCTGACTCGTCCATATTTTCTTTGTCTTTCCTTCCTCATTCAAGAGAATAGCCTTACCTGGGATGTGATGGCGTGTTCCTATAATTCCAGACTTTGGGGGTGACAGGAGGATCAGGAAGTTAGGGCTAGCCTTAGCTAGTAGTGAGTTCAAGGCCTCCCTGAATAACATGAGACCCTGCCTGGGGACAGGGGGAAAAAAACTTAACTTTTGCATTTTTTTTTCTTTTCCAACTTTGCCATTGGTGAAAAGTGAGCAAGTAACTTATTCCTTGATGTTTTTACTTCCCGAGATGATACAATGGGAGAGTGGCTGGGATTGTTCTATTTTAAAAATATATAATAGAGTCTACAAAATGGCTCAGCATATAAAGGTGCTTGCTAGGAAACCTGATGACCTGAGTTCAATTCCTGGGACCTGTAGCTCGTGCTCTGATCATCACACATGTGTCACGATGCACAACCATACACACTCTCACTCATAATGTAAATGGCAACACCTGGAATTGGGAGCCTGCAGGAGGGGGTTGTCGTGAGTGAGAGGCCAGCCAGGAGGACATAGCAGCATCCTGTGGGGGGAAGGGACCAGAGCACCAAATGAACAACAACAACAAAACAAACTCCAAACAAACCAAAACCAGATCTGAGGGTATGGCTCAGCCGTGGGGCAGTGCCTAGCATGAGCCAGCCCTGAATTTTATCCCCAGAATTGAAAAGAAAATAAAAGGAAAAACATACTGATGGATGCAAGAAGCCAGAGGAGTCAAGGTTTCGGGCTCTGTGTCGGTTTATTTGGTTTAGCGATAGGGCCTTGCCGTGTGGCCCGAGTGGCCGTGTGGCCCGAGTGGCCGTGTGACCCGAGTGGCCTCAGGCTTTGTGTTCTGGATCTTTTCGTGTCAACTTGACACACGCTGTAGCCATCGGAGAGGAGGGAATCTCAAGTGAGAAAGGGCTCTGTAAGATCAGGCTGCGGGCAAGGGGGTAGAGCATTTTCTTAGGTTGGCGGGGGACAGGACAGCTCGTGGCCTGGCTTCTGTAAGAAGGCAGGTTGAGCAACCTATGGAGAGCAAGTCTGTAAGCTGCACTCCCCCATGGCCTCTATGTCAGCTCCTGCCTCCAGGCTCCTGCCCAGCTTGAGATCCTGTCCTGACTTCCTCCGGTGGTGAACAGTGATGTGGAAGTATAAACCAAATAAATCCTTTCCTCCCTCCCCAAGTTACTTTTGGTCACAGTGTTTCATCATAGCAATAGTAACAGCAAGGCACTTGGGGTCCTTCTGCCTCAGCCTCTCCAGGTGTATTCTACGACACTAACAGTTTACTCTTTTTCTTTTCTAAATTTATTTATTTATTTATGTGAGTACACTGTTACTGTCTTCAGACACACTAGAAGAGAGCATCTGATTTCATTAAAGACAGTTGTGGTTGCTGGAAATTGAACTCAGGACCTCTGGACCTCTAAGTGCTCTTAATCACTGAGACATCTCTCCAGCCCTACAGTTTACTCTTAAAGAGGAAGACTTTAAAATGTTCTCCCTCCTCTGATTAGAATTGGATTTCCTTTATTAATCTTTTGGGGAGGGATATGTATGTGTACATGTGTGATTGCACACGTGTGTGTGTGTGTGTGTGTGTGTGCGCGCGCGCGTATGTGTTTGTGTATGCACATATGTGTGAATGTGGATGCCTGAGATTGGCAAAGAGTGTCTTTTGTTGCACTCCATTTGATTTATTGAGACAGTTTCTCTCTGAACTCTTGCACAGTCTGGTTAGTCTAGCCAGCCAGTTTTCCCTGGGGTCCTCTGTCTCTACGGCTAGAACGCCAAGACTATGGGCTGCCATCCCCGCTGAGATTTTATGTGAATGCTGGAGATATGCACTCCAGTCTTCATGCTTGTGTGGCAAGTGCTTTATCTGTGGAGCCTTCTCCCCGGCTCTCTTTATTAATCTTTTTATTCCTATTATATATGAACTAAGGCTTTGTTGAAAAACATTCATAGCAAAGTTAGGCGCTTTTCTTTGGAGACTAAAAGATATGTATGTATACAATTACTTCTGGTCTCTTTCTCTTTGAAGCTTTGATTGCCTTGCTATTCATAGACCTAATTTGGAAACAATAGATGAGAGAGACGTCTTTATTGAGGGCATATGGAGTTATACCGTTAGTGATTTTAAGTGGGTTTGAGAGACTTGATTTTGTTTTGGTGATGTAGCAGTGCCTAATACTAGCTTTATCACTTGCAGAGTGCTTGTCAGTTGTTCCTGCTAGATATGTGGAGTTGGGAGATGTGATTACTTCAGGGTGTATTGCTGGTATAGAGGGCGCGGGGATGTAGGGCACATTATAGGTACTTTATCAAATAAGGAAGACTCAGCGGCTCATCACGCTCTCCCGCAGCTCTGAAGATGTTGCCCGTAAACACAGTGGGTGACACCGGAAAACAGTTTTCTACTTCACACATTTTGCTCATAGTTTCTTTTGTTTGTTTCACTTGCTCTAGGAGTTCAGAAAAAGGTTCTTATTAATTAGCTTTAAAGGTGGCTGGATGTCAGCCTGGCAGTGGTGGCACATACCTTTAATCCCAGCACTGAGGGGCGGGGGTGGAGGTGGGGCACGGACAGATGCAGAGATATCTGAGTTCAAGGCCAGCCTGGTTTACAGAGCGAGTTCCAAGACAGCCAGGACTACAAAGAGAAACTGTCTCAAGGAAAAGAAAAGTAACTCACCACCGCTAATGACTACCTTTTCAGGTTTTTTTTCTTGATTGGAGAGCTTAGCTGAGGAATTTAATTTAGTCAAGAAGCTGCCTAGAATATGTACTACATAAGACATCAAATTGTATTTGGTTTGTAGATATCCATCCATGTGCATGTGTGTGAGGGATATAGGTTTAGTGCGCACGTATGTTTGTGTACATGAAATACAGAGGCTAAGCTTTGAACAGTGGCAATATCATAGCCAATGCGGTTTAATCCGAGGCGCGATTATTGCTGATTGAAATGTAGAGGCTAGGAGCTGATGTCAGGTGCCTCCCATAAGCACACTCCTCTTTGCCGCTTGCTTGCTTTATTTTGGTTTAATTGAAGCAGCATCCTCACTGAACCCAGCACTGACCGCAGCCTACACTGGCCCAGCCTCCCCACCGCCACCCGTGGGCCCTGTGGATCTGAGCTCAGGTCCTCATGCTTACATAGCAGGTCTTTCTCCTAAGCCCTTGTAATTGTAAATATTTTTAGGGTTAGAGATGGCTTAGTGGGGAAAGGTGCTCACTGCCAAACCTAGAAGGAGAGAAACCACTCCCACATGATGGCTTGAGCACACACAAAATACATTTAATACAATAAATACTTGAAAAAGAAAAAAAACTAACAAAAGAACTATTTAATTTGTACAGGATTTACTCTTCTGTTAAAAATTGTTGACTGCGGGCTGGAGACTTGGCTCAGTAGTTATCATATCCTGTACTAACTGGAGTCCTGAAGATATTAGTACAAGTTAAATTTACTAAACACTGTACTTCTGGGACACACTCACAACTTTCAATAATAATGACTACCAGAGGGCCTGCAGTAGAGAAATCCACTTAATTTTGTTTGGTCCTTGTACTTCATCAATTCTTTGTAAATGCAAGGTTGTAATTCAAGTATCTTTCCACATGACCCCTCCTAACTCCCTCAGGCAGGACCCAGTGTACCTGCCAGTGAGCTCAAGTAGCTCAGAGCTACAATGTTAATGCTGTAAAACGTTACTTTCTGCTACTATTTTGATATAATATTTTGATTGCAGGTGACAGAAAACATCTCTATCTTAAATAAATAAAGGAATTTGAATCTGTTTGTTTCCAGTCAGGTCTCACTGTGTAGCCTGAGATTCTCCTGCCTCTGTCTTCCCAGTACTGGGATTAAAGGTGTACACACCACCATGACAGGTCAACTTGTTTTTGAGATGAGGTAGGAATATTTGAGCTAAGACCAAAAAAAAAAAAAAAAAAAAAAAAAGACATTTTCCTAGTGAATAGAATGGGGAGGGGGTCATAAAAAATTTCTTTGGTGGGGGGGTCATAAAAAATTAAAAAAGTTTTTAAATGTACATTGATGTTTTGCTTTCATGTATGACTGAGAAGATGCGAGCTGCCATATGGGTGATGGGAATCGAACCCAGGTTCTCTACAAGAGCAGCCAGTGCTCTTATCCACTGAGCCACCTCTCCAGCCCTCTCATTGTATCATTTAGGCTGACCTTGAAACTCACAGCAATGCTGCCTCAGCCTCTGGAATGCTGGAATTGAAGGTTTCTACCACCGAATATGGCTATATGTGTAGGCTAGCAGATAGTAAACGATATCAGCCGTTTTTCCGTATTAATGTCCCCTATTCAATTAAGTGTGTATATGCGTAGGTGGATGAAGGCACACACCAGGCTATGGTGCATAGGTGGAGGTCGGAGAACATCAAAGATTGGTTCTTCCCTTCCATGATGGTTCCAGGGCTTTGGAATTTTTGGATTTTTGATGGTTTCAGGTCATTGGACCTGCTCAGTGGGCACCTCTACCTGCTGACCCATTTCACTTTCCCAAATGTTCTCATTTTAGAAACCTACCCTTCCCACAATCAATCATGGTGAATGGCCCTGTGCCCCTGCCTGTGGGATAGGAGGAAATAGAGTGAAATGGGCTTTCAGTGTGGGGCTGGCAGCTGTGTGATTGTGGCCACTCCTCCACTGAACAAGGCAAGGCCGGCTGGATGGAATGCTTTAAAAGTCACCCTCTAAAAGACCCTGAAGAACGAGCGAAGTGGGTTTCTATTTGAAGGACATTGGAATGAGGAGCCCAGGACTCCTGACAATTTTGTCCGAGACACTTCACTGGTTCTGGAGCGATAACCAGGGAAGTACAGTGTACAGTTGGCAGTCACAAGAGCCCAAGGGGACAAAAGTTGGAGTCCAGGACCCATAAAGGGTAATTACCCTGACAAATCACTCTGTTTTGGTCCAAGTTTAAAATGCTGCACAGTGTGGTACAAGGGAGACAGTAAACTAGTCTCACACAGACAACAGGTTGAATCCAAATCATCCTAGGGTCACAGAAAAACTCAAGGACAATTAATAATCTATGGCAGCACTTGTTAGGCAGAGACAGACAGATCTCTGAATTCCAGAGCTACACAGAGAAACCTGTCTCAAAAAACTGACTACCTAACTAACTAAGATAAAAATAATAAAATAAAAATGAGCAAACAAGAATAAGAAGGACAAAGTTTGGTTTTTTGGTTTTTCGAGACAGGGTTTCTCTGTGTAGCCCTGGCTGTCCTGGAACTCACTCTGTAGACTAGGCTGGCCTCAAACTCATAGAAATCTACCTGCCTCTGCCTCCTGAGTGCTGGGATTAAAGGTGCACACCACCACTGCCCAGTTTGTGATGTATTTTCTTATGACATCGGTGACTCCTCTCGTTGTGTGACAGCCGCCTAGTGCATTAAGCCTGGTGTCTCTTTCCTATCTTCTGCCTCTTTCCCTCTGAGTTTGGTTTAGTTTTGTTTCTCAAGTGCTGAGATTACAGGAATGAGGCACCACACAGTTTAAGCTTTTGTTTGTTTTCAGTGCTAGGGATAGAACCCAGAGCCTGCCGTATACTAGAAAAGTACTCCACCAACTGAGCTGCACACCGGCCCATGCACCTTTTTCTTACATTTAATTATCTTGTATCTGTATTGCCCTGGAGGTGGGGGGTGGGTAGGCTGCAGGTGGTGGGGGTGGGGCTGCAGGGCACCTATAGAAGTGAATGACAGCTTGCAGGAGCTGTTTTTCTCCTTGTCTCCACCGGGATCGAACTTAGGTCTTATAATCTTGGTAGCAAGCACTTTTACTCAGTGTGCTATCTTGTCTGTCCTTGAATGGGTATCTGGGTTGACCCTTTGGATGACAGATGAAAGCTGTCATAATAATTCGTTTTCTATACTTACTACACAGCTGCTAAACACCAGATAGCCTGGGTTCACCTGGCATTTATATGTCCCCAAAGAGATCATTTGATTGGATTAATTTATCATACCCAATATTGAGTGTTGCCCTTGAACACAAAGCTATTGCTGTTGGCTCGAGGTGGCTTTGGCTACCCTGCATACAGTTACTTTGAGTTTGTAATCAGGTTTTTGTTCTTTTTTCATTTGGGATATGTTATGTGACACATATGTCTCAGCTCCTTGCTTGGGAGACTGAGGTCTGAGGACCCTGAGGAGCAAGGGCACTCGGATCTTTGAGTTTGTGGTCAACCTGATTTACAGAGCAATTTCCAGGAAAGCCAGAACTACACAGAGAGAAACACTGTCTCCAAAAACCAATAGGAAAAGGGGGAGGGTTTAAAAAAAAGACTTGTTTGAATTTTGGAGTGGACTCAAGGTCAAGCTAGATAGCTTATCTAGATTCTTTCTCAAATTAAAAATGTAAGGCCACAGGTGGTGGTATGTGCCTTTAATCACAGTACTCTGGAGGTAGGGCTGGAAGGGGACTCTCTGCCTTCCAGGCCTACCTGATCTAGGGATCTGGATCCAGGCCAGTCAGGGCTCCTCAGAAAGACCTTGTCTCAGAAAATAGTTGGGGAGGTGGAGGCTTGGAATGTAGCTCGCTCCGTTTGTAGAGTGCTTGATCATACATGATCCTCAACTACATGGGAAATTCAAGGCCATCCTGAAGTATGTGGAAACTTCTCTCCAAATAGATTAAGCAAAATGACTAAATTGGAGATAATATCTCAGTGATAGAGAATTTATCTAGCATATGTAAGGCCCTGTATTCAATCTGCAGTCTTTTGTTTCTTTTGTTTTGTTTTGTTTTGTTTTTCAAGACAGAGTTTCTCTGTATAGCCCTGGAACTCACTCTGTAGACCAGGCTGGCCTCAAACTCAGAAATGCGCCTGCCTCTGCCTCCCAAGTGCTGGGATTAAAGGCGTGCGCCACCAAAACCCAACAACTTTTATCTCTGAGAAACTATGAAGCTTTCCAAAACACTGTCTCTCTCTCTCTCTTTTGTAACTTATTTGTGTGTGTATATGTATGTGTACCCATGTGATTTATTCAGGTTTGCTTGCTCATGCATGTGCCATGGGTTTCTTTTTCTATTTCTCAACACTGTGTTATTTGTTGTTATTGTTTTTTGAAACAGAGTTTCAAACTGACTGCCCTACTCTCTGTAGACCAGGCTGGCCTCAGACACTCCCTCTGCATCCAAGTGCTAGAATTGAACGTGTGCACCACCACCAATGGGCACTCCACCTAATTTTTTGAGACAGTGTCTCTTACTAACTTGGAAGCTACCATTTTGTCTATATTGGATGGCCAGTGAGCATCTAGATCCACTTGTCTTCATTCCCAGTCCTGTGGTTCCAGATGTATGCAGTCAGGCCCAGTTTTTCTGTGGTTGCTTAGCATCCAAGCTCAGGTCTTGATGTTTACCCAGCAAACACCCCTCTCTGAGCTCTCTCCCCAGCTCCAAAACACTACCCCACTTTCTATTCCCACCATCAATTTTCCATATTGCTGCCAATATTTACCTAGCTTTTGTTTTTTTAAGACTTATTTTTCTGTTTTCATAATGTTATATGTATGTCCATGTGTGGGTATGTACACATGAATAAGTATCTTGTGCACTTGTGCATGTCCTATGCCCTCCAGCTGCAAGCCGGAAGTGCAGCAAGTCTATTTTCCTTTCTCTGATCTACTATTGCCCTCTGCTTCATCCCAGGGGTTAGAAGAGCAAGGCAAGAGGATTGATGGTTCAGGGCTAGCATGGGTTACATACATTTCAGGCCCAGAGTGAGCCTCTGCCTCTCAAACAAATAGTTTAACGGAGCAGTGGTGGCGCACACCTTTAATCACAGTACTTGGGAGGCAGAGGTAGGCAGATCTGCAACTCTGAAGCTAGCTTGATCTACAGAATGAGTTCCAGGATAACCAGGGCTACGCAGAAAAACCCTGTCTCAAAAATGAAACAAAACAAAACAAAAGCAAAACCCCAAACAAACAATAAAAACAAAACAAACAACAAAAAAGGCTTAAAAACAAATGGTTTAATAAAGAGACATTATTAAAAGGGTTTGTTTAGTACTTTGGTTTTTGTTTTTGAGACAAGGTTATGCTGTTGTAGCTAACTCTTGCCTCAAACTCATAGCAATCCTCCTGCCTCAGCCTCTCAAGTGCTGAGATTTGGGGCATATACTACTATGCTTGATATTTATTTTTGAAACAGGGTCTTGCTTTGTTCTCCAAGTTGGTTTCAAACTTGTGACCCTCTTGCCTCTGCTTCCTGGGAGTAGCTCTGTAGTGTGTGCCCACACACTCCCAGATGGGTCACCTTCTACCCCGCCTTGATCACTCAGCTCCCAGAGAAAAGACCCATTGCAGTAAGCCTTAAACGGCAAAAGAGCTGGGCAGATATCTACTGTCTATGCTATTAGAATCTAATTGCCCATCAATAACCCTGAGTTATTATTACTATTACTACTTTATTTACTATGTTGCATCTAGGCTGCTCTTATCTCCAATTGGCCAGCCCTCGGGCCACGTTTTCATGACTCCCCTAACCCATGGCGGCTTCTCCTCTATTCACCTTCTTCTCTCCTCATCCTGCTTCCTCCTCTCCCTCGTTCTGCCTCATTGTTTCTATCTCTGCCATGTCTATGATTTTTGGAAGCTGCATTCCTATGTTTCCTGTATACTCAATATTTATTCTTTCTCAAATCTCTAATGGGATTGAAGACTAGATAGTCATAGCCTTACCATGAGCATAAGTTGTTTAGGATTTAAATGGATGTTCAAGGTCTAAGAAGGTAATTTTAGGAGTGGCATACAAGTTAGCATAGAAATTGATTTAGATACAGAACTCTGAACTCCCAGGATAGGATAGATAATAGAATATTTTCTCCTGAGTAGCCAAGTGTGAACAGACTGGATTTTTTGAATGTAACTTTTGCTTAATAATTTTCATAATAATTTCATAATTGTTCCTGGAGTATGTTGTTTATTACTATAAGATATAGAACCTTTTAATTTAGACAAAAAAGGGGAAATATTGAGGTTTGATCTGTTGCTATGTATTTTAATGCTAAATTATATACCCAAAGAATTACTCAAGGCCTATGAGTGACTTCTCATGTTCACAAGGTTTCGTTATACAAACCTTGATCCTTGGTTTAAAACTATTGGTTAAATAAAATTGGCTACAGCCAATTACTGGAGGGATTAGAGGTAGGTGGGTTTGGAGTGACCTTGTGGGGGAGAAGAGTGAAGGAAGAAGGGAGAGGAGGAAGCCACCATGAGGGGAGAGGGACCATGAGCACATGACTTGGAGAAACAGTAAGTATTTAGGGTACACCACTGGGGAGGTGGCCAGGCACACAGTAGAAGTGTAGAGTAGGGGTTATCCCCAGTAATTAATTGCCAAGGCCAAATAAAATAACCACAGTCCGAATCTCATTTAAATGTAAGCTAGTCAGGATAAGCATAAAGTGGTTGTACTACAGCTCTTATTCAGTTTAACAAGTTACTGCATGAAACAAACCCCCAAACGGCCATATTTAGTGAAAGGAAGCGGGTGCGTGATCATTTAAAGGTTGTTGTTGGGTGTGCCTTGTGTGAGGATGTGTGTGGAGGCCAGAGTCGGCTTCTGGAGTCAATCCTCATGAGCCCTTCACCTTGCTTGTTCTTCTGTTTTGAGACAGTTTCTCTGTGTAGCTCTGGCTGTCCTCAAACTCACTATATAAACCAGGCTAGCCTCAAAGTCACAGAGATCTGCCTGCCTCTGCCTTCCAAGTGCTGGGTTTAAAGACCACCACATATATACTCAGCTTTTTTACACAAAGGCCTCCCTTGTGACCTGAGGCCAAACTGACTGGCCAGTGAACTCCACGGACACATTTGTCTCTGTCTCCCTGTCTTGAGATTATACACATGTACCACTACCATGCTTGGCTTTTGCATGTGGATTCTAGAGTTTGAGCTCAAATTCCTATGCCCAGCCAACAGCTCTCTGAGTTAGCACCCAGCCTCCAGCCTCCTTTGCTTTTGCCTTATTTTATTTTATTTTTGAAAGGCAGTATTTCCCATAGCTCAGTAGCCTTGCTATGTTGCCAAAGATTGTTGTTTGTGTGCCCTGGACTACCAGCTGCCCGACCCTGCCTACCGTTGAGGGGTTGGAGGTCAGGTAGAGATAGTCAGTGATAGACTCTGGGAGCAGGTGAGAAATGCCACGGCAAGCTCATCTGAACACTGCTGCAAGCTCATCTGAACGCTGCTGCAAGCTCATCTGAACGCTGCTGCAAGCTCATTTGAATGCTGCTGCAAGCTCATCTGAATGCTGCTGCAAGCTCATCTGAATGCTGCTGCAAGCTCATTTGAACGCTGCTGCAAGCTCCTTTAATACTCTCCACCCGTGCCCCATTGGTCCCAAGAAAGCATCTGTCCTAAACAGAAGTTCCCAATTGGCTGACATTGTCTGCATCAGCAATCCTTGGTCTCTCAGGCAGTCCTCAGTTAGGTCCTCCTGCTTTGGCTGCTGAGCGGGCCCCAAGCATTTACATAGAAGTGGCCCTGCCATTCCTGCTACAAAAGATGACTTTAAACTCCTGATCTTCCTGTCTTCTCTACCTCCCAGGTCCTGTCTTTACAGACACATGCCACCACCACAACAGTGTGTGTGTGTGTGTGTGTGTGTGTGTGTGTGTGTGTGTCTATGTGTCTGGTTCATACCAGACGTCAGTTTTAGGTATTGTTCCTCAGGAGTCCTTCACATTTGTTCTTTGTTGTTTGCGGGTCTATTTATCCAGCAAACACTACAACTAGCTTTTTCAAAATTATCTCCCCTCCCCCACCTCGAGCCCCAAGTTGGGTGCCATTTTGTAGAAGTTAGTCCTTGGTTTTCCTCCCAGCCTCATGCTCCCAGAAATAACACTCAGACTCAAAATATATTTACAAAAACTTTGGCCATATAGCTAGGCTTTTCTCTGACTAGATATAACTTAAAATGTCCCATGTATTCTAGCCTACATTCTGCTGTGTGGCTGGTTACCTGTGCTCAGGTGTCATGTGTCCCTCTTGTGACATCTTCCCGGTGAATTTCTCTCTGAGATCTCTCCCAGAATCCGTTCTCTTTCCAGGATATCCCACTGCTATTTCCTGCCTAAGCCATAGTCTATAGGCTTTTTAGTTGTCAGGCGATGCATCCATATAATACACAAGATAGTCTTTCTACAGGTCTCTCACAGGCCTGGATCTCTCTGATTCTGCTAGGTTGCTGGACCAGCAAACCCCAGGCATCTACCTGTGCCTTGTCATTGAGCAGCTCCAGGAATTGATGACTTAACTGGGGTGTCAAGGGAATGAAGAAAGGACAGACACACAGACATATGAACAGGAAAGCTGGACTCAGGCAGGTTGGGTTCTCTGAGGGAGAAGCCGAAGCGCCCTGGTAACTCCACATGCAGCTGGACCAGAGCTATCACACACTGCTGAGCTCAGTGGCTGTCTTAGGTTTCTCTGTAGGTGCCCTTCCTAGAGGGGAGCAGTCTTCAGGGAGAAAGCACATACATACTATCAGCTTTCGCTCTCAGACCAGAGGAAAGCTTTGTCATCCCTCCAAGTTTACCCATGAAAGGCTCCAGCCATCCCACGAGCCTGAGACTTGACTGTCCTTGACAGGTCACGCCCAAATCAACAATACACATTTCCCTACAGATGGTCTTCACCTGCCAGCCTTGGGGTTACATGTGCATACCGCCGTACCTGACTGTTTTACGTGAGGACTACGGACTGAACTCAGCAACTTGCCTGGCAAGTCCTTTCCTGACTGAAGTGTCTCCCCAGCCCAGTTTGGTTTTTGTTGTTGTCTTTGAGTACTGGGACTTGAACCCAGGTCTCAGCATCTACTACATCCTCAACCCTGCTTTTTCTTTTTTTTTCTTTTTTCTTTTTCTTTTCTTTTTTTTTTTGAGACTGGGTTTCTCTGTGTAGCCCTGGCTGTCCTGGAATTCACTGTGTAGACCAGGCTGGCCTCGAACTCAGAAATCCTCCTGCCTCTGCCTCCCAAGTGCTGGGTTTAAAGGCGTGCGCCACCCCTGCCCGGCATCAACCCTGCTTTTTCAAAGACAGCATCTCAGCTATACTATGTAGCCCTGGCTAGGCTGGAACTCACAAGAGATCTGCCTTCAGTGTGCTGGGATTAAAGCTTTATACTACCATACATGGCCTTACAAACCGAGGGGCTGGGGCATCATTTAAATCTTGAAGAGTCCCACAGAAAATCAGTCCCTAGTCCATTCACAAACTGATCCGTTCGTTTATTACTCTCCTGAATGTGATGATTTTGCTCAGTGAGATGAAATGTAGTTTCTGCCCCTGGTGATGGAGACTCTCTTAGTTTGTTTTCTATTGCTGTGATAAAACACTTGGGGAAGAGAGGGTTTGTTTCATCTTATATCTTAGGAAGGAAGGCCAGGGCAGGAATTTCATGCAGGAACTTAAGTTTGCTGGCTTGCTCCTCCTGGCTTGTTCAGCTATCTTTCTTGTACAATTGAGGACCACCTTCCCAGGGTGGCACCGCTCACAATGGGCTGGGCCTACTCCTAGTAACTATTAATGAAGAAAACGCTCCTATAAACTTGCCTGCGGGCCAGTCTAATGGAAGCATTTTCTCAAACAATCTTCCTTCTTTTCAGCCGACTCTAACTTTCATCAAGTTGACAAAAACTAACAAGCTGAGAGATGACTGAAACAATATAGAGTTAAGGCCTGTGTGGTAGCATCCGCCTCTCGTCTCGGTGCTTGAGAGGCTGAGAAAAAAGGATTGTGAACTCAAGGCCAGCCTAGACTATGAAACAAGACTTTGTCTCAAAACAAGAACAAAGATCCTTTCCACAAGAGCCTACCTCATGTACTGCTGCTGTGTCTAATTATTCCTGAGGAGTTTCAGGATTTATGTTTGTTTGTTTGGTTTTAGGTTTGTTTGTTTTTTTTTTTGAGACAGGGTCTCTCTACATAGCCCTGGCTGTCCTGGAACTCAATATATAGACCAAGATGACCTCGAACTCCCCGAGGTCCTTACAGCTGTGTGGATCCCAGAGTCACATGTAAGCTGGTGGAGGGATGAAGTTCTGTAACGCGCAGCGCTCAGCGGAGGATCATCGGAAAGGTCAAGGAGCGGTGGTAGAGCACGCCGTTAATCCCAGAATTTGGGAGGTAGAGGCAGGTGGATCTCTGTGAGTTCGAGGCCAGCCTGGTGGTCAACAGAGTGGCCAGGGCTACACAGAGAAATCCTGTTTCTAAAAAAAAAAAAACAAAAAAACAAATGAACAAAAAAATCAACAACAAACAAAGATGCAAACTGATCACAATAACAAGTTTCCCAAATTTCAAATTTAGCAACTTAAAACATACCTCACATAATTTTTGAGTCAGAGGTTGGGGGTACCACGCCTCAAACTTCTTCATGAGGGAGGGTTGTGAGCTGTCTGCTAGTGTGACAAACATCAAAGACAACAGTTTGAGAAACGGAACACTGGATTCTGGCTCCTGGCTTCGGAGGCCTGTCTGGGGTCGTTGGCTCCTTTGCCTCTAGAGCCCCTGAGGCAGAGGGTGTCATGGTGAGGAGGAAAGCTACTTATGGCCTCCAGGAGGCAGAGAGCAAGGAAAACAGCAAAAGACAGAGCACAGGCCCCTCTAGCACTGGGCCATAATTCAAGTTGGTAGGGTGTTTTCCTCATCTGCAGGAAACCCTGGGTTGAGGTGTTCAAGGTCATCCTCAGCAATATAGTGAGTTCAAGGCCAGCCTGGGATACAGAAAGACCTGTGTCTATAGAAAAACAGCACAGAGGTAGGAAGGAAGGACAAACCTCCCATGACCTACTTCTCCAACAAGGGCCATCTTCTTCTGATACTCCTTTCAGCCACGATCCTAGCTTGGATCCCTCATGCTTTGGTCATATCTCGAAGCCCTACTTCTGAGTACTGCCACGTCGAGGACCAAGCCTTCACGGTAGGTTTGTGGTACATTTCATGTTCAAACCACAGGATTATAGGCAAAACCTTGGTGGGCACAGTCATCTACAGGATTAGCTGAAGAAAGAGGATCCAGTACTAAAAATCCCATTCCCAAGGGCACAGTGGGAGACTCCTGGGCTTTCCTAGGGGCATCTACATAGGTTGGCCTGACAAAGGCAAGCTAGTTTTCAGTAGAGAGACACAGTGTGATCCAAGAAAGAGCAAGGGTAAACGACTTACGACTACCCCAGATGTTACCCACTCTCGTTTCCACAGAATCCTACCTGGTGTCGGGGAGCTATGCATACAGGAGTAAGGATCATTGAAGGCCTCCATCTTGGAGACAGGTCCCAGGGAATCTTTTTCATTGTTTTGAGCCTGGTCTAGAACACTGTATATATAGACCAGGCTGCCCTCAAACTCACAGAGATTCTCCTGCGTACTGAGATTTTTTTTTTTGTTGTTTTTGTTTTTCGAGACAGGGTTTCTCTGTATAGCCCTGGCTGTCCTGGATCTCGCTCTGTAGACCAGGCTGGCCTCGAACTCAGAAATCCGCCTGCCTCTGCCTCCCAAGTGCTAGGATTAAAGGCGTGCGCCACCACCGCCCGGCCGCATACTGAGATTTAAGGCATGTGCCACCACACCAGGCCCAGGTTTTTGATCCTTTTGCATGGCTACTGAAATCAAACTTTTCAGAAGAGCCCAGTGGAGTCGTTTTTCTAGACAGTCTAATCCCATGATGGGGGGAATTGGATTCCGTTGTGCATTAGCATCTGCTACTTCGTTAGGATCCCAGTCCTCCAGTCGGGACTTCCAGACACTTCACAGAGTATCCCTCAGTTCAGCTTTGCTCACTTCGTAGAGACACGCCTGCTCTCCGTGTGCTCATATTCTGGTGGAAACAAACTTCAAGAACAAATACGATAATGGAGGCAGGAAAGATTGGAGAGAACACTATCTATGGAGGGCAGGGATAGCAAGCCACGGCTATCGGTTTATCAGGCTCTGCCTTTGTAATTGTGTTTTGCTCTTCTCCAGCCGCGCCCAGATGTTTGTGCTGCGTGGCTGCTTTCACCATGAGAGTAGACATGGGCTTTGCTACTGGACTTTGTGTGGCGTGTCAGTCCGCAGTATGGACCATCTGATTCCATCTCTGAAAATACCAGCCAATCTAAGCTTTGCTTCTGACCGGGAAGGGTGAGCAAGGCGCGGCTGGTGGCTGTAATTCCGACACACAAAGGCTGAGGTTGAGGAGCTGGGCCTCTGAAGGCCAGCCTGGGCTAAATGACAAGACCCTTGATGGAAAACAAAGCAAAAGCAGACAGTAATTAATTCAAAGCCAAGGGAAGGTTTGAGATGAGGTGGAGAGAGCGATAAGGTGGGACAGAGAGGCGCATGAGCGAGGTAGAGAGGAGGAGCCTGTAGGCTGGTTCTTGCTACCCAAGCCTGAGGAGCTGAGTTCAGTGGCTAGAACTGATCCTAAAAGATTGTCCTCCGGCCCCCTCCCCACACAGTTTCATATGCACCCCAATACACATCATACACAATAGCAATTTTTTTTTGTTTTTTTTTTGGTTTTTCGAGACAGGGTTTCTCTGTGTAGCCCTGGCTGTCCTGGAACTCACTTTGTAGACCAGGCTGGCCTCGAACTCAGAAATCCTCCTGCCTCTGCCTCCCAAGTGCTGGGATTAAAGGCGTGCGCCACCATCGCCCGGCCACAATAGCAATTTTTAAGTTAAAACAAAATGTATTGTGTGTGCACACATTTGTGTGTGCACCTAGGTCAGTATTTGGAGGTCAGAGGACAAATTGTAGAAACTGGTTCTCTCTTCCCATCATGTTCTAGGGATTGAACTTAGAACTTAATGTCATCAGGCCTGGCAACAGGGGCCTTCTACCCTCTAAGTCATCTCTCTGATTTATACACACACACACACACACATATTTTTGAGGCAGGGTTTCTCTGTGTAGCCCTGCCTGTTCAGGAACTCGCTCTGTAGACCAGGCTGGCCCCAAACTCACAGAGATCCGCCTGCCTCTGCCTCCCAAGCGCTGGGATTAAAGCCATCTGGGGCAAGTTGGTCACCATTATATAGTGGTCTCTGAGCCCCATCAGCAGTGGTATAAGGAGGGCACCCCCATTTCATGGCAGGAGTACAGGCTTTGAGACTAGATGGCTAGGTCTGAGACCTAGCAACAGGTAGGGCTGGGTAGTGGTGGTGTACTCCTTTAATCTCTGCACTTAGGAGGGGATCTCCATGAGTTCCTAGCCAGCCTGGTCTACAGATTGAGTTCCTGAACAGGTGGGGATATGCAGAGAAACCCTCTCAAAACACAAAAATAAAATAAATAAAAATAAATAAAAGACAAAAATAAAAGAAAGGAAGAAAGAAAGAAAGAGGAAATAAAGAGGGACTTGAGTGAGGTGTGCAGAGTTGGGAGAACAACCACTCCAAGTCTTCCCATCCTGAGGGCGTCCAAGTGTCCCCTCTCCTCTTTCCCACTCCTGTCTTCAGCACCCACTCCAGAAGAGTCCTCAGAGCCCTGACACTAAATCCTGACTGCACCTGAGGCGAAAAGCCTCACAAAGGGCAAAACAGCACCATGGAAGGAGGCCGAGCCTCCAATTAGCCAGGGATGGATCCAGCAGCCTGCTGCACAGGGCTATTGCCTTCCAGGTCTTGTGAGACGTGAATGGCTTTTTTATAGTAAAAATACATTAGTAAAATCAAGATTTTTTTTTTTACCTTAAAATTGGATTTGAGTCTTAGCTATTCTGTTTAATACTACTATGAGTTTGGTTAAGTTGTTTAATGTCTATTTACCTGAATTTTCTACAAATCTAAAGTAGGGCATTATATACTTTATAGTGCTTGTTTATTGTCAAGGAACTGTGTTAGATTGGAATAACGGATAATCAGTCTCATCTACCTATCTCTCTCTATCTATCTATCTATCTATCTATCTATCTATCTATCTATCACCTACAATCAATCAATCTATCTATCTATCTATCTATCTATCTATCACCTACAATCTATCTATCTATCTATCTGTTTATCTATCTATCTCTGTATCAACTATCCACCCATCCACCCATCGACTCATTACGCTAAGGATAGCTTGCTAATCATGTGGTCTATCATTTAGTTACACTTCCTCTCCAAATACTGAATTCTGTTCTCTTCCCTTGAGCCAGGGTGTCATCTACCCCAGCTTCAAGCCTGAGGTGTTGCTGAGAATAACCTCGAACTTTTGGTCATCCTATTGCTGCTTCATAAATAGCCAGGGTTTTTTTTATCCTTTGGAATTTTGTTTTGTTTTGAGACAGGGTGACATGTAGGCCAGGTTGACCTCTAGAGCTCACTATGTAGTGAGGGGAATCTTGAACTCTTGACTCTCACACTTCTGTGTGCTGGAATTACAGCTAGGTAACAAAAGTTTTATGACTTTAAAATTCTTTAAATGCATATACATTAGTTGTTATAGAAAACTCCACAGGCAGATCTCTGAGTATGAGGCCAACCTGGTCTACAGAGAAAGTTCCAGGATGGGAAGGGCTACACAGAGAAACCCGGTCTTGAAAAAAACAAAAAAGAAGAAAGAATGAGCTTTTGGTGAATAAAGTCACTTGCTCTGCAAGCATGAGGACATGAGTTTGAACACCCGAAACCCATGTAAAATCAGGAGGCATACATAGATAGCATCTGCAATCCCAGAGCTCCTAGAAGGAGATGAGGAGTGGAAACAGGAATCTCCAGAAATTCAGGACACCAGTACAAGCTCCTGTTACTCTTCCAGAGGACCCAAGTTTGGCTTCTAACACCCACAGTGGAGGCTAATAAGTGCCTGTAGCTCCATCTCCAGGGGACCCAACACCCTTGTCTGGCTTCTTTGGGTACCTGCACACACACACACACACACACACACACACACACACACACACGAATAAAAATAAAAACTGTAAAAGGACATCTGAGCTAGTCCCCTGTCCTCCACAGGTACACCATGGCACATGTGCACTGACATTCAAACATACACAGAAAAAGTAACCCCTAAGCCAAGCGCCGTGGCTCGTGCCTGCCGTGTCAGCACTCGGAAAGCTGGAGCGTCATGGGTTCAAGGCCAACCTGGGATATAAGAGACTCTGTCTCCCAAAACCAAATCAAAACATAAAAAAAAAAAAGAGCCCTTTTAGCAGGTATGAGGTCATCCTAGGCTATGCTGAGTCGCAGGAGATTGCTTCAAAGAATAAAACGAAAAGCCCTCCATTTCCTATCAAAAAGTAAAAACAAAACAAAACAAAACAAAAAAAACCCCTAAACTGCTTTTGGAAGGCTTGCTGTAATCTATAAGAATTCCTCCAGGTTTCTGAGTTACTTACACTTTGTTTTCTTTCTTTTTTTTTTTTATTTTTATTTTTATTTTTTTTGGTTTTTCGAGACAGGGTTTCTCTGTGTAGCCCTGGCTGTCCTGGAACTCACTTTGTAGACCAGGCTGGCCTTGAACTCAGAAATCCTCCTGCCTCTGCCTCCCAAGTGCTGGGATTAAAGGCGTGCGCCACCACCGCCCGGCTCTTAGACTTTGTTTTCATAGAGCCAGAAAGACCAGTGGTTTGAAATTGGAAATCAAGTTAAAGGAATTAAAAAGAAGAATTTAAAACAAAGGTCTTAAACTCCTGCCAATCCTCCTCCATCATCCTCACTAGGGCTGGGATTACAGGTGTGAACCACCACTGTGCCTGGCCAGAAGAGAGCCTTGCGAGTCTTACATATGTGTGGGGCATCTCTATAATCCGTAGCGCTGGTAAGCAGGAAACAGAGACAGGCAGGTCTCTGGCACTCTGGCCAGTCAGTCCAGCTGACTGGTGAGCTGGACTATCCATGAGAGACCCTGTCTCAAAAACTAAGGCGCAGAGTGATCTAAGAAGTCATCCAATAAGAACTCCAGACCTCGACAGGCAGTGGTGGCGCACTCCTTTAATCCCAGCACTTGGGAGGCAGAGGCAGGTGGATTTCTGAGTTTGAGGCCAGCCTGGTCTACAGAGTGAGTTCCAGAACAACCAGGGCTACACAGAGAAGCCCTGTCTCAAAAAAACAACAACAACAAAAATAACCCCAGGCCTCTGCCCATCTCCCATGCACTTCCGCGTGCACACACACAGACGTGCTTTGTATCCACATTCGGGGCCAGGGAAATGGTTCAGTAGGTAAATGTATAGGAGGTCTTGATCCCCAGCACCGTGTAAAAGGTGGGCACATGCATACTCAGATGGATCCCAGAAGCTCACTGGCTTGTCAACAAACCCAAAAGGATGAGCTCCAGGTTCGGTGAGAAACCCTAGTTCAAAAAAGAAGTAGGGTGGGGGCTGGAGAGATGGCTCAGCAGTTAAGAACACTGGATGCTTTTCCAGAGGACCTGTGACTGCATCCCAGCACCCACTACAGGAGGCTCAAAGCCATCTGGAGCTCCAGGGTGTGTGACACTCTTCTGCTGTCCCTGGGCACATGCACGCACATGTACATACACGCACAGTCCCAGCACTCAAGAGGCAGAGACACAGGGATCTCTGAGTTTGAGGCCAGCCTGATCTACAGATAGAGTTTTAGGACAGCTAAAGCTACCCTTAGAGACCCTGTCTCAAAAAAAAAAAACAAAAACAAACCCAGAAAACAAAACAAACATAACTCCTGTCAATTACGTGTACTGAATCCTTCCTCGCCTGGCAGTGGTGGCGCACACCTTTAATCCCAGCACTTGGGAGGCAGAGGCAGGCAGGTTTCTGAGATTGAGGCCAGCCTGGTCTACAGAGTGAGTTCCAGGACAGCCAGGGCTACACAGAGAAACCCTGTCTTGAAAACAAACAAACAAACAAAAGAATCCTTCCTCACTCCCTAACATTTAGCCTTTATGTTCTCTTGTCCTGTTAAACCGTAACCATGTGCACATTTGTTTACGTATAACATGTTATTGGCTAGAATTTAAAATTATTTAAATTTTATATTAAATGACATTTTAATTCATTTTCATTCATAATTATTTTTCTAGTTCTGTAATGGATTTTCTTTTATTTTGATGGGGGATAAGTCCGTAAAATATATTTGACACTGAATGTGTAAAATTGTAAAATTTAATGTGAGTCTCCAGAGCGTCTATTCCTGTTCTTTTATTGTTGTTTGTTTGTTTCTTTGAGACTATCTCTCTACATTCCCCTGGCCTTAAACGCACAGAGATCTGCCTGCCTCTGCTTCCAGTGTGCTGAGACCAAAGGCATGTGCTACCATACCCAGCTCCAGGTGAGGTCTTGTTTGGTCTTTGGTTTGTTTGTTTGTTTGCCCTGGCTGGCCTCTAGAGTGCTGGGATTAAAGGCCACCAGACCCAGCTCCAGCTGGGGTTTTGTTTGTTTGTTTTTTAGGAATTATATAATATTATCAGTACATTAGCTGTCTTCAGACACCAGAAGAGGGCGTCGGATCTCATTACAGATGGTTGTGAGCCACTGTGTGGTTGCTGGGAATTGAACTCAGGACCTCTGGAAAAGCAGAAGGTGCTCTTAACTGCTGAGCCATTTCTCCAGCCTTCCAGCTGAGTTCTTAAGCTGCTGTTTCTATATACTGTAAATACTTTTAGAAATAACTTTCATGACTGGCCAGTGGTGGTACACACCTTTAATCCCAGCACTTGGGAGGCAGAGGCAGGCTCATCTCTGAGTTTGAGGCCAGCCTGGTCTACAGAGTGAGTTCCAAGACTTCCAGGGCTATACAGAGAAACTTTCAAAACAAAAACAAAAACAGAAACAAAAAACAGAGAAAGAAATAGCTTTTATGGGTCTCCAGGTTGACTCAGCCAGTAAAAGAGCTTGCTGTACAACTTGATACCCAGAGTTTGATTCATGGGACCCACTGGAAGGAGAAAAACTATTCTAAAAGTCGTCCTCTAGGTCAGCCAGTGAATTTCAGCACTTGGGAGACAGGCCGATCTCTGAGTTTGAGGCTAGCTTGGTTTACATAGTGAGTTTCAGGGCAGTCAGAATTAGGTAGAGAGACCCTATTTAAAAAACAAACAAACAACTTATTTAGTGTGTAAGGAGGCCAGAGGACAACTTGCAGGAGTCAACTCTCTCCCTCTACCATGTGGGGCCCAGGTATTGAACTTGGGCACTCATGCTTGGTGCCTACAGAGCTGTCTTACATGCATGCATTTTTTTCTCTTTCTTTCTTTCTTTCTTTCTTTCTTTCTTTCTTTCTTTCTTTCTTTCTTTCTTTCTTTCTTTCTTCTTCTTCTTCTTCTTCTTCTTCTTCTTCTTCTTCTTCTTCTTCTTCTTCTTCTTCTTCTTCTTTGTATTTTGTTTGTTTTGTTTTGTTTTGTTTGAGACAGGGTTTTGCTGTGTAGCCCTGGCTGTCCTGGAACTTACTCTGTAGACCAGGCTGGCCTTGAACTCAGAAATCCACCTGCCTCTGCTTCCCAAGTGCTGGGATTAAAGGCGTGCACCACCACTGCCCAGCTACGATTTTTCAAACAAATATAAAAGAATGGCAGTGAGCGCTTGAGTTTCAATTCAACTGTCCTTCCCAGGAGCAAGACCATGAAGTGGAGACACAGGTTACTACGGAAGTTTGGTGCAGTGGATAATAATAATAACCTATAAAGGTTGTTTGTTGGCATGCCCCCACGTCACCTCACAGAGGGTCACAGATGCAAGCTCCAGCATCTGGGGACATGTCATTGGTAGACACAGCTGTCTTTGGGATGACCTTCAGTTCAGATGTGCTTCATGACAAAAACATTGGAGAGCTTCCTCCATGAGAAAAGAACATCTCGACTTAAGGGAACAGAAAATCTTGTTCCCTTTGCTCTGCACCATGGGTAGTCTCTTTAGAGTCCCTTTGCGCTTTTTAAAAATAGACATAACTTATGCATACTGATGTCCAAACACACCACTATAGTGGCATTAGCAACAGGATCAACCCAGGTGGAAACAAGCCTTGAGAGATGGTTAGCTTCCCCGCTCCCTGAAGAGCGAGCCCACGGGGGAAATGAAAGTGAGGTGATTAGAGGCGAGAACTGGAAGCCAAGAGAATCAGGAAGAGAGCGTCCAGTGGTGGAGTTCCCCTGAGCCCCGCGTGCATTTGCACGAGTGCGAGCACGCGCGCGCGCACACACACACACACACACACACACACACACACGCACACACACGCTTCTTCCTCCCCCTCTTGGTCCTTTGCAGGCACCTGGGACCTCATCCTAAGGCAGCACACCCTTGACCTCTCCTGGTGACACTCTGTCCTGGGTCACACCTTGATTGCCAGAGAACTATGGAAGAGCAGGGGTCTTGGATGAAGAGAGAGCTTGACCCACTGTCCACTACTTCAAGAAATGGGCATAAGGTGGCAGCAGTGGCAGTGCCCATGTGCCTGGAGGAAGCTTGGCCAAGGGCCAGCTACGCTTGAGCTCTTAAACCCCAGGGAGAAGATGGCAAAAGGAGACTCAGTGGAAGGCTCCATCGTCAGCCTACGTAGAAATGGAAAGGGGACGCTCTCCAGCATAAATTGTGTGTTCCCGTTTATATGACATGTCTGTGAGAAGCAACTCCATAGACAGGAAGTAGAACTGTAGCCTAGGATCTTGAGCTGTGTAAAATGCTGAAAATACAGGGTTTCTTTGCACAGTGATGAAATGTTCTAAAACTCTGGATAGGACTAGATTTTTTTTTAAAGATTGTATTTTCATTATTTTTTAATTCTGTGTGTTTGTGTGCCTGCGCATGGGCATGTGCAGATGGCCCAGGAGGCCAAGGAATATGGCATCTCCTGAAGCTGGAGTTACAGGTGGTGTGAACCACCTAATGTGGGTGCTGGGAACTGAACTCAGGTCCTCCAGAACAGTGCGTGCTCTTAACTGCTGAGCCATCTCTCCAGCCTGTGATGGTAATTATATCTCAATGTTGTTATTTAAAATAAAAATAAAGGCCAGAAAGACAGCTCCGTATGTAAGTCACTTCCTGAGAAGTATACTCCCTGGGACAGAGACAGTGAAAAGATGAGTCCTACAATTTGTCTGACGACCCCAAGACCTGTACCTGGACACTTGCATGTCTTCATGCACGATCAAATAAATAACTAAATGTGACAAATAAGTAAAGAAAAACCAGCTACAGCAGTGCGCATCTGCAATCTCAGCACTTGGCAGCCCTACATAAGAGAATCGCTGCAAGGGTGAAGCTAGCCTGGGCTACATAATGATTCTGAAGCCAGTTGCTCATATATAATCCAACCGAGTGTTTTGGAAGTGGAGGTCCAAGGATCGTGGGTTTCGGGCTTGGGCTGGAGAGATGGCTCAGCAGTTAACAGTGCTTCCCGTTCTTCTAGAGGACCAGAGTTTGATTCTCAACACCCATATCAGACTGCTCATGACTGTAACTCCAGGAACCTGATGTTCTGGCCTTCTTAGGCACACACACACACACACACACACACACACACACACACACACACACACACACATGCTTCTTCCTCCCCCTCTTGGTATTCACTCAAGAAAAAAATAATAAAAATAAATCTTTAAAAAAAAAGGTTTTAGGTCTGGGCTGGGGAGATGGCTCTGTGGATACGACCACTTATCCATCAGCCTGATGACTTGTGCTCCATCTCTGAACCTTCACAGAAAATACTCTGCATGGTCTAATCTCAGTACATCTGCAGGAAGGAGAGCGACCTCCTGGAACCTCATGGGCAAGCGAGCCTGGAGTAGCAGTGCAGCAGAAGGACGACCGTCCCTCACCGCGGTAGGTCTCCCAAGAATCCTTTGACATCTACATGCACACAGTGGCTCTCTCTCTCTCTCTCTCTCTCTCTCTCTCTCTCTCTCTCTCTCACACACACACACACACACACACACACACACACACACACACACGACAATACTAGCAACACATAGAAAAGTATACTGATACTATTGTAAAATTTATTCTCTATTTTTTTAAATGTGTATAAAACAAACAAACAAATAAAAATCCCAGGACTTAGAAGTTTTAAGAAATTAGAGTTTTTGCTGGGCATGGTGGTGGGCACCTAAGTCTCAGTACTTGAGAGGCTTAAACAGGATAATTGTTGAGAGCTCAAGGCCCAACTACAGAGAGTCTGCGTCAAAACACCAAAGGAGACAGACAGACAGACACAGACAAGATGGGCAGGCAGGCAGATACAGAGAGAGATGGAGAAGAATATGGCTTATTTCTTACTATTGTTATTTTTGAATACATTTTTTGCTTGTAGAACAGGGCTATCTGTGTCAATCAAATGACTGTGTAAGCAGTAGAGACAATATGACTCATACATAATAGCTCTATTATTGCCTTATTTGTGGGAGATGGATACTCTACACTATTTTCCTTTCCATAACTACCTTATTCCATAATTATCTTTTATTTTATTTTATTTTATTTTGGTACTAAGATTTGAACCTAAAGTCATGAGCATATTTTTTTCCTAGATCTTCTCCCTGTTAATATTTCAGTGGTATGGAAGTTTCTTTGAGGGGAAGGTGGAGTATGTAACTTCATAGTAGAGTGTTTCCCTAATATGCATGAGGCCCTGGGTTTAGTTACTAGCAAAAAACCATATATTTTGGTTTTTTTTTTTCATCCATTTGAAGAAGGCTTTGCTATGTAGAGCTCCAGGAGTATCCATAAAGAATATTTTCCCTGTTGTTCGAATCCTTTTGTTTATGTGCATATTCCTGTGAGAGGGTGTTTGTTTGGGGGGAGGGGTCCTTTGTGGAGGTCAGAAGAAAAATCAGGATAGGTCTTAAACCTTCCCCTTGTTTAAGATAGGATCTCTAGTTTGCTGTTGTAGATATACCAGGCTAGCATGCCCGTGAGCTTTTGGAGATTGTCCTGCCTCTGCCTCCCATCTCTCCACATGTGTGCCTGGAGTGTAGATGTTGTGCCCCCCCCCCCCCCCACATTCTGGGACTCTGAATTCAGGTTCTTACCCCTGCATGGCAGGTGTTTCGCCCACCCAAAAATCTCTCTAGTCCATTCCTGGTTTTGTTTTTTGTTTTGTTTGAAACACTGTCTTACATTGTAGCTAAGGATAACTTGAAAAACTTACTATGTAGCCCAGGCTGGTGTCAAACTCCTGGCAATCCTCCAGACCTGGTGAAGGCTGACAGAACAGTTGGGTTTGAAACAGGGGGCTCTTTATGTAGTCCTCAGTGTCCTTGAACACTCCGTATGTAGATCAGGCAGTCCTTGAACTCATGAATGCTGGGATGAAAGTGCTTCTTACGTTTCTCAATATGTTTTCCTCTTGTTTTTAGAGTCTCTTTGTGTTTCTTCTCCTTTATGGTAAGTAGGGGAAGCGTTGAGAGGAGGCAGTTTGGAAAACCAAGCTTTAGAATGAGCTGCTACTCAGTAGGCTCTGGCTGGCCTCCTCCCCGGTAGAAGAGGAGCTATTGGCACTTGAAATGGCTGATGATGTCACAAGCACAGGGCTGTCACCATAGTGACATCACAGGACACTGCTGCTTCCAACCATGGCTCTGAGAGGCACATGCAGGCATCTTGTCCTCTCTTACCTACCCAGCCAGCCTTCTCTGCGACAGAGACAAATGGAAGAGCCTGCCCAATTTGTTTGTTCTCTTTTTGTCTTTTTTATTCCCCCCCCCCAATTTTGTTGCTTCTCTAGTCTCTGGAAGGAAATGCCTGCTGCAAATCCTCACTGTTACCAGCAAGATCTGTTGCATCATGTCAGTAGAGTCAGTTTGTTAGGTTTCAATCTAAACAAACAACACACCTACTTTTGAAAATTTAACCTTTTCCCAACACCTATCATTGGGAGCTCAGAATTACCTATATGTAGACATGGAGAATTAAGGAGTAGTTTCCTTCTCTCTCTCTCTGTGTGTGTGTGTGTGTGTGTGTGTGTGTGTGTGTGTGTGTGTGTGTTGGGTAGGCGCCTGTGTAGGCCAAGATCAAGGGTCAGATTATCATCCTCTGCTCTCTACCTTGTTTTGCGTACATGTATGTTATATGTGAGAACCACATGCCTGATGCCGGGGAAGTCAAAAGAGAGAGTCAGGTCAGGTCCTCTAGAACTTGATTTTATATAAATATATATATATATCTATAAATACACATGGTTCTGAGCCACCATGTGGGTACTGGGAACCGAACCCAGGTCCTCTGAAAGAGCAGCCAGTGCTCCAAACCACTCAGCCACCCTTCTAGCACCATCCTACTTTTGGAGACAGGGTCTCTGACTAAACCTAGACCTCAGGATTCATCTAAACTGTCAGAGCAGGGCGACCCAGGAGTCCGTGTCTCCCCCTCCCTGGTGGATTGCAGGAGCACAGCTTTTTATGTGGAAGCTGGAACCTGAAGTCAGGACTTTATACTTGCACAGCACACACCTTACCTACTACTTTCCTGGCCATTGCTTTGTTTTGTTTCAAGACCTGGAGTGTAGCTATGTAGCCCAGGATGGTCTGGAATTTATTATAGAGACCAGGTTGGCCTGGAACTTTCAGGAATATGTCCTCCTGAGTGCTGGGACAACTGTATTTGTTTTCTTTTTATTTATTCACTTTACATCTCCCTAGCTGTTCCCCCACCTGTTCCTTGCCTCCTGCAGTCTTTCCCCCTTCCCCTCTCCCCCTCTCCTTCTCCTCTGACAGTGGAGGCCTCCCCTAGGTACCCTCTTACCATGGCACATCAAGTCTCCAAAGGGTTAGGTGCTTCTTCTCCCACCAAGGCCAGACAAGAGAGTTAGGGGAATGCATTCCATAGGCAGGCCAGCTATAGGGACAGCCCCCACTCCAGTTGTTTGGACCCACATGGAGACTGATCTGTACATCTGCTACATATGTGCAGGGGCCAAGGTCCAGCCTGTGTATGCTCTTTGGTTGGTGGTTCTGTCTCTGAGAGCACCAGGGGTCCAGGTTAGTTGACTTCGTTGGTCTTCCTGTGGAGTTCCTATCCCCTTTTTGAAGGCTCTCTATCCTTCCCCTAACTCTTCCATAAGAGTTCCCAAGCTTCACCCAGTGTTTGGCTGTGGATCTTTGCATCTGTCTGAGTTAGCTGCTGGGTGGAGCCTCTCAGAGAACAGACATGCTAGGTTGATGTCTGCAAGCATAACAGAGTATTATTAATAGTGTCAGGGATTGGTACTTGCCTATGGGACGGGTTTCTAGTTGGGCCAGTTACTTCCTTGGACAATCCTTCAGTTTCTGCTCCATTCCCTGTGCTTACATTTCTTGTAGACAAAACAAATTTGGGTTTGAAAGTTTTGTGGGTGGTTGGAATCCCTATCGCTACATGGGGTTCCCTGCCCTGGCTACATGAGGTATCTTCTTCAGGTTCCATATCCCTACTGCTGTGACTCTCAGCTGAGGTCACCCTCATTGATTCTTGGGAACCTCCTCTAGCCCAGGTCTCTGGCAAGTCCCAGAGGTGCCTCACACCCCCTACCCCTGCCAGCAGTTGATTTCCATTCATTTTCATGGTCATCTGGCCATCTCCCCTGTCTCTCCCCATATCTGGTATCCAAACCCTCCCTACTCGCCTCCCCACCCTTTCCTACCCAGTTCCCTTCCTCCATCTGCCTCCTATGAGTGTTTTATTCCCCCTTCTCAGTGAGATTCAAGCATTCTTGCTTGGGCCTTCCTTCTTGTTTAGCTTATTTGGGTCTGTGGAGGGTGGCGTGCGTATCCTGTATTTTATGGCTAATATCCACTTATAAGTGAGTATATACCATTCATGTCCTTTTGGGACTGGGTTACCTCACTCAGCCTGATATTCTCAAGTTCCATCCATTTGCCTGCAAAATTCATGATGTCTTTGTTTCTAATAACTGAATAGTATTCCACTATGTAGATGTACCACCTTTTCTTTATCCATTCTTCAGTTGAGGGACACCCAGGTTGTGTCCAGTTTCTGGCTATTACAAGTAAAGCTGCTATGAACATAGTAGAGCAAGTGTCCCTGTGGTCTAGTGGGGCATTGTTTGGGTGTACGCCCAGGAATGGTATAGCTGGGTCTTGAGGTAGGTAGAACTAGTCCCAGTTTTCTGAGAAACCATCAAATTGATTTCCAAAGTGGTTGTACAAGTTTGCATTCCCTCCAGCAATGGAGGAGGCTTCCCTTACCGCACATCCTCCACAGCATGTGCTATCACTAGAGTTTTGGGTCTTACCTCTTCTGACAGGTGTAAGAATCTCAGGGACATTTTGATTTGCATTTCCCTGATGACTAGACTAAGGATGTTGAACATTTTAAGTGTTTCTCAGCCATTCGAGATTCCTCTGTTGTGAATTCTTGGTTTAGCTCTGTACCTCATTTTTTAATTGGCATATTTAGGTTGTTGGTGTCTAAATTCTTGAATTCTTTCTAAATCTGGATATTTGTGCTCTGTCAGATGCAGGGTTGGTGAAGATCCTTTCCCAATCTGCAGGCTGCCCTTTTGTCCTAATGACACTGTCCTTTGCCTTACAGAAGCTTTTCAGTTTCATGAGGTCCCATTTATCAATTGTTGATCTTAGAGCCTAAGCCATTGGTGTCCTGTTCAGGAACTTGATTCCTGAAGTTCAAGGTTACCCCCCACTTTCTGTTCTATTTAATTTAGTGTATCTGGTTTTATGTTGAGATCTTTTGGTCCACTGGGACTTGAGTTTTGTGCAGGGCTATAGATATGGGTCTATTTGTATTCTTCTTAAACCATAAACAAGCATAATGCGACTGACTGGCAAACACTTGGCATTTAGGTAAACACTATTCCAATCTGTACAAATACTGTAATGAACAACAGGCTTTCCTGACATTGTTTTTAAGGAAAAAAAAAATTAAGGAGAAACTTCTGTTAAACACGTATTTGCAAATTGAAGAAGACAACAAAGGATTTTATACATCTGTCTCTTTATCATCTATTTATCAGAACCTACCTTACATTAGGTTCTCTGATTAAGTGTTCTGCTTTGTGTAGATGCTAGGGGAGGTGCTTATAAAAAAGGCTGACTCCAGGAGCTAGCAGCAAGAGAGGGGCAGCTGCAGGCCGTCTCAGAGTGAGGAAGAGCTGGCTGTTGATCTGAGAGGGACTTCCCAGGTCACTAATTTTGAAACACACCCTTAAACTCTGGTCTTTCAACGGACGGGCTTGAAAGTTTGGAAGACTCTCGTCTGTTTCTCCATCGAACACCAGGCTCGCTCTCTAGCAGTTAAGTGAACTTCATGGCAGCTGTCTCTCTCTCCCCTCGTCTGTCCAATTAAGGGCATCATTTCATTTGGTATATCTTAACCATCCATTTTCTCAGACAGTTGTTTCTGTTGTTAGTCACAGAGAGCAAAGACCTCGGGTCAGGTGTGGTAGCACAATCCTTTAATTTCATCACGGGAGAGGCAGAAGCTGGTGGATCTCTGCGAGTTCAAGGCCAGCCTGGTCTATAAAACCAGTCTAGGACAGCCAGGGCTTGTTGCATAGAGCAAACTTGTCTTGAAAAGCCACCACCACCAACAAAAACAAGACCAAAAGACCAGAGACCATTCTAAACTCAGTTATCCAGAAAAGTGGAACAAATATCTCCTAATTCCACATAGCTGCTGCTGCTGGTGGTGGTGGTGAAGTTTCAAATTAACCAGGAATTCTTAGCGTGATCCCTAGCACGGTAGGGCCTGCTCTGTGCGGAAGCCGGACCCTTAGGATCAGAACCCTCAAGAGTAGGACCATCAGGGGCTGGACCCTGTGGCATGAACACCACGTGGGGAACATTTTTGTGCCACTATGTCCAAGAACAACACCGCCCCTCCCCCAAGCATGAGAGACCCTGAGATGAAAAGAGAAAAGGGGAGTGGGAGGGCTGGAGAGATGACTCAGAAGTTAAAAGCACAGACTGCTTTTCCAGAGGTCCTGAGTTCAATTCCTAGCAACCACATGGTGGCTCACAATCATCTGTAATGGGATGAAATGCCCTCTTGTAGTGTGTCAGAAAACAGCTACAGTGTACTCACATAAACTAAATAAATAAATCTTTAAAAAACAAAAAAAAAAGAAAGAAAAGAAAAGAGGAAAAAAACCCAGGAAAAATGGCTTTGGGGAGCGGGGGTGCTAAAGACTATGAAGGGTCCCCTTAATTCTCTTCTCCCTCATGGAGAAGACTAAACTATAAACTGGTGATATAAAGGCAACGGTAATAACAATAACACCTTTGCTAATTACACCCGTGATCTGGAAGTACAACTCGGTTCACCGCATCCTCTTAAAGGCTCCATAGAGCGAGGTGCACTGTACCTTTAATCGCTCCTCGCCTCTCCTTGTTCGTGTTTTCTTGGAAAATGAGACATCTTGATCAGAACACTGGGAGCTTATAAATAACTCGGTTTTGTTGGCTTTAGTTTATTTTTTGAGAGAGGGTCTCACACACCTTATGTAGTTGAAGATAACTTTGAACTTCTGATCTTCCTACCTCTACCTCCCATGTGGTTGTACAGTGCCATGCCTGTTTTATATGGTGGTGGAGATTAAATGTAGAATCCAGGCTTTTGTGTATGGTGGGCTGCATTGTGGCAACTGAGCTACACACCCAAGTTCCTAAATAACATTCTCTCTGTCTCTGTCTCTGTCTCTGTCTGTCTGTCTCTGTCTCTGTCTCTGTCTCTCTCTCTCTCCTTATCTCCTTATTCATTCCATCCATCCATACTGGGGATTAAACTCAGGACCATGAGCATGCTCAGTGCTCTCCCGCTGATCTACACCACCAATCTACAAATACATTTTGAATGCAAAAAGCCTATTCTAGTTCGGAGGTATGTTTCTTCCTTTTCAATAGACATCCATTTATAGTGGATTGAATGAGAGGCTTGATATTCCACATCAAAAAGTAGAAGAATCCCTGACTAGTTTTGGTGAAGAAAAAGCCATTTAGCCAGCAATGGTGGCATATGCCTGAATTCCCAGCACTTGGACGCTAGAGGCAGAAAGATCAGGTGTTCAAAGCCATCCTTGGATGCCCACCAAGTTCAAGGCCAGAATGAATTACATGAGCTTCGGACCTCAGAAGGAAGAGGTGGGAGAGACGGCTCAGTGGTTAAGAGAATTTGCTGCTTTCGGGACCAGCATTTGTTCCCACACGCGTCAAAACAATGAATTGTTTTTCTTTCCTTTTCATTTTGTGAATCTGTTTGAAATATTGGAACTTGCAGCTTATAAATGGGCATAATCATTTGGAAACCATCAAATGGAAGGCTGGAGCCTGGGGGCTGGATTCTTGCATAGGACCTGGGTTTAGTTCCTAGCACCCACATGGAACCTCACAATTGTCCTTAGTTCCAGGGGACCCAGCATCCTTTGACCTCTGAGGTTACCAGGCATGCAGGTACAAATGTGCAAGCAAAATACCCATACACATAAAACAAATATACTTTTTTCCCTTAGAGTTTAGGCTGGAGTGACATGTCTCAATGGGTAAAATGCTTGCTCTGTAAGCAGGAAGATGTGTATGGATCACTGATACACATCTACAAAGTTAGGATGGAGTAACCTTTCTCCTGTCGATCCTGTTAAATGTTTGTCTTTTGCCATCAAGCATCAAAATACCACATCAGAAGTTTGTGTGTGTGCACCTGTGTGTGGCAGAGGTGATGGACATGGAGGCTCAGTCGGAGAGCCTAGCGACAGGAATGGTAAAGAAATCCCTAAATTAATCTTCATATAGCAGCTTGAGATCGGAACTGCTCACAGGTGGTCAGAGGGAGTGTCCATGAATCCTGTGCCTCAGCCTGACTCTCTGCTGCATTTGGTCCTCCACTATTGCAGTACAGGGTTCTCCAGGGAGTTTCTTTCTTCCCTTCCCAAAGATTTATTTTTATTATTTTCATTTGTGCGTATGTCTCTGTGTATATGTGCACATGCATGCAGATGCTTAAAGAAGCCAGTAGAAGGAGGTATTGGAGCCTAGGTTACAGGTAGTTTTGAGTCATTCCCTGCCCCTTCCCCCAAAAGTGATCTGAGCTCTGGTCAGTCAAGCCCTCCTCTAGTCAATTTCACTGTAGAATTTTGGAAATTTCCACAACTATGAAGTAGCAATAAATGCAATGTCTATAGCATTTATTAGTACTCGAGATGGTCATGAAAGCCAAGCCAAGAACAGGGTACTTAGTGAAGTTTCTAAATACAGCCTTGGGATGATTTTCCTATCAACAAGTACAGTATTCATATTCATATCTATTTGAAACAATACTACACGATGTCTGACCTCAGTGAAAGACTGAGGGTGGGAAGTGGGTTGGGACAATACGAGCGACTCAAGAGCTGGAGGTGAGCAGGTGCCTGGGCTACAGCCGCTTGCCGTGGATGGGCATCTTCAGGGTGGAGATCATATGTCATCATCTCCAGTGTTACTACAGCATTACAGTATTACTCAGTGAATGGCCAAAGCACTTGCTGCCAAGCCTGACAGTCTGAGTTCAGTCCCTGGAACCCAGCCATACAGTAGATGGACTCCACACATGCACATACTCACACACGCTCTCACATACATTAATATACACTTGCAGAAATCCACAGAGTTGTCTCTAACCTCCGCACATGTCCTATCCACATACCACACACCACTACCACCACCTCCACCACCACCACCTCTTCTACCACCACCACCTCCTCCACCTCCTCCTCCACCTCCTCCTCCATCACTTCCTCCACCTCCTCCTCCACCTCCTCCACCTCCTCTACCTCCTCCTCCACCTCCTCTACCTCCTCCTCCACCTCCTCTACCTCCTCCTCCACCACCTCCTCCACCTCCTCCTCCACCACCTCCTCCACCTCCTCCTCCACCACCTCCACTTCCTCCACAACCTCCTCCTCCACCTCCTCCTCCACCTCCTCCACCTCCTCCACCACCTCCTCCTCCACCACCTCCTCTACCTCCTCCTCCACCTCCTCTACCTCCTCCTCCACCTCCTCCTCCACCTCCTCCTCCTCTACCTCCTCCTCCACCTCCTCCTCCACCTCCTCCTCCACCACCTCCTCCTCCACCTCCTCCTCCACCTCCTCCTCCACCACCTCCTCCTCCACCTCCTCCTCCACCACCTCCTCCTCCACCTCCTCCTCCACCACCTCCTCCTCCACCACCTCCTCCTCCACCTCCTCCACCTCCTCCACCACCTCCTCCACCACCTCTTCCACCTCCACCTCCACCACCTCCACCTCCTCCACCTCCACCTCCTCCACCTCCACCTCCTCCACCTCCTCCTCCACCTCCTCCTCTACCTCCTCCTCCACCACCTCCTCCACCTCCTCCTCCACCACCTCCTCCACCTCCTCCACCTCCTCCTCCACCTCCTCCTCCACCACCACCTCCACCTCCTCCACCTCCTCCTCAACCTCCACCTCCACCTCCTCCTCCACCTCCTCCTCCACCTCCTCCACCACCTCCTCTACCTCCTCCACCTCCTCCTCCACCTCCTCTACCTCCTCCTCCCCCACCACCACCTCCTCCACCTCTTCCACCTCCTCCTCCACCTCCTCCACCACCTCCTCCACCTCCACCTCTTCCACCACCTCCACCTCCTCCACCACCTCCTCCTCCTCCACCTTCTCCACCACCTCCACCACCTCCTCCACCTCCACCTCCTCCACCACCTCCTCCACCTCCTCCACCTCCTCCACCTTCTCCACCACCTCCTCTACCACCTCCACCACCTCCTCCACCTCCACCTCCTCCTCCACCTCCACCTCCTCCTTCACCTCCTCCTCAACCACCACCAATCAATAAGATTACTTTTTTGTTTTGTCTTTTGAAACATTGTCTCTCACCTTGTAGCTCTGCCTATCTGTCCTGGAACTCACTATGTAGACCAAACTAGCCTTGAACTCACAGAAATCAATCTGCTCCTGCCTTCGGAGTGCTGGGATTAAAGGTGTGTGACACCAAGTTCAGGAATGAGATTCCTTTTTTTTTTTTTTTTTTGATTTTTCGAGACAGGGTTTCTCTGTGTAGCCCTGGCTGTCCTGGAACTCACTTTGTAGACCAGGCTGGCCTCGAACTCAGAAATCCTCCTGCCTCTGCCTCCCGAGTGCTGGGATTAAAGGCGTGCGCCACCACCGCCCGGCTGAGATTCCTTTTTAAATTAAAAAAAAAAAAAGCAAGCCGGGCAGTGGTGGCGCACGCCTTTAATCCCAGTACTCAGGAGGCAGAGGCAGGTGGATTTCTGAGTTTGAGGCCAGCCTGGTCTACAGAGTGAGATCTAGGACAGCCAGGGCTATACAAGAGAAACCCTGTCACCAAAAAAGCTATAAAAAAGATTTTTAAAAAATTGTGTGTGTTATTGTGGACTGAGGCTTCAGCACATTTCCTGAGGTGCCTTGCATGCTGGACTATGTAAGGAGTGTAAGAAAGCGGCTCAGCGGTAGAGAGCTTGCCTAGTCTGTGGCTCAGCCATTGGCTCCATCTCTGGTTTATCACGTGTACTCTAGATTCCTATTTGTTTGGGACATAAATACAGTGTCTAATGTTAGCATCGTGAATTCTTATAGATGGGCTCTATTCATGAACATACAATGTGCTGGTGTGTGGGTGTCTGAGTGTGTGCGTGTAAATGTATATTAGTGTCTGAGTGTGTGAGTGTCTGTGTTTGAGTGTATGTGCATGTAACGGAGTGTCTGGGTGTGTGTGAGTGTGTAAAAGTATCAGTATATATGAGTGTGTACATGTATGCATGTCGCAATGTCTGAGTGTGTATGTCTGTGTGTTTGAGTAGAGTGTGTACGAGCGTCTCAGTGTGTGTGGATGAATGTCACTGTGTGTGAGTGTGAGTTCCTGTGTGTGTGCACACATGGTTCCTAAAGGATCTGTTGAACAGGGTTGCTGAAGGTCTTTCCCTCCTTCCCTCCTCTAGCAGTACTGGAAGAGCAGCAGCAAACTTCTTCAGCGGCCACAGTGGTGTCTCATTCGTGATGAGGCTGTGACAAAGTAGCTGCTTTCACAACACAGCCCCTCTGGTGGCTTCTAGAAATTTTAGGGAGACAAGGGATAATGTGGGGAGGTGCCAAAGCCTGCAGCTATCTCCTGGCAGGCTCCTGTGGTGTCCTTGTTAAGTTCCTCCTTCCCTGGAGTGGGGTGCCACTCCCATCAGAACCTCCACAGAGATCAGACTTGTGATACCTCTGTGGCTGGGTCCGCTCCATCTTTCAATTTTTTTTTTCTTTTAGTAGCTATAGATGAGTTCAAACCCAGCCCAAGCTAGTCAGAGTGCTCACCCCTAGGGTCATTCACTTCCTGTCTCATGCTTAATCCCTTTGGAGTGTCTTTGATTCTACCATTAAAAAGCCTACAAACATCATGTGGGGGAATCTCTTGAAGTGGTTGTGTTGTGGAGAACAAGGAGAGCATCTGTGTCTCCAGCCGCCCCTCCTGGTCCAGAGTACACGCCCTCCTCTCCCCATTTTGTCTATGACCCTACTGTAGATTTGCTTCTAAGTCTTTTCCACAGAATGTGTGGTGTTGCAGAAGACCCCTTCCAGACCCATTCCAGAGTTGCTGTGAGGAACCGCCTTACTTTGTCCCACCTTGGTAAAGTGGCCGTGTGAGGAAGCTCTGCAAACAAGGGGCTGAGAAAGGACCCCCTGGAATGCTGATTTTTTTCCTTCATTCTGATTTCCTTCTCCACCCTCAGCCTTAATGTTTTCTCTCCTCTGATTACATTATATGCAGTGAAGTTTTTCCTAACTAGGCTTTATTGCACAAGAGAAAATCAGTTTACATTGGTTTAATATAGGACATCTGTCCTAGGAAGTAGGGTTCTGGATTTGTGATTGCCTTTCTAGGTGATCTTGCCGGTGCTTAGCTGTCTGCAGAAGTAATTGGTGCCCGTACAGAGCGGTTCTCTCTGCTTTGACACTGCCGCTGCATCTTTGGAAACAGATTTTCTTTTCTTTTCTTTTTTTTTTTTTTTTTTTTTTGGTTTTTCGAGACAGGGTTTCTCTGTGTAGCCCTGGCTGTCCTGGAACTCGCTCTGTAGACCAGGCTGGCTTCGAACTCAGAAATCCAGCTGCCTCTGCCTCCCAAGTGCTGGGATTAAAGGCGTATGCCACCACCACCTGGGAAACAGATTTTCAAACACTATTTTTGTTACAGTTAGTGAACACAAGTCTTCAGTGAGACTCAGCAGAAATAAGAATTCCCAATGGGTGGGGTGAACTCTCGTAATTCTTGAAACCCAACTTGGCCACGTGAGACCCCCAGGTGAGACCCTGTATCTGAAGAAACTGACCCACGTCTTGATCTGCCCAGTGATTACAGAAAACTCTAGTTCTATTTTCTTTTATTTTTTGAGACAGGGTTTCTCTGTGTAGCCCAGTCTGTCCTGGAACTCACTCTGTAGACCAGGCTGTCCTCCAACTCACAGATCAACTTGGGACTAAAGGATTGTGCTAGCACACTGGGCTCGTCCTATTTCAAACAAACAAACAAAAGAAACCACATATATAGTAGTTTTATTATCTTTTTTTTTTAAAGTAACTCATCAGTGAGATCGCTGCTGAGTCAGATGGTTGGTTTATCTATAGTATTAAGAGCATGGAAGATGGAGTTGCTTTGTTTCTGTAGGTTGACCTTGGGAGTTATGTTTTATTTGAATTATTCCACAGGCCAGAATCAACTATATTATTATTATTAGCAATGCTGGGAATCGAATCCCAGAGTCTCATCCACGCAAAATGAGGGTCCTACCACCAAACTGCATTTATTTTGATGGGGAGCTGATGGTGAGGTAATTCTTATGTTAGCACAAGCAACCGGTGGATTTATGCCCAAGGATATTTTGCCTTAGCTCAGAAAAAAAAGTCTCATTGAGAAATGAACATTTCTTAAAATGGGTCTTTTATTATCTTTTTGTAAAATGTAGAGTCTCCCAAACTGTTTCAAGACTTTGAAGTGAGTGGAAAAGCGATCCAGAAAAGCAGCGTGGGAGCTCTTTAAGCTGGAAGCCTCCCGGTTCGCTCTTTGGGCTTCTTGGGCACGATTTTACCGCGAAGAGCCTTGGAGCGCCATTCGGACTCCGTTCCATGTTCCCCCGCGACAATCCAGTTCGTGTCTTAGCGCTCCTGCCTGCGAGCCGGGAGCATAATGAATTGCCTTGACTCTAGCTTCAATCCACTTTCCTCGCTTAATATGCAGCCCAAAGTTTTGCGGCTCACTGTCAGATGGTTGTGCTAGACTTTCACACTGATCCCAAAGCCTCCGCTGGGGCTGTTTCTTCACACGGAGTTACAAACTTTAAGAAACACAGCTCCAGACGGAAATCCACGCCAGGCTTTGAACTCTGCTTCTGGCTTCCGTCAACTGACACAGTTGCCCTTTTGCTCAAACTCGCAGCTCCAGTTCGCACTTGAGAGCGCTCGGCTGGGTGTCTGCTGTGGCGCCGCGGCGGGAATGTGCGGGGGCCACGGCCCGGCTCCGCACGCCTCAGCCCGGAGCAGACACAACCCTCCCTCTGCCTTGGCTAGCAAGCGTCCTGCCCCGAGTCCAGGATGGGAAAGAGGTCTGCGGGGCAGGCGAGGCCGACCTTTTGTTTGTTTGAGGAGTTTCGTGTTTCAGACATTTAGAGTGAGCAAACTGCGAGGGAGGAAGGGCTTGTCCTCCCTGCAAGCGTTTCTTTCTCCTAGCAAACCCTCCAGGCCCAGCTTCCACATTTTGCAGTTGACTGTGTGGGATCTTCATAGGTTCATCCCTCATTCTCGGGCCCAATCCATGCACGCTGTGCAGCCAGAGAGAATGAGAGCACATCCTCTGCCATTTTCAGCCGGTTGTTGCCGGCAGCCCAGCCCCCTTTCCTTGGCTGTGGCTGCCGCCGGAGTTCCGGCGCCCAGAAGCGGCGCCCGGTCCGCGCGGCCCCGGATCCAGTCCGCTTTTGCCGACTGCCGTCCTGCCGGGCTTGGTGATAAGAACTCTCCTGTGAGAGCGAGCGAACGAGACTTTAGTCCGGTTTCCATGTCAACGATTCAGTCCATATTTGCCATCAGGCTGCCGGTGGCAGAGGCGCTTTCGAGAGGAGAGCGCTGTCCTAGCCCTATAATCTGCGCCGGGATTCCTGAGCTGCCTGGGTGTGGGGTGAAAAGGCAGGGGCTGTGGGGGAAAAATACCCACCGAGGGGAGGACCCACGGCCCCGAGTCGGGGTCTCGCTGCTCGGGCCAGCCACGTGCCCGCTCCTCCCCTCCCCCTTTCTCGTTCCCAGTGCCCCTGGGGAAAGCGGATGGACCAGTTTCTAAGAAAGTTCCTCAGCCCAGCAGTCTTAGGTTAATGTTGTAGATCTTTGAGTGGAAGAGACTCTTAAAGATTTGAGATCTTTTAGAAAAGAAAAAAAGTAGGGAAGAAAAAAAACACTACCTCTCCTGACCCAGGTGGATATATTTTTATGCACTTTGCCTCATTGCTAGATTAAAATGGTGACTGTTTTCAAAACAGCGTGACCACGTGTAGGGAAAGGGATTTTGGCGCTTTTCACATTCACGGCCATGGAAGAAGGCCATGTGGACTTTCCTTGAAGACAAATCCATTCTCGCTTCCAGATTTTCACTGGGCTCCAGGTTTCCCATTACACCCCAGTTCTGAGGAAAATGGCAGGGTAATTGCATGTAAAAAATTCCTCATTTGTGTGCGGGACTCAGGACTGTTTGGCAGCTCTGAGGCAGTTGATTAAATAGCAAAGCTCCATTTATGAGGCAGCCTATAATTTGGTTTCTAGGACCTAATGCACCACTAGAGTTGTGCTTCTGAGGACCGTGAATGAAAAGAGGGCACTGGTCCAGACCAGCCAGTTCCATCGTCTCGGCAGGTTGGTTTGGATCTTGGTTGGGGGATGGGATAGCAGAGGGGCTCTGGCCATCTCTCCACTCTGTTTACTGTGAAGGTTTGTAGTATGGGATGTTCTTGATTTTTCCTTGGGGGTAGTAGAAATGACTTAGCCTCTCAGAATTATTTATGTTGAGCCATGACATGGTCAGAACTCCAGGGGCCTGTAGAACCCACAAGTTCTAAAATAATGGTCTGTGGCCCGAAGTCTCCATTTATAAAATCTGGGAGGAACAGAGGCCTTTGTCATTGATGCCCTCCCTCCCAAGGCAGTCTTGGTTCTGGTGAGAAGCTGGAATTCCCTCTGGTTTTTCCTAGCTTGCCATGTGAGAGCATTCCTAGCCTGCCTGAGAAGAAAAGGCTGCTGAGGCCTGTAGATCTGCACAACTCTGAGCTTTCCCGAGACTGCCTTGATCTTCTCAGATAAACCTGGCCTTAGGGTCTCTGGTAAACTTCAAGGAGTCTTACACCTTAGGATAGACAGCAGATCTGAGGGGCATCCGTTTTCTGTGTGACCTGTTAGGCTCTGCTTTTTCTCTCCTTAAAGAGAAAATGGTTTCCATTTTTCTGCATCCCTCTTCTGCAGTGGTTTTTGAAACTGAGGTCCTTTCAGTGCCTGGAGTCTCTTCTGTGGGCTGTTTACAGTCTTCCTTTGGAGATTGGGGCTACTGGCCATTGTGAGCTAGGTTCCCTTAGGAAGTGCTAATGGAGCTTGGTTTGCTTGGAGGACTGTCTCAAGCCCCCAAAGCATCAGTAGCCACCATTTTAAGAGAGAAGTGGTGGGATGACCACGTTTGATTTCAAACCTCCTGACACTGATCCGGTTGTTGGGTTTGGTGCCTTTCTTTTCTCTTTTCTTCCTTTTTTCAGGCTAAGTAGACAAGATGCAGCTTTGGCGATTCCACTTTTTATAGCCACACTCTTCTGCCCTCTGACTTTAAGTGACCTGGGCAGTCCCCTCCCTTCTGTCTGTTGGTAAAATGGGGATAATCCAGACCTCATGCCCCCAGGGCCTTGTCAGGGAGGGCTAATGAGGGCAGGGCATGGGAGAACCGATAGTTTGAACAATGGCCAGTCCTCCTTTGGGGCTAGCCAAAGGGGGTTAAAAGCAGGGCTCACTCAGCTGGGGCTCTAGAGCAGGTCTGCAAAAGGCTTTCAAGAAGAAAAGTGCTGCGGAGGTACTAAGTCGCAGCCAAGAGACCAGGCCCTGTGCCAGGGGGTCAGGTCCGGGCCGCGGCGGCCGCGGTTTCGGGCTCAGGCCAATTTTGCAGGCGCGGGTAAAGTTCACGCGGCCCGCTCCCTTCGGAGCGGCCAGGAGGGGACAGGCCAGGCTGGGAACGCGGCGAGAGGCGGCGCAGGTTCCAAAGGCGCGGGCTCCGGGCCGGGTTTTCCCCGAAGCCTTCGGCGGCGGCGCTGCCGAGCGAAAGAGGCTGAGGGCTTGCCGCCGCCGCGGCTCGTTCTCTTCCCTCCTCCTTTGTGAGGGGAAGGGAGCGAGTCCATTCCACGGCCTGCGCCTGCTCCGCGCTCCACTCCGGGTTTTTCAGGCGGCCGCGACGGCGCTGGGTAAAATGGCAGTGCTGAGCCTCGTGTCGGAGTGAGGGGGACTCGGAGGAGAGCGGGGCGCTCTAGCTGCTCAGTCCCGCCGCCCGCCCGCCCGCTCGCTCGCTCGCCCGCTCGCCCGCCCGCCGCCGCGCAGCAGCCTCGGCCCGAGCCGCGGCCGGGGAGGCGAGGCAGGGCGTCCGCCGGAGCAGCGCTCCCTCCTACTCTGCCTCCCAGCGCCCCGTCCGCCGCCGCGCGCCCTCCAGCCCGCCCGTCCCGGGTCCCCCCTCCCCCCCGCTCCCCCCTCCTTTCCCGCCCCCTCCCCCTCGCCTCCCTCCCTCCCTCCCTCCTCCTTTCTCCGGCAGCAGAAAGCGGAGAGTCACAGCGGGGCCAGGCCCTGGGGAGCGGAGCCTCCACCGCCCCCCTCATTCCCAGGCAAGGGCTTGGGGGGAATGAGCCGGGAGAGCCGGGTCCCGAGCCGCCAGAGCCGGGAGCAGCTGAGCCGCCGGCGCCTCGGCTGCCGCCGCCGCCTCCTCCTCCTCCTCCTCCGCCGCCAGCCCGGAGCCTGAGCCGGCGGGGCGGGGGGGAGAGGAGCGAGCGCAGCGCAGCAGCGGAGCCCCGCGAGGCCCGCCCGGGCGGGTGGGGAGGGCAGCCCGGGGGACTCGGCCCCGGGGCGGGGTGGGAGGGGGGAGAAGACGAAGACAGGGCCGGGTCTCTCCGCGGACGAGACAGCGGGGATCATGGCCGCGCAGGTCGCCCCCGCCGCCGCCAGCAGCCTGGGCAACCCGCCGCCGCCGCCCTCGGAGCTGAAGAAAGCCGAGCAGCAACAGCGGGAGGAGGCGGGGGGCGAGGCGGCGGCGGCAGCGGCCGAGCGCGGGGAAATGAAGGCAGCCGCCGGGCAGGAAAGCGAGGGCCCCGCTGTGGGGCCGCCGCAGCCACTGGGAAAGGAGCTGCAGGACGGGGCCGAGAGCAATGGGGGTGGCGGCGGCGGCGGAGCCGGCAGCGGCGGCGGCGGGCCCGGCGCGGAGCCGGACCTGAAGAACTCGAACGGGAACGCGGGCCCTAGGCCCGCCCTGAACAATAACCTCACGGAGCCGCCCGGCGGCGGCGGTGGCGGCAGCAGCGACGGGGTGGGGGCGCCTCCTCACTCAGCCGCGGCCGCCCTGCCGCCCCCAGCCTACGGCTTCGGGCAACCCTACGGCCGGAGCCCGTCTGCCGTCGCCGCCGCGGCGGCCGCCGTCTTCCACCAACAACATGGCGGACAACAAAGCCCTGGCCTGGCAGCGCTGCAGAGCGGCGGTGGCGGGGGCCTGGAGCCCTACGCCGGGCCCCAGCAGAACTCGCACGACCACGGCTTCCCCAACCACCAGTACAACTCCTACTACCCCAACCGCAGCGCCTACCCCCCGCCTCCCCAGGCCTACGCGCTGAGCTCCCCGAGAGGTGGCACTCCGGGCTCCGGCGCGGCGGCCGCCGGCTCCAAGCCGCCTCCCTCCTCCAGCGCCTCTGCCTCCTCGTCGTCTTCGTCCTTCGCTCAGCAGCGCTTCGGGGCCATGGGGGGAGGCGGCCCCTCAGCGGCCGGCGGGGGAACTCCCCAGCCCACCGCGACCCCCACCCTCAACCAACTGCTCACGTCGCCCAGCTCGGCCCGTGGCTACCAGGGCTACCCCGGGGGCGACTACGGCGGCGGGCCCCAGGACGGGGGCGCGGGCAAAGGCCCGGCGGACATGGCCTCGCAGTGCTGGGGGGCTGCTGCGGCGGCGGCGGCGGCAGCGGCCGCCTCGGGAGGGGCCCAACAAAGGAGCCACCACGCGCCCATGAGCCCCGGGAGCAGCGGCGGCGGGGGGCAGCCGCTCGCCCGGACCCCTCAGGTACACAGATGAGTGGGGAGGGGGCTGGGGCCAGCGGGGCAGGGAGGTGGGTGGCGGCTGCGGGGAGCAGGCCCCGGCCATGGGCTCCCCTCAGGCTTGGGCCCCCACTGCCGGGGAGCTGCCATTGTCTGGCTCTTCTCTCTTAAAATGGCTGCCTGTCTGCCTTCCTCTCCTTCTTTCGATCAGCCTTTGTGTGGGGCTTTTCCAGAGGTGTCTGTCCGGTCTCTCCTCCTCCGCTGGTCCTTTCGAACTCTGGGGGTCTCCAGGGGGGTGGAGAGCAAAGTGTGCCTGGAAGGGCCAGGCCCGGGTGGAGGGGTGCTGGGGCTTCAGCTTAGGGGTGTAGGCAGTGTCAGGAACCCGGGAGAAAGAAGTAACATTTTCTTGCTCACCTTCCCCTCTGTCCCCCTTACCTTCCTCTAGGCCGTTCCCCAATCTATGCTTTTAAAGAGTGGCCCCTAGGGCTCGGGGGACCTCGGGGGGAGAGCTGGGGCCTGCTTGGGGGCAGCTTGAGGCCGACTGTGGTTCGCTCTGGGCCGCCCGGGCCACCTCTTGCCTTAGTCTCCGCCGGCCCAGTGGCCTGGGCTTCTCTCTGGAAGTGCTGGTAAACAGCTGAGTGATTGGAGTAGTAAGTGCAGATTGCTTTGGTTTGGGATTTGAATTATGGAGGTAAAATCCTTCTGTCAAAGCCAGGAGACAGTTGGTCTTAGGTTGACATCCTATCTGTGATCTGATTGGCTCCCCATCTTCTGCTCTTGGCCATTTATAATTGCCTCTGATGTAATGGTACAACAATCCTGATGAGCTCATAAACTTTTACACTCTGCTTTTCTGCCAGTGATAACCCAAACCTTCGCTGCCACTATTCGCCTTTTATTCCAGAGCTGAAATTGGCTGTGACCTTGAGGAGGGAGGTTTAAGCAGCAATACTCTATCAGTAGGAGCAGAGCCCCAGACAGGCTGCCCTTGTTACATTGTGCCTGAAACAGAAGAGGAGGCGATGGCATTTTGCTTGCACCTTGGATTTATTTTGCTTGTTAGGTTTTATGCAGTCTGAAATAGATTCTGTGTTGTTGGAACAGTAGCTGAGCTTTTCTCTACAATGGGTTTGCTGTTCGTTTTCGTTTTGTGACTTTCCTGATGGTATAAATGAGTTCTTTGATGGCTCTGAAGATACATTTGTCTCCAGTAGTTTTGACACTGTTCACTTACACTGTTGAGTTACAGAACTGAAATTATTTTATTTTATTAAATGCAAATGTGGGAACTGTAGGGGAAGAAGATGATTTTTGTTAATATTTTGCTGAGAGCGGTCTGATAATTTGATATTAGGCTCAAGAGTTCTGCAAGGCTTGTCTCTTTGTTTACATGTTGAGTCTTGTTCACACTTCCTTTTGTTAATTGAACTTTGGGAGAACAGCTCAATTGAAGGAGATGCTGTTGGCCTTCTTGGTCTAGGGAGAGATTTCGCCCTAAAGGCTTGGTTTAGGATATTTCTGACTTGTTTTTTGGAATATCTCTGTTTTGTCATCAGTTACTTTAGAGCGTTAAAATAGAGACTTGCCAGTATATATATATTTTTTTTGTATTTTAAGTTGTGCGGCTTCTTTTTTCTTCCCTTCTAAGGTGTAAAGATGACCTACAGTAACACTTATGACTGCCACTTTTCCGTGCCTTTTTGTACATTTTGTTCTATTTTCCTTTGCTTTCCTCTCTGGTTCCTTCTCTCAGGAATATCGGAGCCCCTTGGAGTCATCTTTTCAAAGAGGGCAGAAGCCCCCTCGGGATCCCTTTCCCAACAGTGGCACTGTTGCTAGATCCTGCTCAGGTGGGACAGTGGGTCCTTGTGTCCCCTCCCTGTCCTCTTCCTTTTGTACTCTTGTGTTGAGCTGGGAACTTTGAGAATAGTCGTGGAAGGCAGCTCTGCTGTGATGCTACAATCTGCCCTGATGTTCTTCATCTGTGTGATAATGGATAGTCATTTTTTTTCCCTGCTGCCTGGGGATAAGTTCTGACTTAGAAGACAGTGTGCACACATCCCCAGTCATCCTGTTGTGTTTTCTCTCACTTTTGTTTTGTTTTGACTAAGAAATTTACGTTTTTTGACAACTGTTATTAGAGGAAGTAATTGGGAGTGTGTGTTTGTTTCTTTTGAGTTGGGGTCTCATGTACCCTGGGATGTTTTGGGACTTACAATGTATATGTAGCTGTCTCTGCATCCCAAATGCTGGGATTACAGGCAGGAGCCATGTTTTGTTTATTTTTTAATCAACTTTTGTGGTACAGTAATTTCTGGTTTTGGTCATTAAATAATTGCACATTCCCTTTGTGTCTAGTCTTATGTTTTGTGCAGGGGACATAAGAATGTGGGTGAGGTGCTTGTGTAGAACCCTTAGTGTGCTGTTGTTGGATGACTGGGGGGGGGGCTTGGTTCTCTTCTATTGTCACCAGCCTCCAGCACTCACCAAATAGATTTCTATTCAATTTCATTTCGGTTCTGAGATGCAGGGAATGAGCTGGAGAGCAGTAACTTGTGGAAGAGATAGTAGAGCTTTAGTTTTGTAAGCTTCAGGTGTGAATGGCAGCCTAGGTGTCTAATAGTAGTCCCTAGGGGTATAGGGAATTCGCCTTTGCTCTGAGATTCTCTTGCTACTTGATGATAAACTTGTCACACCTTTTGAAGTTTGAGGCTGGTTTTGAACTCAAGGATAACTTTGAACTCTTACTCCTCCTGCCTCTACTCCTGAAGTTCTGGAGTCTATGTGTGCACGAATTTCTAGGCCTGTTTGTTTTGTTTTTGTAGATTTTTAAAATTTATGTGAACCTGTTGGTGCATCTACATGAGTTTATGTGCCCCAGATAATGTGCAGTTGACAGAAATGGCCAGAAGGTTTTCTTATTTCCTGCAACAGTTCTGGATTTTTGTGAACTGCCTGACGTGGGTGCTGGGAACTCCATGAACCCAGGTCCTCTGCAAGAGCAGGAAAGGCTCTTAACTGTACTCAGCCTGCTGTCTGTAAAGCCCTAGGCCAGGGGTTTTTATGTAGTGCTGGGAGTTGAACCTGGAATTTCAGAGATGCTAGGTAAGAACTCTGCCAATGAAGCTATATCCCTATTCCCCTGTATTGAGGAAGGTTATCTTTCTTCTCAACTCAGGCATAGATGGAAGAGTTTTTCTGGGTTTTTTTTTTTGGTCTTTTTAGGGCTGGGTGTGGTAACTTTTGGGAGGCAGAGACAGGTGGATCTCTTGAGTTCTAGGCCAGCATGGTCTACAAAAGTGAGTTCTAGGCCAGCCAGAGCTGCATAATGAGACCCAGTCTCAAAACAAAACAAAAGAATATTTTTCTTCTAATGGATGATTAAGTAAGATGATGCTATCTGACTTTGTTTTTATGAAATAAGATTAGTGTATGTTTTTCATAGGAACTAGTATAATCACAGTGAAAGTTTTCCTTCATCCCTTTAATCACCAGTAGCATGTTCCAAAGGCCTGGGTGGTAAGATGACACAGTTTTAGGACACCTGTATGCATGGTTTATGTAAAGCTTTTTCCCATGGGTCACTTTTAACAGGAACACCTAGAGAGTAATACTAGTTTATCATAGTGAAAATACAAAATACAGCCTGGTGAGGTTGTGTGTATTTGTGTGAGGTGGAGAGAGAAGGAACAGAAGTTTGAGGCCAGCTTGAGCTACAGGGACCCCGCTTACAAAATAAAGCGGAACTGTAGTGAGTAGTTCTGGATTTGGCTGCAGACGCATGGCTGTTAGTTTCTACTGTGCACTATTAGCTGAGATTCCAGACCTCTGGGAAACAGACCCAGGGCTCTTGCACTTGTCAGGATGCCTGCCTACTGGCAGATATTCTGGGCTGGCTGGACTACAGAACAATTGGAGTTCTCTCCACTCAGGAGGGGCCAGGAAAACCACTCTGACAGTACAGCTGGGATACTTGATTATGTGTCTACTGTCCATGATGGTATGTGATGGGATTGGGTTGTGATGCGAGAAGGGCGCGAACAGCAAGGTTGTTCTTCAGGATTGATCTATCTCTAAAAGGACTTTTTAGTTGCAGCACCCACCCTCCATGTTATATCTGGTGAGCAGAACTTGCTGTAACCATCCTGTGTTGGATCGATTTGTACAGGTGTGCAGTCAGCTACAAAAGGTGTTTCACATAGCAGCTGGTGAACTTTTTTAAATGTGGGAGTAGGCTAAGGAAGCAATGGACTGGGCCTTTTCCTGTTCTCACGTCCTGAAGAGTGTATTGATTTGCTTCAACTCTTTTTAAGTTTTAGAAGCAATGGCCACATGCAGATGTTTATGGTATTCGAGAGCCAGCACTGAGGACTGACACCTGGATTCTTGTATTCACAAGGCTGAGGCAGGAAGACCATACATTTAAGGCTAACCTAGGGTTACACAGTGAATCTCCCAGGTCAGCCTCGACTACCTATAGAAACACTTTTCCAGGGGAAAAAAGTCTGGTGACACATACTTGTAATCCCAGTTAGGGACGCTAAGGAAGCATGGCGCTATCTTGGTTTTTGAGATAGCCAGAGCTACATAGCAAGACCCTGTATCAAAACAAACCAGTGATGTATAAAGAATAAATTGATGTGACTAGTATCCTTCCAGCGAACTGTGCTTCCTTGGACTTTGAAAGAGATCCTGAGTCTCCCCTCTTTTATTTATTTTTATTTACTGAGTTTTCTTTTGCCTAGCGGTGAAGGGTCAGAGCTTCCACCTCAGCAGCGTAGAGGCTTGGGTTCCATAGAAAACTGACTCAGGGCAAGTCGTTTGCATTTTCGGTTAAATGAAGCCAAGGGACCAAATCTTTATTCTTATGTGGTACCCACCCACCTACCCGTGTGTGTGTGTGTGTGTGTGTGTGTGTGTGTGTGTGTGTGTGTGTGAGGGGGGGGGAGGTGGGTAGGTAGGTAGATAGATAGATAGATAGATAGATAGATAGATAGATAGATAGATAGATACGGTCCTGATGTGTGTAATGGCTTTCCAATTCTTGATCTTCCTGGGTGTGAGCAGGAATTTCAGTGGTGCTGTGAAGCTGTCTTTCTTCCTGTAGGCTTAAGGAGCTCAAGGTTGTTGTTTCCTGGCATTTGCTGGAATAAGCTTGGAGAAGTTGCATGTTACATAGAAAAAAATTGTCTCAAAGAAAAACCTGTTAATCTGTTCATTAGTTATTTCACCTAGTTGGAGGTTTCAAAACAGTGAAGGTATGAAATACTGGGCAGACTTCAATTTAGTAACACTTAAAAATAGTTGCTTTAGGATTCCCGAGAGGCTTGCCCCTGGGGTGGGATAGGAAGTAGATACTGATACAATTTAACATCTGCATACTGATTTGAGGCAGGGGCGGGTGGTTAGGAGGTGGGGAGAGGTAGCATTTAGCTCTTGAGACGCAGTGTTTGGGCAGGTCTAGGTCTGGTTTGGGCGGTTGGTTGAAGTCTGAATGCCTGGACTTGCCCTGTAAGTTTTGCTGAGGGAAACAAAAATTCTGAGCCTGGAACAGGAAAAACCAAGTGTTAGATGGGAAATTCTTTAGGTTGTCTTCCTTCTACCCTGGTTTAAAGAACTCCATGGTATGGCTTCCTGTAGTCCTGGAAGTGGGTGTCTCCCCCCACAGCACACCTGAATTTCTCATTTTTTTTCTTTTAGTAGTTTAAAAGTGTAATTTCTGCCTATTGGAGCTGTGCTGGAGGGAAGCTTGCCTCTGCAGAGGAGGAATAAAGGTAGAAGAAACAGTGTTTGATAATTCTCTGCTTGACACAGCAGCTTCTTCCTCTGAAGGAACCGAATGTTTCAGAGCTTTGTGTAAATACTTGCTGAGCTGTCAATATGTACCCAGGAGGTTTCTGTTCTAAGATGTAAACGGCTCTATAGAGTGTTTGACAGGCAAATTAATAAACATTTTTCAGGCAAAGATAATGCTAGGCACCTCACAAAGTAGAATAAAATAACCCTTGAAAAAGGACTAGAGAAGAAGGTAGTGAGTGCACGCAGCATGTGTGCAGGGCATGCAGGACAGAGGTTTGCAGAGGCTCTGAAAGCCGCAAGGAAAAGCCCTCTGCTGCTTGAGTCAGTGATGAGTTGAAGACATGAAACTTTGTTAAAAGTCAGTTGCAGTTAAATAGAGAAGCCTAGAGAAGTTTGGAAAGGGCGCCTTAAGTTTTAGTAGTGAAATAAGTGTTCAGAAGCTTGGCTTAGGAGACTCTGAGTTAAAGCCTTGTTCTTTGGAGAAGGATTTGTAGTTTGGCATGAGGTCTTGGATTGGATTTACATTCTGGAATACCAGAGAGAGAGATACTGAAGGCTCACTGTTGGCCTTCCTCTCTTTTTCAGCTGTGCTCGAGGGCCAGGCGTGTTTATACAGTTTTTACAGGGCCGCTCTGTAATACACATGCTAAAAGTCTTCTCTCCCGAGTTCTGGGTCAGTCAGCTGACTAGATCCTATTTCAAGGTTACCTTGGTAAAGTTTAGAAATTTCCATTTTTATATTAATATTTCTGGATTTGATCCTTTAGTGATAACTTTCTTTTTTATGGAGAAGAACCTGATTTGGTGGCCGGGTTATGAAATGTCCAGAATAATCTTGTCATTGTCTTTTAAGACTAAATCCAGGGAGCTGGGTGTGGTGTCCCACACATATAATTCCAGATTTGGAAGGCAGACAGGTGGATCTCTTAAGGCCAGCCAGGGCTACACAGTGAGACTCTCTGTCTTACCCCTACCCCTCACTGCCCCCACCCCCAAAATAAGGAACTAAATTCACTGACTGTCATTAGCTACATCACAAAAAGGTGTTTCTATTGTTGATTTTTAGTTTTGTTTTAAAGATAATCTGTGAGAGCCTATTTGATTTAGTTTACATATATGGCAGGGACCATGAATGTAATTATGTCCATGACAGTCATTTTTAGGTTCAGCTCTGTTAGAGAGGCTATCAGCTTTTAAAGCAAAAGTAAGAAAAAAAGACTTGGGATGCCATTGACTTTGATTGTCTGATATTGTTAAGGCCTTTCCCATTACAGAGAGTAAAGTTATTAGAACTGAAGTCATGTTGCTGAGAAAGCATCATTTCTCCAGATGAGAAGATCTGGAGATTCCAGTGGGGGTGAGAAATGGGCCCAAATACTTAACTCTGACTAGGTACTAGAAAAGGATTTAGATTTAAAAGGTAGAGACAGGTGTGAAGGCATATGCCTGTAATCTCAGCACTTGGGGTTTGGGATTTGGAAGACTTGAGGTGGGAGAACTGTTTCAAGTTCAAGCCAGCCTACAGTACATAGAAGACTGTTTTCAACCCCACTTCCTCCCTAAAAAAGATGGAGGTAAGATCTGCTGTAAAGGAATTGAGTTCTCTTGTACTATGTGCACACATCCAGAGGCAGTGGTTTGCTGTGGATATATACATACCCAGGTCAGGTCTGTAGGCTAGAGCCAGGAGGTGGTACACACCTAGTGCTTGGGAGGCAGAGGCAGGCAGATCTGTGTGAGTTTGAGGCTAGCTCTGTCTACAGAGCTAGTTAGGCTTCCAGAGAAACCTAACTTTTTTTCTTGGGGAAAAAAAGTATACAGGCTGAAGGGAATCAGGGGTGAGTGATAGTCAGAATTGAGCAGGCTTAGAGAGGGAGAGCTGTTTAGATGGGCAGCATTTGTCAAGCTAAGTATTTTAAAAGAGAAAAATGTTAAAATATTAACTTGCTCTTTATAATGATTGCTAATTTCACACCTTTGTTGAATCCAAACTGTATAGTTATTTCTGGACTTCTCATTTACTTTAGTGTACCAACCATAAAATTCTTGAAAAAGAATGGCTGCATGGGCTTGGTGGTTTTTCTGGTTGTATTGGACTCTGCTAAGTTCTAGACCAGTTTGTGGATAGTAGTAATTTCTGCATTTGGAAGGCCTTGTCACCTTCAGAGTTGTATATTCTGGATAGGTCCTGTAGTTGTGGTAGTTCAGTTTTGGTTGGTAAATCTGAACAATGTTCTTAGAGCTGAATTTTCTTTTCTTTTTTTTCATGGGATGGTCAATTTATATCTCTGACTCCAAGCTGGACCCTTCGTGTCCAGATTCCACACCAGAACCTTCCTCTTTCCCATCATCCATTTGCAATATCAGAAAAACGAGAAAGAGACAAGTGTGTCATCAAGGCATACCCTCATGCAAAGCACCTTGTGACTTCTGGGGGTGAAAGACAGGCACGCATGTGCATGAGGGGGTTGGGCTTGTCTTAGCTGAATTTTCTTTGCAAGTTATTAGTGTGAGTGAATGTCACATGTGTTCAGGTGCCAGAGAGGAAGTATGATTCCTTGGAGTTAGAGTTATAGGTGGTTGTAAGCCAGTCAGTGTGGGTGCTGGGAACTGAACTCAGATCCTCTGGAAGAATACTCTAAAGCACTGAGCCATTTCTCCACTTAGAGTAGTGCTAAGATACAGTGCTTGCTTTATCTTTGAAGGGTTGCAGTTGTGCTCAAGCTGAGGTGCTGTAGACCTTAGACTCCTTGGGTTGGATAAGATGCATATGTGCAGTTTGCTGGAATCTCTTTAGAGAGATGACTTTAATACTGTTTATTAGAGCTACAAACATACTCCTTATGGAGCCTCTGAAATGGAATGGTTGTGATTTTTCTCGCCTACTGGTCTTTGTGTTTGAGCCTGGCACTTGTGAAAGACCATCAGTGGATGCTTAATACCCAAGTGTGAATTATGTGGCCAGTGTCAAGCCACATACAGCAGAAAATGCTTCCTCCTGGAAGTGGATACATTATACTGCACCAATATGGAAGTGTGGATTCTCCTTTAAAACTCTGTTTGTAAGTGAGTAATTGCCATGAAGTGTAGAGCTCAGAGGACAGGAGGACAGTTTACCTGGTGGAGTTGCACCTACCTTCTTATAGAGAGAGTGCATGCAGGGTTGGGAGGTGTTGAATGCAGGTCAGGCTTGTTATTAACACAGTTTTACCCACTAAGCCATCTTGTCAGCTGTGCAATTATGGAATCTTGATACAGATTCTAATTTAGAAATATCTCTTTTTTGGGGCAGTGGTGGTGCATGCTTTTAATCCCAGTACTTGGGAGGCAGAGGGAGGTGGATTCCTGAGTTTGAGGTCAGCCTGGTTTTCAGACTTCCAGACATCCAGGACTACATAGAGAAACACTGTATCCAAAACCAACCAACCAAAGAAATCTTCCAACTCATATCTCTTTAAACTTTCTTGCCTTGGGGTTTTTGCATTTGGGAAAGTGAATGTGACATAGTGCATCTATCCTGGGTAATAGGTGTGCAGGACCTGTAGATGAACTCCTCAATCCCACATTGTACCTGATCTTTAGCTATTTACGTATGGAGTTTGCACATGTGCATCATATGCATGCATGAACGCACTAAGTTCGGAAGAGGGCATTGGATCTCCTGTTACTGAAGTTCTAGGTAGTTGTGAACTGCTATGTGGGTTTTGGGAACTCAACTCAGCCTCCTTGCACAAAAAAAAAAAAAAAAAGCAGAAAGCACTCATATAACTGAGCCCTAATTCCACATTTTAAAAGAATCAAGTTAGGGTAAACATTGACTTAATAACTTTAACTATTCAGTGAATTTGTCCATCGCCCATTGAAATGGAGTAAAGCCGTTTTGTTTTTTAATATTGCATGTGAAGAAGGAGATGTCTGAGGGAGGTTTTGTCGGTCACTTGTACCTATCAGAAGAGTGTCTTTGGGGCAGATTGAGTATTTCCCAGTGGCTTTTGCATGTTTTAAGAGTGGACTGGAGTGGGAAGAAGTCTGATGCCAAGAATGCATTCCAGCCAGCTGCAGAGGGAATTCCATCCCTAAATGTTGACTTAAGTGTTGGTTATGGTGCATATTAGAGATCACCCAGTAATCCAGGACAGATTTTTGTCATCCACCAGGAAGTTATGTCTATACTGACTACGAGTGGGCTTTGGGTACTGGGACCCAGAGAGCATTGCTGGAATCATCATCCCCATAAAGAGGAACTTGGTCACGTGCTGCCCCCACCTGCCCTTTTGCATTTGGGCGTCCTTATGGCTTTGTTGCCCCTGTATTCCCAAGTCTGCAGTGTTCAATACTGGATTTCTTTTTCCCTTGGCTTTGGCACTCATGATTTTCTGTGGCTCATCAGCCGCAGCCAAGGTTTTTATGTGCTTTTCACTCTTAGCCTTCTTAGCGGCGTTCAGTTTGCTTGTTTATCTCTGTTACAAGGACCCCCTTGCCCACCCCCAAGATAGAACAATGTCGGAGGGGGAGTGTGAGGGGTTCATGTGATGTTTATTTAAATGGTTATTTAAAGACGCCATTTGCTGGCTGCCTTGTTTTGTTTTGCCTCCTGTTTTTCTTTCCTTGCTTACAGCCTGCTTGCTGAGCCTTCCCAGCAAGGGTGCATTTGAGTCTGCCTGTTTCTTTCAACTGATTCAAGAGTGGTGTACTTTGACTTTAAGAACAGTATGAATTTGACTATGTGATGGAGGACTAAAGACTATATTGTTTGGGGTACATACTTTTAAAGGTTCTTACCCAGTGATTTCTCTGGAAATGGAGTGGACGTCACAGATTTCTTCTGTCCTTAGCAAACAGGTTACCTAGGCAGAAATGCTGTGGTTACTTGCTGTGTTTATTGTCATGTCTTTGCTGGCAAATACAGATGGCTTTGTCTTCACCCTTTGGACAGCATTCTGCTCTGATCCTGAGGTTGTGGAATTCACAGGTTGGTTCCAATTTAGTTCAGAGCCTGAAACTTTTTATTATCCAGTTCAAATAACTTATATTTTTGGTTTCTAAGTTCAACCTGTTTAGGAATCTTGACTGTCAAGAAAACAAAACAAAATAACACCCCCCTCCCCCCCCAAAAAAAGAACAAACAAGAAACCTATTTCATAATGGACTTAGGGAGCAGTTTCTCCAAAACATTGCTCAGGGACAGGCATCTTTACTGAGACCTTGACTTTGAAGTAGCATCCTACTGAAAGTGTATATTCATGACAGCTACCTACCTGCACTATGGCCTAGTTTGTGTTGAGCAAGCATTATGTTTGAATCTTGTATGAATTTACTCATTTACTCTTCAAAATCCTGAGAGAGGAGGATTCTGTTCTTCCTCTTGGCTTCCAGTCATGAATATAGAATTATAAAACACCCTTTAGGGTAATTGTTAGTTTAAGGTTAAGATGGGAGTGAATGAAGGTTTGTCAGAGCCATGGGTTTTTATTCATTTAAGGTATAAAGAATTAAATCTAGGCTCTTGATGCTAGGCAAGAACGCTTATCACTGAGTCATGACTTGCTAAGATACTGATTTTTGTCTCCAAAAAAGATCACTTAAGAACCAGGATGACTTAGTACATTATTTTTGTAATTGCCTAGAACTTTTTAAAAAAAATGTTATTTTTATTTACTTGTGTCTGTCTGTGTTGAGGGTCTGCCACATATGTGGGTACCTGAGAGGTAAGAGGGCTTGGGAGTCCCTGGAGCTGTGAGCTGCCTGATATGGGTCTGGGAACCACAAATAGTTCTCTCCAGAAGATCAGGGAACGCTCATAACTGCAGAGCGGTGTCTCCAGCCCTGCTGTGAACTCTTAGTGACAAGGGCTGGGTAGCTCTCGGTTACTGTGACACCTGTGCCTAGATGGTGGCCCTGTCCATTTCTTCCATTTAAGGTTTTATTATTCTCATGACCGGTGATGATATTTGATTCATTGCTGTCTTGTAATTCCTGGGAAGAGAACTGGCAGAATTTGGTCCTTTGAGCCCCGTTAATCAGGAGAGATCTTTGAGACTAGGGATTCAGGCTTTTCCTAAGAGAATTACTTTTGTCTGAGTGACTTACATTATGAGAATATATTTACAGAATAATTACTTTTCAGAAACTCTAGTCCAGTTGGAAAGCAAGGCATTACTGTATTAATTTGCTGCCTGGGTAAAGTGAGCATCTAAGGTTAAGTGTCACAGAGAGTTTCACAGGAGAGTCAGCTCTAAAATGGCTTTACATTTCCTTTAGGCCGTGTGACCTTAGATCAACTGTTTCTCTTATCCTGTATTCTAAACTACATGGTGAAAAAAACCCTGTTTTGAAGGTTGTACTGCTAAAGATAAATTAAAGTACCAACAGGTTATGGACATTCTTTTTACTATGTGTGTATGGGTATGGAAGTGTGGCGTGGCACACGGGGTCCGACGCCAGCCTGTGGTCCTCCTCCTCCTTTCTTTTTGTTTTTTTTTGGTTTTTCGAGACAGGGTTTCTCTGTGTAGCCCTGGAACTCGCTCTGTAGACCAGGCTGGCCTCGAACTCAGAAATCCACCTGCCTCTGCCTCCCAAGTGCTGGGATTAAAGGCGTGCGCCACCACCGCCCGGCACCCTGCTCCTCCTTTCTACCTGGGCTTCAGGGACCAAAATGTTGTCAGGCCTGCATGGCCAACACTGCACTCACTGAACCATCTTGCTGGCAGCCTTTTTTTTCTTTTATTGAGCCAGAGTCTTGTTATGTTACATTGCCCTGACTGCCCTTGAATTTGCAGTGGCCCTGCGTCAGCCTCTTGAAAGCCATGTCACCAAATCTGCCTGAAAAACTCGAATTTTGGAGACTACCTGGGTGGCCTTGTTTAGAAATTGAAACTCTGAACCTAGAACTCAATGGTCGACTGTATACAGACTGTACTGAGGGACACTGAGATTTGAGAACTGTACATTTACACTCAACTGGGCTGCAGGGCATATCAAAATTGCCTGAGGTGCTTCTAATTATACTGTAGATGGATGCTTCAGATGCATCTGTCTGAGAATGGTACTGGATCAAGAGAAGGCTGTAAAAGTGCTTGAAGCCGTGCTAGTCTCCATAGGCTGTTAAATAGCAAAACCATTAGATTGTGTGACTTAGCAACTGGTCATTTCTTTACCATAGTTCTGGACTGTGGAAGTACAAGGTTAAAATGTCACCAGATTAGATTCTAGATGACATCTGTTGCTTCTGGTTTTAGCATCTTCTCACTAGGGCCCTTACATGCCATTAAAGAGTGCTAATCCTGGTGTGGGGCCTACTGTTGTGATCTAGCCTAACCCCAGTACTGCTTAGTCCTCTTGTAAAACCATTCCCTTAGGGGCTAGGCCTTGAGCATGGGCGTTTCAGGGATTTCCAAACATTTCGCCTATGTACACACGAGATGGGTCGTCTGTTGTGCAGTGAGGGCAAGCTCTAGCGATCTTCTGTGCAGTGAGGGCGAGCTCTAGCAGTGGAGTGACCCTTACACTCTGTACTTTAAGAATGGCCTCTTGCTCTTTTTCCTTCTCCTATGCGTGCAGTGAGGTGACATGATAGTGGTCTGTATCTGTGGTCCTGGGAGTTGGAGGAAGGTAAAAAAGACTTTCTGGATATGTCTGAGAGTCTCCAAATATGATCAGTGTAGTGTACACCTCATCCTAGTTCTTGGGAGATAGAGACACTAGGACTAAGAGTTCAAATTCAGCCTCAGCTGCATGAGAGTGTCTCAGAAAAAGATACCAATATTGTAACGCTAAATGCCTTGTTTCTTCTGCCTGTGATCTGATCTCAGGTCCTGCCACCTGATCTGAGAACAGGAATGTGCTCATCTCTCAACCTCTCCCTCTCCGTGCCCAAACTCTTCAGTGACTGGCCTAAGCTTTTTCCCTGTGTCCCTTTTGAAGTTACAGCAAAGTAGAATCCTGTCAGGTTGTCCCCTCGATGAAGTAGTGAATCCTGGCTACAGAGTATGCACTTGAGCTAAGACCAGTCTCCATTGTGTGAGTGCTTGGCAACGTAATGAGAGTTTCAGAAATGGTCAGTTATACCCTGTGGAGAACCAGTGTGCTTTCTGTCCTTTCCTCCCAGACTTCCTTTTTCTGCTGCCTGAGAAATGTATCATTAAAACCCAACCAGAGCAGGTCAGTGGTTTCTAGGAGGTCGACAGTTTGACCTGCCAAGTGGCATTTGTATATATCCGGAGAGATACTTTTTAAGAGGGAGTTCTGGTTTTACATATGTGTTTCAAACGCATTTTATCATCTTCCTTCTTTTGGCTTTATTTCTTTATACCCTCTCATTCATTCATTCATTCATTCATTCATTCTTATTAGAATATAAGACACGTGGGCACCCCAGTAACTTTACCATACTAGAGTCGCTGCAAGGCTTGATGATGCAGTATCAGCAAAGATTCCTAGTATTTGACCTCTTAGCCTTACCTGGTGCCTTAACTCTGTTGCAAAGGCCTGGCTAGTTAGAGGCTGGAGGTACTTCTCTCTAATAAACAAGTTCCTAAATGGTCTAGAGCCCTATCTTAGCCTTTATCACTCTTCGGGATCCGTCGGCACAGGACAGTTTTGTGACACTCCTGTTTTTCTTTCCAGTTTGTGATTCCAGACCTTGCTCTCTCGTTCAGCTTGGAACTGACTGACTTCTCTAAAACTCCCTTCAGAAGACCTCAAGTGACCGATAGTGGTTTCATGATGGCATTTGGGTTTAAAATAAAAGATGATTGAAGTAGTTGGCATGATCTCCCAGACACAAACACTAAAGGGACATTTTTTGTGCCTTGAAATAAGATAATCTCTGAAGAGTATATGAACCAAGGCTCACAAGGCAAGGCAGAGGAGAGATGGAAGAGGCTTAGATGTTGTCTTGATGTTCATGATTGTTTAGTATGCCAAATATCCATTCCAGCATGATAAACTGGCCAGAGAGCTAAGGAGACAGGCAATGGGCCTCAAAAAGACAGCTGTATTTCTTGTGGATTTTTTTTTTTTTGGAGACAGTGTTTCTCTGTGTAGCCATGGCTAGAACTTGATTTGTAGACTCTGCTGACCTCTAATTCAAAGATCTGCCTGCTTCTGCCTTTTAAGAGTTGGGATTAAGCCATGCAGTGGTGGTGCACGCCTTTAATCCCATCACTTGGGAGGCAGAGGCAGGCAGATTTCTGAGTTTGAGGCCAGCGTGGACTACAGAGTGAGTTCCAGGATAGCCAGGGCTACACAGAGAAACCCTGTCTCAAAAAAACAAACAAACAAACAAAAAAAGTCGAGATTAAATTGAAAATGTTGAAGCAGAGCCCTATGAACATGTTGCTTTGGACAGTACCTAAAGAAGTTTTTTGCTTTTTTTTTTTTAAACAGTATACAGCTTTGAAAGGAGGACAGACCTGCAAATTGCTGACCTTAAGTCCTAGGATTTGGAAACATCTGGAATAGGGCTTGACTTACTAAGATTGACCCATTCTTTAGCCAAACTCTGTAATTGTGCCTTTTGTGTTGTCAGTAGATGTGGGGTGCGTCATCATTGAAAAATTGGTATTTTAGGGTAGGAGCCCAAGGTGCTTGTGGGAATTAGTGAGATCAGCACACAGTGGCATTGCTGCTACTTTTATACTGGACTTAAACGTCCGTATATGAATTTCTACTCCTGGGAGGTGCTGCAGATAAGACACCCTTTTTATCACAGGAGGAAAACTTTGACAAGAGATAAAACTGTATACTTAGATTTGGTGTCTTTAATTTTATTACATTTATTCACTTATTTGTGTGTCTATGCCCTCCATGCATGTTTTTAAAAGAGAAAGAGGTAGTTTTTGCCTTTACTTGTTTAGTTTGTTTTGAATGCTATGTACAAACCAGATACTGAAACTGGAGGAGCATTTTAAATCTCACCTGAACAACTGCATCTCGTTGTGTGCTCTCCCAGATGAACCTGTGTGCAGGTTCAATGACCTTTCCTCTGCATTCCTTTTGTGCCATAACACACGATGATAAATATGATGCATAAGCTTGTGGGCTCACCCATACCAGCCTCCTTCCTTAGCAGAAGCACCTGAGAGTGGCTGCAGGAGGAAGTACCTTTCCTCTCACGTCACGCCCTCTCACCTGTGCAAGTGCCTTGTTTGGTACTAAGTCATGTCACTTTTTTAGGAGTAACAAAGGCTGTACTTTAAGCAGGTATAATTGGGGTTTTGCCAGCATAATAACTCACAGAATCTATGATGTGCCAGTCTGCTTTCATCAGTCAGCGGGTACTTAGCTGCTCTCCTGTCAGTGCTGTGGACACAGGACACATTCTCTGCCTCTGTGGATACTTTATAGTAAGGAAGAAACTGCAAGTGAATAAAAACAGACAATAAATAGAATGGCTGCACTTACAACACACACACACACACACACACACACACACACAAGAGCGCGCGCGCGCGAGGTCAAAATAATTTTTGGTAGTTTATCTTCCAACAGTGGTGTGTGTTTGTGTGTTTAGGATTGGATCTTGCACTATAAACCAGGATAACCTGGAACTCAGTAAGTAATCTAGGCTGGCCTAAAACTCACAGTAGTCCTCTTGCCTTACACATAAGCCACCAGGCAGGCCCGACTCCAGCTGTTAAAGTAAAATACTATGTTCTCCTTGGCTAGCAGGTGTCTTTATGCTGTTTAACTCTTAGTACTGGTCAGTTAGTTCTAACTTCCTTTCCCTTGGTTGCTCCAAGGATTAATTTCTGGTAAGTTAGATCTGTATTTACTGAGTTGTGGTGGGTGAGGACCATTTCTCTCTGTGGAGTTGTACTGTAGGGCATTTGGCACTTTGCTCCCTAGGTAATAAATGTCAACAGTAAAAGATTGTGTGACAACACCACCACCACCACCACCAACAGCAACAAAAAAAAAAAAGAAAGAAAGAAAGAAAAGCTTTTCATACATTTAATTGCAGATACTTGGAGTGGCTAGATGGCCCCTGTTGAAGCTATGGGCTATGCTGTCAGAATCCTTCCTTGGAAGGAGCTATTGAGCAAATTCCTCAGGAAAAACAGACTGAAAATAAGTGCTTTGGACTTGGCATCTAATTTGTGTGATAGTGTTTCTGTATTTTGCCTTTTTACTTTTGTAAGGGTAGAGGTTGTGGCTACTATACATATCGGCACTTCTAACAAGTATTTCATCTTGTGTACTTAACATTTGAGCTGTTAAATGTCTTTGTTAAACATGAAAATTTAAAATTTTTACTTTTTTTAAAATTTTAAAAAATTTACGGGGTGTTCATGGTGTGCATGGAGATCAGAGGACAACAGAAATTGGTTCCTTCCTACCATTCAGCTCCTGAGTGTGGAACTCAGGTCAGTCACCAGTTACCAGGTTTGGTGGCAACTGCCTTACTTATCCTGTAGCCAATACTGTCTGCCCAACATTTTTTGTTTGCAATAGTGTCAGGCTGTGTTGCACAGGATGGCCTTGACTTTCCAGTCTCCTGCCTCAGTCTTCTGGGTAGCTAGAATCACAAGGGATGGGCCATCCTACACAGCTAAGCATAAGGTTTAATCCTTGTTGTACAGATGGATGCTCTACTAGCACTTGCTGACGTGGCCCCCCCCATCCTTTTGTTTTTGTTTTCTTAATTACAATCTTAATTTGATCACCAGTTAGCCTCTAGTTGATCATGTGAAACTTTTGTTCTTGAGTGTTTGGGGTAAGTGTTAATTGCTCTGGTTTTTAAGCTTTGTTTGCTGTTGGAAATTTGGAACTCAAGCAGGGAGATGGCTAAGGACGCTAGATGACAGGCCCAGCATTCAGTCCCACACCCACAGCCTCGTCCTGGACTTACATGCTGTCTAGGCACATGTTAAGCAAGTGTAAGCATCTACTGGCTGTGTGATAATGGTATGATGAAAGAAAAAAATTAAGAGACTGTTTGTACAGAGGTTCAGGGTCTGCGTTTTAAATGGTTCACAGGAAAGGCCACACTGAAGCTTTTCTGTTCAGGAGTTTCATTTGTTTGTGTGTGTTGAGATGGGGTCTTATGTGGGCCACGCAGGCCTCAGCTCTGTAGCTGAGGATGACTGGAATTTCAGATCCTCCCCCTCTTGCCTTCACCTGAGTCCTTGGGATTTCAGGCATGGTCATCTGTCTCCCATCTGTTTCCCCATCCCCTGTCACTTTATACCTTCCTATAAAGTGAGCCAACCCAGTGTTTTATGTTTAGTGCTACATCTTTAGCTTTGGAGAGTTAACATAAAAGGTCCCTGTCTAGAAGAAATGAGGTTTCAGGAACAGTGAATAGTTTTCAAGACTGGAGTGTGCCTAGTTGGATTGAAGCACACTTTTCACTGGTTCATTTGTCCCCTCAGACCCCTCAGATGCCATTGCAGCGGTACAGTAGTCTTTCTTCTTGACCCCTATTGCAGCGATGTGGTAGTCTTATCATCTTTGGTTCTGCTTTCTGAGGTTTTAGGTACCAACACTCTACTTCTATACGAAAATACTCTTTGGAAAACTCCATGTTTTGGGAGATAAGACACTTAGAATTTGTTGTTGCAAATTTATTTATTACTGTTAACCTCTTGTTACTTGTAATATATAAATTAAATTTCTTCTGTCATGTTGTATGTATTGAATAGTGTGTGTGAGTGTGAGTAAGTGAGTGTATATTATATGCAGTTTCAGATAGGGACTGTTGTATGATTGAGTATTTTATTCTCTATTTCAGTTATTTCAGGCTGACTTATATAGCCAAAAAATACATGGGTGTTTTTTGTTTGTTTTTGTTTTATTCTTGTTTGTTTTTCCAATGCTGGGAATCAAATCCAGGTCTTCATGCTAGACAAACACTGAGCTACGATCTTAGCTCGCTCTCTGTGAGCAGTGTCATTTTCCTGCTCATGCAGGTCTGCGGAGGGCGCCTCCTCACCGCTCTCCATCCTAGCTTCTGAGACCGTGTTCTTCACTGAACTTGCACTTGCTACTTCTGCCACACTGGCTGCCTACCTCTGTGTGTCTTTGCTTCCCCAGCACTGAGGTTATGGACACCAAGGCCTGGGTTTGGTGTCCACATGAGAGCTGGGGATCTGAACTTAGTCTTTATGCTTGTACAGCAAGTACTTTACCCATTGGGCAAGCTCCTTAATCCTATATCTACCTACCTATCTAGCATCAATCAATCATCCATCCTTTTAGATAGTTTCTCACCTTGCTTCTCAAAGCTGTCATCAAACTGCAATTCTCCTTTGGTCTCTTGAGTATTGGCATGACTGACTATTGTGAAGGAAATACCACATACCTGGCTGTTCTCTTTTTCTATTCTCTCTCCCTTTCTCTACCTCTTCCCCCCACCCCCATGTGGATGTATGTTTTTTTGTTTGTTTTTTGTTTTTGTTTTTTCGAGACGGGGTTTCTCTGTGTAGCCCTGGCTGTCCTGGAACTCACTCTGTAGACGAGACTGGCCTCGAACTCAGAAGTCCGCCTGCCTCTGCCTGTTTCTCCCTCTGTTCCCAGTTACGTTTCTATTTTGATGAAGAAATTGAGGGCCAAAGATTTAGAAATACCATGGACAAGGCTCTCATCCAGTTGCTCAGCAAGGCCATTCAGACCCTCAGAGCATTTCTTTTGTTTCTCTGTATAACAGAACCCTGGCTGTCCTTGTAGACCAGGCTGTCCTCAAATTCGCCAAGATCAGACGGCCTTTGCCTCCCAAGTGCTGGGATTAAAGGTGTGCACACCTCCACTGGTTCCACCTCTCAGTGTCCTCTCCCCAGGAACTTGTATGGTTATCTTATCCTGGAGTTGTAAACCAGGGAGCTCCAGATTTACTAGATAACCTTTCAGAGTTTCTACTTGTTCTCTTGGGGCCTTACCCTGTTTTTATGGCCCTGTGTTCCTTTTTTAGATCTGTGGGGGGGGGGGGTTGTTGTTGTTTTGAGACAGGGTTTCTCAATTATGTAGCTCTGGCTGCCCTAGAATTTACTTTGTAGATCAGACTGGCCTTGAACTATGAAATGAAAGATCAGTTTACCTCTGCCGGGGTTACATTACAGCACCCAGCAAGAGGAATATTTTTTATGAAAAAGTTGCTTGTTTTCCTTAGAGATACTATAGTTGGAAGTAGGAAAACTGGAAAATCTTATCTCAAAGCAGTCTTCCTTGTTGTAGGGTGAGCCTTCCTCTGTAAAAGGTGGCTGCTGAAAGTGCCATAGATGGACTGAGAATTTCCTCATTTGTTGGGAAACGCATTAGTTTTTCTAGCTGCTCTATTTGAAGTACTCTTTCTGGTGCCAGTGAAGAAATAACAGGTACCTGGCTGTGGTTTTTCTGGCATGCTTGCTTTGGGTGGGTGGCTGTGAGTGGTTATTACAATTGGCTCTCACCTGTAAGCTTTAGTAGCTGGTTTAGTGACTTCTTTTTCTTTGGTCTTCTTTTCTCAACGCTAATAAGTTTTCTATGCTCCTTTAGTCTGGATAGGGATCCATAGTCAACTCTTTCTTTCTTTCTTTTTTTTTTTTTTTGGTTTTTCGAGACAGGGTTTCTCTGTGTAGCCCTGGCTGTCCTGGAACTCACTCTGTAGACCAGGCTGGCCTCGAACTCAGAAATCCTCCTGCCTCTGCCTCCCAAGTGCTGGGATTAAAGGCGTGCGCCACCACCGCCCGGCAACTCTTTCTTATTTTGAGTTAGAATCTAGTTTTGGGAGGGTGGGGGTGTTTGTCTGGCCGTATAACCCAGGCCATCTTTTGAATATTCTGTGTCCTGAGTGCTGGCGCTCTAAGCTATGCATGGGCCAGTCATGCCCAGCTTGTTCAGTATCATCATGAGGTAGTGTGGGTTTGGAAGGACCAGGAGGATCTCAGGTCTGGTTGATGCCCTTATCTGATACATTGGACGTGTGCTCTTATTTCGCTTTTAAACATAGGGAAGTTTGAAAGAATTCAGTACAACAAAACGGACTTGGGGATGGTGGTTGCAAATGACCAGTTTGTCCAGAATTTGAATGAAATGCTTTTATCTTCTGTAAAGAAGTAAATTGGCATGTGGTCTCTAGATTATAAATAATGAGACTCCCAGGCTGGGTGGGTTTGATAAAATGTTAGTGTATTTCCATTTCTCCACGGATGAGATGGCTCTGGTAAGGCTTAATAGGAGGGTAGGGGGTAGGTTATTGTCCTGGCGTGTAGTCATGTTTCCCCTGTTTAAAAGTACAACACATGGCTGGTATGGTATAACTGCCTGTGGTCTCAGCACTACTGATGATCATTTCAGCCAAAAAGTTAGAAACTAGCCGGACAAGATAGCAAAACACTATCAAAAGTACCAAAAGAACAAAACAACACCCCATCCCATAGTCCCGTGTCCCCCCCCCCAACCTCATTTTAGGATGCAGGGTCTCAGGATAGAACTGATCCCAGCTGATTTCATAGTACTTCCTCTTGGATGGGGTAAGAATCTGACCAGTCCTCAACGCCATGGTTTTCCGGGAGGATATGTAGGTAAGCAGAGATGGCCTGTAGCTATAGAGAAAAGGGACAATGGAATGATTTATGTACCAGGGAGCAAGACTGTTCTTGCAGAAGTCTCTTTAGTCCTAAGATCTAAGTGATTTCCGTGGAGCTGGCAGAAAAAGTAAAAAGCCTGTTGGTTGGGAGAGGTCTTAACTTTTGTACTTATCTCTGCCTGGAGTGCCCCTTAACAGAGGAGGGTCCCCTCCGGGAACTGATCAACAGCTGCTGCCAGTCCCTAGAATCACAGGAAGTGGAGGCCTGGTGCCTTTGTATAGAAGCTCTGCAGCCAGACAATAGTTTGTGCTGGCGGGGCCATGTGGCGAGTCACGTGACCCGAGGCTGTATTCTGCTGGGGTCCTTACCCATCTGTTCTCTCGGCTCTTTCTGGGTTATCAGGCGCCAGTCCAAGTCTTCCCAGGCAGCCAGCTTCATGGCCAGAGATTACGAGCACTAACCTTCCTGGCAGGGGCGGTGTGGCTTCGAGTTTATGCAGATTAGCCATGTGTTTCTCACTTCAAGGCGGTCCACAGGAAAAGGCTTTTCCTGTGTTTGGCTCTCAGTGGGCGGTTCCCAGCTTACTGTACTGGGACTCAAGCAGCAGGCATGCACGAGAGGGATCACAGTACACTGCCCCCCCTCCACCTCCAATGCTACGTCACCACAACACAACCACTCACGCTCTCATACTGTTGGTGTCATTCATTCGGTGCCAAGATTGCTTTAAAAAATTCCCTTGGCCCCAGTTCAAACAGGAGTACAGCTGGGATGTGTTAGATTTTAGGCAGTCTGCCCTCAATTTGAGATGAGTTATAAATAGCAGTGCCGACTTCCTTAACTACCGCTCTCTGAGGTAAAATGCAGGTTAATTACTGTGGGAATCAATTAGGGGCTTCTTTCGGTTAAAGAGCCAGGGATGCATTTTTATTGTTATTATTAAAACTCATAAACAAATCTGGCCAGGAATAAATTGAAAGCACAAGAAGTACAAAATAACATTTGGAGGTCCAAAATTCAAGGGTATGGCTCTAGGTTTATCCTGGCACCGACTAGTTGGCATCTAGAGCGAAAGCACAAGTGTGTGCTGGTCAGGACTTCTCCTTTCCAACGATGGAGGCTCTTGGCAGTCCCTGGCCCAACCTCATTTTATTCTTTCTAGTCTTTGGCACTGCACTGCTGGGCATTAAAGTTGACCCTTACCTCCTCCGCTTCTGGTCACCTCCTCTCTGTATCTTTGGCTTCAGGCTGTTCATTTCCTCTCAGACCTTTTTCAGGATCAGAGTTTGTTTTTCCTGGTGCCACTACCACATGGTGTGGGGAGTGATATCTCCTGGGGCTTGGAAGTGTTAGTGCTTGCCTGGTTTTGTCTCCTCTTTCAGTGGCTTATGCTCAGAGAATTTGCAACTATGTTTAATATTTTGAGTGTCTTGAAACTGGTTACTTTTGATTATCTGACACCTAACCCTGATGAACCTTAAAACTCAACTTGTTACATTAAGCAGTTCACCGGGCCACTGTGGTTTTTTCCTTGATCATTAATTACTTGTGATTCCAGTAGCCCCCACCTGGTCCGGCGGTGCCTGTAACGCAATTTGCTGGGAACAGGGAACTCTGCAAGTTGTTAGTGTGCAAGCTGTTTGCACTGAAAATACTCAGAAGGATAGGCCTGCTAAGCACCACACCTTTGATGCCCCAAACCGCATTCATTTCATTTGTCAGGCACTTTATAGCTTGGCCAGTGATCTGCAAGGAGCTAAGTGGCGGACTCTTCCCCCCTTTATTTTTATTTTTTTATGAATGCAGGAGAGTATATAGCAGGGGGGCTGACTTCCCTGATCAAGGGCCAGCATTTTCCTCTCAATTATGTGTCTCTGAGGCAGAGCCTTTGCTTTTGAAGCGTAATCACAGTAATCTACTCCTGTGGTTTCCTGTTGAAAGGATTTCCTCTCTATCTTTTCCAGAGTGGAATCTCTGGCACTTTTGCAGCTACGATTTGGTATTTCTCCTTCTTTATGGCTGCTGACTACTGATACTGGCCTTTTCTATTTTATATGAAATAGAAAATTTTCTGTTTCAATAAAATTGATGAATGAACATTTGATTTTCTCTACTTTAAGAGATTGGGGGAGGTGCCTTCCCCCCACCCCATATAACTGCAAACCACATATCTTTCATAATATTTTTAAATTCTCTTCTGATATAATGTGCCTTTGACACGAGACCAGAGTGGTCCGGTTGTTTGAACTGAACTTATTTTTGTTTGGTGAATAAGCTGCAATGGTCTGTTGATCGGGATAAACCTTGTGGTGAGGGGAACGAGTTTGAGGACCAAAAAAGTGACAGTTATTTTGAGAAGCTATTGTTTGACTGTTTCTTAAAGGGTCCTACTGTGAGGCCATACTAGACTTAAGTCTTAAGTCTAGTCCAAGTGCAAGGGAGGTGTGTGCTATCATGCCACAGTAAGCTTTTGAGTTTTGGCCATGTGTTTGTGGCTGGGCATACATTATTAGAACCCTTGTTGATGCAGGTTGGGTTATCAATGTCATTGTTTCTTCAGGACTGTTTTAACTTCCCCTCTTCTAATTCAGTCCAGCCAGTTTCGGACCCTCTGCTCCTGGAGTCGTGCTTGATGCTGGGGTTGAGGATATCTGCTGCCTCTGTCTGGACAGTTTGAATGAGGCTTTCTCTCTGGAGTATACCTTACTTACCTGTTTCTTCCTTCAGTAGGAACTGTTGTAGTTGAACAGTTGTCCAAAAAAAAGGCCTGAACTCTTATGTCCCAGAATGCAGTCAATAACTCCAGCTATTCTGGAGTCTTGGGCCCAGGAATTTAAGTTCAATTTGGGCAACATAGTGAGAGTTCCGTGCCATTTCAAAACAAAGTTAAACTACCTCGGACAGCAGAAACAGGAAGCAGTATACATAGCTTGGAATATATAGTATTGGGAAGACATTTAAATACAAGCACTATGGGAAGCTTATTTTTTTGTCTCATTCTGTAGCCCAGGCTGACCTAGAGATTATTTTGTAGTCTTGGTTTGTGTGGAACTCATGGTGAACCTCCTGCTTCAGCTTCCCAAGTGCTGAGACACAGGTATGAGTCCCACAGCTGGTTGTGGGAAGCTGTGTACTATGTAAATTTCAGGTGATGAACTAAAGTGTTCCAGGCTAGACAGAGTTAGGATTTAAACTCCAAGTCTGTCAAATTACTGCACTCTTTATATGTTAATATTGTGTAGAATTTAATAGATTTGGAGCCATATGTAGCAGGAAGTAATAAATTATTTGGAAACATTGCTCTCAAATTACATTGTAGTATGATAGCCACCAGCCATATGTGATTATGTGGATTTAAATTAATTAAAAGTGGACTGGGAATACAGATTAGTTGGTAGAGGACTTGTCTTACATGCATTGTGCCCTGGATTTGATCCCACACACCTTGGACCCTCGATATGGTGGCACTGACCTTTCTTCCCAGCACACAGGGTGACTGAATGGAGGCAGGAACATCAGCGGTTCAAAAAGATTTTGCTATGTAGCTTGTTTGAAATCATCCTAGGCTACTTGAGACCCTGATTTAGTAAGTAGTCAATAAATAATAACTTAACTAATTCGAGTAAACTGCCAAGCTTAGCAGCACAGGCCTGTGACCTTCCTAACTCCAGAGCTTAGGCCAGCCAGTCGGCATCTCACGGTTAGAAGCTGAAGAGATGGCTCAGTTGTCAAGATCACTTGTTTTTAGAGTACTGGAGTTTGATTCCTAGCACCCACATGGTGGCTCACAACTGCCCATAACTCCAGTTAAAGGGGATCCAGCACCTTTTTCTGACCTCCTTGGGTATCAGGCACACACATTACGCACAGGCAAAACACTCAGACACATAAAAATATAGTTAGGCTATCTCAGTAAAAAGGAAAGTGAAGTATGGGTGGAGTACTTAGATAGCAAGTGTGAGGCCTTGTGTTCAATCCTCAAGACTGCAAAATACCAAGTATACAAATAACAAAAATAGCTTGGTGGCACACACACCCTTAATCCCAGCACTCAGGAGGCAGAGGCAGGTAGATATTATGAGTTCGAGCACAACTTGGTCTACAAAATGAGTTCCAAGACAGCCAGTCTACAAAGAGAAACCCTGTCTCGATAAAGAAAACAAACAATAATAAAAATAAAAGGACTAGGGCTGGAGAGATGGTTCAGTGGTTAAGAGCACTGACTGCTCTTCAGAGGTCCTGAATTCAATTTCCAGCAACCACATGGTGGCTCGCAACCATCTGTAATGGGATCGGACACCTTCTTCTGGTGTGCCTGAAGACAGCTACAGTGTACTCAATATAAGTAAAATAAATAAATCTTTTTTTTTTTTGAAAAAAAGGACTGAATGTGGTGGCACACACCTTTAATCCCAACACTTGGGAAGCTAAAGCAGGGAGATTGTCAAATTGAGGTTAGCCTGGCCTACATGTAGCATGTAGTTTAAGTGTGTAATAGTAACATATCACAGTTAATACAACTTATTGAATAATTCCTTTACTGGATCACACTGGTTCCCAGCTAATCTTACACATCAGAATCATTCATAGATCTAGAGGTAGGGGCTCAAGCCCTTCCACACCAACAAAATTTGAATCTGGAGGCCTGGACATTTGTGAAGCTTCATGGGAATATCCCAGGTGTGTGGCCCTTGCTAAATAGCCACTGCTGTAGAAGCCCCATAGTGACACCATGGTAACGACTAATGCTGGGGTCTGGGCAGCCCCAGACCAACAGATATCCTGAGCATGCTAGTCTCTGTTCAGAAGATGCTGTTGTCCTCACTTGAGGGCCTCGAACAGCCCCTGTTGTATCCTGGGTGAAGTGAGCTGAGATGTGTGGCACTCAAAGACCCTCACACTTCCCCTGGTCTTGGCTCCATTGCCAGCAGTATAGTTGGAAATTGTGGTATTTCACACTAGCCCAATTTTTGTTAAACTAGTCCCAAAATAATGCATGTAGATGCTAAAATTCTTATTAGGTCTTCAGAATGGGAATGGTCTAGAAGAACCCTGAAGGGTAGTTATTTGGGACACAGTTCTCCTGGGGTTCTCTACAGTTTGTGAAGAAAGCGGTCTCACCATAGTTACCTTTTTAGTTAAAATTTGTGCATAGCCTGAGAGAACTCTGTTTCTGCTTAATTTTGTTTCTCTCAGGGTAAACAAAACAAAAGTCTACATAGTATTAGCAATACTTGCTAAATGTAGACCAAGTTGAGCCAGCCTCTTAAGTAGCTGGGGTTGCAGGTGTGACCTCCCACTCCGTCCACTTGCCCGGTTTTGTACTTTGTAGTTGGATATTCCTTCACGATAGCTTTACTTCCTCCAGTGTAATAAAATGCTCAAGAGGGGAGAGGGATGAAAGGAAGAAGCGAGAAGTGACTGTGTAAATACACCCTATCTTCTGTCCCTCCAAAGAGTGTGTCCAGAACCTTGGACTTCTTAAGTGTTCTACCACTGGGCTATGTCCCCAGGCCTGCTGCAGGGGGTTTTTGGTTTCTGTGTGTAACAGCCATGGTTGTCCTGGGACTCTCTATAGACCAGGCTAGCCTTGAACTAACAGTAGTTCTTAAAAGTGTGACCCCTGGACCTGTGATGTGTAGTGATCAGCAGGAAACTTGTTACAAATATGCATGGCCTGGGCCCAGCTTAGAACTTCTGAACTGCAGGTGGATGCTGGATGCCGGTGGGGTGTGGTTTGATAAACTTTCCAGGTGATTTTGATTATGCTACTGATGACTGAACTCCTCTGTTTGACAGTTAATGATACTTACACCTTTAATACTTAATCTCTATCCCCTACTCCAAATTCAAGATCCTGCTTAAAGTTTTAGGTCCTGTGCCTATCTTCCACCCTTGTGTATTTCAGAGCTATTTAGAAGAATTCTCCCTTTTCATAGTCTCACTGTATACAGATAAGTGTCTCTGGCAGAGGAAGGTATGCTGGGATTGTCTTGTAGCTCCATCAGGTTGAAAACTACGTCAGAAAGTGCATGAGCTGATTGAATCTGTCATATCACAAAGGACTGGAAAGTCACATGGATTTTTAAGTATTTCTTTGGAGACAGGCCTGAAACTCCTTACACAGCTGGTGGGCACCTCAAGTGCACAGCAATCCTTGGTCTTCTAAGTGCTAGAATTGTATGTATGGGCCACCATGCCCAGTTAGAAAGCTGCCATTGTAGACTGGTGCCTTGTATTTTGAACTCTTGAGCTTATGTTGTTGGTGTTTGTACTTTGTTATTTTTGGCTTTTTGAGCCAAGGTCCCACTTATTCCAGACTGGTTTCAAACTCACTTTGTAGTTTAAAATGACCTTGATCTCCCTCAGCATCCTGCCTGTAGCATCCTGAGTGCTGTGATGACAGCTTGGATGCCACCACACACATCCAGCCTCCATCTTGTTTTTTTGTTTAAAGATATCTTTTTATTTGTGTTTCTTTGTGTGTGCATGTGTGCACGTGTGTGTGCTCACACTCGCGCCTGCTGAGACCAGAAGAGGTCATTGGATCCTCAAGCTGGAGTTGTGAGCAGTCCAGTGCTGGGAAGCAAACTCCTCCTGGAGGGCAGGAATGCCTTTACCTGCTGAGCACGTCTCCGGCTCTGTAGCTTGTTCTTTGATGAGACAAAGTTCTGTCCTTTTATTTTCAAATTCACTTTTTTTTTTTTTTGGTTTGTTTGGAGACAGGACTTCTCTGGATAGCCCTAGCAGGCCTTATTAAATTCATCTGCCTGCATATGCCTCTGAGTGTTGGGATTAAAGGCATGTGCCACCACCCCCTGGCTAAATTTTTCAATTTAAAATGGATTTTTCACGTGAAATACACCCGGCTCCAAATTCACTACTGTTTTTTTCAGCAACTGTTTATTACGTAAGCCTGTTACTCATTTGAAGAAAGTGTAAATTGGACTACTTTGTGCTAAAACACTATAGACAGGCAAAGGAAAAGATTCCATTAGTGGACTGCAGAATCAGCCTCCACTCCTTTAGTTTTCAAGGGTATCTGTGTAGCTCAGTTTTTGAAGCATTGAAGTAATCAGTTTTGATGTTGAGCAAGGTTATAGTAATACACGGTAGGTAACACTCCTCTCCAACTAAAGAAAAGGTTCTTTGTTCTTATTTCTGTGCTATGCCATGCATATGTTAATTGTTCTACAGCTGGCCTTTCCCTTGACTAATCTCTAGTAGTACCTTCCTTAGAAAGTAATGTTTAGCTTTCATATGTCACTATCATTTTATTTATGAAAATCTTTTAAGTGACTACTGTAGGGTTATGGGATCTGTCTCATTACTTTTTTATAATAACTGGTTTCTTTAGTGGCATGTGGACTTAACGATTTCTGTATGTTCGTGTTGGTGAGAGATCACTGAAGACTGAAGTTAATGAAAATGTTCTTTATTTTATAGTCCTCCAGTCCAATGGATCAGATGGGAAAGATGAGACCTCAGCCGTATGGTGGGACTAACCCATACTCGCAACAACAGGGACCTCCTTCAGGACCGCAGCAAGGACATGGGTACCCAGGGCAGCCATATGGGTCCCAGACTCCACAGCGGTACCCTATGACCATGCAGGGCCGGGCTCAGAGTGCCATGGGCAGCCTCTCTTATGCACAGCAGGTATGCGATTGATTACTTTGAGCTTTTCCGCTGTCCACAATTTGTGTTTGAGGTATAGGATCAGAATGGCTTCTTTTTTGTTGTTGTTTTGTTTTGTTTTGTTCTTTTTTTTTGAGACAGGGTTTCTCTGTGTAGCCCTAGCTGACCTGGAACTCACTCTGTAGACCAGGCTGGCCTCGAACTCAGAAATCTGCCTGTCTCTGCCTCCCAAGTTCTGGGATTAAAGGAATGCGCCACCACATTCTGGCCAGAATGGCTTCTTGATTTGCACATGGACTTGATGGGGAAACACCATGTGGTTGCTGGGAATTGAACTCAAGACCTCTGGAAGAGCAGTCAGTGCTCTTAACTGCTGAGCCATCTCTCTATCCCACCCCTGAATCACTTTAAAATGAAGACTAAATGAAAGAGTACTAGGGTAGCTTAGTGATTTGTATATTATCCAGACTACTAAACACTGAGTCTTCAATTGTTTGAACCAAGCTCCTCATGCCTCTTTATGGTGGTTAGGAAAAAATTCCTAACATAAAACCAATCTAGGCCATGATGAAAAGAATATGTTCACTGGGGAAAGTAACTTTTTAAGCTCATATGAGTTGTATGAATATTAAGTAGCATAAGTTTTCAGTGAGCGATTTCAGTCTTAAAGAGTTTGGCCATTCTTTATGGCTTAGTTTCTATGGGGGTGGTAGAAGGAATAACCCTGAACCTAACTTCGTGGAGCCGAGTCACTCTAAAAGGATATTTTCTCTCTTACAGATTCCACCTTACGGACAGCAAGGCCCCAGTGCATATGGTCAGCAGGGCCAGACTCCGTACTACAACCAGCAAAGTCCTCATCCCCAGCAGCAGCAGCAGCCACCTTATTCCCAGCAAGCACCATCCCAGCCCCCTCATGCCCAGCCTTCCTATCAGCAGCAGCCGCAGACTCAGCAGCCGCAGCTTCAGTCCTCTCAGCCTCCATATTCCCAGCAGCCATCCCAGCCTCCACATCAGCAGTCCCCAACTCCATATCCCTCCCAGCAGTCCGCCACACAGCAGCACCCCCAGAGCCAGCCCCCCTACTCACAGCCACAGGCACAGTCTCCCTACCAGCAGCAGCAACCTCAGCAGCCAGCGTCCTCGACGCTCTCGCAGCCGGCTGCGTATCCTCAGCCCCAGCCTCAGCAGTCCCAGCAAACTGCCTATTCCCAGCAGCGCTTCCCTCCACCACAGGTAAGACCGACCTGTGCTCAGCCAGAGGCAGCTTACAGCTTTGCCATATGCAAAACAATTAAACTCTGGGTAAATGTGCTAGCAGGTTTTGGTTGTTTTTAAATTAATTGGATCCATTCATTGATAAGATAGGAAACTTTGATTAGATTTCTGCCTTTAATCCCAAGAAATGGCCCCTCTGGCGTAATAGTAAATACAAAATAATTCCATCAGATCCCACCATTGATGAGTTTGTATGGAGGTTTTGTTTGTTTGTTTTGAGATAATGTCTCAATGTAGCCCAGACTGGCCTTGAATTTGCTATCCTCCTGTTCCAGCTTGCCTAGTGCTGGAATCACGGACGTTCACTTCCCTATAGGCTCCCTCCTAACATTCTGAAGAGCCGTTACTTAACTTACTGTCTTTTCAAATGATATATGCAGTTGTGCTTCTCACATGTGCTGCCCTGTGTAAGAAACTTCACGACTCTTTCACCCTCTGGGTGTACTTGATGCACACAGAGGGCAGGAAAGGGTGTTAGAGCCTCTATAACACAAGTTACAGATGGTTGTGAGCTGTGAGCCTTCGTGTGGATGCTGGGAACTAAACGTGGCTCCACGAGAAAAACAGGCTTGTTAACCTCCCCAGTCGCAGCCTGGTTAGTTGGTTAGTCTTTTTTCTTGTCTTGAGGCAGGGTTTCTGTGTGACCCTGGCTGTGGCTGTTGTGAAGTTCACAGAGACCAACCTGCCTCTGCCTCCCAAGTGCTGAGTTTCAAGGTGTGCCCACCATTTAATGGAGCAGCCCTCACAGCTTTTTGTGTTTTCTCACAGGAGCTTTCTCAAGATTCCTTTGGGTCTCAGGCATCCTCAGCCCCCTCCATGACCTCCAGTAAAGGAGGGCAAGAAGATGTGAACCTGAGTCTTCAGTCAAGACCCCCCAGCTTGCCTGTGAGTTCTCCTGAGACCTGGGCCGTGTGTCCTGGTGGCATTGATTTGAGATGTTCAGCATTCTGAGTGGGAACTCGGGATAGGTTTGTGATCCGCGTGTAGGGTTGTCTGTTTTCGAGACAGTCCCCAGTTTCCCAGGGTTGTTTGCACTCTCCCTGTACTTGAAGCGGCCTCAATTTTTCACCTTCTGCTCCTTCTAGAGCACTTAGGCCCGTATGTACACTGCCAAACCCAGTGTGTGCTTTGCTCTTTTGTTTTCCAGGGCTCACCGTGTGACCCTGCCTGGCCTCAAACTCCCCTTCCTTTGCCTTCATTCACAGCATTTGTTTTGTTTTCTAGAAATTTTGGGCCTCCTATTCGTGAAGTGATTATAATATAAGGGTCAGAGAAAATGTAGATGTTTGAAGGGTTGTTCTCTATCATGGTGCAAAAAAAAAATGTTTTGTCTTCTTTGACACTTTTAAATGTAAAAAATTACCTTATTTTCAATTTTACTTGTATGGGTGTTTAGGCTAAATACATTCCTGTGTACAACATGCGTGCTTGGTGCTCTTGGAGGCCAGAAGAGGGTGTTAAATCCCTGGGGACTAGAGTTTCAGATGGTTGTTAGCCACTGTGTGTGCCGGCACTCAAGCCCAGGTCTTTTGCAGGAGCAGCCAGAGCTCTTGCTGCTGAACCAGCTCTTTTGTCCCTGTTTAACATTACTTTTCGGGGCTTAGTTTTGACATTTTGGCTTAGCATTAGTTCAAGAGCTAGAATCTGGGTGTATTCAAGCTTACATTGTCACACTAAGTGAGAGTTGAGTAGAAGTGTGTGTTTTGTTTTTGTTTTTGGTTTTTTTTTTTTGTGGTGACGGTTTTGTTTGAATGTGTGCTTTTATCTACTAGAGTGTTTGATACCTAAATACTTGGTTAGGGACTCAGATGCTGAGAAAGGCATTATATCTAGAGCTTGGGCTGTCAGTGGCCTGTCAGCATGGCTCACTTACTACTGAGCATGATGACCTGATTTCCTCTAACCTTATATGTGTGCTGTGGCACCCATATAACACACACTCCACAAATAATGCATGTTTGAAAAAGATGTGTGGGGCTAGAGAGATGGCTCAGAGGTTGAGTTCTTCCGAAGATCCTGAGTTCAAATCCCAGCAACCACATGATGACTCACAACCATCTGTAACGAGATCTGATGTCCTCTTCTGGAGTGTCTGAAGACAGCCACAGTGTACTTACATATAATAAATAAATACATCTTTAAAAAAAAAAGAAAGAAAAAGAAAGATGTGTTTGAGCTCTAGAGCCAGAGTTCCTAGATCTGCATCTTAATTCTACCTTTCTTTGTCCTGGAGCTAAGTCACATCACTTTCTGTGCCTTCATTTTCATATCTGTGAGATGACCCTACGCTGCTTTAGATGGTGGTGATTAATATTGCTGGTTGATAGAGAACACTTGGTGTATGGCGTCTGACACTGTAGTCATCTTGGGTACCGCACTGCTTGATACCTGTTGTCGTGGGAATGTTTGCTCATAGCCTTACAACAATTTATGCAAAGTCTGAGTCTCTGAACGTGAATTTCATGGACAGAAATAAAATCGATTTCTTTCAGATCTCATAAGTTGGTGGGTAGCAAGTCCGCCATTATAAATTCTGTTTCTGTTAGGAATTAGGAGTTCAACCAAATATGCCTAGGTAAGTCTTTTAAAATCTTGAGGAGTTTTATGGTGGCTTATATAAGCCTGTTTTCTTAGCAATGGGGAACTTAGGCAAGAGATTCACTGAGTTCAAGGCCAGCCTTGGCTATAGTGAGAGTCTATCTCAAACTATGGAGTTTACTTGGATTTTTGCAGTCTCCGGTTATTCAGGCTTTGTGGGAAATGGCATCTGAATCTTACTTGTTGTCGTCCGCTATTTTTTGAAGCAGCGTTTCAGTGTGGCTATCTTTCTCTCAGGTGCTGAGATTATAGTCATAAGTTACCCTCCCCAGCTGGCTTGTAGAACTTTAAGGAACACATAGAAAGCATTAACTCTTCATGAATCATGAAGCTTCGAATGCTTGCCCTCAAAGCCTTAGTGGAGAGGGTCTGTAGAGACTCGGTCTAGGCTTCGGAAGCCAAGAGGAGCTGTTAGCAGGATGAGATTTCGGATGGTGACTTCTTGTTGTTGTTGTTTTGAGACAGGGTTTCTCTGCGTAGCCTTGGCTGTCCTGGAACTCACTCTGTAGACCAGGCTAGCCACGAACTCAGAAATCTGCCTACCTCTGCCTCCTGAGTGCTGGGGTTAAAGGCGTGCGCCACCACTGCCCGGCTGTTAGTAACTTTTCTTTTTTTTGGTTTTTTTTTTTTTTTTTTTTTTTTTTTTTTTTTTGGTTTTTCGAGACAGGGTTTCTCTGTGTAGCCCTGGCTGTCCTGGAACTCACTTTGTAGACCAGGCTGGCCTCGAACTCAGAAATCCTCCTGCCTCTGCCTCCCAAGTGCTGGGATTAAAGGCGTGCGCCACCACCGCCCGGCTTGTTAGTAACTTTTCAACTGAGGAATTAAGGGAGGAAGTGTCTGCCTAAAGCTGTCACCTTTTCTCAGGTGAAGAGTAATTACTTTTAACCCTTCAGGTTAGTGTCTATGTGAATCCTTTTCCAATCCCAATGAACTTCATTGACTTTAAAGTTTTCTTCTTTAAATTTCAATTTATTAACGTGTGTGTACACATGTGTAGGTCAGAGGAGAACTACCTGTGGAATTGTTTTTTCTCCTTTTACCTTTATGTGGGTTCACAGGATCATACTCTGGCCACCAGGCTCGAATCATAAGGCACTAACGCTTTCGACTCAGTGAGCCACCTCACTCTCCTGAATGTGTGGATCCTTCCTCTTCTGTTGTGTGCAGTTCATTTGAGTGCTCTACTATAGTGTCAGGGATTCAGATGGATGGATTTCTGTCAGCATTATAAATTGTTGCCCTTTAAAGGGTTTCTTGATTCTCGTGACTCTTTAGTTATGGGGTTTCACTTTGTTGTCCAGGTTAGCCTTGATCTGATGACTTTTTGATTGAAAAAAATATTTGCTATTTCTTTGAAAAGGGTCATAGTCAGTCATGCTAATCTCTTTTATACAGACTGGGAACCTAAAACCTTCTGTTTCAGTTACTAAATAAAGTTAGTTAATCTTCCAGAAATTAGGAAAAGTTGTGTTTCTGGGAATCCGAAGAAGGAGTACTGTGTTCAGATTAGATTTCTGTTATGGAATCTGGCAAAATAGCTAATTAGCTCTGTGTAGAAGTTCCACAGAGGTGAGCTGGTCAAAAACTTGTTTTGTTTGCCTTTTTTTTTCTTAAATCAGGTGCCGGTTTAGGCCTCAGCTGGTCCTGAGGTCGCCAAAGGGGTTGTTTATTCTTGGGCTTTTTTTTTTTTCCTTAATGAGGTTAGGAAACGGTCACATCTGTAGAAGTCAGAAGCCAGAGTTTCTACAAGACTCTTTCCTTCCTTAGCCACTCGTAAAATGATGTGTAAGTCTGCTAGTTGTTAGTTCAGTCTCTGTGTCTGTGGTGAACAACCACAACCAGAAGCAATATTTGAAGAGGAAAGGGTTCATTTCAGATCACAGTTTATAGCCCATCCTGAAGAGAAATTCAGGGAAGGAACTGAAGACAGGAGCCTGGAAGCAAGAATTGAAGCAGAGGGCATGGAGGAACACAGGACCCCTGCCTAGAGTGGCCGCACCCTCAGGTCAAGTCTGTGAGCTCCCGAGACTTCCTGCAGCTGTTTGATGGAGATTTTCTCAACTGAGGCACCTCCAACATGACTGTCAAGTTGACAAAACATTAACCAGGACCCTTCAGTAAACAAGGGTGTATGGAGAGTCCTTGAGTTTGGCACCAGAGGTGGGCTGGCTGATTGAACAGTCCCTCTAGGTTTGTGATCTTTGTTTATTCTTTTTTTTTTTTTTTTGGTTTTTCGAGACAGGGTTTCTCTGTGTAGCCTTGGCTGTCCTGGAACTCACTCTGTAGACCAGGCTGGCCTCGAACTCAGAGATCCGCCTGCCTCTGCCTCCCAAGTGCTGGGATTAAAGGCGTGCGCCACCACCGCCCGGCTCTTTGTTTATTCTTTTGAGGAATTTTTTCTCAGATAATATCAAATCACCTAGAAGCAATTACCCAGCATTCAATGAGTTACTTTTCTTTTTATGTTCTTTTATATTTTATGTGTGTGGGTGTTTTACCTGCATGCATGTCTTTCACCATGTGCACACAGTGCCTGTAGATATCAAAAAAGGTCATTAGGTCCCCTAGAACTGAAATTACAGGCAGTTGTAAGCTTTCATGTATGTGCTGGGAATTGAAACTGGGTCCTCTGGAAGAGTAGTCATTGTTCTTAGCTAGCTGCCGAGCCCTCTCTGTAGCTTTGGAGTTACTTTTTCATTAAAAATCTAAAACCTAGTATACCATACCCAGGCAACAGAAGTGTTGGTTGTTGGGCCCCTCAACAACACACCTTTTCTGATTGTAGCAGTCTAAAGCAAGGAATGTTTATCAAGCTCCTGTGTGACTGTCAGTTCTGTAGACAATGGACAGCACTTAGACCCTCACACACACGCATGCCCACTTCTCACACCAGTTCTGTTCTGCTCTGGTCCATATCTTAAAAGGTCATTTCCTTGGAACTACTTCCTGTCAAGTGCCGAGATAACTCAAGTAACTACTCTGATGACTTAAGTGCAGTTTTTAGTTGATTGGAGAAATTCCCTGTAACACTTAAATGTAAACAAGTATAAAAAATAATTCAGTGTCTGTACAGATACCCATCCTTAGAAACTGAAGGTGCAAAATCATATGTAGCTTTCTGGGATCACTTTTCCATCCTAAACCTAGAAAAATTTCTTTGCTCCATGCTGGTAGGGCATTTTGTATAATAAATCTGTTTATTTAAACAGCAAGCTTCTGGGGAGTAGGCAACTTGATATTGGTCCCTATGCCTCATATGCATGTGATAAGACCAGTAGTTACTTATTGCAAATATATGTCAGAGTAGCATGTAAAAAACAAGCAGGTTCGTTCGTTCTTTCTATCTTATCTTTCTAATTTTCTTATTCTTTCTGCACATTGTTGTTTTTCCTGTATTGTATGTATGAATGGGGGTGTCAGAACCCTGGACCTGGAGTTACAGACAGTTGTAAACTGCAATGTGGGTGCTGAGAATTGAACCCATGTACTCTGGAAGAACAGCCTGCTTACAACCCCCAGACAGGGTTTCTCAGTACCGTCCTGGCTGGCTGTTTTGGAACTTGCTCTGTAGACCAGGATGGCCTCAAACTCAGAAATCCACCTGGCTTTGCTTCCCAAGTGCTGGGATTAAAGGCATAGGCCACCATTGCCTGGCCCAAGGTTATTTTTATAATTTTCTTTGTATTTATTCAGAACTCTGTAGCCTAGACCAGCCTGAAACTCACTGTGTAGCCCAAGTTCCCAAATGCTTGTATTACAGCCATGAGCCATCGTGCCTGGCTTAAGTTAATTTATTTAACACATGCTTGCTTTAGGCTGACTTGATTACCATCATGGTACCTGGCATGTGATGTTGGTTCTCAACTAATTGAAAAAGTGAGCCTGAAAACTGTCAATAATAAATAATTAGTGAAAAAAGAGGCCATGAAGTTGAAGTGGGGGTGGGGGGTGCGGAGGGAGGAAAAAGGAAGGGAGAAATGTTGTGATTAAATTATATTCTCTATAATAAACAAATATCCATAATATTGCTGTGTATACTGTATGGGGATGGCTTGACCTTATTACTAGATTGTTGTTTTTAATGCTAGATCAAGGCAGACATGAAAGTTCCATACTCCTGGTTTTGAGGGTATTTTTATTGGGAAGTGAGGCTAGGGCATGTTACCCATCTTGTGAATTAGCTGCTGGTTTATGTCAAGATAGTACTTGTAAGGGGCAGTGAGACCTTTAATTTCCTTCACCTGGGGACAGAAGCGTAAGAGAGTGGCCTGAAAACTCAAGTCTGACTTGGGATTAACTTGGAGCTGTGGTGTTGTTTGTATTTTGGAGAAAGCGGATGAGTGCTTATATAGGATCTCACTGTGTAGACTTGAGTGGCTTGGAGCTCACAGAGATTCACCTGCCTCTTCCTTGCGTGTGCTGGAATTAGTCATGTGACACCACTCATGGCTGAAGTTGTGAAGGATTCTATGTGGGCAAGCCTGCATCCATATCGAGCGCTCACGGCTGCCTGTGACTGCAGCCCCGGGGAGTCTGTGATACATGTATACTCTTGGGAGTGCACGCATGTGCATATGGGGGTATGTGCATGCGTGCTTCTGTTCTCTTTAGCTAAACATGGTACTTGGTATATACTTGTAATCTCAGCTCTGGGATGGTTAGGTACAACCAACCATGGAGGCTATCTAGAGAGAGGCCATAGCTTTTGATTGGGTAGGTATTTTGGTTGTTTGCTTTAAGTGCTATTTAACAAGTGTTGTGGTTTCCCAGAATAATGTACACATTTATAAACTTCTATTTAGACTTGAAAATGTGCTTGTGATAGGACATGGAAAGAAAGTCCCATTGAGGGAGGGTAGATAGAGCTAACATTGACATTTTTATCATGCATTAAAAGTTATCTGCCAGCCCGGCAGTGCTGGCGCATGCCTTTAATCCCAGTACTTGGGAGGCAGAGGCAGGCAGATGTCTGAGTTCAAGGCCAGCCTGGTCTGCAGAGTGAGTTTCAGGACAGCCAGGTCTACACAGAGAAACCCTGTCTCGAAAAACCAAAATAAATAAGTACATACATACATACATCTGCCAATTAATGAAAATAGATATTAATATGGAGTAGCATCCAAAGTTTGCATTTTTTTCAGTTGACAATTCCAGTTTAGTGCCGCAGTTGGAACACACTGACCTTTTCAACAAATAAAGCGATGCACTGGTCTCGGTAGCCACCATCGCATCCTCGAGAGAGATGAGGACTCACTCTGCTGAGTGTCCTGGGATTTGGAGGCGTATGGTGAGTTGAGAATAGAGAAGGCAGCAAGAGGCAGGAGGGTCTCTGAGTTCCAGGCCAGACTGGTCTACAGAGCAAATTCCAGTGTAGTCAGGGATACACAGAGAAACCCTGCCTCAAACAGCCAACAGAGTGAAAGAGGGGTTCGAGAAAAGGGAGGAAGAAGAAAACAGAGAAGAGAGAAAAGACTTGGTTGGAGAGTCTCATCTAATATAAACTGCTTACCTTACAAGCACAAGGACCCAGGTCTGATCTCTGGTATCTATGTAAAAGCCAGAAATAGTTTATAAAATTAATGCAAGGAGGTGCAGCCAGAAGGATCCTGACCTCCTAATCTGGCCAGTTCTAGCCAGCGAGAGACCGAACTTTAATAAAAACAAGGTGAATAGCGCCTTCTGAAGTACAGCATCCCGAGTTGTTCTCTAGCCTGCCTCCCCCCTTCCCCCCATTCCTGACTCCACCCCCACTTGGAAGAGACAGACTGTCTTGAGGCTGTGGCCTTGGAGCAGCTCTCCTCCCTTCCGGTAGCCCTCACACTGCACAGCCACCCAGGGGCTCTTCTGTCTTGGGTCTCTTCCATTTCCTTTTCCTTAGGAGGGTCTTGTGGAATGAATGAGCCACTAAATTGTAATCTGCCTAAGAACAAGGTTTGAAAGGCTGAGAGGTAGCAGCTCAGCAGATGACTGCACAGCTGTGACCAGAACTCAGTCCCTAGTAATTGAGTAAAGTACAGAGGGGGTTTCTACAGAATTGTCCTCTGGTCTTCACACTTGTGCTGTGACATATACTCCGCCCTCAACACACACACACACACACACACACACACACACACACACCTTCCATATCATACACACAGGAAAAGGAAAGCCTTTGAATCTATCTCTTCTGTGTTCTGCATGGCCCTCCTCCCTCTTCCAGACCCCTGTTGTCTCTCACTTGGTGTCTTGCTTAGTTTCTGTCCCCTTTCCCTTCCACGTTTACCGGAGGGAGAGATGGGGAGAGAGACCTGGTCATGTCATTGTCTGTGTCTTTACATCTTGACAACCTTTTGTCTGGGTTTAATGTTATGACATATAGCCTCCTTCATGTTCTGAAGGATAAGGATAGACATGTATATACAGACAGTGTGTTAGAGACAAAGCTTCACTACATAGTACAGGCTGGTCTTGAGCTCATCAGCCTCTCCATGGCTGGGTCTGCATGTATATGTGCACCATGTGGGTCGCTGGTGCCCACAGTGGCCAGAGGAGGTTGTTCTGTGGAGTTCTGGGTGGTTGTGAAGCGCGTGTGTGCTGCCAAGTGAGTCAGATCCTGCCCTTCCACTGTGCCAGCTCTATTGCCCTCTGTTTTTATGTGTCTTTCGTAGGTAAGTTTCCTGTTTCTGGAGTGAAACCTGGCACACATTTTACTAGAGCTATGATAGCAAACAAACAGAATGGTGACTTCTCAGGATCTTTGGCCCATAAGTCTGGTCTGGTTCTCTTCAAGAAAACTTTCTGTGCTTTATTAAAACAGAGGAATAGGGCTGGAGAGATGGCTCAGCAGTTAAGAGCACTGACTGCTCTTCCAGAGGACCTGAGTTCAAATCCCAGCAACCACATGGTGGCTCACAACCATCTGTAATGAGATCTGATGCCCTCTTCTGGGGTGTCTGAAGACAGCTACAGTGTACACACATTAAATAAACAAATCTTTAAAAAAAATGAAAATAAATCTTTAAAAAAACAAACAAACAGAGGAATAGGTGCCTAGACTACTTGGTGAGCATTATTAGTGTTTGCTTAAATCACTGATTCATTTATGTCTTCATAGATGAGCCTGGGTGGCATGGGCTGTATGTAATCTCAACTAGTGGGGAGGATGAGACAAGGGGATTCCAAGTTAAGAAGTGTCCAAATTACTCCAGTAAGACCCTATCTCAAAAAAGCCAGCTGGGAGGCAGAGGCAGTCAGATTGCTGTGAGTTCCAGGACAGCCAGGCCTACACAGAGAAGAAACCCTGTCTCCAAAAAAGGAAAAAGAAAAAAAAAAGATAGGTGGACGGAGAGAGAGGGATAGAGAGATAGATATTATCTTTATCCCAGCTCTCAGAAAAAGGAGCATCTCTATAGTGAGCTCCAGAAGCTGCGGATACACTGGAGGTGGATGAATTTGAGTGGTTGGGAAGGAAAAGTCTCATAGGACAGAGGTCACTGAGATGTGAGCAGAGGACACTGACACCGAGCTTTGACAGGCTTCCTAGAGTGAGGCGCACTGCAGAGCATGCACATTAGACCACAGGTTGTGAGCTTTGGGTTTGTTTTAAACTGTTGCTGTTGTCTGCTTGCTTTTTAAAAAGATCACCATTAGTGTGCATTATGGCTTGAAAAGGTTCAGGTCTGAGAACAAGGGAATAAAAGGTAAACTGTTAAATTTAATTCTGGTGAGAGGTATAAGGGTCTGCCTCCTCTATTCAGTTGCATAGTCTTGTGCAGGAAAGAATTCATAAGTTTGAAAATAAATGCACCGTACTTGGTGCAAAATTTAAAGACATTGATTGGCTGATAAGATCTTTCTGAGGGAGAGAAGAGTAGGGAAAAGATCTCATCACCAGAGTCTAATGGGAAACTCACTGTTAAGTCCAAGATAGGTGTCTTTTTTTTTTTTTTGGTTTTTTCGAGACAGGGTTTCTCTGTGTAGCCCTGGCTGTCCTGGAACTCACTCTGTAGACCAGGCTGGCCTCGAACTCAGAAATCCGCCTGCCTCAGCCTCCCGAGTGCTGGGATTAAAGGCGTGCGCCACCACTGCCCGGCGATAGATGTCATTTTTATGTTGTAGAATAATTAGCTTTAGTAAGGTATCCAGAGACATGCATAATTACTAGTCAGAGATGAAAGACTAAAGCTCAGACAAGAGTTAACTCTGGGTAGTGCTAGAAAGGTGTCTTGCATGATAGTTAATGGTTAAACCATGAAATGAAGCAGACCTTAGAGGCTATGATTAGAGTATAGAGAACAGAGCCAGATGGAGCTCTGAACAATGCCTGTAGACACAGGTGGACGCAGCCAACAGAAGAGATGGAGAGATCGGCATAGGACCAGGATTGGCTATTACTGGAGCCAAAGGAGAAGAGAAAATAGTCTGTATGGAGCTTATATCAAGGAAAACAGACAGGTGGGTTGTCATGAAGCATGTTTATTGAGATCCTTTATACATAGGCAATGGAGATGAACAAAGGAATGAATGGTAAAGAACAGCCTTGTCTCTCTCCCCGGCTCCTGATCATCCTGCTCCTGGGTACTGCACTGGGTGTGCACCACACATGTAGTGAAGAGAACTATTAATAGGTACCGAGCCGGAGAGGTGGCTGGGTCAGCAAAAGTCCCCTGCCTCACACCTGTAAGACAGAAGAGGAAAGGGTAATTGTGCTGGAGTTGGAGAGAAAAAAGAAAGCTGACACTCCTGGCTTAGTTTATGGAGGTCATTCCTCCCTGTCTGAGAACTTCCTGTTGAAGATCTGAATCCTGTGTTCCTACTTGATAGGCGTGGGTGTTACTAATGTCAGCCAGGTGAGGTGGACAGAGGAATTGAATTTCTAGTATTTATTAAATTAACCATAGGTATTTTTTTAATCCTGCTTTGTTTTGTTTTGTTTGAGACAGGTTTTCTCTCTGTATTCGCCCTGACTGTCTTGGACTTGCTTTGTAGACCAGGGTGGCCTTAAATTCACAGATTAGCCTGCCTCTGCTTCCAGTGGTCTGGAATTGAAGGTGTGCGCCACCATACCTGGTTATTTTTTTCTCTTGGATTTTAACCATCTTTAGATATCATTTAGTGGGTCTGGGAAGGTGGCTCTAGCCACCTGCAAACAGCTACAGTGCACTGAAATGTCCCATTTCTGTGTTATATGTGAAAACACCAGGGGTCAAAGTCACTTTATCATGCCACCCATATAATGATGTCATAGATGATCTAGTCATTTGTTAAGGAGAGACCCCTCTATGTTTCAGTGTTTTTGAAATTTTTTTTAATGATTCGTTCACTTTTGTTCTGCATGTATTTGTGTTTTGCATGTATTTCTATGTAATAAGTATGTTGGATACCCCCAGAACTGGAGTTATAGATGCTTGTGACCCTCCATGTGGGTTCTGGGAATTGAACCCCAGTCCTCGGGAAGAACAGCCATCTCAAGCCTGTTTTTGAATGTTTACTGTTATTTGTATGGGTGTCTATATCAGTACACCACATGTGTGCTGTGTATGCCGGCTACCTGCAGAAGCCAGGAGAATATGCAGAGGTTCCCTTTGGACTGGAGTTATAGATGGTTATGAGGTAGCATGTAAGGGCTTGAAGTTGAACCTATGTCCTCCAAAAGCACAGCCAGTGTTCAAGCCCCTCTTTTTTTTTTTGGTTTTTCAAGACAGGGTTTCTCTGTGTAGCCCTGGCTGTCCTGGAACTCACTTTGTAGACCAGGCTGGCCTCGAACTCAGAAATCCGCCTGCCTCTGCCTCCCAAGTGCTGGGATTAAAGGCGTGCGCCACCACTGCCTGGCTCAAGCCCCTCTTATTATCTCAACCTCAGATCTTCTTTCCTCTCCCTCAGTGTTGGTATTACAGGGATAATCCACCACACCATAACCTGACATGCTTTGCCATAAGACATCAGTAGGCTTGTCCTCAGGAAGGACAATAAATGGATTTCTATTTCACTTTTTAGAAAATTACATTTGTTTGTTTATTATGTATATGCCTGTGCATTCTCAAATACCACATTGCTTTGTGGAGGTCAGAACAACTTTTGGGGTTTCCACTAAGTGAACCCTAGGGATCTAATTAAGACCCCTCAGGCTGAGCCATCTTTCTGGCCTCCCTTTCACTTTTCCCAGATCTTGTAAGTCACAGATGAGGAGATATGAGAGGGCAACCTGAGGGAGCTGTCCCCCAGGGTAAGCTGGAGGAATTGCTTTGGGGGAGAGGAGCCATCTAAAGAGTTGCAGAGACCTGGCCAGGGCTACTGTTTGTGTTCTTAACTTCTAGGTATTGAATAGGAGCAAGTGTGACACAACTTTTGGTCTGGAACAAAAGCATCCTGGTTAATGCTAAATTAAATCAGATCCCTACTACTCAAAGTATCACCCTGGGTTATGGAAATGGCCTAAGGATGCAGGCAGTCTCACCTGCCCCATGCCTGATCTATTGGTCTTTCTTTTCTTTTTTCTTTTTTTCTTTTGAGATGATAATATAATTACATCATTTCCCCTTCTTCCCTCAGAACCTTCCCATATATCACCCTCCTTTAATCTATTTCAAATGCATGTCTTCTTTTTCTTTAATTGTTCTTAATGCATATCTGTATCCATATTGAATAAAAAGGAAAAGGAACATGACTGGTCCCAGGAGGAGAAAGTTTATAGAGCATAGCCAGAGGCGGGGACCCATGAAAAGAGTCTAGGGTGGACATGAGCAGATGCGCTGGGCAGAGGGGAGACCAGGGAGCCAGAGGCGGCAGCCAGGAGTCACGAAGTGAGCGAAGAGCTGGTAACCAAAATCGTTGGGTTATACAGTGAAGAGCAGCCCAGCCCCCTGGGTGTGCCAGCCAGGAGGGCCTTGGAGCTGGTAGGGAGAACCTGGCTGCCAGGTCCACTTTGATATGTTGAGCAGTAGGCACCTCAGCCAGTTCAACCTACTCGGTCTGTGTAATGTTGCTTGTATGGTTTTGGGTTTGGTTTGGTTTGGTTTGTTTGAGACAGGGTTTTCTCTGTGTAGACCTCGAACTCACTCTGTAGATCTGTCAGACAGAGAACTCACAGAGATTTTCTGCTTCTGCTTTCCAGAGTGATGGGATTAAAGGTGTGCCCCACCATAGCCTACCTACCAGTGTATGCTTTCTAGATTTTTTAAATTTGCATGAGTACTGTGTTTACATGTATGCCTGCATTCCAAAAGAGGGCATCAAATTCCATTGTAGATGGTGGTGGACTGCCATGTGGTTGCTGGGAATTGAACTCGGGACCTCTGGAAGAGCAACTAGTGCTCTTAAAACGCTGAGCCATCTCTCCAGTCCCATATGTATGTTTCCAAGAGTGAAATTTGGGATTGGATCACCGATTGCTGTGTTCTTCAATGGAGAAGACTATTTTTCTTCATGTTCCTTTAGTTGCAAGTAGTTCTTTGTCTTGGGTTCCCCCTTCCATGTTAGCATGCCTATCGGTGTTAACCTTGTCTGGTCTTATTTAGGCAGAGCCATTCATGTTAGTGAGATACATTGCAAGCAAATCCTCTGTTCCTTTGTGCTTACAACCTTTCTGCCTTAGGAATAGAAGTTATGTCATAGATGTATTGTCCTTTGGGACTATTTTTTTTGTTTTGTTTTGTTTTAGTCAGGGTCTAACTATGCAGCCTTGGGTGACCTAAAACTCAAAGTGGTTGAGTAGTCTCTTGCCTATTTCTGTCTCTGGAGTGCTTGAAATAAAGGTGTGCACCACCATGCTTGGCTGGTCTAACTCTTAAGATACCTTAAGTTATAAGTTATTCATGTGTCTAAAAATTTAGAAGTCCAGAATTAGGAATTTTCAAAGAAAATAAGGAAATACCAGGCTGGGAGCTTTAGAATGCAATATAAATTACTGACCATATATAATAACGTTTAAATAGTATATGGTTGTGAGATCACATCACTTGTTTTGTGGAAGCTTTTGAGACCCTGACTCCTCGGTGCTACAGCTCCTAGTATTCCTCTGAGCCTTAAACTCCCTCATAATTCCTGTCCCGCCCCCAGCCCCCACTATATTTCTTTTGCTTAAGATAATTCATTTCTCTGCGTCTATCTCTGCTGCTCTGTTATGTAACTGACAGTGGTCTGGAAGTCTGTAGCCCAGGCTATCCTGGAACACCCAGCTGCCTTCTCAGTGCTCAGTGTAGGAATGAGGCTGTATGTCAGCTTTGTTTTTAGTGACCAAGCAGGTTTCTACTGTGGCTTCAAGGCTTAGCTGGAGCGTCTTCTTAGGGACTTTGTTCTCATTCTTGGTGTTGGCATAACATCATGTTTGGTATGTCTGCTTGAGTACTTCAAATTCTCTGACCTCTGTTGTGTGCTGAGTTTACATATGTATTGAGTAAGCTTTTATGAAATGATTCCTACAGTGAGCTTAGGCCAACTTTTTTGCTGTCTTTTGGGAGGAGCAACAAATCCCGTGAATGCTTAAAATTTTGGGGCGATTTGAAGGATTTTAATGATGCTGTTTTTATTTCTTTTTGTTCTTTCATAGTAAAAGAGCTATCAGTCCTTGTCTAGGATTTGCTGGATTATTTTCTAAGAGTGACAAATACTGGTAGCATTTTTGGTAAACAGGGGTAATCTAAATCTGGCCCACTTAGAATTGAACCAGAGTGGTCTCTGTGCCCTTGAAAAGGAATCTCATCCCCCCTTCTCCTCCATCGTTCCCCCATGTCTATGAGACTGCTCTGAGCAGGGTATACTGTGTCTGTGGAGCATCCTTTCCAGAACCCTTGCTCTCTGGCAGATCTGGCCGGTCCACGTCTCCGATCCAGTCACACTGCTCTAGCACCGACACTGCGGTGCCTTCCGGAGCCTGTGCTGCACAGAACTGCGTGCTTGTCCCTGGGCCCATTTCCTGTTTCTATTCTGGTCTCTGGTGGCTCAGCTACACTTCCTGCCTGTGTGTCTCACACAGATTCTTCTTTCTGGACCCTCTTGTTTTCTTTAGAATAACCTCAGCCTGAGAAACAGCTGAACTTTGAAGTGATGGCTCCTGAGATGGTCATACCTAAGAGGACTGATGGGATGGACGTGCCCCCTTCCCCCCCAGTAAAGCTCACCACATGACTGTGACTTGTTTTTCAGTTTGTCCCCAGCCTGCTAGAAGAAACTATAGGTCAGAAACCTGGAAGAAAATAAATGGAGCTGCACCTTACAATACTGAAGCAGGCTTTTTAGGAATGAGCTCTGTGCCTGGGTATGGTTGTAGAGAAACATTCAATAATGATGACTTTGAGTTCCTTAGGAAAGATTGAAGGATGTGATCTGCTTGTAGACTTTAGTCAGAAACAGTCAGTTTGACCCAGAAGCACTATCAGACTGGCCCTGAGGTCCTGTCTCCCTCCAGATCTGGGACCCAAGAATCATTAGAGTAGAATCAAAACGCAGCAGTCTCAGCTAGGCGTAGTGACGCACGCCTTTAGTGCCAGTGCTTGGGAGGCAGAGGTGGGCAGATCTCCGATTGGAGATTAGCCTCTTCCTCAGGGTGAGCTCCAGGATAGCCAGGGCTATACAGAGAAGCCCTGTCTACAAAACAACAGAACAGTGACAACGGAAGCAGCAGTTGCTACACCAGAACCAGTTAAGTGGAGCCTGGAACCACGATGCTCCTGCAGAAACAAGCAAAGGAAACGAATCCGGTCTGGGTACCTAAACTGTGGCGAAGCTCGTCTGCAGTGATTTTTTTTTTGAAGATGTAGTTTTTAGCTTTTTAACATACACAGTTGGGGGGAGAGAGTAGAACGGAGACAGAGTATTAACCATGCTAACACAGCTATCCCCTCCCCTCTCTAAACACACACGCATGCTTGCGGTGTGGGAGGAGAAAGAGAAAGAAATAGAGGATGAAAGGATGAGAATCATGGCCTTTCTTCTGGAAGGAGCAAATCCTTCGAACCAAGAGTCTTATGAAACTCCTGAGTCAACGTATGGGTGATTCTGTTGCCTTCCATTGGCTTACATTCACTCATGTATTCCTTTTATAATGTTCTGTAGAAAATATCAGCCAAACCGAGAACTCCAACCCCAAAATACGTAATCACCAAGTTAGCTTTGTTTGTTAGGTGTGGGGTGATTAGGCCTTTGGAAATAAGTCAAATCTACCTAGAATACTTTCTTTGTAGAGAAACCACTAGGACTCCTTTAGTTAGTTAGGAATCTCTCAAAATTAGTCCAGAGGGAAAGACTGGCCCCTTGGGTGGAGTTGTCTTCCCATATCTAGTAAAACACTTGGTGTTCTGCCTGAAAGCTGTGTTGAGCCCAAGTATATTCTGGTGCCATTTGAGGGGAGCCAGTACTTGATCCATCGAATCCTGTGTCCTAAACCCATTCCCTCTTCCCCCATGCACCAGCATGGAACTGACAAGTATTGTGACATAATCTTTGATTACCATGATCACCCTCGAAGCTGGGAGCCTCCTTCCCCATTTAACACTTACGAAAGGAGGCTGAGAAGCTACGCCTTCACAGGTGGGACCTAGAGATTGAAGGCTTGAGCTTGAGAGTCGACACAGTTTTCACTTGAGGCCAGCCTTGATGTAAAGGGATTCTCAGTATTGTCTACTGAGATGAGTTAAGGTAATTTACCAACAGTTTGGGAACAGGAGAGAAACCAGGTTTCAGATGAAAGGAAGCATGTTGAGAGGACGAAATAAGAATGTTTGGGCTTCCCTGCATTGTTGTCCTGGTTTAAAGATACTGAGGTTGGTGGCTGCCTTTTCTTCCTTCAGAATCTTGTCTATTCTTCATCACCAGGTCTACTTGTTCTACATAAGTATTTATTTAGACTTTTATCTATACTGTGGTAGTGAAGATCTCTGGCTAATATAAATTTAGAACTTTACAAAGCTGGAGACCCTCAGTCCCCTAATTACTGTTCCTGTTCAGCACATCTCTAGCTTTGCCTTACCCAGCTGGCCTTATTTGAGTTTTGGTTGCTGTGGTTCTGAGGGGAGAGTCAAATGATGTGCAAGCTCTAGTCAGTATCCTCTTCCCTGTTACAGTCCTCATGCCCAGAACTCTCCTGGCTTCGTTTTTCTTGCCTTCCTTGCTTGAGTTCTGGAATCGTAGATGGTGTCGTAATGGAACAGGCTTTGTGTGGTTGGCCTTCCTATTAGGCAAGGCTTAACTCTGGGAAGATGGCAGTTGCTAGCTCCCTTGTCTTTTCTAGCTTTTTAATGTTCTTGTTTCTTGCTGGGATTATAATGGCCCTATCTATTCCTTAAATATGCACTGCTCCAACCCAGGTCCAGGTCTGACCCAGACCTACCCCCAATCCCCAGTCTGTTAGCTGGTGATTAACTAATGATTTAAAAAATACTGTAGATTTCTTTGGCCACAGGGTCGTTACTAACTGGATAAGACATTTCTCTCTGACCCACATGAGAGGCCTGGAACCAAGTGTGTGGGGTGGTTAAGGTGGCCAAGTAACATTAGGACCATGACAGATTGGAGAGTAAAATTTCAACCAATTACTGATCTGTGGGAGTTCTTTTAGATCTCCCAAGTTTTAAGTTGGTTCATATAGGAATGTCTAGCAGTGAGTTAAAAGCATCCTGAGACTGGGTCTTTCCATGTAGCCTATGAGGACTGCCTCATGGCTTTCACTCCTCCATTTTTGTGTTTACCTCCTTAGAGATGGTGTCTTAGTCAGGGTTTCTATTCTATTCCTGTACAAACATCATGACCATGAAGCAAGTTGGGGAGGAACACTTTCAGCTTACACTTTCCAGATTGCTGTTCATCACCAAAGGAAGTCAGGACTGGAACTCAAGCAGGTCAGGAAGCAGGAGCTGATGCAGAGGCCATGGAGGGATGTTTCTTACTGGCTTGCTTCCCCTGGCTTGCTCAGCCTACTCTCTTATCGAACCCAGGACTACCAGCCCAGGGATGGCACTACCCACAATGGGCCCTCCCACCCTTGATCACTAATTGAGAAAATGCCTTACAGGCACCTGCTCGGTGCTCTGACTCATCCCTAGTATACAGCACCATTTCACCTGTTTCTCTAGAAGTGTTTGCTAGTAGTAAGCTCTGCTACCCTTGATACATGTATGTACTTAAGAAAGTTGTTGTTGTTGCTTTTTTGAAAAACATGGAGCCAACAAAACTCTTTTTTGAGACAGATTGTCACTTTGTAGCTTAGATTGGCCCTGAACTCCCAATCCTCTATCCTCTGCCTCAAGTGATACAATTATACACCTGTGTCACCATGCCTAAACCTCCCAGATTTGTTTTAAGTAATTAATTGTTCCAGTTCATTTCCTTGAGTCTGTTGAATTTGTCGCCCCATCCTTCCTTCTGCCCTATCAGGGTTTTCCACGTCTCTCCTGTGTTTTTGAGGATTGACTCAGGTTCTCCAACATGTGAACAGCTTCCTTATGTTCTTGGATCTATGGGACTAGACTTGGGTTCAGGAACTGACACATTAAGCATTTAGACTTTTCTAATCTATCAATCATTCAGTGTTTGTGAGGCTGTGATATGATTTGTCATCATCTCCCCTCCCCATCCCACCCCATCCTACCTCATGCCATGCAGTGTAGGCTTTACCTGGCTCTCCCTCTGTCTTTTCCAAACCCAAGGCCTCCAAGCACATGCAGGTGAGCACTGGCCTCAGCCCTTAGTTTGTTCTATTGATGCATGTCTTACCTGCCAGTAAACGATACAAACCAGGCAAAACTCTTCATGGCTAGGTAGATGCCTGCTGTGGTCTCCTTGCATAGTTTTGTGTGTAGGCCATTTACCTTCCTACTCTTTAACCCTGTACTGGCATCTAAAGGCTTCACCAGGCAACTGGCTCATGGTCCAGCTTGTGAACTTTTCTCGTCTTGGGGAGCACAGCCCCCAGCCTCCGCCACGAGGTATGGACTGTGATTTCAGGCACGGTTTTGTTGTGGTGTGAAGAGAAGGTGTCAGCTGCTGAATTCTGTTTGTCAGCAGAGTCTGACAAACCCATGCTGGCACACTCTAGGGCTGGGCAACCAATCACAGCTGGAACAGTTATCGTCATGGAGTCCCTGTGGGCTTCCTCTGTCAGGTCACATCCCAAAATAACACTGGGCAGTATTTCAAGTGAAGAAATGAAGGCTTTCAGAGCTGCAGCCAGCCTGGAGTGTGAGGTTCTGTGTGAAATCATTGGGCCTGCTCCAGTGCTTCGATCTACATGGAAGATGAGCAATAAAATTCAGGAAACACGTTGGAAACACGCGAGGAAATTCTTCTGGCCCCGCTGCTTCCTTGGAACTGGCAAGGGCACTGAGTGGGCTGATCCTCGCTTCCCACCTCCCCAGGATTGTACTTGGAGAAGAGCAAGCCCAGAGAAAAGCTATCCGACTGGAGAGGCGTTGCTACACTTCTAGGCAACCCCTCCTCTCCCAAGAGATACTTAACTAGATGGGTCCTTTGGGAGAGTTTTGAGAACACGGGGCTCTAAAATGCTAAAGGCGCATGGGGCTTAGGTTGATGAAACTCTTATCTTTGGAAGTGTGCTCTGGAAACCAGGCTTGTTAGGCACACTGAATGTCTGACTCAACAACCACATATCAGATTTATATGAAACAGGAGACCTGAAAAACTGGCTTATTGTAGAGTAGAAAGTCAAGGTGTGTCGTCCCAAGCAATAAAAGGTCATGAAGTTTGGGGTGGTACCTGTTCTTGTATGTTCTCGTTCTCTCTCTGTTTCTTTCTCTCTCTCAAATTGTAACGTGTGTATGTGGTGTATGCATATGATTGAGGTTGTGTTTCTGGAATGCAGGTATAGAAACCGGAGGAGACATTTGAGTGTCCTGCTGCACCACTCTCTGCTCATGTTGAGAGTATCATTGAACCTGCAGCCTGACATTTCCAGCTAGGCTGACTGGCCAGCAAGACCCAGCAATCTTTTCTTTGTTCCCCAGCACAGGGGGCTACAGGTACTTGAGGTCATTCCCAGTGCTGACATGGGTACTAGGGATCCAAACTCAAGTCCTTCTCTTACCCATTGAATCATCTCCCAGCTAAAAAATCTTTTTGTGTGTGTGCGCGCGCTCGCATCACTCTTCTTGAGACAGGGTTTCTCTGTGTAGCCCTGGCTGTCCTGGAACTTACTCTGTAGACCAGGATGGCCTTGAACTCAGATCCACCTGTCTCTGCCTCCCAAGTACTGGGATAAAAGGTGTGCCCTACCACTATGCAGCATATACTTCTCATTGTAGAATATTGTGGCTGTTCTTTTGGCCCGCTGTACTGTGCTGGCGGGTTTTGTGAGCATGCACACAGTGTCACAAGCTCATATTTGTACAGGCCTCTCATTGAAAGCCTAAGCCAAGCTTGCTTTGTTTGCCAGATTGCTCAAAATCACTATTAATTACCTAAAGCTGAACTTTGTTTACCTAACTCATAGTATGGCATGTTTTTTCCTTCGTTCATACTGTTTTATAAAATAATGGAGAAGATGAATAAACAAGATTGGGCTTGAGCTTTTGCCTAGGGTTCTAGCTACCTAGTCACCAGGTGACCTGGGCAGATAACTCAAGCTTTCTCTAGGCATCAGTTTCTATGTCTCCAAAATTTAGTGATAGTAGTGTATACCACAAGAGTTTTAAAAAAATTAATATATAGGGAATCCCAGCCTGGTCTACAGGGTGAGTTCCAGGGCAACCAGGGCTACACAAAGAAACCCTTACTTTTTTTTTTGTTTGTTTGTTTTGTTTTGTTTTAAGGAAGAAAAGAAAAATCCACAGACTGAGCCAGGTGTGGTAGCACTTGTCTGTAATCCTGGCCTTGGAAGATAGAGGCAGGAGGGTCAGAAATAATCAGCTTGAGTCCAGCCTGAACTACACGAAACGGTGGATGCAAATAGATTGCATGCAGATTGAGCCTCAGTAAACTGGCAGGAGAAGATCAGCCTTAGATACATAGGAATGCGCGGCTGGCGGGGGGGGGGGGGGGGTGTGACAGGATGAAACACAAGAGTGCCTTTCACATAACAGTGCCCAAGCAGTAGCTCTTGGTAATGCTGAATTTTTTGCCCTTCCCCATTCTTAAATGGTCTGCTTCTTAAAATCATTTCAAATCAGTGGTCCCTGTGTGCACCAGTTACCACCTGACAAAACTGTAACAACTTGTTAAGCTGGTTTCAAACCAATCGAGAGAGATGAGTGGTGCCCTCTGTATGGCCCATTTCTCTGCCCAGCATCCAAGCTGGCCCAGGGCTATTGACAATAGCTTATTTAACACTTTAATGTCTTAAATTCTTTAAGGAATTTAAGACATTTTCTCAAAACTGACAATTCTCTTCCGAGTGCCTTTATGAAGAAAGTCCCACTTTGCCATCCATAGATCCTGAGACTTCAGTCCCAGAGCTGCTTCTCGGACCCTCAGCCAAGGCTGGGCAGGCACCTTAGCTCTGCGGTGAGCTCTGCTCACTAACACAAGTGCAGCTGAGTTCATTTCCTGACTATCTGTTTAGTGGTGGGTGCCCTGGGTGCATGGACCAGATGGGAAGCAGCAAAGAGATACTCAAGAGGGTCTCACGAATTAGCTCCGATGTGGATTCTAAGACACTGTTCTTTACCTGTGTCCAAAAGGAACACATAGTCAGTCTGTCTGTCTGTGTCTGACTTTCTTTTTTTTTTTAAAGATTTATTTATTTTATTTATATGAGTACACTGTAGCTATCTTCAAACTCCCCAGAAGAGGGCATCCGATCCCATTACAGATGGTTATGAGCCACCATGTGGTTGCTGGGAATTGAATTCTGGAACTCTGGAAGAGCAGCCAGTGCTCTTAACCGCTGATCCATCTCTCCAGCCCAAGAACACTTAATTTTTCAAAGCAATTTAAACAGAACCAAATTAGGGCTTTGGGGGCTGGAGAGAGATTGCTCAGTTGGAAAAGCATAAGTTTGATCCCTAGAACCCATGTCAAAAAGTGAGACATGGTGATGGTACACAGGTCTGTAGTATAAGTGCCAGGGAGGCCGAGGCGCACAGACTCCTCAGGCATGCTGGCCAGCCATCTTGGCCTTCTTAGCCAGTCCTAGGTACATTTGAAGATCTGCCTTCACAAAAGGTGTCTATGACACCTGAGAAACACAAGAGGACACGGACACAGCTGACTGTGGCCGTGCATCTTGGGAGGTGAAGATCAAGGCTAGCATTGTCTGTATAGTAACAGACAGGTCAAGGTCAACCTGAGCTGCATGAGACCCTGAGTCAGTCAGTCAAGTGTGTGTATGCGCCAAAAAAAAAAAAAAATGGACATTTGATTCTTTCTTTCTTCCTTTCTGACATTTGGTTCTTAATATTTTGTAAAATACACTAATTTTTTCCTCAGTAAGCAAATGGGTCCTCTTAGAAGCTGGCAGCATTCAGAGGAGCGAGGACTATGGTGTAGAAGGGCCGACTGACAGATCAGGAGTTAGAAATTTAGTGCAAGGTCTTCTGGCATTGAAGAAGCTCTCTCCCATGTTCCGTATTCCTTTCTTACCTCCTTGCCCATATAATGCAAAGGTTTCGATTAAAGACTCTTTAATAAACAGGTTACAGTGATGTGAGGGACAGGCTGGGGAGGTTTCTCAGAGGTTAAAAGCACTGACAGTGCTTCCAGAGGAACCTGGTTCAATTCCCAGCATGCACATGGTGGCTCACAACTGTCTGCAACTCCTGTTCCAGGGACATGATTGACATACATTCATACAAAAACACCAGTGCACATAAATAAAATATTTTTTAAAAAAACCACACACACACACACACACACACACACTAAATAATGTGAGAGATGTTAGGAAGAGGGGTTCCTAGCAGTACTTTCTAGTTTTCTCCTTGGAGTAGCACTAAGTGTCACCGAAAGAGGCACTTTGATGAGATCTTGTTGGAGGATAGAATGGACCACCAAACTACTACCATTTATAGCCCAGCTACCCCTTTGCATGTCTGAAGCTTTATAGAGACATGCACATTTTTAAGGTTTGTGGCTATTTTTGCTACAGAAGCAGAATTGAAATAGGTTTCAATTTGTTTGGTTACCTAGGTGGAAAGTAGTTGACTGGTTTATGGGGTTTTTGGGTCTTGAAAATCACTTACATAGACCAGACTGGCCCCTGGTCTCATAAATAATATACTTGAATTAACTATAAAGAATGATCTCGAATTGATTCTATCTCCCAAATATTTGGGTGCCAGCACAGCCTGACTCTGTGTTTGTTCGTGTGTTTGTCTTTTGACACATTCTTATTGTGTAGTCCGTGCTGGCCTTAAACTAATTCCTACTGCCTAGTCTCTTAAGTGCTAGTTTGCAAATGTGTACCACCTTGCTCAGCAGTATTGGTAAAGTCCAGAAGGCTCATGAATTCACAAGTATATTCAGTGTGATCACTTCATGACGTTTGCTGTATGGAAGCTAGTGTTGTGATCAATTGTATATACGCTTACTTGGCTTCCTTTTACTAATATCCTTACATGTATGTTTCAGGATCTGTCTGGTTCAATAGATGATCTCCCCATGGGGACAGAAGGAGCTCTGAGTCCTGGCGTGAGCACATCAGGGATTTCCAGCAGCCAAGGAGAGCAGAGCAATCCAGCTCAGTCTCCTTTTTCTCCTCACACCTCCCCTCACCTGCCTGGCATCCGAGGCCCGTCCCCGTCTCCTGTTGGCTCTCCTGCCAGTGTCGCTCAGTCTCGCTCAGGACCACTCTCGCCTGCTGCAGTGCCAGGTACCCTCAATGCTGTTTTTTGGGAAGAGGGAGAGCTGGCAGGTCTTGTGATAAAAGGGAGCTTTGATTTATGTCTGCATGGTTTTTCCTTAGCATTTGAAGAAGGGAGGTGGGAAGCCCTTGGATGAATACCACTGTATATATGGCATAGGAAGCGCTGGGCCATTTCCAGCTCCAAATGCACCTCTTAGTTAGAATTCTCAGGCTGAGCCATGTTTTTTGTTTTTGTTTTTTTTTCTTTTTGTTTTTGTTTTTTTTTCTTTCTTTTTTTTGTTTTTGTTTTGTTTTTTTGTGTCTGGAGCAGGCAACCAGATGCCACCTCGGCCACCCAGTGGCCAGTCGGACAGCATCATGCACCCTTCCATGAACCAGTCAAGCATTGCCCAAGATCGAGGTGAGAGCTTGGGTTTCGACAGATGGCTAGCAAGAGCACCCCAACCTACCACGATTGTGACATGTCGTTGTCAACTGCAAAAATGCTGGGCCAAATTCATAGCTGTGTCATGGCTGCAAACTGAATGAATGTGGTACTAAAGCATCCATGTTAGTGCCCTGTTCAGTAACTCCTGGAGAAAGAACTGTATGGCAGAAAGCTTAGACTAAGGCCAGCGAGCTTGTCCACGTGTCTATCCTCCAGCAGTTATGCTGCATAACTCAGTGCTGACCAGCATTTTGGTGGCTTGCACCTTTCGTTGTGCCTGATTCATTTAGTAAGCGTTTTCTGAAGACTCCGCATTTTGTTTTTTTTTTGGGGGGGGGGGTTGTTGTTTGTTTGTTTGTTTTGGTGTGTTTATTTTTTGTGTTTTGTTTTGTTTTTGTTGATTCGGGGCAGTGCTGGCACATGCCTTTAATCCCCGAACTAGGGAAGGCAGATGCAGGTAGATTTCTTGAGCTCCAGACCAGCCTGGTGTACTGTGTAAGTTCCAGGACATGCAGAATCGTCATCTTAAAAACAAAACAACAAAAAAAGTTTATATATATACCCCATGTAAATGGCATGTCACTTTCAAGACACCTGAATGGGCAAACGATAGTAGCAGACTCCATGCCAAAGAAAGTCCCAGCAGAGCGGGGAATCCGTTTACCCCATTGTACTGAACAGGTAATTATTCGGATACATTCCACAAATAGGTTATATGCAGAGGAACCCCCAGATGCCCCAGTACACTTCCCCTCAGCCCGGCTCGGCCTTATCTCCACGTCAGCCTTCTGGAGGACAGATGCACTCGGGCATGGGCTCCTACCAGCAGAACTCCATGGGGAGCTATGGTCCCCAGGGGAGTCAGTATGGCCCACAAGGTAAGTGTGCTACCCCTTTAGAAGGATATAGAGGTGATGTGTTAACAGCTGGCTTAAAAAAAAATAGGGCATTCTCCCCAGCAAGGCCCTAGGGTGGAGTGGGGCAAATTTCCGGTCCATCCTGTCTTCACTTCATTTTATCACCTTGAATTTGCCTTTGATGGGCCAGTGCAAACGCTGATTAGGTAAAGGCACTGTGCTATGAACGGATGGATGTGCATTGATCATGAGTGCAGGCACATATAACACACAAATTAAGAAAATGTTCCGGTGGGAGGCAGGGAGAATATGTAGAAAGGAAAGAATTCTATTGAACGTTGAAGGGCTTGGATAGTAAGAAGGCCGTCATTCTGTGCTAGGCAGTCAAAATGGAGTGTGTGGCTCAGTAAGGAACAAAGCCCTGGATTCAACCCCAGCAAATCCCACCCCACATTGGGGACAGGGCTAGAGAGGCTACCTGTACATGCTCCTTTTTTTTTCCTTTTCCCCTTAATGATGGATTTGTTCAATTTCCTGACTAAAATATTGATGGATTCTGTTTTAGAGTTATAGTTCTGAGACTTACTGATCAAAGCTTGTGTTGTCTTCCCCTCCCCTCCCAGGAGGCTATCCTAGGCAGCCTAACTATAATGCCTTGCCCAACGCCAACTACCCCAATGCAGGCATGGCTGGAAGTATGAACCCTATGGGTGCTGGAGGTCAGATGCATGGGCAGCCTGGAATCCCACCTTACGGCACGCTCCCTCCAGGGAGAATGACTCACGCAGCCATGGGCAACAGGCCTTATGGCCCTAATATGGCCAACATGCCACCTCAGGTTGGGTCAGGGATGTGTCCTCCCCCAGGGGGGATGAACCGGAAAACTCAAGACTCTGCTGTTGCCATGCATGTTGCTGCCAACTCCATCCAAAACAGGTAAGGACTGGGCAGTGAGGAGAACATACTCATGCATGTACATAACATGTATGTTATTGAAAGTTCTTTTAAGCATTATGTTTTCTTTTTAATACACAGTTTAAACACATACACACAAATGTGCTGGTTCTTAAGGATGTTAGAGTAAAATTGATATGATGAAGTATTCTGTGTACAGAACTCAAGCTAGGTGTGATGCTTTGTGCCTGTAGGCTAGCTTAAGTCTACTTGGGAGACTGAATTCCAACCTGGTGGTGTTTTTAGCATGACAAATGAGTGTTAAGATTGAGCATGTCTTATAGGCTTTGTGCCTATAAATATAGCAACTTTAGATGTTGCTTATGGGAAAGTGATGTTTATAAAACATCATAAGGTCGGGCAATGGTGGCGCACACCTTTAATCCAAGCACCTGGGAGGCAGAGGCAGGTGGAATTCTGAGTTCAAGGCCAGCCTGGTCCACAGAGTGAGTTCCAGGACAGCCAGGGCTATACAAGGAACCCTGTCTCGAACCACCCCCAAAATCATAAGGCTTTATTCTTCAAGGATTGTTCCCCTTCAAACGAAGCTAGTGTTGCTTTACAGAGTTCAGACCTTCCTTGAACCTGTTGTGGCAAATAGAATAATAAATAGATGTGACCTGGGTAGATTTGAGAGACTTAAAACTTTCCCTATTCTCATTAGACAATTAAATAACCCCCCCCCGTTTTTTTTTTTTTTTTTTTTTTTTTTTGCTCATTCCAAAATGTAAAAGTTCAGTGTATCTCTAACCTCTTGTCTTTAATTTTCATCTTCTTCCTTAGGCCACCAGGCTACCCGAATATGAATCAAGGGGGCATGATGGGAACTGGACCTCCCTATGGACAGGGGATTAATAGTATGGCTGGCATGATCAACCCTCAGGGACCCCCATATCCTATGGGTGGAACCATGGCCAACAATTCAGCAGGTCGGTGTAATTGAGTGCTCATCACAGGGATTTCTTCCAGAAAGATCTTCAAGTTGTAGTAAGATCTTTTGGACTTGAATTGTTTTCTTTTTACAGGGATGGCAGCCAGCCCAGAGATGATGGGCCTTGGGGATGTTAAATTAACTCCCGCCACAAAAATGAACAACAAGGCAGATGGGACACCCAAGACAGAGTCTAAATCTAAGGTAAGGATTTTATCTTTTGCCCTTTCAACTTTGTATCTTATCCCCTTTGCTGAATGATAAGTGGGAAAAATGAGAGCCAGGCAGTGGTGGCATGTACCTTTGGTTCCAGTACTCAGGAGACAGAGAGGCAGGTGGATCCCTGAGTACAAGGCCAGTCGACGGTCTAAAGAGCGAGTTCAGGGACAGTCAGAACTACACAGAGAAACACTGTCTGGGGAACACAGGGTGTTAGAGGAAAAAACGTAAGAGAATGACAAGATTTTAGCCTGTTATAATTTTGGTACCCACAAATTCTTCCATTGCCTAAGTCTATCACTCCCACTGTGCTCTGTAGTATACATTCCTCTGTAAGGCTTAGCCTCTTATGCTTATACACTGATAATGACATATGCTGTAGGCAGCTAGCTACCCTTCTCTTCCTAGACTTTACTCAGAGCAGCAGAAATGGTTGGTACTACCATTCTTCAAGCAGGTCAGTGATTCAGGTGGGGATTGAGTTCTTCACCTCCCTATAGGTTGGATCTAGATGTGTCGGAGTTACAGGGACTTGTGAAACCACCTGGTTGGAAACCAGACACCAGTCCTCTAAAAGCAGCTGTCATGTTTACCTGATGATCCCCTGGCTAGTTTGTTTCCTTTTGTTGGGGAGTGAGTAGGTTGAGACAGGGTCTCACTAGGTAGCTCTGGATGACCTAGAACTCACCTTATAGACCAGCTTGGCCTTGAACTCACAGAAATCCAGCTGTGTCTCTGCCTCCTCCATTGCTGGATTAAAGATGTGTGCTGCTACACCCAGTACACATCTCCATTTTAAAATTTGATTAATGAGAAGGAATGCAGAGCTGCGGTGAGCATGGAGGAGGCGGGCGGAGCTCTTTGAAAGACAGCCGGGGCTACACAGAGATAGATGCATACCCTGGTTCAAAAAAACAAACAAACAAAGTTAGGGTCTATTGAGATGGCTCAGTGGTTAGGAGCACTGGCTGCTCGTCCAGAGGACTTGAGTCCAATTCCCAGCACAGACGTAGCAGCTCACACTGCCTGTAACTCCAGCTCCAGGGAGTCAGTCCATTGATGCTGTGCCCTCTTCTGGTCTTGCAAGCACCACACATATGTAGAGGACATGACTACTTAAACACAAAATAGTCATTTGCATGAAGTAATTTTTTTTTTATTGGTTTCTTGACAGTGTTTCACTGTGTATCCCTGGCTATCCTAGAACTCACTCTATAGACCAGGCTAGCCTTGAACTCAGAAATCCACCTGCCTCTGCCTCCCAAGTGCTGGGATTAAAGGCATGCGCCACCACTGCCCAGCACATGAAGTAATTGTTAAATTTTAACATTTGAAATTAAAATAATCACACAACCAAATTAACCAAACCCAAAGTCTTTGTATCTCAGTGAACTTCTGTACAGTTAGAGCAACATCCTGAAACTGCAGCTTGCCAGTGGATTTTACACCTTTACTATCATACACTTTTTTTGAAAAAAGAACAAGTAACTTCTTCTTAGATACACTCCCAGCACCTGGGAGACCAAAACAGGAAAGTTTCACAACCAGCTCAGGCTCTAGAAGACTTGCTTTCTCAAAGAGAAAGGGGTAGACCGAGAAGGGATTTCCAGGCCCCATGTGTGTAGGCTTTGACTTTGAGTCTCTCTGATGTCAACCCACACTCCAGAAATCCAGTTCTTCTACCACCACCAATGAGAAGATCACCAAATTGTATGAGTTGGGTGGTGAGCCAGAGAGGAAGATGTGGGTGGACCGGTACCTGGCCTTCACAGAGGAAAAGGCTATGGGCATGACGAATCTGCCTGCTGTGGGGAGGAAGCCTCTGGACCTCTACCGCCTCTATGTATCTGTGAAAGAGATTGGTGGGTTGACTCAGGTAAGCACCAGACAGTTGGCTTCTGAGAGTGCCATTCATCCCACAGCATCATGCTCTGAGACACTTCATGTGATCTTAAAAACAAGGTCTGTAAACCATAAAGAGCTTCCAATCTTAATGGTGAAACAGGGACCATATGTAACCTCTTGTCCTGTCAGACATTAGAAATAATCCAAGTAAACCTTCAACAAGAGTCCCTGTGAATCACTTTGTCTCTATGATGGTATGGGAGCCAGGTTCATTGATCCCTTGCATTTAAGAAACTTTCCAGCGAAGATAAAATTTCAGAAATTGCTTAAAGAGAGGTTACAGAGGAAGAAGAAGTAGAATACTATGACTTCGGAAAATGGGTCAGTCCTTACTGGAAATGCCATTGCTATATACTTTACAGCTCTGTTTGTATTCAGCCAGAAAGGCTAACTAGGGATAGCTCACTTTGCCTTTGTAGGCTTTCTTCTGTCATTTTTCTTTATTATACAGACCAGAAACCCTGGAGTGGGGGTGTGGGAGCCTGACAGGGAGAAACTTACTCCAAACCTTCTAAATCAGAAAAGGAAAACAGCTGTCACCAGCAGAAAAGAAAGTGATTGGAATGAAGCCAATTACCAGTCATTTATGAGTCCCTTCTCCCTCAGGCTTCCTTCCCTTCCCCCACAAAGGAAAACAAAACAAAATAGGACACGTGCAGGCTGCCATGTCACTGGCGTGGGAAGCAAAGCCACATAGGGCTTCTGAGGCGACCTGAGTACATTCCTACTTTCCACTGTCATTTGGCCCTTGATTCCTACTTGTGGGAAAGGGGGATTGGTTGCTTACAACTTTGCCTTCTTCTGATTGTTGGGCCTCTGAACTCACTGAGATACAGAACAAAGCTTGTCTTCCAGTTTCCCAAAGAAAAGGGAATCTTTCAGTTGCTGTTAAGAAGTTGTATTCTAAAGACAATAAGAATTCATTTCTGAGTGAAGGCCCTGAGAAAGGCAAGCTTGAGTCCTGAACCGGGTCAGTGAGAGTAGACTGGGCCAGACATTACAGGGTGGGAGGGGATGTGCAGAGTTAGTTCTGCATGACTGTTGCTAGCTGTAAAACAGCCAAAGTGTTACTCTCACCACTGCCACCTTACAAAGTGTTTCTGGTCACCGCCCTTCTATGAAGGTTATCTCTGTTTCCCTAAGCTCTGTGGATCAAAGGTATCATATCCCAAAATCTTTCCTGTGGGTCAGGACTGCAGTGCCCATGTTCTCAGCACTAGAGGGATAAGCTTGCTGTTGTTCTTAAGAATGCCCTGTGGATCCAAGCCCGTCTGTCTATCCCAGTACAAATTAGAAGGACCATTTGGGAAATGGTCTTGATCAGTGTGCCCTGGGACTGAAGAAAGGCTGTGGACAGCCTCACACTGATAGTGAAGAGTCATGTAAAAATCCTTAGCTTTAAAAAGTCAATGAGAGGGCAAAGGTTAGAGCATAAAGTCCAGACATTGAATTCTGTTCCAGTATCGGCCTGCCGTTGTCCTGTTTTAAATAAGCAGTGCTGCTTGCAGTTATTTTAAGCTATAAGCTTGCAACAACCTTTTTGGGCTTAGCACCTGTGAGCTGGAAGGCCAGGTCGACTGTACTCTGACTCTTCTGGTGGTCTTTCAGGTCAACAAGAACAAAAAATGGCGGGAACTTGCAACCAACCTCAATGTGGGCACATCAAGCAGTGCTGCCAGCTCGCTGAAAAAGCAGTATATCCAGTGTCTCTACGCCTTTGAGTGCAAGATTGAGCGGGGAGAAGACCCTCCCCCTGATATCTTTGCAGCTGCTGATTCCAAGAAGTCCCAACCCAAGATCCAACCTCCCTCTCCTGGTAAGAATGGCTGAGCACGCATCCCCACCCCCAAGGCTGAGAGCGCACTTCCTTAGGTAGTGGTGCCTCCTCACTCCTGGGAGCAGAGCAGATGCCAGGGATGTGTGTTTTTACCCATCCACGTGGCTTGGCAGGTTGGCAGGCTGAAGAGCGGTAGTGGCGACTCCCTTGGGAGGTGCTGTGCAGCAGCCTTAAGTTTTAACTTTCTAATTTTCTTGTTGTACACCTGGCATCTTGCCAAATGTTTGTAAACTAGTGAGTGGGAGGGACACCAGAGGAGTGAGGGAAAACTGACAAATAGCAGCGTGGTTGGACCATCTGGGAGCTTTGGCCTGCTGATGTCAGCGCCTTAGAATGCAGCTCAGACTAGAGCCTGAAATTCCCCAGAGAGCTAAGATGGTAATGAATGGTTAGAAGGGGAAGGGAAAGAATATGAATGGAACTTCGTGATGACAGGAGTTCTGCTTTACCCTCTGTTCTCAGAGGAGGCTGGGGCCTAGGCTAGCTTGGGAAAGAGGCCAGGGCCCTAGAAGGTAGGTGTAAACATATGTGCCCTGCCTTTGACCTCTGAGGGTGTACTGCGTGCCTGAGATGACTCATCAGCTAGGGAAGGCCTCAGTAGTGTGCTAGCTAATGACACGAACCAGTACCTGATGGAAACATTCCTTACTGGGCGTGTGCTCTTCAGAGGAATATTAGAGCAACCTAGAGGTGATTTTTTTTTTTACTGTGTGCCTAGTAGAAAAATCTAGGCTCTGACCATGTGATTCCTCTCTACACCCCATGTTTCAGGGGCTCTTCTTAGGCATTTTTTACTTCACCATCACTGATGTTTAATAGACAAGTTCTTTGGAGAAATAATGCCAGGCAATCAGGAAGCTACCTACGACTTAAATTACCCAGTGTGAAATAATGCCCACAAGTGCAGCCAAACCTTAAACATGAAGGGGGGGCGTGTTTATTTATTGTAGCTCAATTGTGTGCCTCTTGTGTGAATGCTCACATGCCAGTATTATATCAGAACATGCCTGCGTGACAAGATCCCTTCCCTTCTCTATGACTTAGCCTTTTATACCACTGACTGAGAGAAGGCTGCTTGGGTCTGCTCAGTGTTCTTAGGAACATCTCTTACAGAGGGATCCTGGGAAGGCAAACACAGTGTCAATCCCAGCACTCCAGAGGCTAAAAGAAAGGATCACCAGTTCCAACCAGCCTGGGCTATACAGTATGAAACCCCATTGAAAAAGAAACAAACTCACACAGTGACCATGCACACACACAGATTCTATAGCATTTGTAATTTTGTAAGAGTTAAGTATTTTTCTTACAAGTTAGTGGCTCACTCTGTATCTCTGTCCACAGCGGGATCAGGGTCTATGCAGGGGCCACAAACTCCTCAGTCAACCAGCAGTTCTATGGCAGAAGGAGGAGACCTGAAGCCACCAACTCCAGCATCCACACCACATAGTCAAATTCCCCCCTTACCAGGCATGAGGTAAGGTTCATGATCAGGAACTTTTGAGTGTCTCTGGGGGTAAAACTTGGGTAACCCAAGAGCAGTTCAGATACTCACTTGACCCACCTGTGGTTCCTGTGGTTCTTGGCTTAACCAAGGAATTGGTCTGTTGGGGGCTTCATTAGTTTTCCTCACTCTGGAGCAGGAGCAACTCAGTCGGAATCCAGGATGCCTTTCCTGATGGAAGTGACCCCACATTCCAGAAGCGGAATTCCATGACTCCAAACCCTGGGTACCAGCCCAGTATGAATACCTCTGACATGATGGGGCGCATGTCCTATGAGCCAAATAAGGATCCTTATGGCAGCATGAGGAAAGGTGACTGACTGACTGCTGGAAGTCGTTGACTTACGCTTGTGGGATTTGAGTTGCTTGGTGTTGTTGCTGAGATAGCCTCTGAAATGCTTGTGTGTGTCACCCTCGCCATACCCTTCCCTCCTCCCCCCCTGCCTGCCTTCCCCACTCCTTTCTTGTGTGATGCTAGAGGTTAAAGCTAGGGAATCGCTTACTCTAGGCAAGCATCATCCCACTGGCCACCAACCTCTTTTTTTTTTCCTCCTTCTTTTCTCTTTCAACTTGCTTTACCTAGCCACTCTTGAGACTTGGCATTCTCTACTTAGCCTGTCAGGAAAGAAACAGGAAGAAACCATGCTCTGTAGAGAACATGGAACCGTGGGTTAGGAATGTGTAGATAGATTGCAGAGCCTGCCAACCTGCTGGTTTTCTCATTCATTGTCTTCCTTTCTGTACTCAGCGCCAGGAAGCGATCCCTTCATGTCCTCAGGGCAGGGCCCCAATGGCGGGATGGGTGACCCCTACAGCCGTGCTGCTGGCCCTGGGCTGGGAAATGTGGCGATGGGACCACGGCAGCACTATCCCTATGGAGGTCCTTACGACAGAGTGAGGTGAGCCCTGCCCCCGCCCCACCCTTGCTGCCCTGACCCCGCTGCCCTGTGCTCAGTTCCCTTCTCCAACTTTGTTTAGGACGGAGCCTGGAATCGGGCCTGAAGGAAATATGGGCACTGGAGCCCCTCAGCCAAATCTCATGCCTTCCACCCCAGATTCGGGGATGTATTCTCCCAGCCGCTACCCCCCGCAGCAGCAGCAGCAGCAGCAGCAACAGCAGCAACAGCAACGGTGAGTAAATCCTAGTTTCTCTGCCTCTGTTGCTCAGGTTTTGTAATTCTCCACCTTGACCCACCTTTTCTTCTGCAGACATGATTCCTATGGCAATCAATTTTCCACCCAAGGCCCCCCTTCCAGCAGCCCCTTCCCCAGCCAGCAGAGCGCAGTGTATCAGCAGCAGCAGCAGGTAAGGATATACTGGCACACCCCTTAAAACAGGAAGCAACCAAGTAGCAGTCTGTAAAGTTCTCTTTGGCTACTACATAGATAGTCCTCTTACCCAACTAGGCAGTTCTACTTAGAGAGTCCTTGTTTATCAAGTCTGTCTTCTAAAAGGGCTAAAAATGGAGTTTATTTTGATTTGTTTTTGATGCTTTATATATTTTTCTATTTGAAAGGAGAGCTCTAGAAGAGAAAATAGTAGTTGCTCTCAGAAACAGCTTCAAAAGATAATTTAAAAAAGCGTTTGATTTCTTGGCATCTGTCCTGTCTTGGCGGGGAGGGGCACAAAAGAAAAATGAGTTTAATATCTAATAGGTAGAAGCCATCCATGGCTCTTGGAAAATTGAGTGGCTTTTGTGTGACTCGGTACCCAATATTAATTTCCCCTCTGCTTTCTCTGTTTTAGAATTATAAGAGGCCCATGGACGGTACATATGGCCCTCCTGCTAAGCGGCACGAAGGGGAGATGTACAGTGTGCCATATAGCTCTGGGCAAGGGCAGCCTCAACAGCAACCGCTGCCTGCAGCTCAGTCCCAGTCTGCCAGCCAGCCACAGGCTGCCCAGCCTTCCCCTCAACAGGATGTGTACAACCAGTACAGCAATGCCTACCCCGCTACCGCCTCCGCTGCTACTGAGCGCCGACCAGCAGGCGGCCCCCAGAACCAATTTCCATTCCAGTTTGGCCGAGACCGAGTCTCTGCACCTCCTGGTTCCAGTGCCCAGCAGAACATGCCACCACAGATGATGGGCGGCCCCATACAGGCATCAGCTGAGGTTGCTCAGCAAGGCACCATGTGGCAGGGGCGAAATGACATGACCTACAATTATGCCAACAGGCAGAACACAGGCTCTGCCCCCCAGGGCCCTGCGTATCATGGTGTGAACCGAACAGATGAAATGCTCCACGCAGATCAGCGGGCCAACCATGAAGGCCCATGGCCTTCCCATGGCACACGCCAGCCTCCGTATGGTCCTTCAGCCCCTGTTCCCCCCATGACAAGACCCCCTCCATCTAACTACCAGCCCCCGCCAAGCATGCAGAATCACATTCCTCAGGTATCCAGCCCCGCTCCCCTCCCCCGGCCCATGGAGAACCGTACTTCTCCTAGCAAGTCTCCATTCCTGCACTCTGGGATGAAAATGCAAAAGGCAGGCCCACCGGTGCCTGCTTCGCACATAGCGCCTACCCCTGTGCAGCCGCCTATGATTCGGCGGGATATCACCTTCCCACCTGGCTCTGTAGAGGCCACACAGCCTGTGTTGAAGCAGAGAAGGCGGCTCACAATGAAAGACATTGGTAAGGAGACCTCCCTGATTGGGTGGCTCAGTCTACCCCTTTCCATCTTTCACATGGTTCCCTCCATCCCAGTATCGTGGATGTGGTTAAATCTGGGACAGTATTTACTAAAAGAAAGCCAAACAATTTGGAGGATGGAAGAAATAAGCTGATTTCAGGTTTTTCTTCAAGGCTCTGCCATATGCTGGTGTCCTAGACAGCTTAGAAGCAATGAAGTCAGACTAGCCTGACTAATGGAACAGCCTTGGGGGTGCCTCTAGCCAGCTGGGGCTTGGTGGATGGACAACACAGAGGTTTATTTCAGGAACCCCGGAGGCATGGCGGGTAATGATGTCCCTCAAGTCTGGGCTCCTGGCAGAGAGCACGTGGGCGTTAGACACCATTAACATCCTGCTGTATGATGACAACAGCATTATGACCTTCAACCTCAGCCAGGTGAGTACCGGTGTCTGGGCAAGGTGGGGGAGGTGCTGTTGATGTAGAGAGCACTTTGGCACAGCAGGAAGGAAGCCATCCTCAGCCCTTGTCACTGTGCTGTGCTCGCTAGCTCACTCGGGGTTGGGGCATTGTATGCAGTGATAGTTCACATGAGTTATAAAGACTTGAGTTCAAAAGGAGCTCAGGTGTTGCTTTCAAGTCAGGGTTTCTCTTTAGAGCTCTGGCTGTCCTGTCAAAAGGAATTTTATTTGGGAGGATGGATTTCATTGTTCTTTAGGGGTCTTGTTGTTTTGAGACAGGGTCTTACTAAGTTACCTATATAGAGGCAGCCATAAAGCTTATAGTGCTTCTGTCCTAGCATCCCTAAACTGCCATGCTCAGAGGAGTTCTGCTTTTGTTTTATCAGACAGGGTCTCGGTGTGTGTGTGTGTGTGTGTGTGTGTCTGTCTGTCTGTCTCTGTCTCTCTCTCTCTGTGTGTGTGTGTGTGTGTGTGTGTGTGTGTGTGTGTGTGTACGTACATACGTACGTACAGTCTCCCTGAATGTAGTGGCCCTTGCTCTGTAGACTCAGGGATTTGCCTGCTTCTCACTCCTAAGTGCTGGGATTAGAGGTGCTATGCACACCTGGGGGCAAAATTCTGTTACTGGTAAGGATCCAGCACAATGGCTCAATGCACAAAGGCACTTGCCACTGGGACCTGGGTTCAGTTCCCACACATAGAAAGCTATAAGGAGAACGGCCTGACTTCAAAAATCATCTCCTCTTCTCCCATAGTGCTTCCTTTCGTTCATTTATTAATTTTTTTTTCAAGGCAGGGTTTCTGACTTTAGCCCTGGCTATCCTTGAAGTCTTGTAGACCAGGCTGTCCTCAAACTCAGAGATCTCCCTGCCTCACTCAGCCCCCCAAGTGCTGGGACTAAAGGCGTGTGCCAGGACCACTGTGCTTCTTTCATTTCTTTTCTTTTCCTTCCTGTTTTCTTTAATTAAAAAGAACTTCAAGACTGAAGACTGGGATTGTCATTTAGATGGCAAAGTGCTTCCCAGACATGATCATGACCCAGAGATGGACTTCTAGTACCATATAAATCAGGTGTGGTGGTTCACACAATCCCAGCATTTGTGACTAGGGTGCTTCCCTTCCTCCCCTCCTCTCTTCTATATTTCAATGAGAGTGGGAATGGCTGGTCCTGGTCGTCCTGTTGGGTATGGTATGTCTATGGGAATCTAGCTTGTGCTCTTGACTGCAGAGCCCTCTCTCCAGCTCCTGCATTGCATACGTCACTATATGTCTTTGAATGCGCCTATTTGTTGATGTAGGAGCCGCACTTCATGGGATTCATGTGCTCTTGCTTTGTTTACTAGTTTATTTCACATTGTCATTTTTATTCGAAAGTTGAGTAAATGGGCTCAGATTCATTTCAAAATCTACCTCCCGTGCGCTGGATCAAGTGCAAGCACTAGCACCTCCAGGCCATAGTTTTACTTTTGCCCAGGGTCACATAGCTGTTAGCATCTTTCTGATTACAAAGCTGCCTTTATTTCGGTTGTGCTTTTTGATAAAGGATATCAAATTGTAGCTCATTTCTAGTCTGGGACTCACTATATATCCCGGGCTGGCCTTGAACTGAAGGCAGACAAACCTCTCCCTCTCTCCCAAACCCGTGGATTACATTTTTGATTCACCATAGCTGGTCAAAACACAACTGTTTCCATTCTAGTATAATAGTCTTGTCTACCAAAAAGAAAGTAAGGGATAGGTTTTGTTCACTTCCCATATACCAGGATCAACTTTATACTGCTCAGGGATTTATCACCATTTCATACAGCTAATTTCTGGAAAAAGCAGTATTCAAACCAAGATCTTTACAACTCTAATAATTGGATGGATGGATTTCAGGCAAAAGTTAATGTGACTAGAAACTAGTGACATCTGTTGATAGTGCATTCCCTTTTCTAGCTCGTGTTGGAAAGGGGGGTCATCCCCGCCTGCTTAAAGACTTGGGCTCCGTGTGGCCATGAGATAACAGAGACCACTTTAAGTGAACAATAGCAGTGACCAGACGCCTAGTGAGAAACACAGCATGCCTTCAGAAAGACTGTCTGAAGGGGTTGGGTGGGACTGGTAGGTGAGGTGTGGACTATAACTCAAATTTCTATCTTGCTGGAATCCAGCTTATGTGACCATTGTTTAGGTCAAAGAAAACTTCGTGCCTTTTTGGGGGGAAGGAGATGGTTGGAGAAAAGTAAAGAGCAGTGTGCTGGAGTAACCTTTAGAATTTAGAATGGGGACAGCTTTGCCTCCTACGCGAAGGAAGGAGAGAGAAAGAAAATTGGATAAGATCTTGGGAACTCCTGTCAAAAATTCTTCCTTTCCTTTATTTCCTTTTCTCTTCTCTTTCAGCTCCCAGGGTTGCTAGAGCTCCTTGTGGAATATTTCCGTCGATGCCTGATTGAAATCTTTGGCATTTTAAAGGAGTATGAGGTGGGGGACCCAGGACAGAGAACATTACTAGACCCTGGGAGATTAACCAAGTTGTCTAGTCCAGTACACACAGAAGAAGAGGAGGAAGAAGAACACCTAGATCCTAAACTGGAGGAAGAAGAGGAGGAAGGGGTTGGAAATGATGAGGAGATGGCCTTTTTGGGCAAGGACAAGCCGTCTTCAGAGAATAGTGAGGAGAAGCTAGTCAGTAAGTTTGACAAGCTTCCGGTAAAGATCGTGCAGAAGAATGACCCATTTGTGGTGGACTGCTCGGATAAGCTTGGGCGTGTGCAGGAGTTCGACAGTGGCCTGCTACACTGGCGGATTGGTGGTGGGGATACCACTGAGCATATCCAGACCCACTTTGAGAGCAAGATAGAGCTGCTGCCTTCCCGGCCTTCTGTGCCCTGTCCAACGCCCCCTCGGAAACACCTCACAACAGTAGAGGGTACACCAGGGACAACGGAGCAGGAGGGCCCCCCGCCTGATGGCCTTCCAGAAAAAAGGATCACAGCCACTATGGATGACATGTTGTCCACCCGGTCTAGCACATTGACTGATGAGGGAACAAAGAATGCAGAGGCCACCAAGGAAAGCAGCAAGTTTCCATTTGGCATTAGCCCAGCACAGAGCCACCGGAACATCAAAATTTTAGAGGATGAACCCCATAGTAAGGATGAGACCCCACTATGTACCCTTCTGGACTGGCAGGATTCCCTCGCTAAGCGCTGTGTCTGTGTCTCCAATACCATCCGGAGCCTGTCGTTTGTGCCAGGCAACGACTTCGAGATGTCCAAACACCCAGGGCTGCTGCTTATCCTCGGCAAGCTGATCCTACTGCACCATAAGCACCCAGAGCGCAAGCAGGCACCACTGACTTATGAGAAGGAGGAGGAACAGGACCAAGGGGTGAGCTGTGACAAAGTGGAGTGGTGGTGGGACTGCTTGGAGATGCTCCGGGAAAATACGCTGGTCACCCTTGCCAACATCTCGGGGCAGTTGGACCTATCCCCATACCCTGAGAGCATCTGCCTGCCTGTCCTGGACGGACTCCTGCACTGGGCAGTTTGCCCTTCAGCTGAAGCCCAGGACCCCTTCTCAACCCTAGGCCCCAATGCCGTCCTCTCTCCCCAGAGATTGGTCTTGGAAACCCTCAGCAAACTCAGCATCCAGGACAACAATGTGGACCTGATCCTGGCCACGCCCCCTTTCAGCCGCCTGGAGAAGTTGTATAGTACCATGGTGCGCTTCCTCAGTGACCGAAAGAACCCAGTGTGCCGGGAGATGGCCGTGGTACTTCTGGCAAATCTGGCCCAGGGGGACAGCCTGGCAGCCCGGGCCATTGCCGTGCAGAAGGGCAGCATCGGCAACCTCCTGGGTTTCCTGGAGGACAGCCTTGCTGCCACACAGTTCCAGCAGAGCCAGGCAAGCCTCCTCCATATGCAGAACCCACCCTTTGAACCAACGAGTGTGGACATGATGCGGCGGGCTGCCCGAGCGCTGCTTGCCCTGGCCAAGGTAGACGAGAACCACTCAGAGTTCACTCTGTATGAGTCACGGCTGTTGGACATCTCCGTGTCGCCATTGATGAACTCATTGGTTTCACAAGTCATTTGTGATGTACTGTTTCTGATTGGCCAGTCATGACAGCCGTGGGACACCTCCCCTCCCCGTGTGTGTGTGAGTGTGTGGAGAACTTAGAAACTGACTGTTGCCCTTTATTTATGCAAAACCACCTCAGAATCCAGTTTACCCTGTGCTGTCCAGCTTCTCCCTTGGGAAAGCCTCTCCTATTTCTCTTCCCTCCCAACCCTCACTCCCTCACACCTTTCTGTTCCTCATCCTCACCTGCTTCCCTCAGGACCCCACCCTGTTTGAAAAGACAAAGCTCTGCCTACATAGAAGACTTTTTTATTTTAACCAAAGTTACTGTTGTTTACAGTGAGTTTGGGGAAAAAAAAAAAAAAAAAAAAAAACGGCTTTCCCGGTCCTTGCATCAACGGGAAGCCACATTTCATAACTGTTTTTAATGGTTAAAAAAAAAGGAAAAAAAATACAAAAAAACCCTGAAGGACAAAGGTGACTGCTGAGCTGTGGTTTGTCGCTGTCCGTTCACAATCTCACAGGGGCCGAGAAGTTCGCAGTTGTGAGCAGACCCTGTTCACTGGAGAGGCCTGTGCAGTAGAGTGTAGATCCTTTCATGTACTGTACTGTACACCTGATACTGTAAACATACTGTAATAATAATGTCTCACATGGAAACGAGAGAAGACGCTGGGTCAGCAGCAAGCTGTAGTTTTTAAAAATGTTTTTAGTTAAATGTTGAGGAGAAAAAAAAAAGGCTTTTCCCCCAAAGTATCATGTGTGAACCTACAACACCCTGACCTCTTTCTCTCCTCCTTGATTGTATGAATAACCCTGAGATCACCTCTTAGAACTGGTTTTAACCTTTAGCTGCAGCGGCTGTGCTGCCACGTGTGTATATATATGACGTTGTACATTGCACATACCCTCAATCTCCACAGTTTGGTCCCCTTCCCAGCCACCCCTTTATAGTATGGCGAGTTAACAAGTTGGTGACCTGCACAAAGCGAGACACAGCTATTTAATCTCTTGCCAGACATTGCCCCTCTTGGTGCAGTGCTCTACAGGTCTCTGTAAAAAGCCCTTGCTGTCTCAGCAGCCAATCAACTTACAGTTTATTTTTTTTCTGGGTTTTTGTTTTGTTTTGTTTCCTTTCTAATCGAGGTGTGAAAAAGTTCTAGGTTCAGTTGAAGTTCCTGATGAAGAAACACAATTGAGATTTTTTCAGTGATAAAATCTGCATATTTGTATTTCAACAATGTAGCTAAAAACTTGATGTAAATTCCTCCTTTTTTTTTCCTTTTTTGGCTTAATGAATATCATTTATTCAGTATGAAATCTTTATACTATATGTTCCACGTGTTAAGAATAAATGTACATTAAATCTTGGTAAGACTTTGTGAGGCTTTTTTTATTTTCAAATTATTTAAAAGCTTTACCTGTGGATAGAAAGATAGATAGCTCAGCAGTTTTAGGAAGACTCCTGTTTGGAGACTGACAGCCAGCCTCCTGTCTAACTCTGACCCCTCTGACTTGGGCACCTATACTTGCATCCACATGAACTGGGGATACAGCAGGACACACACACAAACAGTTAAAACTAAATCTTTAACCAAGGCTGGCTCAGTGATAACAGCTCTTACATAAGTCCCAGGCTCAATTCTCAGCCCTCACTTTGTGGCTTACAACCAACTCTGTCTATAACTCACCCAGCACCCCCGGAATGTAGCACAACCTGACCTCTGTGGGCCCCATGTACACAAAACAGTGCACATAGATAAAACTGAACAAGATCTTCAGCCAGGCTAGCCAAAGGCTACTTGGATCCTGCCTAAATAAAATAATCTTTTAAAAGTAATAGAATCTGAGCATAGGAACACACTCCTTTAATCCCAGTGCTTGAGAAGCAGAGGGAGTTTGAAGCTAGCTTGGTCTGATTAGTTCCAGGGCAGCTATATAGTGAGTCGCTCTGTCTCAGAAGTGGTGAAAACTTGACCTTCTGTAGTTTCTGAGGATTCCTGTTCTCTTCAACACCCCTAAGGTGCTCTCCTAGGTAGTGGTTGACAAACAGAAATAGCCTTTACCTAGAAGCAGTTTCTGTCTCTTGGATCTGCAATCTGGCATTCTCTTGACACCAGACTTCAGTGTCACTGCTGTGAAAGCTTGAATTTTATATATATGTATATAAGAGAAACTGGTCTGGAAGCCTATTCTTCTCAACGTTTGTGCAGTAAATGGCAAGTCATCCAACCTTTGGCCAGAAAAATTCCTTAACGCATTTCGTTTTTGTGATTTTTTTGAGGGTCTCATTGTAGTTCAGTTTGTTATATAACTCACTTTGTAGAACAGGCTAGCCTGAACCTCACAAGAGGTCTGTGAGATCTGCCTGCTTCTGCCTCAGATTAAAGGCATGCAGTATCACACTGGACCCTTGACTCTTCTACATCCAGTGTTGAACGTCTTGAGAAAATCACCCTCAGTCCAGCCACTGCCATCTTTCTAAAGTTCTTAAAATAGCCCTCCCGTCCTGTGCTTTGCTTGGTATGTGCATACACAACCACAGCAAGCCATTCGAAGTCTTTGAGCAAACTCCTGCAGTGCTCAGGGCAGAAAAAGCTCCTGGGTACTGACATACACCTTAAGTCCCAGAACTCGGGCAGAGGCCAGCCTGTCTGGACTTACACGTCAACTTGGTCTACATAGTCTCTCAAAAAAGGAAGAAAAAAACTCTAAAGCCTTTATGTCATGAGACTTACTTGTTCTGTCATTTGACTGCTTGGCTCTTACCCTCTTGCGCTCTACTGTCCAAGGAGTTCCCACCTTGGAGTTTTTCTTTATATTCCTCTACCACAGCAGAATTACCTCATCAGGTAACTACATACATAGCTCAAATTGCCGTTGTTCATGTGTCAGAGGTCTGGTAGGGCTCAGTGGTAGAGCATGTTGCCTATCGTGCCCAAGGCTTTGAGTTAGGGCTCAACCTCTGAAAAGAGGGAGCTAGCAAGATGGCTCAACTTCTAAAGGTACTTCCTGCACAACCTAACGACCTGAGTTCACACCCCAGTTCCCCAAAACCCACATGCTAGGGAAGAGCCCCTTTCTACTTCTGAATTTTTTCCTCTGACCTCCACTTGCACATGACTACGCACAGGAATACATAGTCCTATATTCCCAATCACCGTATTTGAGACATGGGCTCATGCAGCTCAGACCTCAAACTTGCTATGTAGCCTGGTATCAGCCACTTTATTTTAAATTGCAGTCTGAGGTGGTTTAAGGGTTAAAAATCCAGAGGGGAATATTGGATTTCCTCGAGTCACAGGCAGTTGTGAGCTGTCCAACATAGATACTGAGAACCAGTTAAGAGCACTGGCTGAAGACCAGGTCCAGTTCCCAAACTGCAGTCCCAGGGGGTCTTACGCCCTTCTCTGGCCTCCATAGGCACCAAGAACAGAAATGCAGGCGAAACACTCATACACGTATTTTTTTCCATCTCATTTTCTTTTCTACACAGTTTCATACTTCCCTGCTGTCTTCCACTGACATGAACAAAGCTTGTGAGGCTCACTGCTCCATCCCTTTCTGACATACATCCTAGCATACCGTATCTACTTAATAACTAGCTGGCATCCTAACGACAGAAGCAGTTGTTTTGAGGTCAGTCTTGTAATATCCCCTTTCTCTGCATCCCTCTCATTTATCATTCCTTCCCTTAGGAAAATGGAGAAAATTAAGGTTCAGATTTTATTTTTCTGGAACAATCAGAGATACTAACAAATGATGATTGTAAATACTTAGTGAGATCTGATACCGGTTTCGGTTGCACACCTGTCTGCCCAACAAAATATATTACAACTCATCCTACAACACTCTTGTGTCTCTGGGGTAAGTGGAAGGGCCCTCTGACCAAGGTCCAAGTTCTTCCCAGCAAGTGGCACACCATGCTTTCTCCAACCATAGCCACTTTGAAGTTGGTTTCTATTGTCTTTGGCATGAGGCAAAAGTGTCTCAAGAATTTTAGTCAAGTGCTCCGTCAAAGGATGTGGCTGTTGATATGTGAATCGGGGACAAGAATGAGGAGTGAGTACTTATTGAGGAAGAAACCTTTGACAACCAAGACAGTTTCTCATTTTAAAGGGGTGGGGGAGGGGCTTTTCATAGCTTTATTTTACTTAATACCAGTAGCTATTTTTGTGATGGAACTCTTAAGCTCCCACTTCCCAGTCTAGAGTGCATTTCTGAGCTGTGTGTGGAGCATTACCTAGGAGTTCTGTTTCCTGGGCTCCTTTCATCTGCTCTCCTGCAATTCTGGGGGCAGCCTAGCCCAGTCTCCAGTTTCTGACTGGAACCACTGGCAAAGAGGACGGCTGACCATCGAGCTGTGAGTAATTGGCTTTTGAGAAGTAAATAGAACCTGGCCAGTAGAGAACGCGGGGTGTGGCTAGTAGTTCTTTTCCCAGGCTCCTCCCTTCCCCCCACCCCCACCCCCAAATGACCTTAACCTTCTTTCAGAGCTGGACAGCATCCAAGTCCTGCCTAAACAATACTCTGAAGCTCATTGGCTCCCTTGCTTGGCAGCCGCTGCCACCCCCAAGGGGCTAAGGCCTTCCCACCAAGCCTCTCAGTGGAGTCAAGGTTTCTAACTATTGAAAGGCAAATGCTGAAGGAAGTGTTTTAGTAACTTGACCATAGTTTTTGAAGCATCCATGGTTGGTACCTACACCTGGAGACAGGGAAGAGTCTCAGTAATCTGGGGTGGGTGAGCATCTTCAAGTGACATGGCAGAGGTCAAACAAGGATACTTTTGGTAAATGTCCAAGACCCTAATCAGTGTCTTCTCCAATGTCAGGACAGCTGTAAATACCACCCTGCATCCTTGGAAACTGTCAGTTGATGATTTTTTTTTTTTATGTTCACTGGAAAGTATCAAGTTCTGGAAAGGTATGGCTTCTGTTTATCATGAGTCTTAGACTAGCCCACTGACTGTAGATGGTAAGGAATCAGAGGGAGGCCAGGCAGTGGTGGTACACACCTTCAATCCCAGCACTCAGGAGGCAGAGGCAGGCAGATCTCTGTGAGTTCGAGGTCAGCCTGGTCTACAGAGCGAGTTTTGGGACAGCTAGGGCTACACAGAGAAACTGTCTTGAACAACCAATAAAGAAAGCACGAACTGTGGTCCTTTTCATCAGTAAGGCTTTGAATCCAGTGTCCTGTCTCAGATCAGAGTCAGCCACTGCAATCCCACAGTTAGGGGGGCTTTAAAAAGCTTAATGCCCAGAAACACAACCAGAGAAAACAGATACATACACTGGGCTGTTTCTGCCCAGTCTGGGGCCCAGGTCACCTTGGGGCAAGAACAAGGTAGGGAAGCTACAAGGAGGAAGAGTTGTCGCATTGCTTCAGGAAGGTGAGTCTGACTTCTCTTTAGGAAAACTGTTCTCTGATATGGGGTTAGGACAGCTTGTCTTTTTTTTTTTTTTAGATTTATTTATTTATTATATGTAAGTACACTGTGGCTGTCTTCAGACACACCAGAAGAGGGTGTCAGATCTCATTACAGATGGTTGTGAGGCACCAGGTGGTTGCTGGGACTTGAACTCAGGACCTTTGGAAGAGCAGTCAGTGCTCTTACCCACTGAGCCATCTCTCCAGCCCCCAGGACAGCTTGTCTTTATTTATTTATTTATTTTTTTATTTTTTAGGTTTTTCGAGACAGAGTTTCTCTGTATAGCCCTGGCTGTCCCGGAACTCGCTCTGTAGACCAGGCTGGCCTCGAACTAAGAAATCCGCCTGCCTCTGCCTCCCAGGTGCTAGGATTAAAGGCATGTGCCACCACCACCCAGCAGGACAGCTTGTCTTTAAAGAATTCTTTATGCTCCTTAGCCATAAATCCCATGAGGGCAAGAACTGAACATGTCTTCCGGGGGTGGCGGGGGGGGGGGGGAAGACTTCCTCATTGCCCGTGGCATGGTATGGCTCCATTGGAAGAAAGAGGAGGTAAGTGCTATTAGGACTTGCTGTGCCTTATATATGATACAAAATACAGTTCCTAAAGGTTCTTAGCCAGGAAGCGAACTATTACACTAACACGAAGTAGCCGGCCCTGGTGTATCACACATGTAAATAATCTCAGACCTCAAGAGGCTGTGGTAGGAGAATCATGAGTTCGAGGCCAGTTTAAGGTACATAGACTCTTCTCAATATATATTAATGGAGCCAACTTGGAAGGCTGGAACCTGACTTCAAGGCTTGTGACCTGGGCACTTCCCTTAGTGAGCCTTAGTTTCGTTGTCTATAAAATGTAGCATCAAGTTAAAATCAAGTTAAATTGATTTATTCAGCAGATACAAAACAGACAAGGCATTGTGGGTTTTGTTGCTGTTATTTCTGTGGTGCTAAGGATAAAGTATAGGAAATGTTCTGCCTCGTACTCCCTGTCCCAGGTGGCTCTTAAGGGCTCTAACACTTGGGTGAAAGGTTGCCCAGGTCTTGCATTATATACAGAAGCTAATTTTGCAAAAGAGGAAAACAAGTCTGAAATGTGATGGACAGGATGAAGTAGATGGTGTTAAAACAGGCAAGGGACAGACAGAAGAGGGTGGTAGATGCGAATGGATAGAGTTTGTCCCTGAAGCCAAAGGGTAGCCTGGTGTGATAATGTTTCAGGCAAGAAAATCAGCAAATGCAGAGGCAGGCAAGTTCCAAGGACAAAAATGATGCCATCTTCTTGAATGTTAGGTTTCTAGAATGCACATTGCTTGCATTGATCAGCTGAGGGATCTGTGTGGTTGAACTCTTGCCTTATGGCATAGGGTATTTCCTTCCTAATGCCAGGTGGGAGATGTACTCTTTCTGGAGCCTGGGGACATGGCTGGCTGTCTCCCTTGCCTTCTCTAGTTCTAGAGGCTCAGCAGGCTCCATTTTAAACTGTAGACTCTGAAGGCAAACTGCTTAGTGCTGTCTCTTTCACCTCTCACTCCCAGCCTTGGAGCCCTACAACTCCCACCCCATCCTGCCACCTTCCAGTCCAAAAAGCCAGAGTGTCGGGGCTTTGAGAGCACAATATTCAGCTTCCTTGTTTTTCTGTAGGAGAAGAAGCCAGAAAAATGAAACGGGAAGCAGAGCAGAGGAGAAGGGGGTTGGGTGGCTGGGAAGGGAAGGAAGGAGAAACTGCAGCCAAGTGCAACTGAAGATCTAGACAAAGTTCTACCTCCTAAGGATGGGTGTTTTAGCAAACACTCTCACTTCTCACAAAAGGACCCCTGCCTTTTTTTACAAGCAGATTCTTCGGCAATTCAATATTGGACAGACAGAACCTTGAGCATGCATGCCAGTTTCCCCTGTGAATTCAACGAAGCAAGGACGGTTCGTGTCTCAGTTTTGTCTTTAAGGGCACAGTACTGTAGTGGCTCTAGAGAGTCAAGTCACAACCTTGGGTCCTAGTCACAAATGTACCCAGAGAGGCACTGACATTTCACTCACAGGACTGGAAACAAATGTGTTGTTTCCGTGCTTAAAAAAAAAAAAAGCAAAAACAAAAAACCTTGAAGAATGACTTTGTAAACTCCTGTTTTCTCTTTACCAGTCATTAAAAATGTGTCTTATACATTATCTTACATTACATTGTGTGTAAGATGTATAATCTTACACACAAACATTCAAGGGGCAGTTGACCTAGGACCTGAAATGATAGACACAGCTCCCGGCCCCCACGAACTGATGTAGGCTATATCGACCATCTCTTTGTTCCCACCCACATTTGTGGTTCTTGCAGAAGATAAACCCCTCCTTCAGCCAGAGCTGTGGCCAGAGGTTAACCTAGACCCAAGCTACGTTGAGAGGACAGATAACTGAAACCACAGATGGCTTTAGAATCCTGAGAAACAAGAAATCCACCAACGGAGAAGGATTTATTATCTGTTTCCTTTAAGGAGGGTGCAAAGTTGTTCTAACAGTTTCCGTTACAGGGGTACCAACTGGCCGCTCCTCCCCAACAGACGGTTTTATTGAATTAGCTTCCTTTTTTTTTTTTTGGCGCCAGTTCCTGCGACAGAAACTGCTTGAGGGAGGAGTCCTCGGGGGTGTTCTCTGAGGGTTTCCTTCCTCGTCCTATAGTCACCTTAGGTGGGACTGCGAACTGAAGCAGGGCAGAGGTCCTTCCCAGCCAGAGGAGGGGAAAGTCTGGGGGATTCCCCTGCTTTCTCCTCACCCAGGCGCAGGGTACCGCTGCTTGCCACAAAAACCCCAAGAAGGCTTTCTTTTGCCTATTCATATTGTCTGTTGTGTGCCAGGTCCTGTGCTGAGCTGGTGTGGCGGGACAGGCGAGAACGCGCGGCTCTGGCTGTAGTGAATAAGCCTAGGGCAGTGCCCGGTGCAGCCTCGGCCCACACCGGGAAGTCAGAGGCTGCTTACGGCAGGAGACTGGGGCGAGAGCCCCGACTGGGAGCGCAGCGCAGCGCCCGCGCACAAACTGAGGGCGAGCGAAGAGGCAAACTCCTCAGGTGTCACCACGCCGCGAAGGTGCGACGCGCAGCCTCGGCCCCCGCCCTAGACGGGGTCAACATGGCCGCCGAGGAGAGGGGCGGGGCGCTCCGAGTCCGGGCAGGAGCGGGGCGGGGCCGCCGTCGGCGTAGCCACTGCGCAGGCGCGGGACGAACGGGACCCGGATGGAGGCGCTGAGGTTGGAGCTCCGCGGGGGTGGTCTGGACGCGCGGGCGCGGGGGACCCGGCGCCAGCTCTGGAACTCTGGAGTTCTCCGGGGAGGGAAGCTGTCAAACGGAGGCCGAGAGAAATTAGGCGGAGGCTGTAGAGAAGCGAAGAGCCCCGCCCCTCCGCCATAGCGGCCTCCGGCGCCGCCTCTTCCTTTGCAGCCTCCGGCCCTCGTCTGCTTCCGGCCCTGTTGCCTGGCCCGGCCCCTCGGTTCCCTCGGGACGAAGCCCTGGGCCGTGGCTCCCTTGGGGTGAGGGTCACTACTCCGTCCTGGGTAGGAACTGTGTCCGAAAAGAGCAGGCTGGAACGGGCTCCCGGTACCGCGGGGCTTGGCCGAAGGAGGCGGCTCGCTCCGCGTTGCCTCTGGGTCAGAGCGCATCACCCATTGAGGATATTAGCCTTACCCAGAAAGTCCAGGACTCCAGTTCAACAGATTTTCCCAGATAGGGCCATCACCATAAGCTTCCTGCAACAACATGCGCTATCGTTGGAGAAAGTACTGGGCTAAGCCTTGGATGTCCTGGCTGGAAAGGAATGCATACCCTTTGTTAATGGCAAAACGCCCTCATGACTGTGGGCATAGGTTTTAGAAAGCAGTGCATGAAGAGCTTTAAGTGGTGGGCGTCACTTGGCTCCAGTGAGCCTCAGTTTTCACATCCATAAAATGGCGATGGTAATTACACGGTCTTACTGGTGTCTAATGAGATCTCTGGAGCCTATCTCACGGGAAAATTAAAGAATGAAACTAGTTGGTTCCAAGCATCCTGCCAGTTGAGAGTCTGATTTGGCAAGGGGCTTCTTTCAAAGAAGTGTTGGCAAAATAGCTAGAGAGATAATTGACCGTCTTGATTTTACTTGGTTTAACTGTAAGTTGAGTGTGGGTTGCATCTCCTGTGTGGCCACTGATGCCAGAGTTTGAAAGAGGGAGGGAATGAGAATCAAAATGCAGAGGTGGAGAGGGAGAGAGAGAGAGAGGGAAAGGGAGGAGGGGAGAGAGAATGAATTCATCCTAGGGCAAAGGAGTAGGGTGTGCGTTCCTGAGATTTATTTGGGTTTAGTGAATCCAGTGTTGGAAATATCTTGTGCAGTCAGAAAATATTGTTTCCTGGGATGTTCAGAAGCTTAACTTTAAACTGAATTGTCCTAAGTAATCCGACATGTAGTTGGGAGGCGAGAGAGGCCTCCTTTTCTCCGGGTCTCCTGGTGATGAAGTAAGCAGCTGGTGCCCCCTCGTGCCGAGGAAGGAGTACTGCCGCTGTTAACCTGTCTTGTTCCCTTGGCGGAGAATTTTTTATTTTCCCCCATGGTTTCTGTGACTTTGTCATTTGCTTTTTTTTTTTTTATTAATTCTATTTTGTGTGCATATGTTTATGCATATATGTGTGTGGCCACCGGTGGGCCGTGGCACACCTAAGTGAGGACAGAGAACAACTTTGTGGGAGTATCTTCTCTCCTTCAGCCTTGTGGGACGCTATAGTGGCAAGTGCCTCTGCCCGCTGAGCCAATCTTGCTTTTTAACATGAAACACGATGAGGAGGAGTGCTTGGACCAGTGATTTTTGTGCTAGAGTCAGAGAACTGGTGATTCTCTATCCTGTCCTTGCTACTTTCGCTCTTTGAGAACAGATGTCCGTTTACATGCTAGGTCCTGGGATGCAAAACCCCCGTCCTCATATGTAATAGGAAGATAAAGATGGCAAGGTACGAGGCAGTGAGAACATAGGGCCGTCTAGTGGGATCAGAAAATTCCAGAAAGCAAGTGAGGCCTAAAAGTTTAGAGGGTGTTAGCCATGTGAGAGAAGAAAGGGGGGCTCTGGCTCTTCCTGCTTAAACACAGTAAGAGCTATGACTGCTTTTAAATTGTTTTTTTTTTAATGCCTTGATGTGCACTTTGTGCCTCTGAGTAGCATTGGGTTTTTGTATGCGTTTGCTGCCACTCCCGCAGAGATGGGAAATCGCTGTTTACCCCGTCCCTAGTGGTAGACTCTGTCTTCCCGCTAAGTTTGTTTTAGCAGTGGGAGCTGGCCGAAGTCCTGCTGAGTAGTGGTTTTCTTTTCCTTCTCCACTTAATTTAACAGACCAGCTGAACACACATCAGAGCGCGGAGCTGGCATGTGTAGTTATTACAGGCTTCTGAGGTGGTTCTGTGCCCCACTTTGGGGACTCTGGGAAAAGGGCACAGCCAAATAATAGCAGCCACAACATTGACTTGTGTGGTACCTGGTAGGTCATCCATTTTACCATGATGACGAGGTTGTGAGATTGGAGGGGTGGAGAATAGTGTCCTGGTTTACACATACAGGACTGTGTCCTGGACTCAGTCTCAGAGGGACTAAGGGAGAACTTGCAAGTGACAGAACTGGGCCTTGAACCCGGGTCTTTGAGTCCTACATAAAAGCATTTCAACAATCTTTTAAACGTTCTGTGAGCTTAGCGTTCCAGCTTTGCGCTCATCTGACTAGACTGTGATGCTTCAGAGTGGCGCCCAGTGGTCCATCTGCCTTCAAAATAGTCTTCCCACCAGAAGTCGGGTGCTCATGTTTGCCATAGCAATGCGGAAGTGGGCGGCTCCTCTGGAGAAAGTGTTATTAATTTGCTTTGGGCCAGTGTGTGACGTTTTCTTCCTTGGGTGTTAGACTTGAGAAGCCTGAGGAGGCTCAGTCGTGGCGCTGAGAGGATGGGGCTCCTGGACCCGTCCCAGAAGGAGGTGCTGAGGTTTGCAGTAAGCTGCCGCATCCTGACTCTAGTGCTACAGGTCAGTCTCGGACCCCTCCCTGGGCTGGTGTGCCTCGGCATGTGGTTGAACACGCAGACTGAGACCTGGCAGCTGGGAAGTGGGCAAGAGCCTTAAACAGTGTATTGATCTTGTGTCTTACTCGTGAAACAGCAGAGGCCCAGGCGGGTTAAATGATTTGTCCAAAGCTAAAGACCCCACACTCCCTAGCTCCCTACCCAAAGTAGAGGTTTTCCCAACAGTCCTACTATCTGATGATCTTGTCAACAGAGGTACTTTTAAGGTGTGACAGCTCAAAGTATTGCACAGGGCTCTCTTTCTTGGAGTTCGAGTTCTGTGCTATTTGGGAGAGAGGATCCACTTTCAAGTTTTGAGACCATCTATGAATATCCACAGAACTGAGCTCCTCTCCTCCTCGCTGTTTTAGGCACTCAGTTCTAGTAGATTTGCCCTTTTACCAACCCCTTTCCCCAGGCTGCCTGGGGAAATCGCACATATATGAATTATTTGGTGCCTAGTGTTCTGCTCTGTACTTGAGGTTCTGAGTTTATGATTGTGAATGAATAGAGGTCACCACCCTAGAGTTGCTGAGGTGACATAATGACGTGTGTCTCTATCACTCGTATCTGGGGCTCCTAGCTGCTTTCTTTGTAGAAACCTTTCCTATCCTCCCCTATCTTTAACTCCTCTGTGCTTCCAGCTCTGCATCTTTCCTCCCCCCTCATATGAAGCACTTCAGGTCCCCCTGACTTTGGGCGTTAGAGTCTTCAACTGAGTGGCCTGTACTTCAGGTCCCCCTGACTTTGGGCGTTAGAGTCTTCAACTGAGTGGCCTGTACTGTTACTCGTGATTGTCACCCCGTCCCATTTCTTTTCACTGGAGTGGCCTGATGAAGAAACTGACAATGAAGAGAAAGATCCTTAAGTGAGTCGCGCTCTCGCTGCTAGGCTCGGGAGCCTGATCAGTGATGGCTCTGCACCAGCGTCAGCTGAGCTCCTGGCAGAGCCGAAGGAGCGAGCAGTGCAGCAAGTCAGCATCTGGGAGGGGGAGCCGGGGCAGCTGGGTTCTAAGTCACTGTGATCTTGGAAACAGTATTTCCTCAAATCCCTGAAGTTCAGCCACCAAAATTATAGTAAGTACTTATTCCCAAAACTGTGCTAAATTGTGAGCGAAAGGTCATGTTTTCCCTCAAGTAGCTGACAACCTAATGAGGCAGAAAGACATAGAACAATAAATTGATTTCATTCTCTCTCTCCTCACCCTTCTGGCTGCAAAGCTAGTGCTATCAGTTCTAGCCCCAGCCCCCCCATTGTCACTGGCATCTCTATCAGTGACAGTGACTCTCTGAAGGCTTTAGCTCCCCATTCGCTGGCACCCTTTCTGGCACTGCTTCTGTTCATGTCTGCGGTTTCAAAAGTAAGAAGATTATCCATTCCGTGCCTGAGCCCTCACGTCAGCCCCCTGCCTCCTTTCAGGGGTCTTGTCTTCATTGCTCCCAAGCACAGCTCAGTGGCCAGCTCCTGCCAGAGAATTTGTTTCCCGCACCTCTTTCTGTGACCATTCTCCTGTCGCTGAAGCTCACTCCTATTCCTGCAGATTGGATTTGTTCACTCTCTCTGGCTTTGTAATCTGTGGAACCTATCATGTCTCTTTGGCCTTGAGCATCCTCTGTTACAGAGCTGAGTGTGCTCCTCTGAGGTAATCATTCCCATGCATGCGTACAGCTCTCTTGTCCCGCTACCCCTGTTGCACTCATGAGACAAAAGTCTAGTCTTGGTAAATACAGTGACCTGCCTCCTCCGTGCCTACAGCTTCCCACTAAAAAATACGAGTATATTAACTATATTAACTAGCCTTTTAAAAAAAATACAAGATGAAGTGAGTCATTAGCACCACCTGGAAGTCCTGATGAATTTCCGTAGCCCACTCACCCTCCTGTTCTCTCAAATGTTTTCTGCACGTTAGTGACCTGGGAAACTTTTTACTGACTGCAGTGCTGGATGGAGATGTAGCTCAATGTATGAGGCTCTGGATTTTATTTTCTAGTACACAAAAAATAAATATATATAAAGGCATTATCCAATCTTTTAAAATCCAGTACTGGCAGGATGGCACACTAGATAGCCACATGCCCCCAAACCTGAGTTGGGTCTCTGTGATCACGTACTAGAAGAAAACCAACTCCACAAGCTCTCCTTCAGTGTGACATGCATGGCACACACCCATCCACACAAAATGAATAAAAGTGTAGCTCTTTTTAAATCAGATGCCCAGGCTATGTCCAGTGCCGTTTTAAGTAGCTAAGAGAGAGACAGACCTGGGAGGGAGCTGTCAGCACTGTGTAAACTCCTGGGTAGCTCTAGAGCACAGCCCAACTTCAAGTCAGCACTTAAGTTTTGTGGTTTGCTCTTTCCACAATTTTTTAAAAAGATTTATGATATGTATGAGTATTTTGCTTGTATGCATGTTACATACCACATGCATACAGTGCCAAAGGAGGGCGGCAGATTCTTTGGAACTAGAGTTCCAGACTGTTGTGAGCTGCCCTGTAGGTGCTAGGAGCCAAAGCCAGGTCCTCTGAAACAGCAGCAGGCCTCCTACCTACCAGGCTCTCTCCAAGCTCGATGAGCTGTTTCAAAGCCGTAACAACTTTCCCCAGTACTTTGAAGTAGTAATTCACATTCCTAGATAAAAACTCAGGAAAGTCAAATTGCTATGTCCTTCACCCTATCTACATGTGTCCCTGTCACTTTACTACAGAAACGGGATGAACCCTCTCGGCTTACCTGCCCAGCAGGTGCAGCCTATTTCCTCCCAGGGTTCTTTCCTGCCTCCTGCATGCTCAGTGGTTTCTTCTCACTGGCTTATTCTAGTGATGTGCAAAAATTTCTCTCTCCCCGCCTGCCTCCCAGCCAGGCTTGGTGACACACACCATAACCAGCACTGGGCATGCAGGGGCCAGGCCACTCTCCGCCCTCTTGCATGTTGAGCCCCCTCCCCCGTACATGAGACTGTCCTTTTACTATACATCGGTGGAACTACTACCCCATTTCTCCCTTCATCCTCACAGCAAAACTCAAAATCATCACATACCCAGTCTCCCTGTTTCTGTTAGCTAGGTGGCTTCACTTACCCCCATTCTGCTGAAATAGCTCTTCATCGGTCACCAGTTACCGGTAAAGATCTTGTTGAAGTCTGTGGTCAACGTCACTTCCTCTTACTGGGCCTGTCAGTGTCTCCATCATGACTTTCACTTGGTTCTCAGACACTGCTCTCCTCTGGGCTTTCCACCCCCCACTCCTTACTCCCTCTTCTGCTTGTGTGCCTGGAACTCACAGATAGCTGCCTGCCCCTAACTTCTGAGTTCAGAGAGTCGAGGCTTATGCCAACATGCCTGGCTTTGTGCTTTCTCCCCATGCTGAATCCTTCCGTCCTTTCCAGGAGAGCTCCATCCTCATCCTTGATGGGCTCCATCCTCGGAGCTCTTCTCTGCCTTTACATCCTCCCCAGGCAGGCACCTTCAGCCTCACATCTGAGAGTACCATTCTTGCTTCCATATCCAATTGGTATGAATCATGATCTGGCTTCTATTGTAGTCTCAGGCATCTTCTGTTTGGTTGACTTCTGCACTAGTGTCAAACTTAGAGTTAGTTAGCATTGGTGCTCCTTCCTACACACACACACACAGAGGCCAACAAGTCTGTTCTTTGTATTTTATTAAGTGGTAATTCTTTTCTTTCAGTTACTCACCAACATCCTGGTTCTTTACCCCACAGGCACTCTTCAATGTCATCATCCCAGATCACCATGCGGATGCCTTTTCTCCTCCCCGCCTCGCCCCCTCCGGCTCCATGGATGAGCTTGTGGAAGGTCTTCTGGGTGGCCTGTCTCGATGGGATGCTGAACACTTCCTGTTTATTGCCGAGCACGGCTACCTTTACGAGCACAACTTTGCCTTCTTCCCTGGCTTCCCCTTGGCCCTGCTGATGGGGACTGAACTGCTGAGACCCTTGCAGGGCCTCTTGAGCCCGCGCAGTTGCCTGCTGCTCTCAGTAGCACTTCTCAACTTCCTGTTCTCCGTGCTGGCTGCAGTCGCGCTTCATGACTTGGGTTGTCTGGTTTTGCACTGTCCTCGCCAGGCCTTCTGTGCAGCGCTGCTCTTCTGCCTCAGCCCTGCCAATGTTTTCTTGGCTGCTGGTTACTCGGAAGCTTTGTTTGCCTTCCTGACATTCAGCGCCATGGGGCAGCTGGAGAGGGGCCGAGGCTGGGCTAGTGGGCTGCTCTTTGCTCTTGCGGCTGGGGTGCGCGCCAATGGACTGGTCAGCGTTGGCTTCCTCCTGCACTCTCAGTGCAGAGGCTTTTGTTCCTCTCTGGTGGTGCTGAACCCCTGGAAACAGTTCCTCAAGCTGATGGCCTCTCTGTGCTTGTCAGTGCTCACCGTCAGCCTTCCCTTTGCCCTCTTTCAGTATTATGCCTACACCCAGTTCTGTCTGCCAGGCTCAGCCCACTCCATCCCTGAGCCCTTGCTGCAGCTAGCCTCAGACAAAGGCTACCGCCTTGCGGGAGGAAATGAACCCCCATGGTGCTCCTGGGATCTTCCTCTAATATACAACTATATTCAGGATGTCTACTGGAATGTTGGTCTTCTGCGATACTATGAGCTCAGACAGGTGCCCAATTTTCTACTAGCTACACCAGTGACTGTACTGGTTGTGTGGGCAACCTGGACATATGTGCCCACCCACCCCTGGCTCTGCCTTACACTTGGACTGCAAAGGACCAAGGACAGGGAGAGCCTGGAGAAGCCCCATCCTGGCTTCCTCAGTCCGAAGGTGTTTGTGTACCTGGTCCACGCTGCAGCGCTGCTGATCTTTGGAGGTCTGTGCATGCATGTCCAGGTGAGGTGGGTTTCTGCCAGGGGTGACTGGGTGGGTACACCCAGAACCTGAAGGTCAGGGAGGGCAGGTAGCCTTCTCAGTGACCCATGCTTCATTTAGTCACCAGCTGTAAGAGCAGACAGATGAGATCAGGTACCACTGTAACCCGCCCCCCCCCAAGAGGATGGGTAAGGAAGATTTTAAGTTGAAGGTCAGCCTGGGCTACCAAGCAATTTTCAGACCCACATAGGCCAACTAACCAGAGGAACACAACCTGAGGTTTTCTTTGTTCCAGAATCTAAATTTTTTATTTATTTATTTTTTGTTTGTTTGTTTTTCGAGAGAGGGTTTCTCTGTATATCCCTGGTTGTCCTGGAACACACTCTGTAGACCAGGCTGGCCTCAAACTCAGAAATCTGCCTGCCTCTTGCCTCCCATGTGCTGGGATTAAAGGCATGCGCCACGATTGCCTGACCAGAATCTAAATCAGAGCATGAGTAAGACAAAATTATAGCCTTAGTGAGTCTCATGATCTGAAAAGACACAGACGTAGCAGACAGTAGGAGCTGGGGATGAAGCTCCGTTGGTAGGCTGCTTGCCTGGGATGCATGAGACCTCAGGTCTTTCCCCATCCTGCATGAGACTGCCTGCAGTCCCTGCATGTGTGTGTTGGGGGAGCTCTGTGAGTGCCAGGCAAGCCAAGGGTACAAATGAAACCCTACCTTCCTCAAAAAGACAAAAGATTAGTTCACTCTTTACTACATAGTTAGTTTGAAGCCAGCCTGGGTGTTTGTGAGACCCTGTTTGTTTCAAGTTATAGTATTGCTGTTAGCAGACTTAAAAAAAAAATAGCTGAGTGGTGGTTGCAAGAACACCTTTCATCCCAGCACTCAGAGGCAGTCAAATTTCTTGAGTTCGAGGCCAGCCTGGTCCACAGAGTGAGTGAGTTCCAGTGACAGCCAGGGCTATACAGAGAAACCCTCTCGAAAGACAAACAAAAAATTTATCCCAGTGACTGGGTCTCTGAGTTTAAGGTTAGCTGGGACTACATAGTGAAACCCTGTCTCAAAAAATAAAATCCACTGGGGGCTGGAGAGATGGTTCAGCAGTTAAGAGCACCGACTGCTCTTCAGAAGGTCCTGAGTTCAAATCCTGGAAACCAGATGGTGGCTCACAACCATCTATAATGAGATCTGACGCCCTCTTCTGGTGTATCTGAAGACAGCTACAGTGTACTCACATATAATAATAAATCTTAATAAAAATAAATAAAATCGACCTAGACATGGCGACACACAGTGGTGACTCTAGTGCTTGGGAAGCAGAGGCAGAGAAATCCCAAATTAAGGGCCGACCAGCCTGGTGCTTACAGCAAGTTCTCAGCCATCTAGAGCTACATAATGAGGTCCTACTCAAGAAACCAAACAAAAGTTCAGATAAGAGTAGTAATACAGTTATGCACAGAGTATAGCTTAGTGGTAGAGTATTATTTGTTTGCCTAGCTTGTGAGAAGCCCTGAGTTCAATCCTCAGCTCTGAAATAAAGGGGGAGTGAAATAGCAAGTACAGGTAGTTGCTGCCAAGCCTGATTGAACTGGGTTCTGCCTTGGAATCCACATGTTGGCAGAAGGGAACTGACCACACACAGTTTATTTATTGTGGATGTGGGAAAGTACCTAACTCACTAAGGAAGAAAGGTATCATATTTAAAATGGGTTCTAAAGAGTGAAAAACAAACCCACTTCCCATATAAGAGGTTTGTAGGAGTGGAGAGATGGCTAAATTGATAAAGTGCTTACAGCACAGACAGACATTGCATCCTCAATTTAGCACCCACATAAAAAGCTAGGTGTGGTGGAGGACCACTGGTGTGCTTGGAAGCCAGTTTAGCAATAAGTCCAGGTTCAGTGAAAAACCGTCTCAAAAGATCAGTTCAGTGCCATCTTCATATATATAGTTCAAGGTCAGGCCGAGCTACATAAAAGTCTGTCTCCAAAACAAAAACTGGGGAAGGAGTGGGCAGAGCAAAGGTGTGAAGGCTCCCAGTCGCGGGAATGTAGGGATGAAAGAGGCTCTTGTTTGCTTTCCACCTGGGACAAGGGACTGAGATGCACATTTACATCCCTACCTAGCATGCCCTGCCTTCCCCAGAGGCTCCTCCCTATATAATCCAGACCATTATGGGGGGGGGGGGTGTCTGTCTATCCCTCTCTCTTCCTCTCCTCTTCCCTCTCTGCACACACTCATCCCTTTCTCTCTTTCTCCCTCCCACCCCCCCATCCACTCTTTTCCTGTGGTAACTTCCCTGGCCTTGGTCCTTGGGGCCAGTGAACTCACCTGAGTGCAACTTCCCAATAAACCTACCTTGAGTATAATCTAATCTGGCTTAAATTGGTTCATTTCACCTTTGGTGAAGAAGTAAGCTATCAGTTCTCTTGCGGAGCTTTCCCTAGTACAGACTGCCACATTGGCCTTTTATGGTGTCGTGAGCATAGGCAGTAGGCATCTTATCCAGGGTTTAGGGGTGGTGGTGACAGTACAGGGTCAGAGGTTTGATTTTATGTCCAAATTTAAAGTTCTAGGCTGTCTCCAAGGAAGTCTTGTCCCTACACTGACCAGTTCTGACAATTTGTGCTGTTCTTTGAGCCATGTAGTTAGGGGAGATAAAAGAATCGTAATTTGTGTCTGCGACTGGATCAGCTTTGAAGTCAATGCCAGGCAAGTTCAGACTTTGCAAGGAGGTGAGAGCGCTTGGAAATTTGGCTCAGAACTCATGATATGGGAAAGGTTGAACTAAGGAACAGAGACTCTGCTCTCATTCCTCGTGATAAGGAGCCTCTTCAGGTTCCTACTTCCAACACAGACTGAAATGTAGAGACTGTGGGTAAAATTAGACCACATAGACCTTTTTGTATTGGTTGGTCTGTTAGTGTGGTAATTACACTGAGACTGATTATTGGGAACTCAAGGTTTGTCTGGCTAATGGATATACATCATTAAGAGGCAGATCTGCAGCTTTTGCTGATTTTGTTTTTCTGGTGGGAATTTTCTAGTTGTCAGGCCATGATTGGCCCAGCCGCATCACTGACACTCGACTTCACATGACTTCCAGGTTCTCACACGATTTCTGGGCTCTTCCACTCCCATCGTGTACTGGTTTCCAGCTCACCTGCTTCAGGACCAAGAACCACTGCTGAGAGGTGTGGACGCAGCAGCTCAGAAGCTTCTGGAGGGCAAGTCCACACCAGGACAGAAGGCCCCTAGAAACTGTGTCATGAGACTCTTGTACAACTGGAAGACCTGCTCTCCAGTCACAAAATGCATTCTAGTCTACTTCCTGACCTACTGGCTCCTGGGACTAATTCTCCATTGCAACTTCCTACCTTGGACTTGACCTGGAGTGTCAAGGGACAAACTGGAAGCTAATTTAACCCAGGGTCTGAAAGCTCTAAGACACACTGGCTGGGACTGCCTACACATCCCTGAGAGCACTGTCCAGTAGGATCTCTGCGAGTCTCTCTGGAGGAAGATGTGAGCACAGGAGCCTCTCTCCTCCTGGTGGGGCGTGTGGGGATAACGATATCATCACTGCTCAGTGCAGCTGTCTCAGAGCTCCCTGGTCACCAAGCATCAGGCAATCTTAAACCTACTACTGACCATGTGTAAGTCTTTGTCTTTTTGTTTTTTGAGAGAGGGTTCTCCTGAGTGCTAGGCCCACCACTGAATGTGAGCCACCACTGCCTAGCCCATTCCCAATGGTGGGGACAGTGCCTGCTCTAAAGGAGAGCGTTCTCAAGTTTTCTTTTTTAAAATATTTATTATATTCATATGTGTGCACTGTAACTGTCTTCAGACACTAGAAGAGGGCGTCAGATCCCATTACAGATGGTTGTGAGCCACCATGTGGTTGCTGGGAATTGAACTCAGGACCTTTGGAAGAGCAGTCAGTGCCCTTAACCACTGAGCCATCTCTCCAGCCCCTGAAGTTCTTTTTGTTTTTTGTTTTGTTTTTTTGGGGGGGTTTTTTGTTTTTTTGGTTTTTTGGTTTTTTGGTTTTTCAAGACAGGGTTTCTCTGTGTAGCCCTGGCTGTCCTAGAATTCAGTCTGTAGACCAGACTGGCCTTGAACTCAGAAATCTGCCTGCCTCTGCCTCCCAAGTGCTGGGATTAAAGGCATCGCCACCACTGCCCGGCCCCTGAAGTTTTCTTAAGATTATTTATTTTATGAGTATGCTGTAGCTGTTTTCAGACACACCAGAAGAGGTCTCATTACATCAGATCTCATTACAGATGGTTGTGAGCCACCATGTGGTTGCTGGGAATTGAACTCAGAACCTCTGGATTGAATTTAATTGCTGAGCCATCTCTCCAGCCCTCTGAAGTTTTCTTTATGATGTGTGTGTGTGTGTGTGTGTGTGTGTGTGTATCCTACAGACTATGAAAATCTTAAAAACTCCTTTTTGCAATGAATTACCTTTTTCTTTTTCTGGAGGAGGGGTTGTCCGGGGAGTTGAGGCAGGGTTTCTCTGTGTAGCTTTGGCTGTCCTAGAACTTGCTATGTAGATCTGACTGGTCTTGAACTCAGAGATTCTCCTGCGTCTGCCTCCTGAGGACTGGGAGTAAAGTCTGCTCCACAGGCTCTGCCAAACTAGTTCTATAAATGATAGGGGCCGAGGCTAGAACTCATGGTAAAGCATGTGAGGCCCTGGTGTCAATAATGAATGTCACTCGGGTCAGAGCACAGGGTCTGAGCCTTGGCTCCTGATCCTCATTTTTCAACTATGTGATCTAAAGCTACCTTCAGAGCTTTTACCTTCTCTGAAATTGAGGAGACTCCTTCCCTGGGGTATGGTTTAGGGCTTAAATCTTGAGGCTACCTCAAACAAAAGATCACAATCTCAATACTTGGCAGCTCACATGTGATCTAATCGATCTAATCGGAAAGTCCTCCATTTCCTTTGATCAATTGGAAACAGCCTCCCCACCACCCCTGGGAACAACTCTGAATAGGTGTCATGGGAGAGTAATGACACCTGATGGAAAAGGGTAACCCAGGATGACTGGTTTTCCATTCTCAAAGATCATACTTGATTGGTAGGCATGAATCAGAGGCGCAGACCCCACAGCACTGGTGGAGGAACACTGTAGCTAAGTCAGTCCAACGAGGTCCACAGTAGCATCTGCCCTGCTTCCTGGCCTCCTTTGGTTACTAATAGTAGCATCACTGACCCTGAGGAATGTGGTGACTCCCACCTCTCTCAACACTCCAGGACCCTGAGGCCAGAGGTGAGCTTGAGGGCAGCAGCTACAGAATAAGACCCTGTATAAAGGAATAGACAGTGTCCCTGCTGCGCAGCGCGTGTGCAGTTTTGAGCCAGGTAACTTTGGCCCGGTGTCGTCATCCTTCTTACTCCCTCCCCATTGGGCCAAAAATTCCAATAAGCGGCATTCTTCAAAACAGATGGCAATCGGCAGCGGCTTCTGGAAAGCTAGGAGTTGGAATTTGGACACACTCCCTCCGACCGTGACAGAAAGCTCAACTTGCCAGCTGAAGGGAAGCTCCTGGCCAAGGCCCAGCACCCTCTGTGGAAGCCTCCAGCCAGCCTGGCCAACGAGCATTCCCACCCATCACCACAGCGCTAGCACAGCCAAGCATTGGTCCAGAGTCAAATGCTACTGAAATGTACACACAGATTGGGGCAGCCCTCTGCCTTCTGCCAAGACACCAAGTGCCCTTCTTGGCAAAAGCCAACACCTCTCCGCTAGTGTCCCTCCAGCTGGCACAGACGGCAAATCCCAGGACCCCCTCCCCCCAGAGGAAAGTGCGTGGGCGGGGAGGGCGGAGCCGGGGTCTCTCGCGCTCTCTCTCTGCGACACTTTGCCTCCTTTTGGGGGATAACCAGAAGCGATTGTTCCTCTCATGGGAGGGGTGACTCACCCGCCCCCCGCACACACACAGAGCTGCTGCGGTCTCCCTTGTTTGGTCCCCAGAGCCATCACTCAGGAACCCCTCCACCTGGGGACCCCTGCTAGGTAGCACAGCCACCCCTGGAGAAGGCCGGCCCCCGGCCCGGGAGGCTAGCTGCTCAGCTTCTAAGGGCGGGCTGGCTTTATGGCCGGCAGCTGTCCTTTTAGCGGCCTATTAACAGTCTTTAATAGTCTGAGGGAGGAACTTGAAGGGCCCAAGGCAGGAAGCTTCCTGTTTACCCGAGGTCTAAGAATGCCGCAGCTGGGTTGGGCGGCCACAGTTTCAGAGGAAAGTCATTTCCTTCTAAGACCCTGCTAAAATACAAACCAGACACTCCGAGCACCCAGAGGTGGATGTCTTTTTGTTCTTTAATGAAGGTGGGAAAAGAGGAAGCTTTGGCGGGTCTCTAGGAGTCCCACTGGGGTGGGGCGAGCGGAAGTCTGGATCTAAAAATGTGAAGTGTGGAGGCTTAAAGAGATTTTAAATGGATTCTTTTCACCAGTTGTTTATTAATGCCTATTTTGGACCAAGGAAGGCCTAGCCTCGCCTCCTGTCCTCAAGTGTCTTTATCGAGTTGCTGGCCAGCACACAGGAGCATTCATTAGGGAAGTGGTAAATTCTTTAAAAAGCAACATTTTAGTGTGTGTGTGTGCGAACATGAACATCCTATAGCACATGTGGAAGTCAGAATTGCCCTCTCGTTGAGCGTTAGTTCTTTTATTACGTGAGTCCTGGGGATAAACTAGACATGTCAGGCTCGAGGACGAGCCCTCTTGCTAGCCCAGAAGTAGCAAATATTGAGGCATAAAGGACACTCTTTGTTATCTCTCTATATACTTATTTTTGTTTTGTATAAAGAGAATGAATTAAAGGTTTAATTTGAAGATGGTGTGTGCACACGTGCTGTCCCTGCCCTTGTGAGGTGGAGCAGGAAGGTTGTGAAATCAAGACCAGCCGAATGTAGTGCACACCTTCAATCCCAGCACTTGGGAGGCAGAGGTAGGTGAATCTCTGTGAGTTGGAGCCTATCCTGGTCTACAGACTGAGTTCCAGGACAGCCAGAGCTACATAGTGAGACCATGTCTCAAAAAAAAAAATAGGGACTGGCGAGATGTCTCAGTGGTTAAGAGCCCCAAGTCCTGTTCTTGCAGGGGACCCAAGAAGAACAACCTATAACGCCAACACTTGGCAACCTGCCCTCCTGTGCACAGTCTCACATAGGAACACACATAAAGGGGCTGGGGAGACGGCTCAGCAGTTAAAAGTGTTAGCATTTTGTCTAAGCTCCGCCCCTCAGTTACCTGGCAACGGCCAGGTGTGCCTGACTCACGGTAAAAGGAGCTGCTCTGCTGTCCCCTTCCGCCCTCTCTCTTGCTCCTGCCTTCTTGCTTCCTCTGTCTCCTTCCCCCCCATCCCCCTCCTCCCTCTGCCTTTCTGTCTCTACTATCCTCTTTTTTTTTTCCCAAGGATTTTATTTGTTTTATGTATGTGAGTACACTGTAGCTGTCTTCACACACCCCAGAAGAGGGCATCGGATCCCATTACAGATGGTTGTGAGCCACCACGTGGTTGCTGGGAATTGAACTCAGGACCTCTGGAAGAGCAGCCAGTTCTCTTAACCGATGAGCCATCTCTCCAGCCCCCTCTACTACCCTCTTAACTCCCCTCCCCATGCCCTGAATAAACTATTCTATACTATACCATCGCGTGGCTGGCCCCTCAGGGGGAAGGGATGCCTCAGCATGGGCCCACCCAGGCACCCCGTTCCCCCATACCTTACCACACTTCCACCAAAACATATTCCCTCTCCTTATCTTTTTATAAACAACAGAAGGTGCTTACTGCTCTTCCAGAGGTGTAGAGTGTGGTTCCCAGCACCCTTGTCGGGCAGCTTAAGACCACTGGTAACTCTAGCCCCAGGGGAGCTGACATTCTCTTTTAGCTTCCATGAGCTCCTGAACACACATGGCATATATACACATATACATCACACAAATCATATATGCATAAGAGCAAACACATCTTCAAAGAGTTCAAAGCAGGGAATGAGTATATTATTTCCCCCACCCCCTAGTAGCCTACCTGTCCCGCCAGCCAGGTAAGCGCTGTACCGGTGAGCCGCATCCCCAGCCAGAGTGACTATGGCAGATGGGAAGTGAGGCCGGGAAGAGCGCTCAGCTTGAAGGGAGCCAAGAATGACTGTAAGATCTGGCTTCAGAGCCAGCCCACCGTGGACTAAAGCTGTGTGAACCTGAGGCGCACGGAACTCAGCCGACTTCTCTCATCTGTGCATTATACACAGCTGGTCCCTTGTCTACAGAGTTCTTATCCACAAACTCAGACACGCCTTATGGTAAGGTAAATGTTACTTCAGATTTTTTTTTTTGAGACATCTCATGATAGTCCTTATTGACCTTAAACTCGACATACCCCAGGCTGGCCCAGAACTCTCCATCCTCCAGATTGAGATTATGAATATACACCACCATACACATCAGAGATAGTTGAATGGGGCAGGTTTTTAGTCTCAGAACTTGGAAGATAGAGGTGGGCAGATTTCTGTGAAGTCTAGGCCAGGCTGGTCTACGTAGCAAGTACCTGGGATAGCCAGGCTTACAGAGTGAGACTGTCTCAAAAAAAAAAAAAAAAAAAGAAACACTTAAAAAATGGATCAGGTCTGAGTGTTGTGTTTTATAAAAAGATAAAGAGAGGAGGAATATGTTTTGTGGAGGTGTAGTCAGGTATGGGGAAAGGGGGTGCCTTGACTGGCCCATGCTGAGGCATCCCTTCCCCCTGAAGAACCAGCCACACATAGTATATAGAATAGAGAGTATTCAGGGCATGGGGAGAGGAGTTGGGAGGGTGGTAGAGACAGAGGAAGGCAGAGAGAGAGGGAATAGAGAAGTAGAGGCTGGCCATGAGCTTGTGGAGAGAGGGGGGAAGGGAATGAGCAGGGTTGGGGAAGAGATGACAGCAGGAGCAGGAAGGCGAGAGAGAGAGAGAGAGAGAGAGAGAGAGAGAGAGAGAGAGAGAGAGAGAGAGAGAGAGGGAGAGAGGGAGAGAGGCAAGCAGCCACTTTTATAATGAGTCAGGCACACCTGGCCGTTGCCAGGTAACTGTGGGTAGAGCTTAGACAAAATGCTAACACTGAGTATATTGCCTTTTTCTACTGCTTCCTAAATAACACAGTACAACTGTTTATATAATTCACACATTAAGTATTATAGACATATTTGAAAGATGCAAGAGAGTTAGTTACTTACCTAGGTTATTTACAAAACCTATGTCATTTGTATGTTTGTGCCTGAGGTCCCCCTTCATAGACCCTGGGGACAGTTCTCTGGGTCACTGAACATAGTCGTCCAGAATAATTATAAAAATTCAATTTCGACACTTGGATAGCCTTTAGGAAAATGTTAACAAAAGAATAGCTGCATTTTGGAGTGTACTGTGCCATCAGCTTTTCATGTGCTGGGACAGTGGACTCAGATTCTAGGACGGGTGGGGAGACATCCGGACAGTGATTACCACGGAGGTGCTGGGGTGGGAGAGATTTGCTTTGGGCAAATGGCTGGACCTCTCTAGACCTGCCTTCTCATCTGCATGTGGAGCTCAGTTATCCAAGCATAGCTGCTCCTCACATTCCCTCAGGGACAGGAGGAGCACTCACAAGCCTTCTTGGGAGGAGCTGTGCAAGGTCCTTTCCTCCCTGGGGACATATAAGCCATTAATAGTTACTAGAGGCAGAGAGGACCTGCCCACACTCCTGTCGGCTGACCTAATTAAACTCATTGGTTCACCGAGCTAAGATCTTTGGTTTGCTGCTGGTGCTGTGTCTTACTTAGGTAGGCAGGCATGTACCTCCCCGGGGAAAGCTAATGTAACAGGCTGTGAGGACAAGGCAGTTTGGAGCCCACAGAGTCATCCTGAGAGCAAAAGAGTGCAGTGGAGAGCACACACAGTGACAACATAACTGTCATTAACTGACTAGATACAAACGACATTCCCATTCCCGGGGACGGGAGAAGAAAGAAGAGCTGGGGATAGAACTCATTCTATAGAAGTGCTTGCTGCAGGGCTGGAGAGATGAACCCAGAGATCCTGAGCTCAATTCCCAGCAACCACATGGTGGCTCACAACCATCGGTACAGCTACAGTGTACTCATATACATAAAATAAATTTTAAAAAAAGCCTCAGCCGGGCTGTGGTGGCGCACGCCTTTAATCCCAGCACTTGGGAGGCAGAGGCAGGCGGATTTCTGAGTTCGAGGCCAGCCTGGTCTACAGAGTGAGTTCCAGGACAGCCAGGACTACACAGAAAAACCCTGTCTCGAAAAACCAAAAAGGAAAAGGGAAAAAAAAAGCCTCAAAACCTTTGATTTCATTTTGATTTCCATAGCACACACGTGGAGTCAGTCACCCTTCAGCGTTTATCACCTGGGACTCAGATCTCTGGTCAGGTAGCAAGTCCCTTCGGTCATAAGCTATCCCACCAGCCCCCAATTTTTTTTAAAGGTTTTGGGTTCAATCCTCAAGAAGAAAGAAAGGATGGAATAGGAAGAAGAAGGAAAGAAAAGAAAGGATACTGAGCTCAGGGACTAGGAATGAAGGTGAGGGAAGCTTATGGCCACAAAAACGCTTCCCAAAATTCAGTGGTTGGTTTATAACAAGTCCTTTGTTGAGACAGGATCTTACTTTATAGCCCTGTCTGGCCTAGAACTCAATATGTAGACCAGGCTGGCCCAGAACTCAAAGGTTGATGTGCTTGCTTCTGCCTCCCTGCTAAGATCATAGCAGTGAGCCACTTGAGGTACCACACCTCTCTCTCTCTCTCTCTCTCTCTCTCTCTCTCTCTCTCTCTCTCTCTCTGAGTGTGCTTACATACACACACACACAGAGGGAGAGAGAGAGGGAGAAGAGAGTTTCCAGAGATTGGCTCTCTCCTAATACCAGTAGATCCCAGGGAACAAAAAAAAAAAAAAGGCAGCTCATGAGGTTAGTGGCAGAAAGCATCTTTCACCCCATCGAGCCATCTCTCTCTGACCCAGAAGTTTCTGTCTGGTTTATATCACAGTGCAGGTTTGGGAATGAGTGGGTGGAGGTGGCGGGGTTATCAACCTTGGGAGGCCATTCCTTGTTTCCTGAGTGACTTAGCCTTCTCAGCCTCCTGTACATACTGAGGAGCGTTAAGGGCCAGGTCAGCCCGGAGGACATTCCATTGAGCAGGACTGTCAGGTGGCAAGGGAGGGAAAGAGGTAATCATAAATAATTTCTTCATTTAACCATGTTCCAAATATTGCACAGGACATAACTCGGGCTGAGAAATTCTTGGTTGTTTATCTGAAATTCAAATCCTGCACTTTTACTCGCTAAACCTGGCAGTCCCTGTGAGGAAGTGAAGCTTGGCCCAGCGCTCAGGAAGATGAAAGATGAAGTCTCGGATCTTTGTATGTCAGCGTCTTTCTGAGCCAAATACCTGTTTTTCCTTACAGAATACATTTACCCCAAGTCCCACGTAGACATGGTACTAAGCACACAGTCCCGCAATCAGCTTTCTGCTGGCATGGATGCATTAAACAAATTGTCTGCACTTCATAAATACACTCATTGTCCAAGGGTGGAGGCAGAAAGGGTAAAGTTGGGTCAGACTTCCTTTCAGAAAAGGGAAGCAAGGAAGGGTGGGGCTTTGGGTCAAAACCTTCTTTTTTTATTCTTTTTTTTTTTTTTTTTTTTTGGTTTTTCGAGACAGGGTTTCTCTGTGTAGCCCTGGCTGTCCTGGAACTCACTTTGTAGACCAGGCTGGCCTCGAACTCAGAAATCCTCCTGCCTCTGCCTCCCAAGTGCTGGGATTAAAGGCGTGCACCACCACTGCCCGGCAGGGGTCAAAACCTTCTTATTCCTCACTGCTCAGGCAAAGTGAAGCTGTCCCTGGGACTAGGGGAAGTTCCCTGATTCGACCCTGATCTTCCTATTGGAAGGAGTCCTAGGCCATTGCCTGCTTGGCTCCCCTCCTTCCTGAACAAGGAATTCTGGAAGCTGTCCCTTGATGACTCTCCTCATGAGCACATCGGAGAAGGGACTTAGGAGTATGGACTCCTTGGGAAATGTCCAGCTTTCGCCAATGGCTTCCTATATGAGGGTGTATTGTTAATTTTAAGGTTCAGCCGGTTGGAGGCTCTGTGGGGATGGGGGTTAAAATTTGCTTTTTAGGACTGGCAAGATGGTTCAGTGGTCACTTGCAGACCAGCCTGATGACTTGAGTTCAGTCCCTAGAATCCATGTGGTGGAAATTGTCCTCCAACCGCCACATGGGCACAAATGGGAAGGGACACATATGCAGACACACAATAGATAATTAAATGTAATTTTAAAAAAGGATTTATGTATTTATTTTATGCAGATGAGTACACTGTAGCTGTCTTCAGACACACCAGAAGAGGGCATTGGATGCCATTACAGATGGTTGTGAGCCACCATGTGGTTGCTGGGAATTAAACTCAGGACCAGGAAGAGTAGTTGGTGTTCTTAACCGCTGAGCCATCTCTCCAGCCCCATTAAATGTTAATTCCTAACTGCAAATATATATAATCTTTTAAAATTTTAATTATATGAGTATTTTGCATGCATGTGCACCATAGGCATGCAAGTGCCCAGAGAGGCCAGAAGAGGGCGTTGATGCCTTGGGACTGGAGTTATAGACAACTGTAAACCACCTTGTAAGTGCTAGGAATTGAACCTCTGCCATCTGGAAGAGTTAACTGTCCAGGGCCATATTATAAATACCTCTCTGCTGCTAATTGCTATTTTTTTTTTAGCTCTGTGTTCCAAAATCCTTTTTCCCTGTCTCTTTTCTCTTTCCTAGCTATGAGATAGATACTGAACCGGGGCACAGAAAATCATGTAACTGCTGCCGGCAGCCTCAGTGTTAGGCTCTGCCAATAAAGGCCACGAGGGGGCGATAGTGAGGCCAGAGGAAGAAGGGAGGAATTGGCTCCTTCAACTGGTTTCCTGTTCCTGTGAGGGCTTGGGTCCTAACACTCCTCTCCTGGAGTTCCAGGTCCTTCCTACACTTGCTGTGGAATGAACTGGTGTGTTTCCCCAGCAACAGTCGCAGAAGCAACTCCATAGCATCCCACCCGGAGACACCAGCAACCAGCTAGTCTGGGACCCCGGCAAGTGCAGAGACAGTAGGCAAGAGCACCAGATGTTTCCAATGTCCGAAGGGCTCTGTCCAGCCCCTCCAGATGTCCCAGGTTCACTAACTCCAAACTCTTGGCTTTACTCTCTGGTCTAGAGAGTACAGATGCTGCCTGCTTGCCCATGTCTTTTTATTTGGGGGGGGTATTCATTTTCTTTTTATCTACATATGAATGTTTTGCCTGCATATAAACCAGGCTAGCCTCAAACTCGGAGATCCACCTGTTTATGACTCCTGAGTGCTGGGATTAAAGATGTGCGTCAGTATTTCCCAGTCAAAGAAAGGACTATTTTCTCACCAACATTATTTCGAATCGCCAGGATATAGTGATAATTAAAGAAAGACTACCCAGTTTCATTAAAGGAGTGTGCTACCACCTTCCCGAGACCTTGAAATTCTGATCCTCTTGCCTTTACCTCCCAAATTCTGGGCTTACAGGTGTGTGCCGTCACACCTGAAACAAGACAAGCACTGTACCAAGTGAGCTGTGTCCTTGGCTCTCCTAGAGAGCTTTTCACCATTACCTACCTTTATAGTTATCAGGTACAGTTAGTAGTAGTAGTAGTAGTAGTAGTAATTGTAATAGTATTCTTTTAGACAGGATCTCACTATGCATATTTGGCTAGACTGGAATTCACTGTGTTGACCAGGATAGCCTCAAAGTCACAGAGATCTACATCCCCCTGCCTCCCGAAGTGTTGGGACTAAAGGTGTGGGCCACCATACCTGGCTTATATTTATCAATTTTGTATGTTGTTAATCAATTGCTATAGTACATTTTCTCTGTAAATTACTTTGGTTTCTGTTGCACTGAGAGGGCTCCAATGGTTTTGAAAATCGATATTAGAGTCTCAGGGAAATAGATGAGATTCAGTCTAGCTGGTGTCTGAAGGGACTAAGAGCCACCATGTGGTTGCTGGGAATTGAACTCAGGACCTCTGCTCGCTTCGGGCCCCCACTCACTCTGGGATTTATTTATTATATGTAAGAACACTGTAGCTTTCTTTAGACTCACCAGAAGAGGGCATCAGATCCCATTACGGATGGTAATCCACCATGTGGCTGCTGGGATGTGAACTCAGGACCTTAGGAAGAGTAGTCAGTGCTCTTAACCTCTGAGCCATCTCTCCAGCCCTAGCTGCGGTTACTTGTGACAACATGCTCCTGTGTTGTAGTCACTGTAGTCTACAGTGACGACGGCTGTGAGTACCACGGAAGCTAGCATTCAGGGCATAGAGGCAGGAGTTCAAGGCCTGGCCGGGCAGTGGTGGCACACACCTTTAATTCCAGCACTTGGGAGGCAGAGGCAGGTGGATTTCTGAGTTCGAGGCCAGCCTGGTCTACAGAGTGAGTTCCAGGACAGCCAGGGCTACACAGAGAAACCCTGTCTCGAAAAACCAAAAAAAAAAAAAAGAGTTCAAGACCTGCCTGAACTACACAGAACATAGCTCAAAAAGGTGGAAAAACAAAGAGACACAGACAGACAGACTGACAGACAAGCAGCTCAGGTTCTTCAGCACAAGTCATGGTCAGAGAGCAGCAGAGTTCCCACTGAGGCGCATACATGCATCCTTTCCCCTCCTCCTCTCCCTCCTCCCCTTCCTCCTTCCTTTTGGGGGGGGGGGATGTTGCTGTTTGGTGACTTTGTTTTATTTTGAGATGACTTAAATTTATGTCACAGGATGACTTAAATTTATCTGTAACTCCAGTTCCAGGGGATCTTCTCCCCTCCATGGGCATTAGGGACACATGTGATTTGAAGACAAACCTCATACACATAAAGTGAATATTAAAAACTGTTTACAGAAGCACGGAAGAAATGGTAATTGAATTTATTTGTGTGTGTGAGGGTGTTATGTGCGTGTGCCATTGAAGGTGCACATGGTGGGTGAAGGACGGCTGGTGAAAATTGGGTCTGTTCTGCTGTCATGTAGGTCTTGAGCACCAATCTTGGCCTCACGTGCCTTCGTGTGCTAAGCTCTCACTGGCCCCGATGAAAACACTTTTAATAAGTTCAATATAGCCTAAGTATAGAGCATCAGTTCTCAACCTATGTTTGGGTCATGACCCTTTTGGAGGTCAAATAACCCTTTTACAGGGGTCACATATCAGACATTCTGCATATCAGATATTTACATTATGATTCATAACAGTAGCAAAATTAGTTATGAAGTAGCAACAAAATAATGTTATGGTTCGGGTCACCACAACATGAGGAGCTATATTTTTTTTTAAAAAAGACTTATTTATTATATGTAAGTGCACTGTAGCTGTCTTCAGACACCAGAAGAGAGTGCCAGATCTCTTTACAGATGGTTGTGAGCCACCATATGGGTGCCAGGATTTGAACTCATGACTTTTGGAAGAGCAGTCAGTGCTCTTACCTGCTGAGCCATCTCTCCAGCCCATGAGGAGCTGTATTAAAGGGTCGAAGTCTTAGGAAGGTTGAGAGCCACTGATCTGGACTGTTCATGAACCTTCCAGGGCTTTGTAGGAGGGTCCTGGCCCTGGACACCTCCCAGGGTTCATTCTCTAATTCACCTAGAGTGACTCTCGGTCCTCGTGCTGGTTTCATAGGAATGGCACCACAGACTCATGGGTTTGGATGCTTGGCCCCTAGAGAGCAGCACTGGTAAGAGGTGTGGCCTTGTTGGGGCTGTGGGGGCTGCCTTTGGGATCTCCTATGCTCAAGGTATGCCAGTGTGAGACACAGTCTCCCCCTGCTGCCTGCCTCTCAGCTCCTTCTCCAGCACCATGTCTGCCTGGGTGCTGCCATGCTTCCCACCATGACAATAATGGACTAAACCTCTGAAATTGTAAGCTACCCCAATTAAATATGGTCCTTTATAAGAGGACAACATGCCTTGGTCATGGTATCTCTTCATAGCAATAAGACCCTAAATAAGACAGCCCCATAGGTAGGTGCCAGCAGCCCATTTGGCCTTGAGCTCACCATCCTGCCTTAGCCTAAGTCCTGGGGATATAATCACACACTATATCTAACTTGCTCTCCCCCCACCACCACCTCAAGATATGGTCTCCCTGGGTGGTGGCATGCGCACCTTTGATCCCAGCACACTAGAGGTAGAGACAAGTTGATCTCTGTTAGTTTGAAACAACCTGGTCTACAGAGTGAGTTCCAGGAAGACTAGAGCTATAGAGAGAAACTCTGTCTCAAAAACAACTGACCAAACAGAGAGATATGGGCCCATGCTAACTGAGGTAGGTCCCAAACTTGCTATATAGCTAAAGCTTCTCTTGAGATCCTGTTCCTCTGCTAAGACTGTAGGCTGGAGCCTTTATACCTTTACTGCATGTTTTCTATGTCTAATTATGCTAAATACACAAATAGCATTATGTTACATTTGCCTGTAGTGTTCAGTATAGTGACAAGCTGTAGATGTTTGGGACCTAGGAACACTACGCTGTGCAGTATAGCTTAGGCATGTGTATTAGACTTTAACCGCTATGTACAGACACCATGACCAAGGTAACTCTTATAAGGACAGCATTTAATTAGGGTTGGCTTACAGGTTCAAAGGTTCCGTCCATTATCATCACGGCAAGGAGCATGGCAGTGTCCAGGCAGGCACGGGGCAGGAGGAGCTGAGGGTTCCACTTCTTTTCCCAAAGTCAAACAGAACACTGTCTTTCAGGCAGCTAGGAAAAGGGTCTTATAAAGTCTATACCCACTGTGCCACACCTACTCCAAGGCTACACTCCCAAATAGTGCCACTCCCTGGACCAAATATATTCACTCACTTAAGGTTTTAAACTTATTTTTATTTTGTGCACGTGGGTATTTTGTCTGCATGAATATCTGTACCACATGTATGCAGTGCCCTCGAAGGCAGAAGAGGGATGGAATTTCAGACTGTTGTGAACCACTGTGTGGGTGCTGTAAATTGAATGTGGGTCCTCTGGAAGAGCAGTCGGTGTTCTCAAACTCTTTTTTTTTAAGGTTTATTTATTTTATATAAGTGCACTGTAGCTGTCACGCCAGAAAAGAGCATTGGATTACAGAGGGTTGTGAGCCACCATGTGGTTGCTGGGAATTGAACTCAGGACCTCTGGAAGAGCAGCCAGTGCTCTTAACCACTGAGCCATCTCTCCAGTCTCCTCATTTACTTTTGTCAGTATACTAGATGTTTACTAATTTCTAAGGACAGGTTCCCATAATTAAATGATAAATGATTACATTTAACAGCTACTCTGGAGCTAGAGAGCTGGACCTGAGCTTTTCCTCTTCTTCTTCCTCTTCTTCTTCCTCTTCTTCTTCCTCTTCTTCTTCTTCTTCTTCTTCTTCTTCTTCTTCTTCTTCTTCTTCTTCTTCTCTCTCTCTCTCTCTCTCTCTCTCTCTCTCTCTCTCTCTCTCTCTCTCTCTCTCTCTCTCTTTTGGTTTTTTGAGACAGGGTTTTTCTGTGTAGCCCTGGCTGTCCTAGAACTCAGAAATCCTCCTGCCTCTGCCTCCCAAGTGCTGGGATTAAAAGCATGCACCACCACTGCCCAGCTGGCCCTGAGCTTAAGAGCACTGGCTGCTTTTACAGAGGACCAAAGATTGATCTCAGCACCCATATGACAGCTCATAACCATCTGTAACTCCAGTCCCAGGGGCTCTGACTCTCTGTTATGACCTCTTCACAGGTGGTGCACAGACATGCATGCAGACAAAGTGCACGTACACATCACCCCCACACAAAATCCTAATCTAGATCATTTGACTCTGACCCATAGAGAAAGGTCTGTATGGTAGGAAAGACCAAGAAGGTTCTCCCAGAACCCATCGATGAAGCTAGAAAGCCAGAAGAACACTCCATTCCAGATGTTACAGACTGAATTGTGTCTCCCACTAATTCGTATATTAAATCCAAACCCTTCCATGTGTGTCTGGACACAGGACCTTGAAGGGGGTAATTATTGTTAAATTAGGTTATAAGGCAGGCACCTAATCTTACAGTTTGGAGATCCCCACAGGGGGAGGAGGCAGCTGGCATGTGGCACAGGTCTTGTGGAGACACAGCCAGAGAGACACCCCCCCCACACACACACACACCAGAATGCATCCCTGTGGCACCTCAGTCTTGAAGTCCTGACCCCCAGAACTAAGTGAGGATCTCTGTGTGTTCAAGTTGCGCCCCCTGTGGTACAACAGTTCACAGCTTCTGCCTAGGGGAGCTGCACAGTTGAGATTCTAAGCGATGGGGCCAAATGTTTCCATATTTAACATGTTTGGTCTGAGGATGAGGCAGCTGGATCATGGTGATGACTGTGAATTGCTGTGAGTTTAGTGAAGCAGGGACCCCATTAACAGCGCTGTTCTGGGTGCAGTGACACCCTTGCTGTCTGATATCCAGCTACTGACTGGGGAAGGGTTGTTTTCCTCTATAAATTATAAGCAATGCCAGGAGCTATTTGCTTTTTACCTTGAAGACCATGATCAGGGTCCAAAGCTCATCTTTTTTTGTTTGTTTGTTTTTGGTTTTTCGAGACAGGGTTTCTCTGTGTAGCCTTGGCTGTCCTGGAACTCACTTTGTAGACCAGGCTGGCCTCGAACTCAGAAATCCTCCTGCCTCTGCCTCCCAAGTGCTGGGATTAAAGGCGTGCGCCACCACCGCCCGGCTCAAAGCTCACCTTTGTACTCAGAGCTCCATCAAGTCCTTGGGTTTCTGTCTTGTCATAAGGCTGGACAGATGGCTCAGCAGTTAAGAGTACTTGCTGCTCTTGTAGAGAACCCAGGTTTGATTTCCAGCACCCACATAGTGACTGTAACTCCAATTCCATGGAATCTGGCGCCCTCTTCTGGCCTCCTTAGGCATCTGACACGCACATGGAGCACAGACGTACAAGTGGGCAAAATGTTCATACACATAAAATTAAAAAAAAAAAATTCTGAGCCAGATGTGGTGGTGCATACCTTTAATCCCAGCATTTGGGAGACAGAGGCAGGTTGATCTCTACGAGTTTGAAGCCAGCTTCAAACTGCAAAGCAAGTTTGGACAGACAGGGCTACAAAGAGAAGCCCTGTCTGGAAAAACCAGGCTGCCCTTGAACTCACGGAGATCTGCCTTCTTCTGCCTCCCAAGTCCTGGGATTAAAGGCCTGTGCCACCACTGCCCAGTAACCTTTCCTTTCTTGATGTGGCAAATTCTCACATAGACCAGGCTAGCCTCAAAATAGAGGCCCCCCTGCCTCAGCCTCCCAAGTGCGTGATTATAGGCACGGGTAGCTCCATCTGCCCCTCCTCTTTCCTTCTGTCTTGCTGGGGATTGAATCCAGGTCCTTGGCATGCTGGGTAAGCAGTCTACCTCTGAGCTATACCCCTGACCCCTAATCCATAGAAATCTGGATCTAGGTCTTACATACATCCCTATGCAGGTGACATTTTGCTGATTCTGACAAAATGGAAAAAGTGGGTATTTCAGATGCAAAATAAAAGTGTTAGAAATAGGCACCACCAAAAAAATCTGATGAGTCTCCTTCAGAGAAGTATCTGGGGGCCCCAAATCCAGGCTGCATCCCAAGCTGCTCTTGAACCTAAGCAGCCAGCAGATTTGATGGTATTAAAACGTCTTCAAGTCAAATAGAGATGCTCTATGGAGTCACTCACAACCCCAGCTGGTGGATCGCCACGCAGAACTCTCAGATTTTGGAGCAAACCCAGACCCTTTCTGGAGATAACTTCTCTCCCATCCCTACTTCTTCTGGACTTTTGTCGTGATTGAAAACCTGACCACAGACTATCAAGTAGCCGTGCAGCCTACCTGAGCTCAGTGACATCACTCAGTGGGTTAAGGCTACTTGCCACCAGGACTGATGATCTGAGCTCCATCCAGGGGACTCATCTGTGGGAAGGGAGAGATCTGACTCCCACGAGTTGTCCTCTGACCTCCACACGTGTGTTACAGCATGTGTACACACAAATGAACTAAATGCTAAGGGATGAAATGGAAAGAAACAAGATGTGTGGAAGGTTGGGGCTTGAGTAAGCTGGTGGGAGGTCATCTTCCTTCGCCTCCCTTCCCTCTGCACCGCCTCCTCCCGATGAGCCCCGATGAGTTCCTTCTGTCTACAGCCCAGTTACAGATGGCTCTGCACCGCAGGCTACCACCGCATGAGAGGGGACGGCTGTCACGTGACAGTTCCACGCAGAGGGGCTACTGAAGGACAGAGGTGGACTCCCCTCGAAGATTCAAAGCCCTCAGGAAAGAGATTTGGATTCCCCGCTCCGGGAAAGGATTCTACAGCCGAGACTCTGGCAGAGAGCAAAGAGAATGCGCAATGAATAGCAAGGGAAAAAAAGCTATAAATATCAACTGTCGCTTTGTGACCACTTACAGAGAGGAACAGTTTGAAAGCAACTTGTATTTCCTTCATTTGTTATTGTGTGTGTGTCTAATTATAATTTATAAATATTAGACCAATGATGAAAGAATTGTAATTATAATTGGGAACAGAAATAATATATATCATTTTCTCTTCATATCATGCAAATTTTTGTTGAAAATTAACTTTTCTTTTTTGAGACAGGGTCTCACTGTGTAGCCCAGGCTGTCCTCCAATTCACAGAGATCTTTCCTTCCTTCCTTCCTTCCTTCCTTCCTTCCTTGTGTGTGTGTGTTTGTATGTTGGAGGTGGAACCCAGGGTCTCATGAATGCTAGGTTCTACCCCTGAGAACAGAGAGATGGTTCCATTAAAAGTAACTTTTATATGCCTAAACTAATTGTTGTCTCTGAGGCTTACTGCCTTAATCTGCTCACCTAGGCCTAGTCCTGGAAGCTTCTATCCCAGATAAAATTCAATCTAGGCCTAGAATGTTTTAGCCTCTAAGATTTACTGCTGAATAAACTCACCCCTTTCTAGTCCTTCTTTTTTTAATCTCTGGCTGGCTGATGAACTCAGCTGTTCTGGCTCAAACTCCTTCCAAGCTGGTGGCCGATTCAGTCTGGCGTCTCTGGGCTTCTCCTGAATTGCTCTAACTCTGTCAATCTGTTTTAATCTTCGGGCTCCTTCTCATTCTCTGGCTTGTTCTGTCTTCACCTGTGTCGTGTCTACCTTGCTCTCTCTTCAACCAGTCTCTGTAAGACTGTCCTAGAAAACCTGTCTCCTCCTTTTTCTGCCCTCTGCCCTGCTCTCTCTCTCTCTCCCTCTTTCTCTCCTCTCTCTCTCTCCCTCTCTTTGACTTTTTGAGACAGGGTTCCAAGTGCATAAAGGTATGCACCACAATTGCCCAGTTCTTTTCTTTTCTTTTCTTTCTTTCTTTCTTTCTTTCTTTCTTTCTTTCTTTCCTTTTCTTTTTTTTTAGATTTATTTATTTTTATTTATATGTAAGTACACTGTAGCTGTCTTCAGACATACACCAGAAGAGGGCATCAGATCCCATTACAGATGATAATGAGCCACCATGTGGTTGCTGGGAACTGAACTCACTGAGCCATCTCTCCAGCCCCTGCCCTGCTCTCTTAAGTAGCTTCCCTTTCCTCTCTCCTGAGAGTTGGGCAAATCCTGTTCTGTCAAATCTTTCTCTGATTCCTCACTTTGTCACTCAATTAGACAACACTTTCAAACACAGATGCTTCCTTCTACAAACTAACTTTACCTTCAGTGTTTGGGATTAAAGGTGTGTACTAAGGGAGTGTCTGTATCCCACCCAGAGGGATTAAAGGTCTGAGCCACGCTACAACTAGGAACAGGTATTTTCAGTGAATAATACAATCTTGGGGTTCACAGTATGATTAAATATCTTGCAGGAGTTCAGTGGTTAAGAACATTTACTGTTGGGCTGGAGAGATGGCTCAGTGGTTAAAAACACCGACTGCCCTTCTGAGTTCACTTCCCAGCAACCACATGGTGGCTCACAACCATCTGTAATGAGATCTGATGCCCTCTTCTGGTGTGTCTGAAGACAGCTACAGTGTACTTACACATAATAAATAAGGAAATCTTTACAAAAAAAAAAAACATTTATTCTTCTTCCAGAGGACCTGAGTTCAGTTCCTAGCACTGATACTTGTAAAAGTAACTTTTTTGTTGTTTTTTTTTTTGTTTGTTTTTTTGTTTTTTTTTTTTTTTTCGAGACAGGGTTTCTCTGTGTAGTCCTGGCTGTCCTGGAACCCGCTCTGTAGACCAGGCTGGCCTCGAACTCAGAAATCCACCTGCCTCTGCCTCCCAAGTGCTAAGATTAAAGACGTGCGCCACCACCGCCTGGCGTAAAAGTAACTTTTATTCATCTGATGTAATTGTTTTTTCAGACAGAGGCTTTCTGCTGAGTAAATTCATCTTTTCTAATTCTTTCTGAACTCTGGCTTGTTCAACTCAACTCTCCTGGCTGAAAACTTCTTTTCAAACTGACTGATTCAAACTGGCTGCTCTTGGCTTCTCACTGAATTGCTCTGCCTCTGAACTCCATAAACTCAACTGTACTTACTTACCGAACTCCACTTACTGAATTGCCCTCCAATTCGATGTCACTTCCAACATAGCTGCCTCCTTCTACAGACTAACTTTACCTTTATTGTTTGGGATTAAAAGGGTGTACTAAGGGTACAACCAGCCAGAGGGATTAAAGATGTTTCATTCTAGTTGGATCACACAAGCCTAGAGGTCTTTGGATTTGATCCTTTGCCAGAGCAGCTATGTTGGTGGAGTAAAATTCCTCTACACACGCTGGCCAACTCACAACTGCCTGAGACTTCAGCTCCAGGAAAAGCCAAAGTCTCTGGCTTCTGTGATCACTTGCACTCATGTACACATGCCTACGTGAAGACACACCACATATACATAATTAAAAATAACGCCAGGCAGTGGTGGCACACGCCTTTAATCCCAGCACTTGGGAGGCAGAGGCAGGCGGATTTCTGAGTTCGAGGCCAGCCTGGTCTACAGAGTGAGTTCCAGGACAGCCAGGGCTATACAGAGAAACCCTGTCTCGAAAAACCAAAAAAAAAAATTAAAAAAAAATAAAAATAAATTCTCTTTTTAAGATTTATTTATTTATTTTGTGTATATGAGTACACTGTAGCTGTGCAGATGGTTATGAGCCATTATGTGGTTGCTGGGATTTGAACTCAGGACCTTTGGGAGAGCAGTCAGTGCTCTTAACCGCTGAGCCATCTCTCCAGCCCATAAATTCTCTTTTGTTTATTTGTTTTCTGAGACAGGGTTTCTCTGTGTAGCCCTGGATATCCTGGAACTCACCCTGTAGACCAGGCTGGCCTCAGTCAGAAAGATCCTACCTCTACCTCTCTAGAGTTGGGATTAAAGGTGCATGTAACCATCACCCTGCTTAAGTTCATTTTTAAAAAGATAAGCAGAAAGGCTGCCTGCAAATAGACATGATATAGACAAGAGAGAAGCAGAGTGCCAAGTAAGACAGTCCAGACTTCTGTAAAATGACAAGGATCAAAAAGACCCATTTAACAGGACCAGCAGGTCTACTTTGGTGACTATCACATCTGGGTTGCAGAAGGAGAGGGAGACCATAGTGTGGTTCATCCCAAGGTGAAGGTCATAGACCCAGGGTTTCCAGCACCAAGAGTGCATAGTTCAGCAGCCTTGGCACATGGCCTCTTAGTGATTCTAAAAGTTTGGTTTTTCCCTGTTTGAGGTTTATTTATCTTCTTATTATTTTTCAATTTTTATGTATTAAAGCTGAGGCTGGCTTCAAATTTGATATGTAGCCAAGGATGGCCTTAAACTCCTGCTTTACCTTCCAAAATGACAAGATGACAAATTCGTGTCACCATAGCCATATTTTTTTGGTGGTGTTGGTGGTGGGATAAGATTAGGTCTTCTTTTTTTTTTTTTTAAATTTATTTATTACATGTGAGTACACTGTAGCTGTCTTCAGACACTCCAGGAGAGGGAGTCAGATCTTGTTACGGATGGTTGTGAGCCACCATGTGGTTGCTGGGATTTGAACTCAGGACCTTCGGAAGAACAGTCAGTGCTCTTAACCGCTGAGCCATCTCTCCAGCCCCAGATTAGGTCTTCTTATCTAACCCTTTTTGTCCTGACCTGGGACATGTTACGTAGACCAGGCTGGCCTTAAACTCACAGAGATCTGTCTGTGATCTTGCTTCCTGGTGCTGGGATGATCACACAATCTCCATGTCTGGCTCTGATTAATGATTCCGTTTGTTTACAGATAAGGTTTCATGTTGCCTGTGCTGCCATTAAACCTGTGTGTAGACTGAACTCCCAGTCATCCTGCCTCCACTCCTCAAGTGCCAAATTAGAAAAGTGTAGCACCAAACCTGGCCAATTCATGATTCTTCAGGCCACTGTTGGCTTCTTACCCTTTTCCACTGTATCCTTTTCTTTGTTTGCAGATAGGGTCTTGCTATGCAGTCCAGGTTGGCCTCAAACTTGGCAATCCTCCTACCTCAGCTTCCCACAGGAAGATACTCTAGGCATGATCCACCATGATCCACTCTGTTGTACATTTCCGATCCCTTTCTTTGTCTCTCCTAGTTTTAGTCCCCTGGTCTCTTTTTTTCAGGTTTTTCAGTAACTTTAGCTTGATGGACAGACCCTGTGGTGATCACCAGTGATCCTGCCTTTCTGATACCCACACCTTCATAGGATCCCCTCCTCTTGATTGCATGTAGCACCTGTGACTTACATCCCATCATAGGATAGAGAAAAAGTGATAACATGTTATTTCTGCTGCACATACAAGAAATGATATAAGCTCTGTCTTGAACCCTGGAGAGATGGCTCAGAGGTTGTCTTAGTTATCTTAGAGTTCTATTGCTATGAAGAGACACCATGACCAAGGCAACTCTTACAAAGGAAAAATTTAATTGAGGCTGACTTACAGTTGCAGACGTTCAGTCCATTATCATCATGGCAGGAAGCATGTCAGCATGCTGGAGAAGTTGAGAGTTCTACATCTTTTTTTTTTTTTTTTGGTTTTTCGAGACAGGGTTTCTCTGTATAGCCCTGGCTGTCCTGGAACTCGCTCTGTAGACCAGGCTGGCCTCGAACTAAGAAATCCGCCTGCCTCTGCCTCCCAAGTGCTAGGATTAAAGGCGTGCGCCACCACCGCCCGACTGAGAGTTCTACATCTTGATCCAAAGGCAGCCAGGAGAAGACTCTTCTAAGCAGCTGGGGGAGGGGGGAGTGTTTCAAAGCCCGCCCTTCCTCCAATGAGGCCACACCTACTCCAACAAGACCACTTTTTTTTTTAACAGTTTAATAGGTTTTTTAATAGTTTCCTAATAGCGTCACTTATTCACTGGATCAAGCATATTCAAACCACCACATTCCACTCCCTTGCCCCCATAGGCTTGTTCAAAAGCATGAATCTGTGGGGACCATACTTAGCCATAGCATAATGCAAAATACATTTAGCCCAGTATCAGAAGTTCCCATAGTCTATATAGCAGGCTCAACAATATTAAAAGTCCAAAGTTCAAAGTCTCTTCTGAGATTCATCAAATCATATAACTGTAATACCCTATGAAATCAAAATAAAAAAGTTGATCACATACCTCCAACATCACAGGATATCCATTATCATCCTAAAACATCATAGTGAGGAAATACTGGACCAAAGCAAGACCAAAAACCAGTTGGGCAAGCTTCAAACTCTGCATCTCCATGTCTGATGTCCAATTCCTTTCAGCTTTGACGACTGTAACACACTTCTTTCTCTTGGCTGGTTCCACTCCCCTATTAGTAGCTTTCCTCCACAGGTATCCCACGACTCTGACATCTCAAAAATCTTAGGTATCCAAGTCAACTTCAACTTTATAGCTTCTTGTTCCAATGTCGGGGATACACACATGATCTTCTGGGCCCCTCCAAAGGGCTTGGGTCACATCTCTAGCTCTGCCCTCTGTAGCACTCTAGGCTCTGGTTGACTCTAGTCTATCTGCTTCTGTTCTTGGTGGTCACCGCATGGTACTGGCGTCTCCAATATGCTGCGGTCTTCTGTTGTAACTAAGCTTCATCAATAGCCTCTCCTAGACTCACTTCATGGTGCCAAGCCTCAGCTTCTTTGCATGACTCCTTCAGTCCTGGGCGATCAACTGCAACTGAGGCTGCACCTTCACCAATGGCCTTGCCTGGCCTCTCACGGTACCAAGACTCAGCTGCTCTCCATGATCTTTTCATGTTTTCAAAACCAGTACCACCTGGGTGATTCTTACACATTACCAAGTCCAGCCAGAGCACAAGGTCCAACCTTGGATATCTCTGGACAGCTTCTTTGTGATCTCAGAAAACACTTCCCAGAAGATTTCACCTAAGTGATGCTGGTCTCTTCTTAGTCACCACTAATTTCTTAGCTCCAGCTAACCAGCATCAATTGTCCCAGTTGTCTCCTTCTCCCCTTGATTATAAAGCCAGAGACACATGGCCTAAGCTGCCGAGTTCTGCTACTTGCTGGAGCTGGAACATGGCTCCCTTGTTCTATTACATTATCACCAGCTTTCTGTTTTCCAACTCCTTCACTGCCAAAGCTTGGCTGTCTTGGAACTTGTTCTGCAGATTGGTCTTGAACTCAGTGATCCTCATGGCTCTGTCTCCTGAATGCTGGGGTTAAAGGTGTGCACCACCATGCCTGAACTAAGCTTTTCTTGGCTACTGGTCCTTAAGATCTGGATCAAAACCCCGTGTCTTCCAGCCTCAAGATCTGGATCATAGTTCTGCCCTCCATTTCTGGATTGTAGTTCATTTCAGATATAGTCAAGTTGACAACTGGGAATAGTCGTCACAATCCATCCCTTGTCAACTTGACGCAAATCATATTTCATGTCCAAATGATAACAATAACCGGGTAATAACGCCTAAATATAACTGTCCCTTGTTCAACTGCAAAAGCATAAACAGTAAGTTTAGCTGGTGGATCTTGTCCCCAAATCACCGCTCCCTCAATCTGTTTATCTCCTTGAACACAGGATTCAGCTTGATTTCACTTCTTGGAACCAAACATTTTGTATTTTTTCTTTTTAAGCTTGCTCCTTTTCATCAAAACACTCATCATAAAGAGTGAATGTAGTGAATGTAGCCGGGCAGTGGTGGCGCACGCCTTTAATCCCAGCACTTGGGAGGCAGAGGCAGGCGGATTTCTGAGTTCGAGGCCAGCCTGGTCTACAAAGTGAGTTCCAGGACAGCCAGGGCTATACAGAGAAACCCTGCCTCGAAAAAAACAAAAAAGAACAAAAAAAAAAAGAGTGAATGTGGGCTGGAGAGATGACTCAGTGGTTAAGAGCACTGAGTGCTCTTCTGAAGGTCCTGAGTTCAAGTCCCAGCAACCACATGGTGGCTCACAACCATCTGTAATGGGATCCAATGCCCTCTTCTGGTGTGTCTGAAGACAGCTACAGTGTACTCATATACATAGAAATAAATGCATCTTTTTTTTTTTAAAAAAAAAAAAGACTGAACGTTAGTAACCACACAACAGAATTTATACCAGGCTGTTTTGAGACTTCCTTTGCTAATGCAATTAATCGAAATGTCTTCATTTTCGTCTCAGGTAGACTCTTTAGACAAGGGCAAAATCAGCCACATTCTTCACCAAAATATCACAAGAACAGTCTCTAGGCCACGTATTAACACTCTTCTCCTCTGAAACCTCTTGAGCCAGGCTTCCAAAGTTCAAATTGCCCTCAGCAACAAAGTCTTCCATATTCCTACTAGGATGGCCCATTGAATCCCACATAAGGCATTCCACTGCTTTCCAAAGTCCCAAGATTCACATTGCTCCAATCAAAAGCATGGTCAGGCCTATCACAGCAATATTCCACTTCTAGTACCAACTTCTGTCTTCAGGTTTCCATTGCTGTGAAGAGACACCATGACCAAGGCAACTCTTTTTTTTATTATTTCATTTTATTTTATGTATATGAGTACACTGTAGCTGTCTTCAGACACACCAGAAGAGGGCACTAGATCTCTCTTAAAGATTTATTTATGTATTTCATGTATGTGAGTACACTGCCACTGTCTTCAGACGCACCAAAAGAGGGCATTGGATCCCATTACAGATGGTTGTGAGCCACCACGTGGTTGCTGGGAATTGAACTCAGGTCCTCTAGAAGAGCAGTCAGTGCTCTTAACCACTGAGCCATCTCTCCAGCACCCCAAGGTAACTCTTTTTTTTTTTTCCCCCGAGACAGGGTTTCTCTGTGTAGCCCTGGCTGTCCTGGAACTCACTTTGTAGACCAGGCTGGCCTCGAACCAAGGTAACTCTTATAAAGGAAAACATTTAATTAGGCCCTCATTCCCTGGGCCAAGCATATTCAAACCACCACAGTGGTTAAGAGTACTTGCTGAACAATCATGGGCACCCCAGTTTGGATCTCAGGATCTCAGCACCCACCTAACAATTTAGGCATCCTACATATGCCAGTGAACTTTGGCCCTGAGGGATCTGACACTTTCTTCCGGCTTCCATGCATACATAGGCTTCCCTCTCTGTCTCCCCATGTGCACATTCAGTCACACAAACATAGATGAGCTGTCTTAGAGCAGGTGGAGCAGCTCAGTGATAGAGAGAGGGGTTACCCAGCTTGTGAGGCCCCTGGTTGGATACTCAAGTATCCCAAAGCAATCTCTGTTTTAGCAAATAGAAGCTAAACTCTCCTTGTCAGGTTCATGAAGTACACGAGTCCTTCAGAGAAACCTCCCTGGTGAGTCACGGTGATGAACTCTAGTAACTTTGGGTGGAGTTTCAGCAAAACTCCCAGGCCTCCAGTCATATCACAAGCAATAAGTTCCACTAACAACCTGAATGGTTTGAAAGGAGGCTGGTCCCCATTTGACTCTCCAGATGACTAAGATTAAGACTGCCTGATCTAGCCCTCGAGCTTTTGGGGGGGGGTGCATGTAAAATAATTTGCTAAAATATTTCTGTATTTCCGACCTGAGTCCGAGGAAATAAAGTGTGTGTGTGTGTCTGTGTGTGTGTTTGCAGTTGAGACAGGGGCTCACTTGTAGTCGAAGCTGGGTGCAAATTCACCTTGTACCTCATTCTGCCCTTGAACCCTAATTGTCTCAGTCACCAGGAATCATAGGCCACCCCAGTAGGTTAGGTAATGCTGTGAATACACCCACCTGAAAAAAAATCTTGGGGCCGTTAGGTATGATCTCCATTTAGGGGTTATCTAGAACCCAGGGTTGGACCTAGGACAGCAGGGAGGTAAAGACAAAAGGATATTTCACTCACACCCCTTTAGACACTCAGAACTCTCAAAGCATCACCAGCTTGCCCTCAGAGGTGGGCGAGCCAGGAGCGCCTGAGCGGTCCCTGAATCTCTGAATCAGGGTCTGAGTGCACAGGCAGCGGAGGGAGCGCTGATGGCCGCATCTGCAGACCCAGGGCCGGGCGCAGGAGGCGCTGCGGAGCGAGCCGGGGGCGGGGCGGCAGCGGGGCCAACCCGAGCGAGCCCGCCCGCCAGCGCCGCGCGCGCCGCCGCCACCTCCGCTGCTCGGCCCGGTCCCGGAGCGGCCGGGCGCGGAGCCGAGGCCCGCGGCCGGCCGCATGAAGGACTGCGAGTACCAGCAGATAAGCCCCGGGGCCGCCCCGCCGCCCGCCTCCCCCGGGGCGCGTCGCCCCGGCCCCGCCGCGCCCCCTGCTCCAAGCCCCGGGCCCGCGCCCGGCGCGCCGCGCTGGAGCGGCAGCGGCAGTGGCAGCGGCAGCGGGAGCCTGGGCCGCCGGCCCCGGCGTAAGTGGGAGGTGTTCCCGGGCCGCAACCGCTTCTACTGCGGAGGCCGGCTCATGCTGGCCGGCCACGGCGGCGTCTTCGCGCTCACGCTGCTGCTCATCCTCAGCACCACCATCCTCTTCTTCGTCTTCGAGTGAGTTCGCGCACCCCCACCCCCACCCCCACCCCGGCGCTGCGTCCCCGGCCGCCGCTCCTTCCCCGCCCGCATCCGTGTGCCTTCTGGCCTCCGCCCGCCCCGGATCCCCGGAAAACCCCTTCTCGCCACCCGGACCTTGGGTGGCCCGCCCTGGTCACCAGCTTTTGCCGGGTCCCTCGGGTCCGCCTGCGGTCCTATCACTCACTGGCTGGTTCTTGCCTATCCCAGGCTCTTTCTGACCCTTCTAGGCGTCTTTCATCCCTGTCCTCAGACAAGTTTTTGTGTCCTTTGGCTGTGGACACCCTACCATGAATTTCCTAGGCGTCCTCTCAAGTCCCTCCAAGGTTCTACAGGGTCCTGGCTCCCACACCCGCTTTCCCTCAGTCATGGTCACCCTAGGCCCCAAGGCAATCCTCCCTGAAGCATCTCTGGGCCTCTCAGTCAGGTCCTTCACTCTCCAACACTTTCCATAGTTTCCTTAGTTTCTCCAAAGCTTCTTCCCGACCCTCTCTTAGCTCCCTAGTCCTCTAGGTGTCTCCCACCCTGACCTGTCTCTTTCCCCTCTGGACACTCTCTGGAGCATCCCTTGGTGGGCGTCCCACCACCAGGACGGCGGCAGCATCACGATCCTTTTCAGGAAAGAGACCTGAGTGCTTTCACGCAACGTGTCTTATTTGCCCCTACGGGCTTCTGACCTTTTCCCAGTGACCTAGGGATGGCCTACACTGTGGCTCCATTTTAGACCGAAGGATGGAGGAGTGGCTACTTACGGCTTTCTCGAGGCCACTCGTGCATCCAAAGTTTCCACCCACCCTCAACTTCTAGCAGGACTCTCCACTTTACCGGCACATACTCCCCCACAGGAACGCACCGGGTGAGCCCCACCTTTCCCTCCTACTTCTCCTATTCTTTGGGCTTGGTTTCTATGGTTAAGAACTCCAGCTCTGCTGGCTCCAATCCCGGCTCCAATCCCGGCTCCACCTCCCACTAATTGTGTGGCCTGGGGCAGTTATTTTACCTTTCCAAACCTCAGTGTCCTCGTCTGTAGAATGGGGACTTTAATGGTACCCACCTCCAGCGAGGTTCTATTGAGATTGGTATTCGTCATGCTTACAAGCCTTTAGCTTTTTTTTTTTCAGATATATTCATCATATATTTATTTATTTATTCTTTTGCATCCAAACTTCTAGCACTTGATGTTGGCAGCTATTACTACCAAAAATCACTTCCCCTTCCCCAGGTGTGTGTGTGTGGGGGGGGGCACATATCACGATGAGGCTGTCCGAGCTGGGCAGTGGTGACGCATGCCTGTAATCCCAGCACTTGGGAGGCAGAGGCAGGCGGATTTCCGAGTTTGAGGCCAGCCTGGTCTACAGAGTGAGTTCCAGGACAGCCAGAGCTACACAGAGAAACCCTGTCTTCAAACAAAACAAAACAAAAAAAAGCTGTCTGAAAGACCAGTTCTCAGTTAACTTTCCAGACCCGGATTATGTGTCTGTAACTGCAAGGTGAAGACTTCCTTCCTTTCCACCCTCCCTGAAAATGCTCTGCCCTTCCACTGGGTCAGGACAGAAAAAAAAAGGTTCAGGGTGGTTTACACAGAGAAGCGCTGGGATCCCAGCCTTAACCTCGGGCTAAGTTTCATTTCCACCTCGCTGTGACTATGGCTTCTTGGGTGCTGTGGAAATGTTTTCTCCAGGGCCCTTAGGCCACCCTCTGTGGCGCTCACACCCAGGGTAGGAGGCAGGAGGCTGACTGCCTGCTCTGTGCCGCTTTGGTATTCTCATAGCAATTCTGCATTGCCCCACGCCAGGAAGGAGAATTCCTGCACTTAGGGAGACAGAGCAGTCACCTTGGCTTTTCTCTCCACTTGTTACTTGGGTGGTGACTTTGGGGGCGGGGTCTGGTGACATCCTATAATACTGCTGGGTGTCTTGGGGTTGCTCGGAGGACTCAGAAGAGGAGCCAGCAAGGTGGACACACCTTTAGTGAGGACAGGGTTGTAGGAGATGCTCACTGCTCGTGGCTCTGGGAAGGCCCTTGGCTCTCGGGGGGAGACCTTTCCTGCTGCAGATCCTTTCGCTTCCCTGTTTGCAAGGAGGTTACGTCACAGTCCACCAGGCTTCCCAGCTTCTACCCCACTTCCCATTCCAAACAGTAGGCATAACCCTTGACCTCAGACTTCAGGCTCCAGGCTCTCCCTCTGGGTTAGAGCCCCAGCTCTGATTGATGATGGCTTCCCGTGGCCTCGGCACCCTGGCCTCGGCACCCTCTCGTCCTCCTGCCCAGGTGTCTTTTGCCGAGTTGTCCTCTCAAGCGCATTGACCTGCTGGTTTGCTCCTACCTCAGGGCCTCTGTTTGGAGCACCCTCATGGTCCACTCATTGCAGTCTCTCCCTGTCTGCCTGTACTATATGCACACACTTGCTTGGCCATTTCGTGCCCATCTTTTCTTCGAGAACATAGGAAATCTCCACACTGCTGTGTATTTAGTGCCCAGAGTCAGTACATGGATACATATGGTCAGTGCTCAACACAGCGAGTGCATGGATCACTTGCTGGAAGTGTGGAGATGCCAGCTTGTAATTATTACCCTGACTGGGTGACCTTGAATCTAGCAGAGGAAATCAGAGCCTCCGTCTCGGTGTTGGTGTTTCCTGAAGGCTCTGCAAGTCCCAGGCTTCGTTCCCCAGGCCCCGGCTTGTGCGAGAACTAGGTGAGCTGTCCAGCATAATAGCTAGGGCCTGGCTTGGTCTGTTGGAGAGTTGGACATGAAGAGAAGTGTTGAGCAGGGGGTAGCCCACTAGGAGCCCTTGACTTTGGCAGGCTCTAGTCCTAAGGGAAGGCGGGCCTCTGCAGGCTTCAGAAGCAGTATGGCTCCCAGCCTCCTGAAAGATGTATCTCCCAAGCTGCAGCCCCCACTCCATCGAATCCCCTCTGGCTTCAGTGGGAAGGCAGGGGCTGGCTGCAGTCGGTGCCACAAACATCACAGCAACCTGCATTGCCCACAATGCTTAAACTTCTTAAACATCTTCATCTGTGAAGTTTGGAGCATAAGGTCAGAGGGTCACCGTGAAGATTCGAGAAATGCACGTAAGGTGTACAGCAGTATATCTAGCGCATAGTAGCTATCTGCATGTCGGGCATTTGATTAATTAGATTTTGAGACAGGATCTCACCCGTGTAGTCCTAGCTGGTCTCAGACTCACAGAGATCCACCTGCCTGTGTTTCTGAGTGCTGGCATTAAAGGTATGTGCCAGGGTGCTCAACAGAATTAATATTTTTAATGCTTTAATTAATACATTATTGTTTGTAGCCCAGACTGGCCTCAAACCGTCAGGCTTTCAAGTGCCACCATTATAGGCCTGTAGCATCATGTCTGGCTTATACGGCAGATATTGATTTGATAGCCATTATTATCATTATTGTTCTGATTATTACTTTGTGCTACTGGGGATTGAGCTCAGGGCTTTGCTCGTGCCAGACAGCATTCTACCACTGAGCTGTATCCTCAGCCTGTAAGTGTTATCTCTAATGACTTATTGACTAGGGCAGTATCTAGCATATAGTAAATCTTCAGAAGATAGCAGGGGACGACTTAGTGGTAAAGTGCTTACCTACTGTGCACAAGGTTTGGTCTGTAATACTGGAAAAAAATGTGGTAGCTACTTCTTCTCCGTGAGGGGAGCACCCTTCATTTGATAGGTATTTCCTGGGCAAGGGATGTTGTCTGTGCCCACAGAGAAGCTCATTACTCAACAGAGTAAAGACAAGCAACATATTCACAGACAGGCAGGTTTTTGTTTTGTTTTGTTGTGACAGGATCTTTCTCTATGGTCTTGGCCAGCCTGAAACTCGGTGTATAGACCAAGTTGGCCTCAGACTCACAGGGATCTGCCTGCTTCTGTCTCCAGAGTGCTGGGATTGAAGATGTGAGCTGCCACACCTAAATTAATTTATGTTTGTGTCACTTTGTCCCGTTCCCCCACCTACCCACCCAGCTGAGGTCCAAACCCAGGGCCTTGCGCTTGTTAGGCAAGTGCTCTACCACTGAGCTAAATCTGCAGCACACAACACCCTGTGTGGCAGGTCCCTGTTTACTAGGCTCCTCTTTTTAGTTTATAAGCCACTCGGTAGCGTGACTCTTGTCATACGTATAGCCATTATTCCTGCTGTTTATGCAGAGTGTTGCCTGGCACACAAAAAAAAAAAAAAAAACAAAAACTCAGTAAATATTTGTGGTATGACTGACTGACTGACTGACTGAGTGAGTGACTGACTGACTGACTGACTGAGTGAGTGAGTGACTGACTGAGTGAGTGAGTGAGTGACTGATTGACTGAGTGAGTGAGTGAGTGACTGAGTGACTGAGTGAGTGAGTGAGTGAGTGACTGACTGACTGACTGAGTGAGTGACTGACTGACTGACTGACTGAGTGAGTGAGTGAGTGACTGAGTGAGTGAGTGAGTGACTGATTGACTGAGTGAGTGAGTGAGTGACTGAGTGACTGACTGAGTGAGTGAGTGAGTGACTGACTGACTGACTGACTGAGTGAGTGACTGACTGACTGACTGACTGAGTGAGTGAGTGAGTGAGTGACTGAGTGAGTGAGTGACTGATTGACTGAGTGAGTGAGTGAGTGACTGAGTGAGTGAGTGAGTGACTGACTGACTGACTGACTGATGAGTGACTGACTGACTGAGTGAGTGAGTGAGTGAGTGAGTGACTGAGTGAGTGAGTGAGTGACTGATTGACTGAGTGAGTGAGTGAGTGAGTGACTGAGTGAGTGAGTGAGTGACTGACTGACTGACTGACTGATGAGTGACTGACTGGTTGACTGAGTGAGTGAGTGAGTGACTGACTGACTGACTGAGTGTCTGACTGACTGACTGACTGAGTGAGTGAGTGACTGATTGAGTGAGTGAGTGAGTGACTGACTGACTGATGAGTGAGTGAGTGAGTGACTGACTGAGTGTCTGACTGACTGATTGACTGAGTGAGTGAGTGACTGACTGACTGGCTGGCTGGCTGACTGACTGAGTGAGTGAGTGACTGATTGAGTGAGTGAGTGAGTGACTGACTGACTGACTGACTGACTGATGAGTGACTGAGTGACTGACTGACTTACTGAACGAATGAATAAATGAATGAATGAGTGAATGAGTGACTGACTTGACTGACTAACTGACCGACAGACTGACCGACCAAGTTGACATTGCAACATTGCCTTGGTTGGTTGGTTACTCAAGGGGCAGCCCCCTTAATTGGTAATGGCTTCCTGAAGTGCCGTGTCTGTTAACCGGATTCTGAGGCTACTCTGCGTGCTGGGATCTGGTCTGGAAAGATGGCTCAGTGATTAAAAGCACCCGCTCCTCTTTCAGAGGACCCAGGTTCAATTCCTAGCACCCATATGGTGGCTCATAACCATCTCTAACTTCCATATCCAGGGTGTCCCACATCTTCTGGCCTCTTTAGTCACCAGTTATACACATGGTACACGGTCAGACATGCAAGCAAAAACACCCATTCACAGAAATTATTAAAATAATTTTTTTAAATGCTGAGTACCGAGCTGGACGTAGTGTTGTCTTTACATGATGTCTTAGCTCTTGGGGCTGAGGTAGGAAGATGGCTTGTGTCTAGGGGTTCAGAGCCAGCTCAGGAAGCCCTGCCTTTTTCTGTTTCCATCTCTGTCTCTGTCAGTCTGACAGTCTGGTTTTTAACTACATTCCATTTATTTTGTATATGTGTGCATGTGTGTGTGCCGTGGTGTGCATGTGCGTGTGCCGTGGTGCGCATGCATGGGTCAGAGGACACTGTGGGGGTCGCCCTTCTCATTTCATCATGTGGGTTCCAAACTGAGGCCCGCATGAGCGGTAGTGCCTCTACTTCCTGAAACAGCTCACTGGCCTGTTTGGTTTTTTGTTTGCTTTTGTTTTAGCATTTTGGGGACAGTGATTAAAAGCACCCACTTCTCTTTCAGAGGACAGAGTTTCATATAACCCAAGCTGGCCTTGAGCTCACTATGTAGCAAGGATGGCCTTGGACTGCTGACTTTCCTACTTGGACCTTCTGAATATGTGCACTGCCACAAAAAGAAGGCTAGGTATGGTGGTCCATGCATATTCAGGAGGTGGAGGCAGAAAAATCAAGAGTTCAAGGCCAGCCTGAGCTACTTAGAGGGTTTCAGGCCCGTTTGGGCTCTCTGGCAAGTTCTGGAGGCCGGAGGGAATGGAGGAAGAGGGGCCTGCCTGCCAGGGTGGAGTGAGGGAGCGTATCTGTAGATTTCAACTGCCATTGGAAAAAGTCCAGGATTGACTAGTAATGTCTGCCCTGGGCACTTGTGGGGAGTGGCTGCACTCACCTCCAGCCGCACTTCAGGGAGAGGCACTTTTCAAGAATTACCATCTGGGGCAGTACCAGGGAGCCTGGGGTAATCCGAACTCTCTTCTCTCCTAGCTGTCCCTACCTGGCCCGCACACTGACCCTGGCCATCCCCATCATCGCTGCCATCCTCTTCTTCTTCGTCATGAGCTGTCTCCTGCAGACCAGTTTCACTGACCCTGGCATCCTCCCCCGGGCCACCATCTGTGAGGCCGCCGCCCTGGAGAAGCAGATCGGTGAGGCTCTTACTAATAGCCCTGCCTGTAGCTCCCTGCAGCCTGGCTTTCTCCTACACCCCTTAGCTGGGACTTAAGGATGTAGCAGTGAGCAAAACAGGCTAGAGCTGACACTGAGAGGGCAGAAAGACGATGAGCAAGTGGGAAAATAAGTAAGCCAGAAACGCGGGCTGCCAGCACAGAGCTGGTGCCTGGCAATGCTTTAAGCCTCCTGTAGGCTTGACTACTTAATCTCCATAAGCCAAGAGGTCAGTACTGTTACTCTGTTCCTATCCATTCGTGAAATGAGACACAGAGAGGTTAAGTACATGGTTCAAGATCACACAGCTGAAGCCGGGCAGTGTGGTGCACTGCTTTTATCCCAGCACTGAGGCGGCAGAGTCAGGTGGATCTTTTGTGAGTTTGAGGCCAGCCTGGTCTATAGAGGAAGTTGCAGGACAGCCAGGGCTACATATTGAGACCCTGTCTCAGAAGAGCAAATGAATAAACAAAGATGGCACAGGAAGTGCACAGGCCGTGATGCACTTTCAGGCAATAGTTGGCCCAAGCCCCGGCTTTTAGAAATTTATATACTGGGGCTGGAGAGATGGCTCAGTGGTTAAGAGCACAGACTGCTCTTCCAGAGGTCCTGAGTTCAATTCCCAGCAACCACATGGTGGCTCACAACCATCTGTTATGGGATCTGATGGCTTCTTCTGGTCTGAAGAGAGCAACGATGTACTCATATACATAAAGTAAATAAATAAATATTTTTAAAAAAAGACTCTACATGTGGGTGAAGTCTTTAAAAAAAAAAAAGAAATTTATATACTTTTTTTTTCCCCTCCAGACCAGGTCTCATGTAGTCTAGGCTGGCCTTGAACTCACTATGTAGCTGGAGATGCCTTCATTTCTTTTTTTTTTTTTTTTTTTTTTGGTTTTTCGAGACAGGGTTTCTCTGTGTAGCTCTGGCTGTCCTGGAACTCACTTTGTAGACCAGGCTGGCCTCGAACTCAGAAATCCTCCTGCCTCTGCCTCCCAAGTGCTGGGATTAAAGGCGTGCGCCACCACCGCCCGGCTGATGCCTTCATTTCTGCTCTGTCCATTATCTCCTAAGTGCTGGGGTTATGGGCATCTTGGTAAACGTTTGTGTGTTCTTTATCCGTTCAATCCTGAGACATTTATTGAACCCTGATGTGCACCAGATGCTGCTGACCAGGGAATGAAAGAAAGCCGCAGGAGTCCCTGTCTTCCTGGAGGTCAAGGTGACACTCTAGGGCATGAGGAAGACAGTACCAAGTAAGTAGGATGCTAGGGAAGAGACACAGGACCAGGGGAGGCCCAGGAGGGAGGTGGCCTCCGAGCAAAGAGGTCCAGGCCTGGGCAGAGGCGAGAACCCAGCAGCATCGGGCGCGGCCTAGGAGGTCGGGATAAACCCTGGATGCTGTGGTAAGAAGAAAAGTGTCCTTCCGCGAAAGTAAAAGTATAGAGGAGGGAAAGGACCTGCCTTCCTAGGCCTCTCGCTAGCTAACCCTTTGTTCTTCCCAGAGGAGAGAGCTGAGCCCCAGGCCAAGACCCGCAGCTCCTTGGGCCCCACCCAGCCCCTTCCTGCTGAGAAGTGACTCGGATGTTTGCACACCTCCAAGGTTTCCGGTCAGGTCATGGTTGGCTCGTTGCCCTAAGAAGGCAGGCAGCGTTCTCACACAGGCAGTTAACCACCTAGCTGGCCTTGTGAGATCTGGTGCCCTGCAGATGCCAGAGCCTAGCCATGTCTATCCCCAGGAACCATCTTTGCTGACTCGGGGGGGGGGGAGGGATATACCCCTCAGCTTTGCCTGTTCATACCACCTCCTCTGCCCAGGATGGGGGTGGGGCAGCCACACACCCGTGGCCTTCCTCTAGAAGCTGGCTTCCTTCCCCTTGCACTGCAACCCCCCCCCACACACACACACACACATCCTCCAAGTATGACCTGAGCTTCACGGGCCACTGGGCTCACCTTCCCTTCAGTCAGGCTTAACCCTGAGATAGCTCAGACACAGAGGCCTGGCTACCTGGAATCCCTTGGCTCCTGAACTGCTTGGCTCAGAAACAACAGCAGTCCCCATATTTGTGGTGAGCTTGACCCTGTGTCCTCCTCGTGGGTCCTCACAGGGCTGGGGTGGTGATCCCGTTGGCCAGATGTGCCAATGTAGACTCCAAACAAGGGGCCAAAGGGGAGGGCCCTCTTTCCACGCTCCAGGCTTCGTGTGTAGGGATGGCAAAAGGATATCTCCCTTGCATCCTTCATCGACGCTCTAGCATCCTGTATCCCGGGCCAGACCTTCTTTGATATAGACCAACGTGCCCTCTTCCTTTTCTGTTCCTGGGCCGCATGTGGTCATGATGAAATTATTCTTCGCTGGGGTGTATGAGCAAGGGAGATGAGGACACAGGTGTCTGGTTCACCGTATCACCGTGCAGGAAGTTCAGTGGCCTTAGCTAAAGAAAGGGGTGGATGGAAGGATGGGGACGTGTGAGGGGGTTTGGTGTCTCCCAGGGTGGACATGGCAGGTACATGCAATCTAGTGCTTGAAGAAGGCATTGGGTCCCCTGGAACTGGAGGGGTTATGAACTACTACGTGGGTGCTGGGAACTGAATCTGAGCCCTCTCTGCAAGTCTACCAAATGCTCTTAACCTTTGAGCCATCTCTCTAGTCCATCCCAGTATCTCCTGAGTGCTTTCCTTTAAGTGGTTCACTGTTTTATGAGACTGGTCTACACAGCAAGTTCTAGACGACCATAACAGACCCTGTGTAGCCCCTCCCAAAAAATCTACAATCACTTTGAAATGTAGTCTAGTTGCTGAAAAACCCCATATATAATTGTGGTCCCACATCATACCACCTAATGGTTTGAAGATACCTTCTTAGTTTGTATAACATTTGTGTGGGGAAATTACCTTCAGAAACAGAGATGCGATTCTTGAAATTCCCCTTACATGACATGCGACCGTGTATTTCAAAAGAGAAATTTATGTGAGCCAGGCTCACTTGCTTTGCGTCAAAGGTTACCATGTCAGAGAAAGCCAGGCTTCGGGGTTCCTGGCGTGTGGCTGTTGAAGCAGGTACATACATGGAGAGCTGTGTGATGGTCTCGGCATACGTGGAGACCTCCCTTTTGCTGGAGCGAAAGGCTGAAGAGAGAGTTGAAAGGGGAAGAACTTTCTCAGACTGTGATTCACTTACCTACTGCAGGAAACTTCCTGCGGGGGGGGGGGGGGCGAGCAGCACCCCTCCCCCATCCCCTCCCCCCTTTCTTCCCACTCCTGATACCCAAGGCCCATAGGGCCTCAGCTCCTCTAGGCCTTTACCTTTTCTTGCCCTATCCCCCACCCTGCCAACACCCCTCCTCTCCATCTGGGTACTTCCCATCCCTGCTGAGCGGATATCTGGTTGTATCTGGTACATTTTCACTTTCTGTTTTATTTTGGGTTCAATGTTCTGGGCTTGTGTGGCTCAGGCTCGGTAAAGATGCCTTTGAGCTGTTGCCTTCATCTCCCAAGCGTCCAGGTTATTATCCCGTGCACAACCACACCCAGCTCACATGGTACTGGGGATCAGACTTGGCTTTGTGCGTGTTTAGCAAACATGCTACCAACTGAGCTCTTTCCCAGCCTGACTTTAAGTGTTGAGACGGAGTCTCTTAGGGTAGCCGGGCCGGCAGGTTTTACCTTCATCTCCTAATTCCTAAAGAGCCCAAGTACCTGATGTCGTGCCTGGCTCTCTTATGTCCTCCTCCTCTTCCTCCTCTCTTCCTCCTTCTTCTTTAAAGATTATTTTATGTATGTGAGTACACTGCCACTGTCTTCAGACACCAGAAGCAGGTAGCAGATCTTATTACAGATGCTCCTCCTCTGGAAGAGCAGTCAGTGCTCTTAACCGATGAGCCATCTCCCCAGCCCTCATATGTATTCTTGGTGGTGGCGTTTGGGTTATTTTGTCTGTTTGTTTTCAGTTTTGCAAGACAGGGTTTCTCTGTGTAGCCCTGGCTGTCCTGGAACACGCTCTGTAGACCAGGCTGGCCTCTAGCTCACAGATCAACATTCCTCTGCCTCCCGACGGCTAGAGTTTAAGGTGTACATCATCACATCTGGCTTCTGTGTTAAGAGCATAGACACCAGCATCAATAACTAAATAGCCCTGAGCTAGGCTTTAATAAAGCATCTCTCATCTGCATGCAGTTCCACGTGTTGCCCATTTTAGAGGTGAGGAGGCTGAGGCTCCAGAAGACTGATGAGCTGTCAGACCACATTTCAAAATGACATCAGCCTGGTCCCAAGTCACACCATGGTGGCAAGGGCATTGATTCACGCTGCTTTCTATGGGACCATACAGTTACAGACTCAGTGTGTGAGTCTGCCCACAGGCAAAGGTCTTCCTGTGTCCCCAGGCCTTGCCCTAAACCTGGTAGGTGCCAGGGGCTCCATCAGCCTCTGGGAATGAACAGAGTGCTCACGTGGGAATTACAGTGAGCAGAAGTTGGAGGTGGGTTTATGGTAAACCATTAGCTGTGCTAACAATTGTGGAAACCAGTAGTAGACCACCCGCCTAGCATGTGGTTTTATCCCTAGCCCTGCAAAAGGAAAAGCCTCTTCAGTAACCATGCCTTACTGGGATGAAATCCTGTCCCACACCAGTACTGGCTCCCAGTGGCAGCCCCAGCCCCCAAGAAAGCTATTGTGAAGGTGTGGAGGCTCCTGGCTCAGGCAGGCAGAGGGTGTGGGGAGAGCCACTTGCCTCTCAGCTGCATGCATTGGGGAAGGCTGAGCCCCATTTCTTGAACTGACTTCCTCTGAGCTTCCTGTCAGGCACACTGGTGAGGGTACTTACTACCTGTGGGCATCTCTTCTTCTAGGGGAAGAATGGGTCACAGCAGAAAGCTCTGAAATGCATCCTGGAGTTCCTTCAGGCCGCAAAGCCGTTCTTAGCAGCCACTCCCTCCTGTTTTAGCAAGGATTATTTTCCCTCACAGGCTGTGGCCAGAGACTCAGAAGCCATCATGCGCATAGCAAGGCCTTGTCTCATACAACCTGTAAAACAAACCTTCTTTTCTTTTTATGTATAGGGATGCTTTGCCTGCGTGGATGTTTGTGTACCGTGTCTGTCTCCTGTCTGTGGAGATCTGAAGAGGGCATTGAATGTCCTGGGCCCAGGGTTGTAGGAAGTCATGAGCCACCATGGGTGCTAGGAATTGAACTCAGGTCCCCTGGACAAGCAGTCACTGCTTTTAGTCACTGAGCTTCCTCTCCAGATGTTTTAAAAATATATTACTGGGATGTGCGGAGCAGGCAGGCATGGAGTGAGCAGACATTTCTGGTTGACGTCTGTGTGGGGGCCCCTTATCCGCCACACCCGGCCTTGTATAGTATCTCGTGTGTAATGAATGCTCTGTGTGAAGTAATGAACAAATGGATGCCTTGGGAGACACAGATTCGAATCTCAGCCCCGCCTAATGGTTGGGTTATCTTGGTTCCCATCCCCATCATCAGGATATGTCTTTGCCTGGCCTAAGTGGGCTCTGGTTCAGGGAGTCTCGTATACCTCAGTAATCGTGTCTTCTCCTTGTTGAGCCTTAAAAGACTGAGCTTTGGACTGGTGAGATGGCTTAGCAGTTAAGAGCTGACTGCTCTTCGGAAGGTCCTGAGTTCAAATCCCAGCAACCACATGGTGACTCACAACCATCCCTAATGAGATCTGACGCTCTCTTCTGGTGCGTCTGAAGACAGCTACGGTGTACTTATTTATAACAATAAGAAAATAAATCTTTAGAAAAAAGATCTTAAAAAAAAAAGACTGAGCTTTAAGTCCGGAGTGGTCAACAAGCTGTCAGTGACAGTAGCTGCCAGGCTGAGCAGGAGGCGGGCAGGCTGGCTCAGGATTGCCCCTCCAAGCCTACCCTGGCCAAACTGTGACCTCTGCCCTTTAAGCACCTGGGTGGCACCTGTGCGCCAGCTCTGGCTCCCTCTGACCTTGGTGGCTTCGCTTCCTCTGTGGCAGTTCTGGGGGGAGGGGAATTCCCTACCAGACACTGGAACAGGCTGCAGGGAGCTCCCTCCCTGCCTTGTGGGAGAGACCAAGGTTCCTCTGTGATCTCTGGGATCCGGGGAGATTTCCAGAAGGTTCTCTCAACACTAGAGAGGGTCTGTCTCTGCCCTTCACTCCCAGATGCTGAGTCCAAAGGTTTCTTTGTAACTCAGTATGTGTCTGTGTGTTCCTATAGTAACAGCATTAGCTAATATTTACGAGACTGGGCAGCCCTCATCTGAAAATCCTAAATGCTTCAAAATCTGAGACTTTTGTTTGATGATTTTTTTTTCAAGATTTGTATAACCCTGGCTGGTCTCGAACTCCCAGACATTTGCCTGCTTCCGCTTCCCCTGTGCTTGAATTAAAGGCATGTGCCACCACAGTCCAGCTTTTTTTTTCTTTTCTTTCTCTCTCTCTCTTTTTTTTTTGTTCCACACCAGACCTCACCTGACAGTGGTTCACACTTTTAATCCCAGCAGAGGCAAGCAGACCTCTGAGTTCAAGGCCCTGCCTCAAAACAATAATGAAAAAAAAGCCTATCTAGTTATGTGTAAAAGACCTGTATGAAGCAGAAGATTTCATGTGTGCCTTGGACACCGCTGTCTAGACAAGTCATTAGGTGTATGCAGATATTCCAAAATCTGAAAAATGCCCAAATTTAAAACATTTCTGGTCCCCAGTATTTCAGGTAAGGGATACCCAGCCTCCCCTGTGCTCTTGCTAAATAAATGCTAGACATTGTGTTAATCTCACTTGGTAAATCCTTAACTAATTCTCCCAACAACACTCTGGAGTGGATTCCATTCTGTTCCATTTTATTTATTTTATTTTATTGTTTTTTTTCAAGGCAGGGTTTCTATAGCTGTCTTGGAACTCACTCTGTAGATGAGGCTGTCCTTGAACCCACAGAAATCTGCCTACCTCTGCCTCCCAAGTGCTGGGATTAAAGGTGGGCACCATGCTCCCCCTACCCTGGTTTATTCAGTTATTTTTAGCAGAGAACCTGAATGATTTAATTGGCCTCACTCAGTAATCACTTGGGCAGAGATGCATATCCACATGTCTAACTGGCTCAGACGCCCCTGTACAGACAGGGAGGCAGTGGGGGGCAGGAAGCCAAGGCTGGGGGCACGGGGGCGGTGGCAGGGGATTTGGGGTCTCCTATGGCATAATGCCAATAGCTTGGCGAGAGCCAGGCCATCTGCCTGCTGGAATATTGGGCCCCTTTGGCCAGGGCCAAGGTCAGTGGCTCCTGGGACTCCAGCCTCCCCATAGCAGACAGGCTGGGACCACCTGACTTACTGAGGAAGAAACTGAGGCTCAGAGGTGAAAGGACTCCCTAGAAGCAGAGTCCCAGGAAGCATTCAAGCTCGGTGTCCTCAGACTCTGAGCCTGTGCCTTGCTGTCCTGTAAATGGCTGCCAGGGAGGTTCCTGCCCTTTCGGAACTTTACAGCCTTGGGCGTTTTGGTGTTCTTCTGCTTCTCTGGGTGTGACAGCAGTTAAGGAATTTACCCAGAGCACCTGCTCTTAAGTGGAAGGGGCAGGACTTGAACCCCTAGCCCGCCTCAGACTTAAAGCTTGCCTTCTTCCTCTGCTTGCTGCCTCATAGTTCTTAGCCGCAGGACCACCCTTTTGTGTCACCTTGTCCCCCTCTCAAGAGATGTCACGGTCTAGCCAAAGGGAGGAGGCGCACACACTCTGCACATATATGATCCTATCACAGCATCAAGCCATGACAGCTGTGCTTGGTGTGGTTCGAGAAGCAGGAGTCTGCAAGGCCTAAGAACAGTTGGAGGATGATAGGAGATGACGTTGGGCCTTGTAAGTCCTGGTGAAAGACGAAAATGGAAGGGACGAGGGGTTCATGGGGGAGGGGTTCATGGGGGAGGGACAGGAAGACCACAGCAGCGGCATCTTGTTAAAGAATGGATGAGGGAGAAAAGGTTTGAGTTTTGTGTGTGTGTGTGTGTGTGTGTATACACACACGTGCGCCTGCACATATATGATCACAACACAGCACTCTAATAAAGTCAGAGGAATGACTTGTGGAAATCTGTTCTTTCTATACATAATGTGGGTCCCAGATACCAAACTCAGGTCACCAGGCTTGGTGGTACACACCTTTACCCACTTTCCCAGCCCTTTTTATTTTGAGATTTTTAATATATATAGGTGTTTTGCCTGCATGTATGTCTATACACCATGCGCCTGCAGTGCCCTCAGAAGCCAGAAGGGGGTGTTGGGCCCTCTGGAACTGGACTTAGGGATAGTTTTAACCACCGTATTGGTGTACTTAAAAGAAACAAGTGCTTATAACCATTGAACCATCTCTCCAGCCTTGTTTATTTTTAGCATTTATTTATTTGTGAAGTAGGGTTTTCTTATGTAGCTCTGGCTGTCCTGGAATTCACTCTGTAGATCAGGCTGGTCTCGAACTCACAGAGATCTGCCTGCCTCTGCCTCCTGAATGCTGGTATTAACGGTATGCACCACTGCCCAGCTCCCCTTGTTCATTGTTTTAGAGTTTTATGTAGTCCATGTTAGCCTCAAATTTGCCATGTAAATTGAACTCATGATTGATTCTTGTGCTTCTGCCTCCCAACCACTGGAATTGCAGGCATGCCCAACCTGAACTTGGATAATCACTATTAGTAGGGAGAGATACTGGGAATTGAACCCAAGGGAAGTGCTTTACCGTTGAGCTACAACCCCACTATGACATGGGTTCAAATCCTGGTTTTGCTTTGTGCTGTGTGGCCCAGGGCAAGTCACTTAGCTTGTTGAGCAAATCTTAGCTGTAAGAGTGGGAGATGGGCCGGGCAGTGGTGGCACATGCCTTTAATCCCAGCACTTGGGAGGCAGAGGCAGGTGGATTTCTGAGTTCGAGGTCAGCCTGGTCTACAGAGTGAGTTCCAGGACAGCCAGGGCTACACAGGGAAACCCTGTCTCGAAAAATCAACAAAAAAAAAAAAAAAAAAAAAAGAGGGAGGTGGGGGCTGGAGAGATGGCTCAGCAGTTAAGAGCACTGACTGTTATTCTAGAGGTTCTGAGTTCAAATCCCAGTAACCACATGGTGGCTCATAACCATTTGTAATGGTATCTGATGCCCTCTTCTGGTGTGTGTGAAGACAGCTACAGTGTACTCACATATATTAAATAAATAAATCTTTAAAAGAAAAAGATTGGGAGATGGTCTTACCTTTAGAACTTGTGGTCATTGCTTCTTGGCCTTTTGGCTAAGATCAAGTGTAGAACTTGTGGTCAGTAGTAAAGGAGACATGTCTGACTGAGGAAGGCTAGGATTTTAAGTTGAAGACCAGATTAAACTCTAGTAATACCCTGTCTCAAAGAACAAATAGAACAAGGTATAGGACTCAGTTGGTAGAGTGTGTGCCAGCACTCATGAAGCCCTGGGTTCAGTCCTTGGCATCACATAGAACCCGACGTGGTAGTTGCGTGCCTGTAGTTCCAGCATGTGAGAGGTGAGAGGATTCAGGGTCAGCAACAGCTTCATAGTGAGTTTAAAGCCAGCCTGGCCACACCATTCCGCCTGTTACTCCTATTTTACAAACTAGACAGCAGAGGCTCGAGTTCCAGTTCCGTTGAGTCAGCCTCCTCCACCCCCATCCCCCTGCCTTCTCCTGCTTCCTGTTCTAGAGAGGAAATGCTCCGGAGCTTAGTTGCATTTAAACCCGTGAGGCAAGAGTCCATTTCCCTCACTGGTCGGTAAGCTCATGGGTAAGCACCCAGACACTAGTGACTGGAGGTAAGCAGCTAGAGACATGGTGAAGTACGCAGTGGCTAGGAGTGTGGTTGATGAATGGTCCCTGGATGCATGTGAACTCAGTCCAGGTCAAAACATAATATGGGGGGGCTGTGGCGCCAGCACTCTGGAGGCAGATGCAGGCAGATCTCTGAGTTCAAGGGCAACCTGGCCTACAGAGTGAGTTCCAGGCCAGCCAGAGCTACACAGTGAGACCCTATTTCTTTCTTTCTTTCTTTCTTTCTTTTTTAAGATTTATTTATTATTATATGTAAGTACACTGCAGCTGTCTTCAGATACAGAAGAGGGCATCAGATCTCATTACAGATGGTTGTGAGCCACCATGTGGTTGCTGGGAATTGAACTCAGGACCTTCGGAAGAGCAGTCAGTGCTTTTAACCACTTGAGCCATCTCTCCAGCCCTCTTTCTTCCTTTGTTTCTTTGTTTCTTTCTTTCCTTCCTTCCTTCCTTCCTTCCTCCCTCCCTCCTTTCCCTCCTTCCTTCCTTCTTTCTTTCTTTCTCTTATTTATTTGAGCCAGTCAGGCTACATAGTGAGACCCTGTTTCTTTCTTTTTTTAAAAAAAGATTTATTTATTATTATAATTAAGTACACTGTAGCTGTCTTCAGACACCCCAGAAGAGGGCGTCAGATCTCATTACAGATGGTTGTGAGCCACCATGTGGATGCTGGGATTTGAACTCAGGACCTTCAGAAGAGCTCTTAACCAATAAGCCATCTTTCTAGCCCCCTATTTCTTTTTTAAGATTTATTTTATTTATATGAGTCCTCAGACACACCAGAAGAGGGCATCAGATCTCATTACAGATCGTTGTGAGCCTCCATATGGTTGATGGGAATTGAACTCAGGACCTCTGAAAGAGCAGTCAGTGCTCTTAACTAATGAGCCATCTCTCCATCCCCGAGACCACCCTATTTCTCTCTCTCTCTCTCTCTCTCTCTCTCTCTCTCTCTTTCTCTCTCTCTCTCTCTCTCTCTCTCTCATTTTGGTTCTTTGAGACAGGGTCTCTTTACACAGCACTGACTGTCCTTAAACTCACAGAGATCCGCTTGCCTCTGCCTCCCCAGAGCTGGGATTAAAAGGGTGTGCCCCCACCACACCCAGCTGTTCTTATCTGAACATAGATCGCGAGGGTTTAGCCTGCAGGCACTCATCCAATAGAACCTGGAGAATTTGCAGACTTTGAGTAAACTTGTTATTTCTTCCATTAAAAAACAAGAAAGGAAAAGGTAGCTGGACAGTTGGTTCTTCTATTGCCTTTCTATCTTGCAGTGTGGTGGATAAACATGTCTTTTTCTAAAAAGAAAGAGCAGGAGGGAAAGAGACATTGTAGGCTGGCCTTGAACTCACAGTTGTACTGTCTGCTTCCCAGCCTTTGGAATTGTGGATGGGCATGTGCTACTGTGCCTAGCTCTGACATTCTTTTTTGTTTTTATTACATTTTTATTCATCAGGATTTTATTTTTAATGATGTGTGAGGGGAGGAAGTGGGCTAGACTGACGGGTGTTAAAGCCACCTGACGTGGATGCCGGGCAGAGAGCTCAGATCTCCTGGAAGAACAGGAAGCGCTCTTGACCTCTGTCTTGCCTAGAATGCGGGCTTTGGGGAGAGGTCAGGCCAGTGGTTTGTAGATGCCAGAGGTCTAGATTCAGTTGCTTCCCTGGGAAGTTGTAGCAACCTGGCCTTTCAGTGTGTATTGGAATTCAGATGTAGGCTTAAGTAGATGCATGCGACCTCCTTAACCCTTCCTAGGAACTCTGTCCCTGGTGACCCTTCTCAGGGCGAAGGCCAGCAAGTATGTGAGCAGCTGTGGTTTGAGCCCAGCCCCATGCCCAAAGGGAGTGCATATGTCCCTGCGTTAGTGCCCCCCACCACCATCTCCTGTGTCCCTGGGCATATTCTCCTTGTGGTGCCTCCTGTCCCAGCTAGGCGGCTGTGGCTTCTCGCTATTGAGGGCCGTGGGCCGTCTTGGGAATCCTCATTTTCTCTCTTCACACCCTCAGATAACACAGGCAGCTCCACATACCGACCGCCCCCTCGGACGCGGGAGGTGATGATCAACGGACAGATGGTGAAGCTCAAATATTGCTTCACCTGTAAGATGTTTCGGCCTCCCCGGACCTCACACTGCAGTGTCTGCGACAACTGTGTAGGTGAGTGGGGGGCCTCAGAGCCCTGGGAGACTGAGTCTTGGATTGCAGGAAGTCACATGTGGGGTGAGGCAGGCTATATCTGACAGAAGACTGTGGCATCCTGCCCCACGGCTCCCCGAGCAGTGTGACAGAGACCTCAAGCTTGTCTCCAGGCTTCAGCGCTCCTCAGGAGGTCCACGGAATATGGAGGACAGGGTGATCTAACTGAGAGAGAAGGCAGGGAGGGTGGGAGACTGGAGGAGCGGCCAGAGACTCTTGACCAACCCATCCGCTTGGTTTGTTCCCCTTACCCTGCTCCCCGGATGCTATACCGCTCCAAGAAGACCCATGACGGTCCTTTGGGAGGGTGTTATAAAGGAGAGTCTGTTTGACACCCAAGCGGACTGAGCCATGGTGACAGTGCACAGTTCCCAGGGCAGTGACTTCATGGTGCCAGCTCAGCACTCCCTGAGGAGGAGAGCGGGCACAACAGGCGTGACGTGGGTGACTCAGTGCCTGTTATTCATCCCTGCCAGTCTGCCCCACCCACTACCTTAGAGGCACCAGCCTTTGGCATAAGGTCTGCAACGGGCTCATGACCCAGATTCCCACAAGGACTTTCCTTACCAGGGTGTGACTCCCACCCTCAGGGACTTAGCAATGGTATGAGCTCAGTCCTTTGCCCTAGCCTCTGGTGGCACCTCGGCATGAGTTACGTAGCGGCCCAGCCCTCTGGACCTTAGGGCCAGAGCTGTTGGCATGTAGCTGGTAAGAGGCCATGGTCTGCGAGTCTTTGAAGCGGACACTGTTGGACTCTGGCAGGGGTCTGAGGCCAGCACCTGTCTTGTATCAAAGGAGAGCAAGAGAACAGACCAGGAGACCTTTACCTAGTTCGAGGCCATAGGAGACTTTTTAAGGGAGTGGCTTTGTAGTTGACATCTGAAGGAGTTACTATGGAGCTAAAAGAATAGACAGGGAATGTGTCAAGCCGTGGGTGAGAACTGATGAATAGGGACTGGGAGTAGGGTGTGTCCAAGGGAAGGACAGGAGTCAGCCTGGGCGAGGAATAGTCACCCCGCAGTGCTGACTGGAGACCCACACTAACCCCTCCTTCCCTTTCTAGAACGGTTTGACCATCACTGCCCGTGGGTGGGCAACTGTGTGGGAAGACGGAATTACCGCTTCTTTTATGCATTTATTCTCTCCCTCTCCTTCCTGACGGCCTTCATCTTCGCCTGCGTGGTCACCCACCTGACCCTGCGTGAGTTGGGGACAAAGGGTGGAAGAAGGCTAGCCAGTGCGCTCAGCCCTAGCAGAGGGCCTTGCTCACCCCACGACCCCCTGAGCTTGTCTTTCTTCTTCCTAGTTTCTCAAGGAAGCAACTTCCTCTCCGCTCTAAAAAAGACACCAGCAAGATATCCTTTGCCGGCTCATCGCCCTGGGTGGGGAATTGAGGCCTCTTTATGGAATGGGTCTCCAGAGTGGGACGGTAGGACCACATCTGTTCTCTAGAGTCCACTCTACCAGATAGTTTGTCAAAACCCAGACTAGAGCTGACCCTAAATGGATCGTCATGGAGAGGGGCTGAGCGAGCAGTCTCAGGAAAATGTCTGTCTACAAAGGCTTGGCAGAGAGTATATGTGAGTACACTGTAGCTGTCTTCAGACACACCAGAAGAGGGCATCTGATCTCATCGCAGATGGTTGTGAGCCACCATGTGGGTGCTGAGATTTGAACTCAGGACCTTCGGAAGAGCAGTCAGTGCTCTTAACTGCTGAGCCATCTCTCCAGCCCTGAGAGTATTTCTTAATTAAATTTTTGTTTATCCTGCCCTTGGGCAGCGGGGACATGCTGTACCATGGCACACAAATAGAGATGGGGACAACTTGAAGTTCAAACTCAGGTCATCAGGCTTGGTGACGAGCTCCTTTATCTGTCGAGTCATGTCGCCAGCTGCATGTTCCTTAGGACGCTGAGGGCCCAGGATGCTGGGGCCGGAACCCCCTCTCCCATCCCTAGCCCAGATCCTACTTTGTTCCTCAGGAGTTCCTCCCTCTCCCTTCCTGGTCACAGAAGGTGATATCTGCTGAGAAATGATTGGATCACAGAAAGGTCCCCAAAGCTGTCACTTTTCAGGGACATAGCTCCAGGGAAGGGTGAGTGACAAAGGCTGAGCGCAGGGCCAGGGGTCTCCGCCCTCTCCCGCACATGTCCTTGACAGGGCCCACTGTGCTGGAGTTGGTCATCTGCTTCTTCTCAATCTGGTCCATCCTGGGCCTCTCAGGGTTCCACACGTACCTCGTGGCCTCCAACCTGACAACTAATGAAGACGTGAGTAGAACCTGGCTGACCCGGGGAGCCTGGGGGAGGGGCCAAGTGCGGCCTGCTGGGGGGGCCAGGGTGGAAGCCTAAGGTCAGAGCACCTAAGTTGCTTTTCTCATAACTCCACAGAGGCAGTAAGCACACCAGGCTTGTGTGCCAGCTCCTCGCCACTTAGGGGCCTTTGAATGCCCTATGTCTCTTGGGCATTACATCCCGCTGTGACAGAATTGAGATGCATATTGCCCATGGCATGACCAAGAGATATGGCCTAGGGTGATAATGCCGGGAAGGGGCCAATCCAAGATTAATGACAGAAATCATGACCAAGCCTTCACGTCCACCACTCCACACCTGTAGGCCTCAGAGTCATGACTGGGGTGTAACCACTGAGCGGCCCAGTCAGAACAGAACAGTGTGACTCCATTGCCTCAGCACACCTGCTCACTGGAAAGCCATCCCCAGCTGGCTTCGCTGAGTGCCACTGTCCCTGGTCCCGATATGACCTCCCCTCACCGTCCTGTTAAAAGGAGACCGGTACTTATGTTCCCATGATTGCATAATGTTGATCATAGACCCACCATCTGAAAGAGAGTGAATCCACGCCAGACTGGGCATGATGGAGCAGGCCTGTTATCTCAACACTTAGGAGATTGAGGCAAAAGGACCCATCATCTGGGCTGTGTGGGGAGACATTGACTTGAGAAGGAAAAAGGGGTGGGGGGTGGAGAAAGAGAAGGAAGAAGCCTGGTTAGCATGGCGGCACAGGCCTGTAATCCTGGCTGCTCTGGAGACTGGAGCAGGAGGATTGCCAATCCAAGGTTAGTGTGATCAGCGTCTCAAACACAAACTAAAAAGAGGGCTGGGATGTAGCTCAGCAGTGGAGCACTTGCCTGGCATGTCCAAGGCCCTGCCTCCACTCTTGGTGTCAAAAGGAGAGGGTGGGGAGGCTGGAGAGAAGCCCAGTGGTTAGAGCACTGACTGCTCTTCTAGAAGACCCAGGTTTGATTCCCAGCACCCTCATGATGGCTTACAACTCCAGTCTATGTCCTCTCATGCACAACTCTGCCTGTAACTCTAGTCCTTCATAACACAGTGCCCTCTTCTGATCTCCTCTGGTACTGCATACACATGGTACACAGTCATCTATCAGGCAAGACCCCATATGTATAAAATAAATAATAAAGGTTTTAAAACAAGAAGAATAAGAAGGAGGGAGCCACCTCCAAAAAGATACACACATACTATCCCAATACTTGAAAGCTGGAAGCAGGGGATTTGCGAAGTCAAGGTTGTCTCTGGCGACATAGAAAGTTGGAGGCCACCCCAGGACACATGACCCCATTTTAAAAATAAAAATCCCATGACCTCTTGCTCTCATTTGGGAAAAGAAACTGAACACATGTATGCTGGTCATTGATAAGGGAAGAAGTGACATCAGCCAGTAGCCACCCCCACCTCCACCCCCACCCGGTTTTCTGGGTTCTGCAGGAGCTTACGGGGTGGGGGGGGAGTGTACTTAAGCAGAAAGGGATGCTGCGGCCCAGCCAGGGTAGAAAGGTCTGGGTGACGGCCCAGCAAATGTTTCCTGCCGAGCCCCTCAGTGCCTTCACAGGGGACTTCCCAGAGGCAGACTCTCAGTGGTCAGAAACAACCTGTCCAGGATCAGGCGGTTGAGGGTCAGAGTGCCTCAGCCCATCACTGAAGCACTGAACTCAAGCAGGGCAGGAATCTGGAGGCAGGAGCTGATGCAGAGGCCATGGAGGGGTGCTGCTTACTGGCTTGCTCAGCCTGCTTTCTAATAGAACACAGGACCACCAGCCCAGGGGTGGCGGGGCCCTCCCCCATCCTACAGGTTTGCCAGATCTTAGTTCAGGTTTCCTCTTTGCAGATAACTAGCTTGTGTCAAGTTGATGTGAATCTACCCATCACAGGTGGACAGTGAGGGGAGGGATGGTCCTCTGGAGACTTCCTTTTGGTTTTGTCTTCTGTGCTAGCTGGGGCCTGCTGACCTCTGCTGGAGAGCCCTCTGTATCCGGCAATCCCCATATCTTCATTGAAAGGCCTCCACTGGAGAGCTGTTCCCTCCTGTTGTCTACCCAGAACTGGTTTCTAAACGGGTCAGCTTTCCCTGGCCTCTAGGTTGCCTTTCTAGAAAGCCAGAAAGTGGGAGCAACCAGAGACAGCTGTGACAGGGATCATGGGAGAGGGGAGGGGCTGGAGGCGGAGCTCCGTGGTGGATCCTTAGCATATACAAGGCCCCACTTTAATTCCCGCCCCCGCACTGCTAGAGGGAGGGAGGACAGGAGGAAGAAAGAAGGTAGCTGACCCAGGATTCTTTCTCTTTCCAGATCAAGGGGTCTTGGTCCAGCAAGAGGGGTGGCGAGGCCTCTGTCAACCCTTACAGCCATAAAAGTATTATCACCAACTGCTGTGCTGTACTCTGTAGCCCACTGCCTCCCAGGTAAGTCAGGGCACGGAAGAGATGTCACAGGAGGTGGCCCCGCATCTGGAGTCCTCATGGGAGTTCTGGGCCTTAGCAAGCCTTTCTCCCTGTGTGTGCCCAGGTTCCCTCTGGTCACCATCCTCTGCAAAATGACTCAGAAATTCTGAGGAAGGCTGTCACTTAATCACATATCCTCATTTGTAGAATGAAGGCTGAAGCAGGGGGATTGCTTCCTGTTCAAGACCACCCTAGCACACAGTGAAACTGTTTCAAAGGAGAAAAAAAAAGTATAAAATATTAAAAAGCCCTGGGCATCCTGTTTAATCATGCTCCTCAGAGATAGATACCACAGTGACTGCTAGGACCACACTTGGGTGAAGTCCTCTGCCTGTACAGGGTGGGGTCCCAGCAGTGGCTCAGCCCTGCTGGGAAGCTCTGTGTCAGTCCTGACAGCAGGGGGCGCCAGAGCTCCAGAACCGGCGTTGACCGGCCATGGGTGCGGCGGGGTCAAGACCTTCCTTCCACACTTGTGCCCTGTCTAGGGAGACAGGACACCGGGCCTCTGGCTGCCTCCAGGTAGCGATTGTTTCTTGCTTTTCTCTCACTTGTAGCTTGGCTTCTTGGCACGCACACAGCTGAGTCAGTTTGAATTAGCCTGGGAGGTAGAAGCTGGCCTGTGGGAAGTTGGAGGTCATCTTCAAGTACTTGGGACCCTGTCTCAAGAAAACAAAAAACATTTTGTCCTGTTGGCACTTGCCCCAGAAGGTGTTGTTTTAAATGTATTTACATTTACTCACCTATATGTGTGGGTGAGTGAAATTGGAGTGTGTGCACGGGTGCACACACCATGGGGTGCACCCATGCATATGGAGGGCCGAGGACACACAGCTCTCCTTCCATCTCTGGGACCTCAGCTCGGTGGCAAACACCTTTACCACTGAGCTGTCCCACCAGCCCCAGAGGGAAAGTCTTAACCTCCTGAATGGAAAGCAGCTTCCCTTGCCCAGCTTTTTGAGGGCCGGGCCTTCCCTGGGAGGACACATAGGCCCTTAGCCTGGAGTTTTGATATGTCTCGTCCTTGTGTTTTGGAAGCCTGATTGACCGGCGGGGATTCGTGCAGTCTGATACCATGATGCCCTCGCCCATCAGAAGTGAGGAGCCAGCCTGTGGAGCCAAGCCAGACGCCAACATGGTAGGAGGCCACCCCTGAATGTGACCGAGTGAGTGCTTGCCGCTGCTGCCCTCCACGCCGCCGGGACCCTCCCCATGCCACCTGAGGGAAGCAGAGCTGCCAAAGACTCGAGTCTTTTCCTATTTATTTCCCACCCTGTGTGGTTTTCTTTGAACTGTCCCATGGCTGTGGTTCCCACAGTTTAGGCCTTAGGTCCCCCAGCTGGCCAGTGGCAGGAGAGGAGGAGAGACACAACCTCTGGAAGCCACCAAAGAGGCCATGTCACTGCCTGTGCCCAGGGAGGCCCAGCATGAGTGAGGGTATGAACTGAATGGGTGACCTCCCGACTGGAGGCCTGCTTGGACCTTGGTGAACCAGGGCCGGCTTGCTGAGTAGCTAGCTGGCTCTGAACCGCAGGTGACAGATGGGGACCCTTCCTGGGACTGCTTTGGTTTGGGGCTCCTACGTTCCATTTGTGGTGACCACTGGGGTTTTTCTTTGGGAGGGGTTATATGGAGTTAGCCAATAGGATAAAGCTGGGGTACCAGTAGCGAGAACATGGGCAGAGGGTGGGAAACCAGACAAGCCATCCAGGCCCACAGAACCTCAGCTCCTGTAGAGTCCTGGGCAGCACAGTAGGAATAGAGACCTGGCTTTCCCCTGCCCACAGAGACTCTCTAAAGGATCCTTTCCTGTGCCCCCTAGTCCTTCCAGGTCAGGGCTAGAGGTGGGTGGGTTAGCTCGTGCTGGCAATACTTGAAACGGGTTTATTAATGCTGGGTATTTTGCACAATTTTATAGACTTCTTTTTTACATAGCCTTTTAAAAATAGGAGTTAATGTGTTACTATCCGTGTAGTGCCAAGTCAAGGGTTTTCAGAAGGTTAGGTGGTTTAATACATTTATTACAGCAGATCTAGTTGGGAGGGATTGTGTGTATGCGCACACGTGTGTTCATGCATGCCTGTGTACAGATACGGCTGACTCCCATGTCCCCTGGGCTCTTCCCTTTCCCCATTGCCCTAGGTCCAGAAACAGCCTGAGGTATGGGGGACCGGGTAGGAGGGTGTGCTTTAGTCACGAGAGAGACCACCAGCTCCTTCCCTCTTTCACCGAGGCCTTCTTCTCTACCACCCAGGCCCCAGGCCAGGCTCCCAGCAGTGACCTGCCCCAACAGGCTGAGCCTAGGTGTGGTGGGTGGGGTGCGGCTGCCAGTCTGCAAGCCACACCCCCTCCTGGGGTTCTGCTTTGAGTGTAGGCCCCAATGCTAGGGACCAGGGGACAGATCATTTCTGCTAATCAGGAGTGAAGAAGGGCCGAGTGGTCCAGAAGCTTACCGCATGGCCCCCTGCTGCTGGGAGCTGTAGTTTCTAATCAAAATAGTCTTGTTCCCCTTGGGCCTTCAGGTGGGCTGAAGCCCTTGGATCAAAGCATAGGAAGTCACTACTGAGTTCCTTCCTTGGCAAACTAGCCAGTGGGTCCCAGACAGAGCTGGGAAGTGGTGGGTGCCAGGGGCCACTGGGAGATGGCTTCAGAGCCCTAGGCCATCCCCCACGGCCTTGGGAGGTAGATAGGAAGGGGCTGAGGGCTCCCTAACCCGCCTTTTGTTTGAGCCATTATCTTTGTTGTGCTTGTAATAAAGCTTCTGTTTTTAAGAGCTGATTTGCTTTGGTTTAGTTTTTGCTTGCTTTTGTTTTGCGGAGTCCCTGGCTTGTAGCTTAGCTTTCGGTTCTTCCAGGCAGGCTCGGGTCTTTCCTGGGAGTCACAGAGCAGGCAGGTGGGAGGGGTGCCCAGTGATCTGTGGGAACTCTGCGGAGTAGAGGGGGCCGTGGCCAAAACCCCTGTGCACCTTCATCTTGTCTACCTTCTGGTGCCTCCTGAGTTCTTTCCTGCTAACTTCCCACCCTGACCCCCAGTGACTGCTCGGCATGTGTGAGACCGTAGGTCCCAGAGGGAGCCTCTCTCCTTCCAAGCCCCAACCCAGCCTCCTGGGCAGCCAGAGCAGCTAGACACATCATAACGTGGACCCACCTCTGGTATCTCCTCCAGGAGGACACTTGTCAGGACTTTGCCATCTCCTGCACAGCCTGAGGGGAGCTAACAGGCCTCTTTGCAGAGGGTTAGCTGGTAAGACCACGTGTCACATGTCAGCCAGCAGCGCCCGCTCCTCACCTCCTCACCATCTCACTGTCATCGCATGCCTCACCAACCCCATGGAGTCCATCCGTCTGTCTGGTGTGTGGTGTGGCATGTGTGCTGGCAATGGCAGTCCCCAGGGCTCCCATCCCCCGCCCCAAGAAGGCTCTTAGTCTTGTCCCACCTCCCACTTGGGCTAGGCTTCTTTAGAGCACCTGTCCTTTCTAAAAGAAGGGGTGAGGCTGGGAAGAGTGGTCCACCTGCTCTGAGGGGCCCTCAGTTGGGCCACTAACATCTGCATCCCGCTTCCCCTCTGCATCCCGCTTCCCCTCTGCCGATCTCTCGCCTGCCTGTTGTCTGCTGCCTGAGCTTTGGCCCTTTTCTGGGAGAGGCAGGTACCATGGTAACCCTTGACCCACTTGAGGCCCTACAGCTGCCCATTTCCCTCTGCTAACCCTCTCTCTTCTCCTCCTTTGCCATCCTGCCGGGACCATCCAGTATGTGCAGGGCCTTAAGGAGCTCCTCAGGATCGCCACTCTCTGCCTCTCCAGGAGTGGCCTGGGGGGAGCCAGGCACCCGGCACCTCCACCTGCCTAACCTGTGGCCCATCTGCCACCATCTGTGCCTACAGGGTCCGTCTTGTCCCCTGGCCTGCCCTACTGTGTGCTCTCTAGAGCCTCTCTGCCAACAGTGGGCAGGCGCTGGGCTCTAGTCCCGAACCCCAACTCCTTGCTGGCCAGAGTGTAGAAAGCCATACTGCAGCCTCAGCACAATACTGCAACACTGCTGAACCTCGCCCCCCCCCCCGTGCCCCCTTTCCCAGATTTGTGAAGTGTCGAGACTCTTTAGGAATCCAGCCTTGCAGCCTCCCTCCAGTCAGCAGAGCCACAGGCCAGCCTAGCAGGTTCCCTCGGGAGCTATCTGGGTGTTGACGACGCTGTTAAACAAGTTTGGCAACTGCTCTAAGCACAACGGGCTTGACACTGTTCCCACGCCCCCATCCCCCCAGAGGATGTGGAGTGTGAGCCTGTATCCTTGGCCCCAGGCACCAAGGGCTAGACAGCTCCATGCCCTTCCAAGGACCCAGGGGGGCCGGGTGAGACCTGGGGAGATGAGCTTCGCCCAGTACAGGGGCTGTTCACCCGCTGTCCACTAAACCACCTTTTGTAACAGAAATAAAGACCTCCCCCTTCGTCTTGCCATAGCCTGGAGTGTGTTGAGCCATTTTCCTTTGGGGTGCTGGTTGGGGCCTTCGAGTGTATATGAACAACTGCCTTGTACCCCAGCATGGCGGGGGGGGGGGAGGAGACTTGGAGAAGCCCTAAACTGGGAGAATGCCATACCCAGGAGGGGGCTGCCAACCTCCTGTTGCCAGTAGGGAGACCAAAGCCCAGGGGCAGGAAGGGACCTGCCCAAGGCCTCTATAAGTCAGCTGGAATGCAGCCCTGCATGCTGACCTCATTCTGCTGCTTCCATAAATTCCACAACCATCTGCTACTCTAGATGGTCATAGAGGGGGCTACTTCGAACAGCATTGCCTTAGAAGAAAAAGGCAAACAGCTGAATCGCCTAAGCATCCTCTGGTGTCCCTTCCCAAAGGCAGTGGGTGCCCAGCTCTGAGCCACGTAACAGGACTCTTACAACCAACCACAAACCCCTCTGGTCAAACTGTTGAATTCGATCGTTCCGAAGACAGAAATTACCTAGGAAATTACTAGAAAAGAAAAGGTTTTGCCTTGTGAGGTCGGGTCTTTCTAACTCTAATAAGAATCCCTCTGGCTGCACTCAGATGCTCCAGAGAGGATGAGGAACACCCCCCCTCCCCCAGCCCCCACACTGGACTTCGGGCAGCCTGGTCTCCTGTCCTGCTGAGTCAGGCGGCTGCTTTGGAGTCCCATGCGCTGCCAGGGCCTGCTGCCTCCTGCCTGCCTGGGCTCCTGGACTTGGGAAGTAGAAGCCTGGAGGCAAAGGGAGGCAACTGAGACAGGAACTGAGTCAGGACGCACAGGCCTGAGCTGGTAGGAGTGTCAAGGTCTGGCTTCAGTGGAGGAGGAAGAACAAGAGGTGGGCTGAGGGTCTAGAACCTGTCGCAACCCCCGCCAGGTTCCTGGCTTCAGAGGCACGAGGAGAATGCCCTTCATAGGCTTAAAAGAAGCTTCAAGTCTGCCAAGCCCCACCGTCCAGGCTCCTAGTGTCCTGGGATTTCCAAGTTGCCCCCAGGACTTGGGGAAGCCCAGGCCAGGCTGAGAGCCAAGGAAGGCCCTTCAGGGCTGAGAAGAAGTCTCCAGCTGGAAAGGGAGGAGTCAGTGGCTAGTATGCCTAACAGCTTGTCAGTCTGGAGAGGGAAGAGTTTGGGCTGAGGACCCCTTCTCTTCTGTGGACACCTTGACTGGACCGCAGGGTACAGATAGTTTATGATCTCTCCTCATTCCATAGAACCCAGCTCAAAAACAGAAACAGGGAGAGGGCGCTGAGATAGAGTTCTTAGAACCCCTGGGTACGACCTCAGCACCACTGCTGAAGCAAGTATGGCGGCTGTCCATAGACCAGACTGGGCTGGAACTTAGAGAGATCCTCCTCCTTGCTCCTGCCTCTTAGGTTATTAGGATTACAGATGTGCACCTGTCTAGACAGGACTGGGGATCAAACTCCATGCATGCTAGGCAGGGACTCTACCAGCCAAGATACACTACCGGCCTGTGTTTTTCCCCAGGGTGGCGGCAGCAATGCCTCCCTTGTAGCAAAGCCAGTCATGAACTGGAATGTTTCCTTTGTGAGTTCAAATGTGAGGCTCTAGCTGTACACCACTATGACCTTCCCTAACTTGATGCCTTAGTGTAGTTCTGTGTCTGTGCTGTGAGTTAATTAAGCAAAGCACTCAAGATCTCAGGAAGGAAATCCCATCTGCTTCCTGGGAAAAAAACCCATAAAATTAGCCAGGACCCTGAAGTCTCTCAAGAGTCCCTACTCTGAAGCCGGGCAGTGGTGGTGTGTGCCTTTAATCGCAGCACTTGGGAGGCAGAGGCAGGCAGATTTCTGAGTTCGAGGCCAGCCTGGTCTACAGAGTGAGTTCCAGGACAGTCAGGGCTATGCAGAGAAACCCTGTCTCAAAAAACCAAGAAGAAAAAAAGTCTGCAGTTCGGTACCATTTGTACCTGCACGGGAGAAAGACAGAGGCCTACACAGAGAAACCCTGTCTCGAACCCTCCCCAACCCCCCCCAAAAGAGTCCCTACTCTGTGGCACATTCCTTCCAGTCTGTCTTCAGAGTTCTGGCCTACCGCAACCCTCCTGGAGGCAAGGTGAGCTCTCAGACTCCGTGAGGAGACAGGCAAGGCTGTGCAATAGTCCTGGCTCAAGGGTTAGACTGGCTGGGTCCCAGGAAGAAGGTTCTTTAGAAGGGACCCTGGACTTCCAGCTAAACTTTGGGTGAGGGGATGGGGCACACAAGCAGGGACACACCCTCAATGCCCAGTCTTGTAATGGGCCTTGAAAACAGGGCCCAGCCAAGCAGGGCTGGAAGGCTGGGACAAAGTGAGGTCCATCTCTGAGGAGGCTTCTTTCAGAGGTCAGACAGAGGTGGGGCCTGGATCAATGAGAAGGGACTGGAGAAGCTCTGGAAGCCAAGTGGGGGATCTCCCTGAGCTGGAACCACTCAGTGTTCCATAAAACAAAATGGAACGTGTCATTCCCAGCTCCTTTCCTTCAGCCCCGTCTTCCTCCCCAGGTTGATAGCGTCCCCCCTGGGGGACCAAACCGGACGGAGCACCCAGGTGGCCTGCTTCCCAGCCTCCGACAGAGGTAATCTGAGTCAGGCAGGGGAGTGGGACAGTCAAAGAGCTAGGCCCCCGCCCTCTGGGAGCCCTGTCTGGTACCTGAGGACAGGCAGCTTGGAAGGGACCGGTGACCTGATGTGGAGAACCAGAGAGTAAAGTCTCAGACAAGTGTCAACAGGCCACCAACTTGAAAGGGAAAATTGTGCTGTAAGGGGGAAGGTGTCCAACAAACGTATTGGGTGACTAATTACAAAGGCTGGGCTGGAGCGTCAGAGGCCGCTCGTTAAACACTTCATTAAGTGGCACCCTGGCGTGCCACCTGCGCATTCTGGGTGTTCATAGAGCATCCTGAGGGGGAGCTAGGACCAAGGGATGGAACTGTCTTCATGCTGACTCAGAAAGGAGTCCAGCTCTCACTTCCAGCTAATGGCTCCCAAGAAGAGCCAAAAGGAAGAGGGGACACGGAGTGGGAGGGGTTTAAGGGAGCTGGCAGCTTGCGACCTCAAGCCGGTTCGCCCCTTGAGAATTGATGGTTCCACCTCTACAGTCCTACAGAGCCAATTCGAGGGGGTGTGGTGGGGGGGGTGCGTCAGATCATGGATGCTCAAGTTTTTGGGAAACTGTACAGTTGTACCTATTTACATGAGTTCTCACCTGAACTGTCCCAGCCTCTGTACCAGCTCACTGGGCACCGCCTGAGCTAAAGCAACCCAGTGGCTGAAGCCATCCCTGTCCCTGGAAGGACACCCTGAAAGACAAATCTGATTTGGTGATCCAAAACGCTCCTGCAATGCAGCCCTGAACAGCAGGGGGCAGTCTGGAGCCGAAAGGTGCCTGCGCAGGTGGGACCCGCGGCCAGGTTTCTCCTGCTGACTGTCCTCATGACTCACGCTCCCCTCCCATCCCAGCCCTTTTACCTTTAAGGTAGAGTCGGAAAGGGTGTGGCAAGAGGAGGAGGCAGGACCCAAGGGCCCAAGTCCGCCCAGGCCACGCCCAACCCTTCGCAAGGCCCTGCCACCCCGGCCAAAAGGCAGGCCCAGAGCAAGGGAGCCGCAGAACCCAGCCTTAGTCTCAAGGCAGCCAGCTCGCCCGCCTGTCTGTCCATCCTCGGAGTCATGGAGAGAGCCAGTCTGATCCAGAAGGCCAAGTTGGCCGAACAGGCCGAGCGCTACGAGGACATGGCAGCTTTCATGAAGAGCGCCGTGGAAAAGGGTGAAGAGCTCTCCTGCGAGGAGCGGAACCTGCTCTCCGTGGCCTACAAGAACGTGGTGGGCGGCCAGAGAGCGGCCTGGAGGGTCCTGTCGAGCATCGAGCAGAAGAGCAACGAGGAGGGGTCAGAGGAGAAGGGCCCCGAGGTGAAAGAGTACCGGGAGAAGATAGAGACCGAGCTCAGAGGTGTGTGCGACACCGTGCTAGGCCTGCTGGACTCCCACCTCATCAAAGGGGCTGGAGAGCCAGAGAGCCGCGTCTTCTACCTGAAGATGAAGGGTGACTACTACCGCTACCTAGCCGAGGTGGCCACCGGCGATGACAAGAAGCGCATCATCGACTCTGCCCGGTCAGCCTACCAGGAAGCCATGGACATCAGCAAGAAGGAGATGCCGCCCACCAACCCCATACGCCTGGGCCTGGCCCTGAACTTTTCCGTCTTCCACTACGAGATAGCCAACTGCCCCGAGGAGGCCATCTCACTGGCCAAGACCACCTTCGACGAGGCCATGGCCGATCTGCACACCCTCAGCGAGGACTCCTACAAGGACAGCACCCTCATCATGCAGCTGCTGAGAGACAACCTGACGCTGTGGACAGCCGACAATGCCGGGGAAGAGGGAGGCGAGGCTCCGGAGGAGCCCCAGAGCTGAAGCAGCCTCCAACCTCCCCGGCCCGCCTTGCCCTCCAGTCCCCAGCCCGCAGAGAGGACTAAAACGGAGTGGGACCCTGCCCTTCCCAAACCCTGAGTGTTCAGTCACACCTTGGAAGGCTCCTTGGAAGGGGTGCAGCCAAGCTGAGGCCACAGGGCTGGGGATCTCACACGTCGTGGTGGGTGTCCCCCAACCCAGCCCACCCCTGCTCTCTGCACCCCCCCACCTCCTCCCACCACTCCCAAACCTGTCCTCCCCCTGGGCACCTGTTGCTTCTGGGTCCTGGGAATCGAGGAGGCTCCCCACCCCTGTGGCTGAGAACTGGACTGTGGCAAAGGCTGAGTGTGTGTGTGTGAGAGAGAGACTGTGTGTGTGAGTGAATGAGAGGGGAACACATGTTTGCTGGGTGTGGCCATGTTACCACTCAATAAAAGTTGCCCCGTGACACTCGGTCTTCCTCAGTTATTGGCCATGGGCTGCTGCGAGTAGACTTGGAAACGAGTTAGAGAACCGCGCTCTGAAACTCTGAGTTGGGGCTGTCTGGGTGACCTGGAAGTGAGACGAGCCTTTGGGTCGGTGTCGGTGACCTGGAAATGTGGGGAGGGTGACTTCAGGTGAGAGGCCATCAGGAAGTCCCCGCAGCGCTTAGGCTCAGGTTAGATCAGAGAGTGCGAGCTGTGGGCGGGAGCCGCGAAGTCAAGGAAGTTTGAGCACAGTGGCCTTAGAGACGCGCTTCACGAGTGGCACCGAGGACCTCACGTTGAAAAGCGAGAAACGGTCACATCAAGTGCTCAGATCTGAGCAGAGGGGTGCAATCTGAGGCAGGGGCATGATGCTTCCATAAAACAAAACAGATCTAATAAGGGAAAGCTTCCCAAGGCCCAGGGACAAGAAGAAACCCGCCGGCGAGGAGCCGGCGCGAGCTGGGTGGGAAGAGCCGCAGGGAGTCCCGCGGAGCAGCCCACAGCCCGCGCACCCGGCAGGCAGCGACACGCACCAGCCCGCGGCAGCGCGCCGCCGCCTCCACGGCCCAATCACAGGACGGAATCTCCACAGAGCCCGCCTCCGAAACACGGTTGGCCAATGGGAGAGCGAAGGGCGAGTCCTCCCGCCCCCGCCCGCTGCGCTACTCTTCGCGAAAAGACGAAGCTGCGTCCCCGCCGCCGGTGGAGCGCAGCGGGGCGGCGCCTTCCCGGTTTCACTCAGACAAGTTGCCACCCGCCCGACCCGGGAGCTCGTCCCCCAGCCCCGGGAGCAGAGGGACAGGGCGGGGCCGCGCGCAAAATTTAGTCTCCGCCCTTTGAGTCATCGGCTCACCTGGTGGTGTCTGGACCAGGCCGCCGGCTGACATCGGCTGGAAAATGGCCAAGACGCTCCCCTCCGGAGCTTCAGACCAGCGCCTGTCGCCATCGGGCTTGGGTTATGTCCCTGTCTTACTTTGCAGCCCGGAAAGACCATAGCACCTCCCAGGCCTCAGTTTCTCTTCTGTATCACTAAAGGCTCTATAGTTAGAGAAAATAAGAAGCGGGGACTCTGCTTAGGTTCAAGGCATAGGCTGAGTCTCTTAACTTTTGAATTCTCCTTTTGAATGCTTCCTAGGCAGGATATTTAACCCGAGCACTTGGAGGCAGGGTGGATCCATCCCGGGAGCTAGGGTGTGGCTCAGTTTATCTAAAGTCCAAGGACTGGTCCCTAGTGCCAGAAAAAAAAAAGTGATTACGTAAAGGACGGGCAAAACGGTGGGTGTGGGAGTTGGGGGTACACTCTCTCGAAAATGTTACTGATTAGTTCCAACCAGTGTTAGTCCACCTGGGATTTATCTTGTATTTCTGAACCCAAAGCAGAATAAGCAAGCATCAGACTCAGTCACTGCCAAAGTTGACACTGGGTCACCTAAGAAGGCTGACTAGTTTGGCAGCAGGAGAACTCTTTCTGGGAGGATTAAAGGAACTCAGCCCAAATTTACTGAGTTCCCCCAGTCCAAGTTTGGCCACACCGATGGTACTCTGCTCGATGGTACTCTGCTCGTGTTACCTCCCCTCTTCAAGGAAGTTGCTGGTCCTCTTTGGAGCATTCAGGGTCCTGTTTTCTCATTTCCTGGTGATGTGTTGGGTTTCACAGTTCCAAAGTCACGAAGAGTCTGGGGCAGGCAACTCCCCTCAGCTCAGGAGGTGACCTGATTTCTTTCCACTAGACTGGTCTGGTGACTTTCTCTTAATGGGGTAGGTCCTGGGAAAGGAACTCCTGTGTCTCTCAGCATCTATCTGCTGTGTTGGCTCCAGACCACATATGGGAGCTGTCTTAAGGTACTGTGCTGGGCTTAAGGGTAATCAAGAGATGTCCTGCACTGGAGGTTATGAAGCCCGCTGTTTATTAGCACCAGATCACAGCTGGTTGAGGTTGTAGGTTTGTACCAAAGTTGTCTCAGACCTTTTTGTCTATGACGTGGTTAAAAAAAAATTATGGGGTGGAGAGATGGCTTGGCAGTTAAGAGCACTGTCTGAGTTTGGTTCCCAGCACCCACATGGTAGCTAACTTCTGTCTGCAACTCCATCCCAGGGGGATCTGATACCCTTTACTGACCCCCATGGATACTAATGTACACAGCTGGTAGACAGGCAAAGATGCAGATAAATCATCCATACAAATCAAAATCAATTTTAAAAAGTTTTAAATTATGGCCATTTTATCCTGGTCTAGATTTGATATTTAAAATCAAGCTGGAGGTAGTGGCGATGCCTTTCCAGGAGAGCCAGGACTATGAAAACAAACACAAAAACCAAACAAATCTTTCAGTCCAGTGGGGCTTGGTTCACACACAGGAGGCAGATCAAGGTGGATCTCTGTGTGTTCAAGGCTAGCCTGGTCTACAGAGTGAACTCACCAGGACAGCCAGGCCCGTGTATAGAAACTCCAACTCAAAAAAAAAAAAAAGAAAAGAAAAAGAAAAATAAAATAAATTTTCAGTCCAGGCTGTCTGGCTAGCTGAGTAGTTGAGTACTTGCTGCTTTCCCAGGGATCCTGAATTTGGTTCCTAGCACCATATCCTCAGGCTCACTATTTCCAGCTCTAGGGGTATTTTCTGGGATCTGTGAGCAACACATATTAAAATAAATATTTATTTAAAATCTTCATTTCCACTAATGGGTACAGTGTTTTCTGAGGTAATAAAATGTTCTAGTTTTAAATAGTGTGGATATTTAAACTGCTTGGTGGACTTGACCATTGTAAAGGGGTTAATTTTAGGATATGTCAATTACCTCTCAGGGTTTTTTGTTTGTTATTTGTTAATTATTTTATGTACAGGAGTACACTGCCCTCCAGTTTACTTTTTTTGTTTGTTTGTTTGTTTGTTTTCCAGACAGGGTTTCTCTGTGTAGCCCTGGCTGTCCTGGAACTTACTTTGTAGACCAGGCTGGCCTTGAACTCAGAAATCTGCCTGCCTCTGCCTCTCAAGTGCTGGGATTAAAGGCATGCGCCACCACTTCCCGGCTCCAGTTTCCTTTTCTAAGATTCATTTTTATTTTATATGCATCAGTGTTTTGCCTGCATATCTCACGTGTCTGTGTGAGGGTGTCAGATCCCCTGGAACTGGAGTTGCAGACAGTTGTGAGACACATGTGGATTCTGGAATTTGAACCTAGGTCCTCTGGTAGAGATTTTAACTTCTGAGCCATCTTTCCAGCCCCTACATCTTGTTTTTTACTGTCCATCTTAGGGCTGTGTAGCTCAGTGGTAGAAAGCTTGTCCACCATGTGCAAATCCCTAAGTTCAAACCAGAACACCAGAAAACAAGAAATTGAAGCCAGGAACTGTGGCACCAACCAATGGTCCCAAGTGTCTGGGAACTGAGGTCAGTCAAGTTGGTGAGACATAGTCTCAAAATAAAATGTAAAGGCTAGGGAGATCTCTCAGTGGCGACGGGAGCTTGGATCCCCAGAAACCCATATGAATGTTGGGCGGGAATGGTAGCCTGCCAGCATCAGAAGGCAGAGGTGGGGCTTCCCAGCAGCAGGCTGACCACATCCACAAGCTCTGGATTTGATCAAGAGACCCTGCTTCAGTCAAAGGAGTGTGGGGACAGGGTGGCACACGCCTTTAATCCCAGCACTCAGGAGGCAGAGGCAGGAGGATCTGAGTTCAAGGACAGTCTGGTCTACAGAATAAATTTCAGGACAATCAGGGCTACACAGAGAAACCCTGACTCAAAACAAACAAAATCAAACAAGCAAAAGACCCTACCTACCTCAATGAATAAGGAAGAAGAGTGAACCGAGATGACTCCTGAGATCCACCACCAGTCCCACACATGCACAAATGCACACATACATGGAAAAACATACATGCACACATACATATCACACACAAATTTATAAAGGAAAACTAAAAATGTAAAGGATGGCTGAGGTCAGTAGATGAGAGAGGAGAGAGGAAGGAGAGAGAGAGAGAGAGAGAGAGAGAGCGCGAGCGAGCTCAGTGCTCAAGCAGCCAGATCAGATTTCTCTCTGGGACTTCCCTAATTCAATGGTTTTGTCCTGTGTGCCTTCCTTTCTTACGGTGACTTCAACAGTTTCTATGGAAGAACTGAGAACTTGGGGTTAAAGCCAGCTGAGCATGGTGACAATGGCCTTTAATTCTAGCACTGGCAAGTTGGAGGTGGGGTTATCAAAATTTCAGAGTTGTCCTCAGTTACAGAAGCCAGCCTGGGCTACATGATATTCAACCTAAATAATAATAATAATTCGAATGGCATGGGAAAAATTTGCAGTCTAAAATTATTAGAAAGTATATCTACTGTTTTCTACATTTTAGCTTTTTGAGATAAGGTTTCAGTCTGAAGCCTAGGTTGGCCTGAACTATGTAGCTCAGGCTGAACTTCAAGTCATTATTTTCTTGCTTCAGTCTCTCAAGCCTGGTTTCTTTTTTCTTTCTTTTTCCTAGACAGATGTCTCATCAGCCTAGATAGCCTTGAACTTGGTATGCAGCCGAGGGCGGCCTTGAACTCCTCACCTGACTGGCCCACCTTCCAGGTACTGGAATGGAAGGCATGTGGCACCACAGAGGGCTGCTCCTACATACAACTCTAAGAGCAAGAAAATAAAATTGGCTCTGATAATCCCAAGGTACAGGCTACAGATGACAATCCCAAGGTACAGGTTACAGGTGACAGCCACCAATATTACCTCAGAACCAACCAGGCATCTTAGGAAAGACATTATGAGAAGGCCACTGTGGATTCTTCCAGGAAAACAAAGTACTCTTCTCCAGAACACACATATACTCTACAGATTTACATATTCCATATGATTTCATATGTTTGCATGAAGATGGCTCTTCTGGACAAGGGCTGCTTCTTCCTAGAGAGCAAGATGTAGCAATGGCCACAGCTGTCATGATGAATGTGCAGCGGGCAAGCTCTTGTCTTTATCCTCAGCGTAATCCATGACATCGTATGTATCTGTTTTACCCATGATGCACCTGGGGCTCAGAGCAACTTCATGACTTTACCCAAGGTTAGACCACAGCTTATGCTGGGAGTGGGACAGGATCTGACTCTTGGGTCCATGGTCTTAGAAAAACCAACAACAAAAAACAAAACAAAACAAGCAAACAACCAAAACAACAAAAGAACTTTTTACTTATTTGTTTTTCGAGACAGGGTTTCTCTGTGTAGCCCTAGATGTCCTGGAATTCTGTAGACCAGGCTGGCCTTGAACTCAGAAATCCGCCTGCCTCTGCCTCCCAAGTGCTGGGATTAAAGGCGTGCACCACCACTGCCCAGTCAACAGCTATTTTCAAATTATTCAAAAGCTGCCTCCAGGAAGGACCCAGGTGGCTAGGGTTTCCCATTTCCACACACTGTAGCTAAAATAGCCACACATATGTCTGTTTTGTGTGTTAGGGTTTCGTGAAGCATGCATTATGTTGTGCTAAATAGCTCCTGCTCTGGACTTCCTAAAAACCAAAAACCAAACCAAACCAAAAAAAAAACCATCCCTTTACTCCCTCTAGTTGCTATCGGTCTCTTTCAGCAGAAAGGAGCCCTCTCAACGTCCTGTCAGAGCGGACCAGTTTCCAGCTCACACACCACGCTGAGGTATCCTTAACCTACTTGTCTTTGTTCCTGCTCCTCACCTCAAGGGGCCCACACCATCCCCCACCTCTGCTCCGTGTGGGGTGGGGAAGGCAGGTTCCAGCAAAGTACACGGCTCCCTGGCTCCCTCCCATGAGCCCACCTCGCTCCACCTACCCTCTGAGTCACGAGCCAGGAATGTCTGTGGGGGCAGCAGACAGGTATGCCACCCTGGGGGTGTCCAGGGCTGATTCATCTCTCCTTTCCACCCAATCTTCTCCTTACAGGGCTAGGAAATTGAAGTCTGTCTGGAGATAAGAGCAACCCTGGCCTCTGGGAAGCGGGGTTCTTAACCCTGTGAGCTGGGGTGGTTATTCCTCCGCGCTCTGAAAAGAGGAGCAGGGGTGGGGTGGGAAGAAGGAAGACACGTCCCCCCCACCGCAGAGTAAAGCTGACCTGTGGCCTCTATCTGACCTTAGAGACTTGCAGGTCAACACGGAAGCCTGGGGAAAAAGCTTCCATCACATCTCCTTTGCCGTTTTTTTTTTTTTTTTTTTTTGTGACTCACGGAGGGAGCCGCGTGAACATTGGAGGACTGAGACATTGGGAGGGCGGCTCTGTCCAGCCACAATAAAAGCCTGTGCAGCACATCTGCCAGCCCAAGGCTGTGGGCAGAGGAGAAGGTCCTCGGGGCTTGCTGGCCAGCTAGTCAGCGAACCCCAGGACAATGGAGACCGTCTTGAGGGCTGGCAAGATGGGTTATTGGCTGAAGGAACCTGCTGCCTGAACCTGAGTTCCATCACTGTTACTTCACAGGGTGGAGAAGAGCTGGCACCTTTTCTATGTGTGCAGCCACTTACACACACACACACACACACACACACAAACTGTTTTTCAAGACAGGGTTTCTCTGTGTTGCCCTGGCTGTCTTGGAACTCACTGTCTACACCAAGCTGGCCTCAAACTCAGAGATCAACCTGCCTCTGTCTCATGAGTGCTGGGATTAAAGGTGTTGTTTTTTGGTTTTGGACAGATCTCATTGTGTTGCCGTCTGGTCTAGACTAGCTATGTAGGCCCGGCTGGCCATGAACGCAGAAATGCCTATGTTTTCTAAACAGAGATTAAATGTGTGTGCCAACGATTCTCTGAATCAGTCAACTTGCAGGAATCAGTTGTCCCCTTCCACCAAGTGAGTCCCGGGAATTGAACTCATGTCATCAGACTTGGCTGCAATTTTTTTGTTTGTTTTGTTTTTGTTTTTTCGAGACATGGTTTCTCTTTTCTCTGTAGACCCCTGGCTGTCCTGGAGAACTCACTCTGTAGACAAGGCAGGCCTCGAACTCAAATCCACCTGCCTCTGCCTCCCAAGTGCTCGGATTAAAGGTGTGTGCCACCACTGCCTGGCCATATAATTTTTTAAAAATTTTATTTATTTAATGTATGAGTGCTCTGCCGAATATATACATATATATCTGCCTGTCTGAAGAGGGCATAAGATCCCCTAAAGATGGTTGTGAACCACCATGTGGTTGCTGGGAATTGAACTCATGACCTCTGGAAGAGCAGCCAGGGCTCTTAGTCACTGAGCCATCTCACCAGCCATAACTTTTATTTTATTTTTTTTAACATTTCTTTTTTTTTTTTCCTTTTTGGTTTTTTGAGGCAGGGTTTCTCTGTGTAGCTCTGGCTGTCTTAGAACTCTCTCTGTAGCCTTTCCAGCAGTGACGACCTCCCTTCAAGAACATGCCTTTCGCAAAGGATCTCCTTCATCCCTCCCCAGAAAAGGAGAAGAGAAAACAAGGAAAAGCGCCTGGTGCGGAGCCCCAATTCCTACTTTATGGATGTGAAAAGCCCAGGATGCTATAAAATCCCCACGGTCTTTAGCCATGCGCAAATGGTAGCCTTGTGTGTCGGCTACTCCACCGTCCTGTCAGCCTACAGGTGGAAAAGCATGGCTGACAGAGGACGCTCCCTCAGGAGGAAGCAGCACTGAAAGCCCCTGATTCACAAGTGGGAGCCTTCCCATAAACACATTGTGGATTAAAACAACAACAACAGGACTGTAGACTGAGCTAGCCACAGATCTATCTGCCATTGCCTACCAAGTACTAGGATTAAAGGTGTGAAGTACTACACCCAGCCATAATTTTCCTATTTTTACTAGGAAAGTAACACGTACTCTGAAGGTTGGTTACAGAAGGAGGCCATACTGGAAAGCGGGCATTCCCGGATGGGCACATTGCAAGTCACAGGAGACAGACCAGAAACGTAGACGACTCTCGCTTTCTGGTTGTTCTGAGGCAGGATCTCGCTATGTGGCCCTGGCTGCTTGGAACCCACTAGACCTGTCACAGTCCCTTCCTTTCTGTATTGAATGTTTCTCCCATCACCTCAGTGTTAAGTACACTGACCAGTAACTCCTTTTGCTATCAGAAATGACACGTGTGTGTTTGTATGTTTATTTGATACAGATCTGATGCAGCCCAGCCCAGACTGGAACTTGCTGTATAGCAAAAGCTGTCCCCTCCTCACCTGCAACGTCTGGGATTACATGTTGGGCACTACTGAGCCTGGTTGAGAACTGTATTCACCAAAGGAAAAAAAATGCTTGCTGCCACACCAAGGTCTCAAAATACACTGTAGCTTGCTACCCGCCTCCTCTGTGGCGCAGTGAGCGCATGCAGAGGTGCAGGGCTGAGCTGTAACGCTGTCAATGACGCCTTCGGTCCCTGCATGTGGTTTGCTCTGGTGAGTGATGGGCAAACATCAAAACCCACGGCCACAGCTACCAGAGCCGCCCTCCTCCCCAGACAAGGCCTTCCCAGCAGTCTGGGCGGCGGGAAACCTGGGCTCCAGGCCACAGTTGACTCACAACCCCAGGCTGTGGCTCCTGGCCTCAGTTTCCCTGGATTGCTCTGTTGGTACTCTTCCCCCCACTGTGCAGGGCATTAATAAGGGTGAGGCACTTTGAACTCCTCAGATGAAAGCGGCTGGGGAAACAGCACCCCATTATTATCCCTCCAAAGCCAGGCGTGGGAGCGAGGCTGGCTGCCCCCTCCTGTTCTCAGCCATGGCTGCCCACAGGGAAGCAAGCATCAGCCACTTCTGAACACACTTTCCTAAGCTGCATTTCCCATTGCCGGTAGCACCAGAAACCCACCATCGATCCGATCCGATCAGTGCTCCTAACCGCGTACAGATGCCTCAGCTTTCCCTAGTGACCACAGCTCCTACAGGATGGCAGCTGGGACTTTTCGTCAGTACGTACACCAAAGAGGGGCCACTCCAGAGTCAGTTGGCAAAGTGAGCTACGAGGGAACCAGTCTCCTCACATTCCCTATCTTGTCTCTCTCTGGATCGCTGTAAGAGACATGTGAGGATTCTATATTTGCAGGCTCTTCGTAAAAGGCCAAGCCCTGCACACATGTAGCTGCATGAAATTGGTTTATAGATAAAGTCAGAAAAAAAGCCTTCTGACACAAGAGCCCCTTGGCCATCAGGCCCTTCCTGTCAGGTTGCATGGGCAAAACTAAGTCTACAGTGCCACCTACTGGCTGCAAATGCAAATTGCAGTCCCCCAGCGGCAAAGAGAAACATTACTATTCCCAGACAACTGTCCTAGTATATGTTAAATAATTTTCCTTAAATAACTCACTTTGCGCAAATCTTCTTTAGACAAGGGCTTCATACAGCCCAGACTTGTCTGAAACTCACTGTATAGCCAAGGCTGGCCTTCAAGTCCTGATCCTACTGCCTCCACATCTTGTGCTTGGGATTAGAGGCATTTACCACCACGCATCGTTGAGATCACTTCATTTACGGGGCTGGAGAGCTGGTTCAGTGGTTAAGAGCACTGACTGCCCTTCTGAAGGTCCCGAGTTCAATTCCCATCAACCACATGGTGGCTCACGACCATCTGTAATGGGATCTGACACCCTCTTCTGGTGTGTCTGAAAAAGGCAACAATGTACTCATATACATAAAAAATAAATAAGTCTTTAAAAAAAATCACGCCCAGGCAGTGGTGGTGCACGCCTCTAATCCCAGCACTTGGGAGGCAAAGGCAGGAGGATTTCTGAGTTCGAGGCCAGCCTGGTCTACAGAGTGAGTTCTAGGACAGCCAAGGCCACACAGAGAAACCCAACCCCGTCTCGAAAAACAAAAAAACAAGACAAAAAAAAAAAAATCACTTCATTTCCGAAGGAATCTTTTGCTTCTCTTTTGCAGTGCTGGGGACTGACCCCAGCACCTTGTGTGTGCTAGCTACTACTGAGTTACATCTCCAGCCCAAGTTATGTTAATTTTTCAAACTTTGACTAGTATTTGCCAAAAGCAGAATAAAATTATGAAATACACAGGATAAAAATAAGCACTAAGGCTCAGTAGTTAAGACTGCTCTTCCAGAGGTCTTGAGTTCAAATCCCAGCAACCACATGGTGGCTCACAACCATCTGTGATGGGATCCGATGCCCTCTTCTGGTGTGTCTGAAGACAGCGACAGTGAACTAACATACATGAAATAAATAAAATCTTAAAAAAGAAAAAGCACTAAATAAGGTCTGCGTGAGTCACCTGCAGATGCTTGAGCTGAAAGCTCACTGTTAGCACTGAAGAACAACTAGATCACAGGACGAGGGGCCAGTGCACAGGCTGTAATATGCCTGAGCCCAGGCTGTGAGCCCAGGCTGTGAAACACTGACCTGAAGAAACAAGGGTGTCAGGCAAGGGCACCTGTCACGTCCCTGACCTAAGTTCAATCCCAGAACTCGGGAGAGAATCAGCCCCAAGCTACCCCCCCCCCATGCCCGCCCGCCCACACCGCGCTCAGCACGTGCCTGAGCAGCACAGACACACACTAAGGAAACGTAATCCAAAACTAAGAAACAGACTCTCTGGAGGGGCAAAGACATTTCTTTGTTCCTCAAATCCCTAGGTCCAGAGGCTTGAAGAAAAGTTTAAGGTCACAAAAAAATAGAAAATAATCTCCTATCACAGCACACCCATCCATTGCAGCCCAAGTAGAGCCATTCCTCAACGTCTGGTCCCCATGTCCTGGGGCCCCGAGCTCGAGGGCACCACACAGGGTGCTCTCTGTGGCTTCCTCCCAGCCTCTGCGCTGGTTGGAGGGGGCTTTGGGTCCATGCCCTGCTGAGCCGACCATGGCTCTCCAGGCTCCGTGTCAGAGCTGCATGGCCTCCTGTTCCGTGGTCTGCTCTGAGGATGCTAAGTACTTCTCCTGGATGCCCAGAGTGCTGAGGGAAGGCGTGTTAAGGCTTAGACACAAGCACAAGATGGGGGACTGGCCTGGCACCACCATCCAAACACATCTCTTCTGCCCCAGTTCCCACAGGAGGGCGTGAGGCCCCATGCAGCCCTCCCTCGGGGCTCCAGTTTCTTCCCCACACCAACTATACCAAAGGATCATGGCGCACTGGCCCTCCAGCTCGTGTGGCAGATGCTCTAGAGCCAGACCAGGGTGTTCAAATCCTGTCCCCGCCACTTCCTTTTTCTCTTCTGCAAGGTCACATGAGACCTGTGACCATAAAATGGATAGTCCCTTCCCCCACCCCCGACACACAGCAGGTGCTCAGTACCTATTATCACCTCATTCTTCCTACCAAGGCAAAGAGCTGCTACTCTTCTTGGGCCGCAGGGTCTTTCCACTCGGTGTCAGGGACACCGAGTGGACACTGATAACACTGGCAACACATGAGCCATCACCTGTCTCACAAGGGACCACGTGTTCTACTGACACTATTCCAGACACCTGTCCCCAAGGGCCTGACACAGGTATCTAAATTCCCATCCCCAGCAACCTGGGCAAATGCTCTGCCTCTAAGACCATCGACCTAAAGGACCAGGCCTTTCCTTCCTGCCTCTCGAACAGCTTCTGACCCAAGGAACACACAAACTGGTCAAATCCTAACCCCAAAGGCCCAGCTGCCTCTGTGTAGCTATGGTTGTCCAGGGTGCCCTCTGTTGTCTCTGGTTGTCCGGGGTGCCCTCTGTGTAGCTATGGTTGTCTGGGGTGCCCTCTGTGTAGCTATGGTTGTCTGGGGTGCCCTCTGTGTAGCTATGGTTGTCTGGGGTGCCCTCTGTGTAGCTATGGTTGTCTGGGGTGCCCTCTGTGTAGCTATGGTTGTCTGGGGTGCCCTCTGTTGTCTCTGGTTGTCTGGGGTGCCCTCTGTTGTCTCTGGTTGTCTGGGGTGCCCTCTGTGTAGCTCTGGTTGTCCGGGGTGCCCTCTGTTGTCTCTGGTTGTCTGGGGTGCCCTCTGCCAGCTCATCCCTTCTATAGGTAGGCCTGTCCCTCTCCACTCCATGACTGCTGTCACCAACTCTTCTAGGAACCTCTACCACATTTTTCAACCAATACCTAGTTCTCTATTCTCCTTTGTCATTTTTTGGGACAGGCTCTTATTTTGTAGCCCAGGCTAGCCTCAAACTTTTGGTATGCTTCCTGCCTCAGTTTCCCAACTACTGACTTACAGACATGAAAGCTCAGACCTGGCTCCTTTTGCTCCCCCACTACACGCCTTATCCAGCACTCGGCTACCCCTAATTACATCCACCAGGTGCATTTTCCACACTTACAGGGTAGTTCCTAAAATGTGCAGTAGCTCTCATAAAACTGGGGAGGACGATCAAGATTAAGACTAGCCTGCACTACACAGGCTGTTGTAGGCCAGCTAGGGGTAGAGAGACCTTGTCTCAAAACACCAAAATAAATCAATCCTTACCCTTAAGCTAATGGCAGAAGGCAAGGATTCTAGCCTGGGCTACACCCCAGCACTCCATTACCAGCCACGCCTCCTTTCCCTTCCTCCAGACCCTTTTCCTTTAAATGTAACACAGAAGGCAAACTGCACCCCTTGCACATCTCCCAACAGCCCAACGCTATTTCGTTTCTAGGCTTCTGTGTCTCGGGCTCGTCTATTCGTCCCTTCCCGTGTTCTCTAAGGATACGAGGAGAAATGGAAATCAGCTCCCACTGCAGCAGACATCATGGCTTCCAGGCTCCGCTGCTCTTGAACCCCAAAACAGTAGCCATTGGCTTTATCCACAGCCTGTAAGACTCGCCGGATGCTGTCCTTGTCCTGAGCGGAGAAGAGAGGTAGCTCAATGAGGGAATCGGCTGCGGAGAGCTGAGCCCACACCTAGTCAGCCTCCTCTAACGCCACCTCTCGGCGGGTCCACACACACCTTCCTTTCCAGGGGTCTGGCTAGGCAGATCACAACTGCCCACATTAGAAGATTAGAAGGTCAGCTCCCCCGTGCAGTCCCTGCCTAGGGCCTTCTCCTATGGGAGCCTCCTACCATCCTATGTAACTATCTCACTGTTCTCTTCCTAGGCCAAGCAGCCTTTAAGGTCAGAAGTCAGTGAGCATACCTACGTTATTTGTCCTGTAACGGTTTCCTCATCCACATACAACAGTGAGAACAATCCATATATGTCATTCAAACATACAGGTCAATATACTGCCCCCAGCCCTCAGCACAGTGCCGGCAGGGAAAGCCGTCTGCAGCGAGGGCTGCAAGCACACTCCTGTCACACACGGCAGGAGCCAAGTGTGGTGTCACAGCAGTGTCCTCAGCCTTCCTGATGCCTCACCCTTTGATCCAGTGCCTCATGCTGTGCTGACCCCCAGTCATAATGTTACTTTGTTGCTACGTCATAACTATAATGTTGCTGTTATGAACCATAACGTAAAAATCTGACATGGAGGGTATCTGTTCTGCGACCCTCACAGGGGTCACACCCCCATGTAAGAACCACTGAGTTAGAGGGGACGTTAGCTCAGGTCCCCACTGCAGGAAGGAATCGAAGATAACAATGTCTCCTGTATTACCTCTGCTTTAAGAGGATGAGAGACATGGAGGTCGTGGCCACAGTGCAAACTCAACCCAGCCGCTCAGCTAAATGGACCCCTTGGCCGAGGGTCACCTTGCCGGTGACTCTCTGGACTCACTTATGTTCATTCACACAAGGGAGGAAACAGCCGAGGTCGGGTGGCTCAGAATCAGGACTAAAGTCTGCTCCTGGTCCAGAAAGCAAGCCAAGGACAGACCCAGGACATGAAATCTCTCTATGTTCTTGGCATGTCAGAGCTGCAGACCCAGGCAAGAGATCGATCTCTTCCTGTCCGATACCTGGATGTTCAGAGGGATGAAGGAGACCAGGCTGTAGTCTTCGATGAGCTGCACTAGCTTCTCATTGAGCTGTCGGTAGTGACTGAAGAAAGGGTCGGATGCCAGGTGGTCAAGCAGGTAGGAGAGATCCAGGACCTCAGTGTAGTAGTCCAGGTTGAAGGCTGAGGAGAAGCCAGAGGGAGATGCTGCTGACACCAGGGTGGCCGCCTCAGGGTAGGAGCAGCTGAAGGCACAGCTCAGTGACAGACATGTTCAGCACTAGTAAGGTAGTGGTGAGCTGGCCTGGCTACACACAGTGCGGTGCCGGACCACATTGAGAGACGAGAGACCCGAAGCCCGGGGCTGTGTCTTCTTCATTGCTCTGTCACTATTTCCCTGAGACAGCCTGCCCCGGCTGGCTCCCCGCACCACCACCCCCCGCACCCCGTGCTCTGCCTCAGCCTCCAGCGCTGAGTAAGGGCACGAGCTGCACACTGCCTCCCATGATGCACAGTCACTAAGAATAGAAATACTGTTGGGCAGTGGTGGCGCACGCCTTTAATCCCAATGCTTGGGAGGCAGAGGCAGAGGCAGGTGGATCTCTTAAGTTTGAGGCCATCCTGGTCTACAAAACAAGTTGTGGGATAGTCAGGGCAACACAGAGAAACCCTGTCTCAAAATAAACAAACAACAAAGAAAAATACTCTCTTGACCCGATGGCACAGGCTGGTCTAAGAGCAACCAAGTCAGCAGGGTTGGAAGTTCAAGGCTAGCCTAGACTACATAGTAAATTTAAGGTCAGTCTGGGCAAAATAGCGAGACCCTAATCAAAACGAGTGTACTGAGACTGCCCATGCACACGGACACCTGGGGTCAATCCCAAGGTCAATCTCTGGGACCCACACAGGGGAAGGAAAACCAACTTTACACAAGCACATGCCTCCCCCATAAATGATTAAATTTAATTTAAAGGGGCAGCCTGAGATGTTAGGAGAGCTTGCTACTCTTCAGAGGACCTGAGTTCAGTTCCTAGTATCTCCATGGGTGGCTCACAACTATCTGTCCTTCAGCTTCAGGGGGACCAGTTGTCCTTGTCTGGCCTCTTTGCATATCACGTAACAGGCTGGCTTTGAACCCAATTCTCCTGTCTTCCTCCCCCAAGTGCTGGGATTATATAGACACAAACCACCACATCTGGTTAAAATCCTGGATCCCATTTACCATTTATTAGGCAGCCGTGTGGACCGGTCTCTACCCTTGGGACTGTTGTGAGGACTAAAGCGTGTAAAGCCATCACCTGCCTTGTACAGCAGTCAGTCAATGGTTGTACACACCTGTGTCCACCAGGTACCGAGAGCTATCCCTAGTCCCTGCTTCACGGAGCTTGATCAGACCCCGGGGCCTTAGCGTACACACTGGAAGGACTTAGTAAATGCTGGTCAAACGGAATCGCTGCTCGGTCCAGCAGCAAGGCCTCTCGGGTAAGGCACCTTCCCTTCCTGGGCCAGTTCCTTAAAGCAGGACCAGAGCAGATGCTCTAATGTCAGGCTTTCGTTCTATGCAGTTTCCTAATAAAAAGGAAAAGCACACCTGACAGACACTGGGCTCTGTGGTCAGCTGCTCCCAAAGATGAGCTGAGACTTGGCTGACATCCTTTCATGCCCTCACCAGGGAAGGTCACTTCCATGTCATTGTCCCAGCCTCCCTCCCTGCTCACATGCTAGACATCAGCTTTCTTCCCTCTATTCCTTTATGACTTCAGAGTTTAAGGAGCCTATGCTACTAGCACATCAGAGAAAGAATCTGGCAGAAAAATATGCTGGCCATTGTGACACAACCTATCGTTGGGATTCTTCCTGTCTCTTGCCATATAAGAATGCAGGTGTAAGGTGGCCATCTACAAGCCACACCCCGCGTAGACTGACGTCTACCCCCGCCTAGGTCTTAAGACTTCCTACCCTCTAGACGGAAGGATGTCTGTTGTTTTAGCCACTGGGTTGATGGTAGTTTCATTACAACAGCTCAAACGAGGACAGCACTTTGCCTCTACTGTACACCCTAGAACAGTTCCAAAGTCAGGGTGCCGTGGCCTCAGAGCACTGAGCTCTGATCCACTTCCTTCACCCACTGTCCTACCACCTTGTTTTAACTCCTTTAAAGCCCCACCTGTAGCTCGCATCTCTAAATCAACCGTAGCATCTGGCACGACGCACAAAATACATGGCTAGAAGTCAGGAAGGCAGTGAGGTAGCTCCCTTCACGCTGCAGGCAGGTCTCTTACCCAGCTTCCCATAGTGTTCAATAAGGTCCATCTTGGAGAGGAGGTTGACATGGGGCAGTTCCACATGCAGCATGGTGGCCAGGGAGGTACACAGTACTGAGATGAACTTGGCTGGGTCTGTACAGTAGTGAGAATCCACAAGGTGGACAGCAGTCAGCTGTGAGCAGAAGGTACAGGGTGAGAGGAAGCCTGGCCTGGTGTGGGAGGAAACTTCTGGGCCCATGTCTCCCTTGGTAGCCTATCGATCCAGTGTATCATCCCTCAGTACTGATCTGCTTTTATTTCCTTGTACATGTGTGCTTTAACCATGTGTGAGACAAGAGTTTTATGGCCTGGAACTCATGATCTTTCTGCCTCCACACACCACGTGGGGTTACAGGCCTGAGCCACTTTCCTTGCCTCTTGCATTTAATTCTAATAACTTGCATCACCTCCTCCTCCCAGAAGATATGGGGCAATCTTACCATTTTGTCCTTCCTACTATTCTGGAGACCAAACCCAGGGACTGTGGCCTATGTTTGTTAGACAAGATCTCTACCATTGAGCTAAATAAATCTCCAACACCTTTTCCAAGGTCTCTTGCATAGAGTCCCTGCAGTGGGCAAAGGGTTCAAATTACAACGCACCTGCCTCTCTATTCTTTAATTACACCTCTGCACACCAACTAAACAATCGCCAAGCCACTGTGTAATCACTTCCGCTGTTTTTTAAAAATCCCCAAGTGAGAACTGACACATTCATTTTAGAGACGACAAAACTGAGCGAAAGGCCTTTCCCAGACCATAAAATGAGTTGAGGGCAGAGCTAAAATTCTATCTCAGAGGCTTTAGTACTGCTTCAAACGTCACTCAGGCCCTATCTCGCAGCGTATTTGGGGGGCGTGGCACCTATCCGCCTCCCCGTCTCAGGGGCTCCATCTGCCCGACCCAAGACACACCCTGAGGTCCCACTGTGCCATCTGGGAGAAGATGCTGCGTAGGGCGGTGTGGTGCGTGCAGAGTTCCACCTGGCCGGGGCAGTCGAAGAGAAAGTAGTGGCCTCGCAGGGGCTCCAGCTTGGCGCGCAGCCAGTCCAGGTTGGCTTCCAGGTACTCCATGCAGTAGAGCAGGCCACCGTTGGGCCCCAGGCGCAACGCGTCCATCACGTCGCCTAGACCCACCAGCTCGCCCACGTCCACGGCACACTCATAAGGCAGTCCTTCGTTAGCTGGGTCCAGGTTCACCACCGCCACGCGCCGCCCCAGCGCGCGCAGGAACTCACTCATGCCCAGGCAGTACGTGGTCTTCCCCGAGCCCGGGGGCCCGATCACAGCCTGCCCGAAGGCCGTAGTCAGGGCGGCCCCCGCCATGGGTGGAGCGGGCAGCCCACGGGCGCCTCCCTAAGTAAACCAAGAAAACCCAAGCAGAAAAAACGAACAAACTACCCGGCAAGGAAGGGAAAAGCTCCGACTTCCGGATTCCGCCGGAACTTGTCTGGAGAGGAAGTCCCGCCCACACGACCACGGCATAGGCTGTGGCCACGCAGCCGCATTTCTCCCGCAGCTGTGTCAGTCTTAAGATTTCCCCAGGCCTCATAAGGCAGATTTGTGCCGGGTAAACTGGTTTGTTCTCGCGCAGATCCGTCCCTAGCCAGAGGGTAGAGGTGGTAGGGGACCGCCGACCTTCTCTGGACCAATTCTCTGTTCCTTTTCCCTGCTTCAAGGAGCTCTTCAGACAACCCCCAAACCGACTTGACTGTCCGGATCCTCCGTGTTCTGGGGCAAACCCAACCAAGCACTAGGGTTTCGAGACCAAGGCCTTGAGGCACAAACACCCCAGGAGACGGAGGGGCTTTTTGTGAAATCATTTTTGAGGTAGAGAAACAGTGGACATGTTCAGGTCTGCACCTGCTGCATAGACTGCTCCGTCCAGGCTCTTGGCTGCTTCAGAGGTCCACACGGCAAGACCCGGGTAGAGGGCCATGTCCCTGCAGCACAGTGACCTTGACCAAGGACAGGCTCACTCAGGCTCGGAAGGTCTGTCCAAGGCACAGCTAGAACCCTTCACAAAAGTCATATCTGTCCGAAACTTCATGCTGGTGGGTGGCTGGCGCCGGAGCAAGGACTCCCTCTGGTCTTGGGGCAGAGGCTCATCATAGACTGTGGAAATGAGCCCCAAGCCAGTTCCACGGGGCCTCTTCAGTTGCCCAAATGGCTGTAACTTCTCTCCATGGTATCTGGATAAAACAGGGCGCTTGGTGAGAAGGCTGCTCTCTTCAAACCCCAGTAAAGAGGTTGGCAAGAGACAGGAAGTAACTACTACAAATCTGATTTGTCCTATCAGACAGAACGGTCTCATGCTCCTATCGCTTGGATCCAGGGCATTGCAATCACTCATTCTAAGCCATCCCTCCAGCGCCAACACAAAGCTGTGTCCCCGAATTCTGCTCTCCAGCCTCTGGAGAGCTGTGTCAACTACCAGGAACCTGGGAATTTTCATTCCCACAACAGATTCCCTTATCAAGCCCAAACTCAAACGTGAGGAAATGACTCCCCTAGGGGTCCCATGATCCTTTTAAATTGTAGGATTAGCTTTAAAATGAAAGTAAAGGGCAGCGTTATCTATTTCTACATCTCTAAAGTTGTTCACTTAGGGGTGCCCACACCCACTCCAAAAGCAATGGCCAGAGGGAAATCTAATAGCAGCGCAGCTGGATTATGACCCAGGGAGTCCCCAGCTGCACTTACCCCAATCCACGCTTGCATCTAGGGTGCTGGCCATCTCCATCCAGGGCCTCAGGCACCCCGGAGCACCTGCTGCCCAGGCCCCGGCCTTCAGCCCAGCCCTGACGCTCCATCACCTTCCGGCCAATGCCCTGCAAAGGAAGCAGTGAAAGGCCAGAGAAGTGGCTCAAGTGTGGCAGCCAGTGCAGGGGATTGAGTTTGAGGTCGTGCTGGGCTACGCATGAGACCCTGCCTCAAAGGCTGTAAGGGGTGTAAGGAGAGGAAGGACTGGAGGGGAGGGAAGGAAAGAAGAAGGGAGAAGGGGCACGTTCCTCGGAGTAGGAGAAATGGAGGAAGAGGGAACGGCATCGTGGTTAACCATGCTCACTTACCTTGGTGTGGCGCTCAAAGGTGCCGACTTGGCGTCCTATCACGGAGCCATCTTCCTGACCCTCACGGAGTCTCCGTTCCAGGCGCATCTGGACAGAGTCACGGGCGTCCTTGTCTCCACCATCTGAAGGAACACACCCCATTTTGTGAAAGGGTCCCTTCTTCCCAGGAGTATAAGGTTCCCGGGGTCCCCTCACAAGATCTGGGACTCATTTTCACAATGTCCGGTAAACTTTCATGAGCTTGGGAGGGCAACAGGGAGAGAAAGCACAGATCCTCTTCTTCCAGATGAGGATCAGTGCAGGAAAGTCAGCCAATGACACAGATGCGATCAGAAGGCAGGTTACTGGGAACTAGAGAGATGACTCGGCAGTGGAGGTATTGATCCTCCTCAGGACCTGGGTTCGTTCCCAGCATGCACACGGCAGCTCACAACTGTTCAGGACGTCTCTCCAGTCCCAGAGTATCTGATGCCCTCTTCTGCACTCCAAGGGCACCAGGCACATGCTTGCTTACATGCAGGCAAAAACCATATTCATATAAGACAAAAATAATAAATCTCAGCTGGGCATGGTGCTGGCGCATGCCTTTAATCCCAGCACTTGAGAGGGAGACAGGTGAATTTCTGAGTTCAAGGCCAGTCTGGTCTACACAGTGAGTTCCAGGACAGCCAGGGCTACATAGCAAGACCTGACTCAAACAAACAAACCACATCATTAAGAAAATCCTTATCTTAAAAAGGGCAAGGAATCCTGGCATACATCCGTAATCCCAACATTTGGGAGGCAAAAGGAGGGTTGTTGATGTCTGTGACTTTGAGGCCAGTCTGCTCTACACAGCAAGTTCTTGGAAGCCAGGGCTACACAATGTCTTCAAAGCCAAACCAAACAAACAAACAAAACAAAACAAACAAAAAACAACAACAAAATTCCAGGTTGTTTCTCACTTCAGAATTATGAGTTGACCAAAAGCCAAGCTTCTAACTAGTCAGAGCCTATTCACCCAGAACCTACTGAGAGGTGTTCTCACAGGCCTGTCACAGAGAGAGAAGCCAGGGTCTGCCGACCACTAGCACTTAAACTCAACTACAGGTAGCGAGTACTCCCAGGTACAGAGGGTGAGTACAGTCAGCCTCTTTCTACAGGTTCTGCGCCTGCAGATCCAAGAGGTTTAAAACTACTCAGAAAACCACTGCATCTGCACCAACACGCACAGACTCCCCACGCCCATCATTCTTCCCTAAGTGTAATTTCAAAGCATCCATATTTGAGAAAATATCTACAGATAGGTTGTTGGTTCCTTCTGAGTTAGGATCTCACTCTGTGTAGCCCAGGCTGGCCTCAAACTTGCAGTAACCTTCATATTTCACTTCCCCAGTGCAGGAATCCCACGTGTACATTACACCACCATAGCTGGTGAGTAATTTTTTTCTTCCCTGCTGGTGCTGGAATTGAACCCAGGGCCTCACATAGGCTAGGAAAGTACCAGTGAGCTGGAGTTCCAACCCTTGATAACTTTTTTATTTGTTATTGTTTTTCAAGATAAGGTTTCTTTGTATAGCCCTAGATGCCCTGGAACTCACTTTGTAAATCAGGCTGGTCTCAAACTCACAAAGATCTGCTTGTCTCTGCTAGGATTACATTGTGTTCACCACCACAGCCAGGCAATAATTTTGTTTGAGAGATTATTTTAAGTATGCATAAGGATGTGTGCAGGTTTAAGCAAATATCACACCACTGTGTAAGAAAGCATCTGCTGCAGATTTGGTGCCCATGGGGGTTCTAGAACCTTCGCCCTTGAGCACACCAAGAATGAGTGTACAGTGGGTTGCCCCTGGTTCCCCCACTGGCCTCTGACAGGCAGGAGTGACTAGCATACAGGACTAGGGCACAAGATCCTCCCGGGACTGCCACCCCTTGCTCAGTACCTCTGTTGTAGTAGACGCTCATGTCCACGTCCCAGTCATCGGCTGTCTGCTCATCAAAATCTACAGGGACAGAAGCATCGGGAGGCATGGGTTAGCGACTCAGAGCTCTTTGGTTTTTGGACTAGAGATCAGTCCCAGGACCTTGCACAAACTAAAAATGCTCTACCACCAAACTCAATGTCCCACCCAATGACTCCCAGATATGATTCAAGCTAAATCTAGAGTTAGACAAATATTCCAGATTCTAGTCCACCAGTTCCTCATTGCAAAATAGGAAGACCAGTCTGCATTTAGATGGGAGGGAAGCCATTTCCTAGCTTTTTTTAGGCTGTCAGGAAATTCATCATGTGGAGCAGAGACCCCCAACCTTGGTTTGACAGCCCTTGCTGGGCACCAACCTAATGATCTGGGTCCTAAACATCCCCACAGACCCATGTGTTAAATGCTTAGTCCCAGGTACAGTGGGAAGTAACGGGAGCTTTAAGAGGTGGAGCTTCACTCATGCCCTCAAAAGGGACCGTGAGACACACGTTTCTTCTCCCTTTGCTCTCCTCTGCACCCCAGCCATGAGGTGAACAGGCTTCCTGCGTCACGTGCTCCTTGTGTCATGCAGCTTCCCCACCACAGGCAGAAGAGTCGACTACCAAGCCCTGAGACCTCTGAACTGAGCCGACCCTCTTCGCTTCAGGAGTTAATCCTTCTCTGGCATTGTCACGGCAACCACAAGCTAACTGCTACCTGGCCTTACCTCCTTCTTCCTCCTGCCAGAACTGAGCGTCGGTGTAGAACACGAGGCCAGAGCCACCCTTCTCCCACTTGAGCTCAATCTCCTCCTCGAAGAGCCGCTCGGTGGTCCGCTCCTGCCCGGTCACGTCCTCGTGCAGAGCTTCATGTCGCTCCCACTCCTCACCCCGGTCATCGTCCTGGGAGAAGGGGAGGGAGAGGGGAACTGTGGCTGACTTCCTAAAAGGAAGGAGTTTCTGGGCCCAGCAGGGGATGTGGGACCTGGGCCTCCTCGGGGCACCTTCAGGAGGCAGCATATTTAGACCTTAAAGCCCTGGCCACCCTGATCACTCTCACATTCTGTGGTTTTGGCCAGGCAGTTCCTCCCGACTCTCTTTGCTTCTCTACTTGATTCCAGCTTCATGATGAGTTCTGCAGTCTACACAAATCCCACTGAACACACAGTTCTCTCATCGGCGGTGTTACTCAGTACATGACATTTAAGCCTTTCTCAATTACATCATGAAAAAGAAGGGACAGGACAAGTGCTATCTCCTGCTGGTCAAGCCCTTCCTTTAACTGGGCTCCTGGAATCGTCCCAGTGGCCCTGTGACGGAAGTGCCATTACTCCCTTTTTACAGGGGGAAGCCTAGGTTCAGATATAAGGTGATTTGGCCGCGACACTATGACAAGGGCAGCAGGACCAGCCGGCAAAGCCAGGTCGTCATCCCACACAGCTTTTCCGTGCTTTCTTGTTTCAGCATTCAGGTTCTTTAAGGGCAGGAAATGGACAGGAGAACATCTTCAGAATTGAGTACCAATCCTTGCTACAATGTGCTTAACTGCGCGTGTGGAATGAAAGCATGATTCTTCACGTGTCTCCCCAGGTTCGCATCCTGGTGAAACCATAAGATGCTAGAGGAACCGAGAAGCTGCAGAGCTGGGAAGGAGGTAAGGCCAGGAATCAGGTGTAGTCAGAAGGGACCACACTGAAGCCCAAAAGTTCAATCAATCAATAAATGATAAAAGGCTTCACAATGGATTCAATCTCACTTGATTCATGGAGAAGGGAGAGGAAAAAGAAACGTCTAGTTTGGTGACAGAGTTAAGACTGGAAGCTGAGCTCGGTGCACTGATATGTGGGACAGGAGACACGATGAAAACAGAGGCTGGAGAAGCCTCAAGAAGGAAGCAGGCTTCCGTTCTGACACTACTCCTACTTCCTCACATGCTCTTGGGTAAATTTTTGTACATCTCTCGCCCAGTCCCTTCCATCTCTGAAAAGGAGCCTATGAATGGAAGGCAATACATTTGACAATCTTTTTGATAAAAACTCTGGACATCTCCCTTCAAAAAAGGCATAAAATGCACGTGTAAATGGAATTTTACATTCACTGTTGGAGAGCTTCTACTCCATGGAGGAGCCTCAATCACACACCTGACAGAAGAACCTTAAATCAGACTCTCATGTAGAGCCGGGCGGTGGTGGCACACGCCACCCAGCACTTGGGAGGCAGAGGCAGGAGGATTTCTGAGTTCGAGGCCAGCCTGGTCTACACAGTGAGTTCTAGGACAGCCAGGGCTACACAGAGAAACCCTCTCTCAAAAAAAAAAAAAAAAAGAATCTCATGTAATCCAGGCTGGGTTTGAACTCTCTTTGAAGCTGAGTATGACCTTGAACTTCTGATCCTCTTGCCTCCACCCCTCCTAGGGTTAGAATTACAGATGTGTACCACCGTGCCAGGTTTATGCAGTCTGGGATTCAAACTCAGGGGTTTGTGCTTGCTGGGTAAGCGTTCCACCAAAGGAGCTCCGAACCCAGCCCTGGCCTGGCCTCTCTCTGCAAAGTGCTACACTACTTACATCTTCTGAGCCAGACTCCTCTTCCTCTTGCTGCCCTTCATCTTTATCAACGGAGCTTGCTGGTGGATCTTCCAAGCAGGTTCCCTGGGGGATCTCCTCCCCGTCTGCTGTGTACACGTGCTCTTCCTGCTCCACAGTTTCTGAGTCCTCGTACAGAAAGGGCACGTTGCCGTAGCGCCGGGAGGAGCCTGTCTTGGGGAACTGGAGCTGCAACTGGGTAATGATTCTCGGTGGTAGACGGCATGACCGGATCAACTCTAAGAAGACCCGCAAGGGGGTGCCCACATTACCATTGGGCATCAGCACTGGTGGATTCAGCTCCGGGAGCTGCCTCAGGTCAGCCAGGGTAAAAGCTTCATTCTCCGCCCTTCGACAGTGTAGCTCCTTCCGGGTCTTAAAGGGAAAGGACCCCAGATCTTAGGGAGGATGGAAAAGACTTGATGTTAAAATCCTAATATTTGAGCAGTATTTGAGTCAGAAGTAAATCACAGTTTAAATCTGTTTCCTAGCCGGGCGGTGGTGGCGCACGCCTTTAATCCCAGCACTTGGGAGGCAGAGGCAGGAGGATTTCTGAGTTCGAGGCCAGCCTGGTCTACAGAGTGAGTTCCAGGACAGCCAGGGCTACACAGAGAAACCCTGTCTCGAAAAAAAAAAAAAAAAAATCTGTTAAATCTGTTTCCTATCAGACATGGGGATATCTATGAGGTCAGCACAATCAAGAAAGTGAGGCAGGAGGATCTTGAATTAGAGGCCAGTTAGGCTAAGACATAGTAAGACTTATTTCTTAACAATAAAAGGCTGGGGGCTGGAGAGATGGCTCAGCAGTTAAGAGCACTGACTGCTCTTCCAAAGGTCCTGAGTTCAATTCCCAGCAACCACATGGTGGCTCACAACCATCTGCAATGGGGTCTGATGCCCTCTTCTGGTGAGTCTGAAGACAGCAACAATGTACTCACATACAACAAAAAATAAACAAATCTTTAAAAATAAAAGGCTAATAAGATGAACGTACCACAAATGGTTCTCTGACCTCCACACTAGTGTCATGTGTATCCTCTACCCCCACGAATAAATGTAACCCTAACGATTTATCTGTGCATATGCCTTGGTGTATGTTCCTAGCGGAATATACAAGTATCTTCAACACTAGCTTCCCGATGACCAGCTTTTATTGGCACTAGGATGGAAATATTACTTCTCAACTATGTTCTGATCCCGAGTCGTCACCTACTGTGCACATCTGTTGTTCCAGACACAAATGATTTTTTAATGTGCACTGACTGGTGTTTTGCCTGTATGTGTGCCTATGTGTTGAATCCACTGGAATTGGAGTTACAGACAGTTGTGAGCTGCCATGTGGGTGCTGGGAATTGAACCCCGGGTCCTATGGAAGAGCACCCAATACTCAGCTATCCCTTCAGCCCTGATCTTCTTTATTACAGCTTTATTTCTTTATTGTGTGTGCACATTACAGTGTACCTATGGAGGCCAGGCTATAGCTTGCTAGAGTTGCTTCTCTCCTTCCACTATGTGGGTCCTGAGATCCAAGTCAGGTCTTCAGAGCAGGCAGCAAGCACCCTTACTAGATAAGCAATCTTTCTCGGGAGCCCAGGATTGTTTTGAGAAGTCCATAAGAAAATGATGGACTGATCAGATATGGTGCAATACACTCATCATCCCAGCATGGGAGGCATAGGCGGGAGCCCAAGGTTATTTCTTTTGTTTATTTTTGAAGCAGACCCTGTCTGGTCTGAAACTAGACATGTGAACCAGGCTGGCCTTGAACATAGAAATTTGCTTGCCTCTCCTGGGATTAAAAGGGTTCACTACCACACCTGGTTCATGGTCACTGGAACTTTCATAGAGCTTGAGGCCAGCACAGACTGAGAGAGACACACAGAGAGGCAGCTCATGCAGCATGCCTTGATAAGACATTGCTCCTAAAGACTGCATAAACCATAACCTGCATACACACTCATACACATTCGTGTGAGCACACAAACACACCTCTTTCGATGAAGATGGCTGTTCAGCAACTGTTCAACCTTGAGCTGATACCAGTTTTTCATTTTTATTTTATATGGGTTTTTGTTTTTTTTTTTGAGACAGGGTCAGAGCTACATAATCTTGACTGGCCTGGAACTCTCTTTGTAGACCAAACTAGGCTAGAACTACAAGAGATCCACCTGCCTCTGCTTCCCAGGTAGTAGGACTAAAGGCATAGTCACCACTCCTTAAAAGCCAAGGATAAACAGTTTCAAAATCATTTACTTAAGCTTCTCCATCTGGCACTTCAGAACATCTGGCTTCCTGTTCCCCACTTGTGCTTGCCCCCTTCTACTGCCTCCGTTGGCCTACTGTAAGCCCCCAGCTCTAGAGTTAACTCTTTCCTCTGCAGAGCCTGTCTTCCAGTCGCTGGGTTAGATTAGGAGAAAAAAAAAACACAATTTCCTTTGTTTCTTTCAAGATAAAGTTCCTCTGCGTAGCCCTGGCTGTCCTAGAATTCACTCAGAGATCTTCCTGCCACTGCCTCCTGAGTGCTGGGATCAAAGGCGAGCCTTAGCGCGCCCGGCTCCTATTTTCTTTTTAAGAAATCATGTCAGAGCCGGGCAGTGGTGGCGCACGCCTTTAATCCCAGCACTTGGGAGGCGGAGGCAGAGGCAGGCGGATTTCTGAGTTTGAGACCAGCCTGGTCTACAGAGTGAGTTCCAGGACAGCCAGGGCTACACAGAGAAACTCTGTCTTGAAAAAAAAAAAAATCATGTCAGTGCAAAAATCAACCCCCTCAGAGAAATGGTCCTTAAGAAGGATAAATTTGAAACTTATCTATATAGGTCAGTTGTTTGCTTGTTTTGCCTTGAGTAAAACTAACACGCAAATTAGGCTGAAAACTTTGTCCGTAACAAGCTTAAGCTTCTAAACGGTGGTAACGAGAGCTCTAACCTATCTTTACTACCCAGGAAATGTGCCTCCTTTCCAAGGGCCCTAAGTCCAGCCCATTCTCTCTTCCTCTTACCTGAACCCTCACTGGGTAGCCTAAGCCTGCGGATGAGACAGCGACCGGGAAGCCAGGTCCCCTGAGAGTCCAGCCACCGGCGACCCGAGTACATGCGAAGCAGCCGCTGAGCTTGCGCCACTCCCCTCACCGAGACGATGCAGCAGCAGGTGCGGGTCTGGACCGCAGCAGAGTCCCGGGCGGGGGCAGCGTGGCCATCGGAGGCTGTAGCCTGGACGAGAACCGGATCCTTAGCAGCAGGATCGGAGGCAGCTCGGGCCGCGTCGGGACTCGTCTGCGAAGGGCCCCTCTCGGGCCGGTGCCGGTAGTGGAAACACAGAAAACCTCCGCCGCGCTGTTCCCGGAACTGGCTAAAGTAGCTTCGTAACTGAGCCGAGCGCAACACAGCAGGGATCCCACTCACCACCAGGTAAACCGCCGACTCTTCGTCCAGCTCCCTGGGCGTCGCCATCTTGGACTGTCACATGATTGTTTGGCGTCAACCTTCGCGAGAACACCAGGTCTCGGTCTCTGGAGTCAGAGTTCGGTGACCGAGGAAGCTGTGATCGTTTTGGTACTTCAAGCTTTTAGTTGCTTTGGGACCGAAACTGTGTGTCCAGCTCCACAGAGGATAGGAAACTCGTGCGATGGGCTGGGCTGTAGCTCAGTGATAGCTGGCCCAGAATGTGAGAGGCTTTAAGGAAGAACCAGTGTGGAGCACCGGGAGGCTGAGCGGGAGGTGGCAGAAGTCTGATGCAAAACTTGACTATATAGTAGCAACCCAGCCGGGCGTGGTGCCTCACGCTTTTAATCCCGGCGCTTGGGAGGCAGAGGCAAGCAGATCTACGTGTATTTAAGACCAGCTTGGTCAACATAGTGACTGAGACAGGGCTACGTCGAGAGATTCTGTCTCGGGGCAGGGGACGGGGGAGATGAAGAGATGCCCCAGCAAGTAAGAGTGTTTGCTGCTCTTACAGAGTACTTGGGTTGGGTCCTCAGCACCCACACACGAGGCAATTCACCCATCCATAACTCGTTTCATGGGATTGGATACCCTCTTCTGACCTCTAGAGGGACCAGGCACATACGTGTTACACACACATACATGTAGGCAAAGCTCTCATACACATAAAATTATCTTTAACAAAAAGAAAAAATTTAAAGTACAAGTATATGCATAGACATAGAAAACTATTCCCAGAAGCCATAGGCTATTACATGAAAACCGTATTGCCAACAGTGGACTACCTCCGTACAAGGTGTTTGTGTCCCTCACAGACAAACAGTATAGATCTTGTGGTTGTGTGCAGTGCTCAGGGAAGCCAGAGGAGGGCGTTGGATCCTCTGGGTCCATTTTTTTTAAAAAAAAAAGTTAGCATTTACCATTTAAAAATTCATAGCAAGTGCAGCTCTGCTCAAAATTTGGCCCTTCAACTTCCCGTCAGGGAGGAGGGAAAGGCTCATGAGATCCAACCCCTCTCTAAGAATTTTTATACCGTTGATGATTGATGGTGGGTGTAAGCATTTCTGCTTAGATGAAAGGGTGTCCTGGAACCAAGGAACCTAGGAACCAAGGGAAGAGGTATCCCAGTGGAAGGGCATCCTGGGGCATGCGAGCCCAGGAACCTTACAGCTCTGAGAGCAAGTCTCCTCAGCAGAAGCATTGCAGCTCCAAGTGGAGGGTACCCTCGGGTGAGCTGAGGAGCTCAGGAGTCTCTGCCCCAGTCCACATTCACTTCTTCCCTTCTTCTCTTCATGACTTCTTGCAACAAGAGAGTCACACCAGGCACCAAATCTCATGAAAGAGATGTATTGGAGGGTCCAGGGTGTGGAGATCTGAATTCAGGGATGGATGCGCTCTGCCCCTGGGAGAGTACAGCAAGGAACTGGACAAAGGGCAGAGCTTATATTGGATTTCTTAGGGGGTGGCGTTTTCAAGGCAGAGATTTCCAGATGTAGGACTGGTGGTATTTCAAGTCCTGAGCTTGGGGAGCTCAGAGATTGATGGCTTTTTTCACCCCCTTTTCCCTGCATTGGGCCCATGGATTAGGGTGGGAAGTCCTTCCCAGCCAAGGCTGGCTTTGGCTGAGGCCCCATCTCTGAGGAAGCTGGAGAGGAGATGCTATCACTGTGGACAGCTCCTGTGGGACAGACAGCTCTTCCTGTGGTGTTTCACCAAGGGGTGAGGCAGGGAAGAAGGAGGTGGACAGCTCCTCATAATGACAGTAGGCTGAGGCAGGAAAGGTGTCACCGTGGACAGCTCCTCATAATGACAGTAGGCTGAGGCAGGAAAGGTGTCACCGTGGACAGTTCCTCATATCAGCAGTAGGCTGAGGCAGGAAAAGTGTCACCGTGGACAGCTACTGCTGAGGTGGAGAAAGAAAATTCTCCACTGTGGACAGCTCCTGTGACGGTTGCAAGCTGATATGTCGCGGTGCCAACATTTTGACAAGAGTTGCCATTTTTGACAGCTCCTGTGGGGCACAGGGAAGGAAAGAGGGGCTGGTGGCTAGTTTGAAACAGTCTATCCTGGGTGGTGGCTAGTTTGAAACAGTCTATCCTGGGTGGATAGTCCTTTTGACTCCCCAAGTAAACAATGGAGGTCTGAGAGATAACTCAGTGGTTAAGAGCCAGAGGACACAGGTTCAATTCCTAGCACCCACTGGGCAGTTCACAACTCCCTGTGACTCCAGTTTCAAGGGATCCAATGCCTTCTGTCCTCTTGAAGGTGCCAGGTATACACATGATCCACCAATAAACTTGCAAACAAAACAACACATACAGAATAAAAATTAGAATAAAATTTAGAAAAGTAAACAACTCACAAGTCTCAGTTCCTAAAACATACAAGATTCACAAAGTCCCCTGCTTAAGTATATATGAGCAGTAAGGACTGTTGGAGACAAGAGACTTTCCAACCTGTCCAGCTGCTTTCAAGTCTAGCAAAGAACTCCAGGGATGCAGCTTTTATAAGTCATGCTGGGGTGACTTTTCCATGGATGACTTTTCAGTAATGCAGCTGACTGATTTTGAGTCATCCATGCTCCTATAAGTAACCCCAATAAACTCATCGGTTCACCACATTGGATGAATTGTTGCTGGTTAGTTTTCTGCAGCCTTTGGTCTGTAACTGGTCCCCTGTCTAGGATGAGTAGACAACTGTTTTCGTTTCCCTCAGAAAAATCACACTAAAGGGAAGAGGAGACATTTTCTACAGTAGTGTAGCCACTGGTAAGATGTCAAGACTCCTGTAAACACCCCTCACCCATGCTCCTGTAAAGGGCCTCAATAGAAACTCGTTGGTTCACCAAAAACAAAAACCATGAAAGTATAAGGGTTTAGGGATTGCAGAGATGGCTCTTGCAAAAGACCTGGGTTTGATACCCAGCACCCACAAGGGAGCTGACAACTATGTGCAACTGCAGTTCTAGGAGCTGCAAATGGCACCTTCTGGTCTCCACAGGCACCGGACACGCACATGGTGCATAGATATACAGGAAGGCAAAACATCCCTAAACATAAAAAAATTAAAGATAAGAAAGTAAAAAGAGTAGCACCTGGGAAAAGGGGTGATCAATGGAGTGGGAGGGAGACAGAGAGGGCAACAGAAAGGACAAGAATTATGAACGTACATTATATACATTCGTAAAAATGTCAGAACAAGACTAATGTGTAATTAACATATAGTAATGAAACATAAAAACAAGCAAAACACCAGGGCTGGGGTGTGGCTTCATTTGATGGAGTACTTGCCTAGCATGCAGAAAACCCTGAGGTCGATCCCTAGCCCTGCATAAACCACGCAGTGATCGTTGTGATCCTGGTGCTTCAGAGGCAGGAGGATCAGAAGTTCGGTATCTTGGCTCTATGACATGGGTTTTGGTCTGGTTTGTTTTGTTTTTGTTTTTTCAAGACAGGGTTTCTTGGTTGTCCTGATACTCAGTAGACCAGCAGAGATTCGTCTGTCTGTCCAGTTCTGGGATTGCCCCTCCACCACCTGGCTGTATAACTAGTTTAAGACCAGTTGGAGCTCCTGAGACTCTGGCTCAAAAAAGAAAAAAGAAAAGAAAAGAAAGAAAGGAAGCAAGGAAGGAAGAAAGAAAGGGGTATGTGTTTGTCGGGAGATGTTTTGACAGTGTAGCGCTGGACCGGAGCCCTGTGACCTAGCACAGCAGTGAAGGGTAAGGACCCCAGACCAGTCTCCTGTGTTCCAGAGCAGAGTTCACTGCAAAGAATCAGTTCTATCCATTGGACTTATGTAAGAGACATGCACACTTTGTTTACCTGTGATGAAACCAGACAGATTCCAAATTCCAGTTCTTTGCCTCCTAAAAGCTTAGTTGACCTTCCTTCTTGTCCCCGCCCACCAAGCTTTGAATGAGCTTCCTTCTCTCCTTCCCCCAGTCTCAGACGTTGAAGCAGCTCTTCGTCTTCCTCAAAAGCCCCTCATGAGAATGGGCTGGATTCAGAGCCAAATAGTCCCCATTTCCTGACCCCATCCACCCACCCACCGACCGCAGCTTGCCCCACTTCCTCTCCCCGGGCTTTTCCTGACCGGTTCTCTCTCTCCCCCGTGAAAGAAAAACTGTTTTTGCCCTTGAGACCTTGGGGACGTTTTTGCCAGGTCAGAGCCCTCCTCAATGGGACCTTTATAATTGATATAGCTCCTCCCCCTGTTTAATAAGTCTTAACCCTCCTCCCACCCCAGATTTGTTGTTTTCTTTTTCTTAACTTACCAGCATATGCCAGTATTCATAGTTGATGTGTTCACGAGGTTTTGTAAAACATTAGCGTTTTGTACTAATAACCTCAGGTTTTTTGTAGTCAGAAACCAGAATTGTTTCATTTTTATAAAGTTCAACCTTGCAAACTAAAAACAAAACTTAGGGATGCATAAATAAATATTCTTTAAATTGGAGGGGGGGAACCCTCAGGGCAAGCGAGTGATCTCAGCACCTGGGAGGGTGAGGTAAGAAGTTCAAGTTCAAGGCCAGGCTAGAGAGCATGACCCTGTCTCAAACAGGAGGTGGGGCGGGTAAGGTGACTGACAGGAAGAAAGCAAAACTCAAAGAAATTATTAACTGAAATTCAGGGTAGTCATTAGCTTTGGGGGCAATGATGAATTGAGAAAGATCCCTCAAGGCTGGAGGAGGTAATTACCGGTGCCACAGTACTGGGGAGTATTACGCTGTTATGTTTTATATCTATCTAGTAGATATAGTTTATAAAGAGTTTTTTTAACTATTTATTTATATTTATTTCTTTATTTTGGTTTTTTGAGACAGGGTTTCTTCGTGTAGGCCTGGCGGCTATCCTGGAACTTACTCTGTAGACCAGGCCGTCCTCAAACTCCCTCTGCCTCCCAAGTGCTGGGAATGGAATAAAGGCATGTGCCACCACCACCTGGCTTATAAACAATGTTTATTTTTTTTAAAGTTTTTTTTTTATGATATGGATGCTTTGTCTGCATGCTCATCTATCGAATCCCAATATAGACATTTGTGAGTCTCCATGTGGGTACTGGGAAGTGAACTCAGGTCCTCTGGAAGAGCGGCTTGTGCTCGTAACCACTGAGCCACCTCCAGTTTTCCTGTTTTCTTTTTTCTTGTGTGTTTATGCATTTGTGTACCACTTTTGTTTACTTACCTCTGAAAGCCAGAGGCGGAAGTCGGATCCCCTGGAGCTGGGGTTACACAGGCTTTTGCGAGCTGCCGCATGGTGGGAAGCAGCCGCAGGGCCTCCAAGGAGCAGCCCTTAGCTGCAGAGTCATCCCCTCAGCCCCAGCTTTGTTGTTGTGTTAGTTTATTTTGTGCGTGTGAGTGTTGTGTCTGCCTGTGTGTTTGTGTACCCTTTGCCTGCCTGGTATTTGCGGAGGGCAGAAGAGGGTATGGGATCCTCTGGAACTGGTATCACAGATGGTTTTGAGCTACCATGTGGGTGGGTGCTGTGAAGTGAACGATGGAAAACAAATGTTCTTAACCACTGAGCAACCAACCTCTTGGGCCCCACCCCAAAATCATTTTTGGGTTTTTTTCAGACAGTGTTTCACTATGTAGCTCAGGCTGGCCTCCCAAGTGCTGGGATTAAAGGAGTGCACAACCACACTAGATGAAAAAAACATTTTTAGGGTGTATTTATTTTATTTATATATGAGTACATGGTAGCTGTCTTCAGACACACCAGAAGAGGGCATCAAATCCATGTGGTTGCTGGGGATTGAACTCATGACAAAAAACAAAACAAAACAAAAAAACAGGGTTTCTTTGTGTAACCCTGGCTGTCCTAGAACTCTCTCTGTAATCAGAGTGGCCTTGAGCTCAGAGACCTGCCTTCCAATGCTGGAATTAAAGGTGAGTATCACCATAACCAACTGAAAAAAAAATTCTCTTAAGACAAAGTCTTGCGATGTCCAGGCTGCTAGGAACTCAGGGCAATCCTCCTGCGTCAGTTTCCTAAGTGCCGGGATTAACAGTTGTGTACCACCAGGGCCAACCTAAATAAGAAAAAAAAAAGAACTCTAATGACTCTTCATGTAATCGTTGGTGGGGACAATATCATGTTTGAATTTTATTTGTTTTAGTACCGTGTGTGCAAGATTTACATATAGGGACAAACACGCCGTGGCACTCTGGAGGACAGAGGACAGCTTGGTGGCATTGGTTTTCACCTTCCATCTTTACATAGGCCTCTGGGATTGAACTCAGGTATCCAGGCAGTAAGCACCTTTTCCTCTGAGCCATCTCACCAACCAACCGTCCATTTTGATGTCTGGATTTTAAAATCTGATAGAAATATGGATCGGTACAACCACTTTGAAAAGCTGGCAAGATCTGATAACCCTGAGTATACAGCTATCACTTGGTAGTAGTCCTTATTCTGATTCCTAATAGATCTATAAACAGCTGTGTATTTTAACATGTGCAGTGAGGGGCTGGGGAAGCATCTCATGGCAAAGAGAGCTTGCTTTGCAGGTGTAAGGACCTAAGTCCATCTCCTCAACCCCACGTAAAAGGCAGATGTAACAGGTCACACCTATAACGCCACTGCTAGAAGTAGGCAGTTCCCAGACCCTTGCTGGCCTCCCAGTGTGCTGACAAAGCCAGCTCCAGGTCACCAAAAGACCATGTCTTAAAGATTTATTTATTTTATTGTTATATGTAAGTACACTGTAGCTGACCTCAGACACACCAGAAGAGGACATCAGATCTCATTACAGAGGGTTGTGAGCCACCATGTGGGTGCTGGGATTTGAACTCAGGACCTTTGGAACAGCAGTCAGTGCTCTTAACTGCTGAGCCATCTCACCAGCCCAAGACCATGTCTTTTAAAGTCAGGTCTACAAAGCTAGTTCTAAGCCAGTCAAAGCTACACAAAGAAACCCTGTCTGGAAAAGCCAAATTAAAAATAAAAATGTTGACTAGACAGAAGAGTACATTCCAACATCAGCCTCTGGTCTCCGCATACACCTGTTCTGTTGAAGGCACCTGTATATATGCATTTTCAATGAAACACACACAGAGGAATAAATAAATATGTAAGCAACAGTCACTCAAGCAGTTGAGTTGGTAATATCCATAAAATGTGAAAGCAAACCATATGCCGATCAGCAGGATAATAGGTAAATGAGTTGCCGCGTAATGAGGTACATTGCAACAATGGCAGTTAATAATACATGCTTCCACACAGAGCAGGGAGACACAATACTGAGTGAAATAAGATAAATAAGGACTTGGAGGGATGGCTCAGAGGTTAAGAGCACTGGCTGCTCTTCCAGAGGATCTGGGTTCGATTCTCAGTACCCGCATTAAGATCACAGTCCTCTGTCGGGGGTCTGGAGCCCTTTTCTGGCCTTGAAGGATACCGTGGACTCAAGTAGTACACAGACACACATGCAGACAGAACAGTCACAAACATAAGTAAAATAAATAAAACAATAAACAGGAAATAGCACATGTAGACTCACAGAACCTTATAAGATGAGCAATCTCATTCATACGTTTTTTTTTCCTGTTTCTTAGTTTTTAGAGACAGGGTTTCTCTGGGCAGCTCTGACTGTTCTGGAACTTGCTCTGTAGATCAGGCTAGCCTTAAACTCACAGAGATCCACCCGCCTCTGTGTCCTGAGTGCCGCGATTAAAGGTGTGCGCCACCACCGGCTGATTTTCTGTTTCTTGTGGCTCTGACCGGCTTCAAACTCCCTTTGTAAGTGAGGAAGACTTAGGCGAGGAAGACTTTGGACTTTATGACTTTCTGAAGAATAGGAAACCAAGCCATGTGTAAAAGTTAGGCCGTGGTGGCACATGACTTTAAGCCCAGCACTTGGGAGACAGACACAGGCGGTGGATCTCTGTGAAGGCTACACAGAAAAATCCTGTCTTGAAAAGCCAGAAAGGGAAAAGAAAAAAAAAGGTATCATTTTTGAGTATCTGGAGAGATGGTTCAGTTGTCAAGAGCACCTACATGGGAGCTCACCACAGCAGCTTTAACTCCAGTGCCAGGGGATCCAGTGCTCTCCTCTGGTTCACGCGGCACTGCCCTCACAAGGTTCACAAACACACAGGCAGATCAGACTCATACGAATAACATAAACAGGGTGGTGGGACATCCTCTTGGGGACAGGAAGAGAAGGAATGGGATAAGTAACTGTCAGAAGGGGACTGGAGATAACGACTGCACTGTAAAAAGATAAATATTAGAAAACCACAAATAACATAAACATAAATAAAATCTAACAAGGTGTGAAAACACCCACCTAAAATAACAACTGTGTGTGTGTGTGCCAGCGCTCACATGCATGTGTACTTGTAGATGCCATGTTGTGTTGGTGACTGTGGAGGCCAGAAGAGGGCACCAGATCCCCTGGGACAGGAGGTACAGGTGTTTGTGAGATGCCAGACCTGGTGCTGGGAACTGAACCTGGATCCTCTGGGAAAGCACCATACTCTCTTAACCACTGAGCCATTTTGAAGCCATGTCATTTTCTTTGCTAAACTTTATATATTTTTTCATTTACAATTTCATACATGGATAATATTCTTTGAGCAAAGTATTCCCATCATTCTCATTCTCTCTCTCTCTCTCTCTCTTTCTGCCGGGTGTGGGGGTAATTAATGAGATATGTTTTCCTCTATGTAGCACTGGCTGTCCTATGCAGACCAGGCTAGCCTTGGACTCACAGAGACTCGCCTGCCTCTGCCTCCTGAGCGTGCACAATCACACTCAGCTGCCCACCATCCTCTTAGCCCCTCCCACCCCCAACACAAAATCCTTCTTCCCAAGCCTAACTTCATATTTCCATATATTTATTTGTGACCCATTGTATTTATTAAGATTCCCTGCATGAGCCGGGCGGTGGTGGCGCACGCTTTTAATCCCAGCACTTGGGAGGCAGAGGCAGGCGGATCTCTTAGTTCCAGGCCAGCCTGGTCTACAGAGCGAGTTCCAGGACAGCCAGGGCTACACAGAGAAACCCTGTCTCAAAAAACCAAAAAAAAAAAAAAAAAAAAAAAAAGAAACAGCATTAAGATTCCCTGCATGAACATGGTGGGTATGTGGGGGGTAAGTTTTATTTTTAATTTATTGTCATCATTTATTATAATTTGTTGAACTGCACATGCTCCAGTGAGCATTTGGAGGTCAAAAACCTCATGAATTGATTGTCCTTCCACCGCAGGCTTCAGAGATTGAACGTAGGTTATCAGGTTTGCACAACGAGCACTTTCACCCAGTGAACCATCTTAAACTTCTGATCCTCCTGCCTCCTGAGTGCTGGGTTATTGACATGCACCATCACCTCCTAACTCCGTCATGATTCTAGAAATTGGTGAGAAGGAGCGTAGGGAATGTGGTCTGACGCTTTCTGAGGTAGTTTTGTTAGGCTTTTGTTGTTGTTGTTGGTAGTTTTGTTTGTTTGCTTTGAGACAGGGTCTCTATTATGTAGTCCTGGCTGTCTTAAAACTCACTATATAGACTAGGCTGGCCTTGAACTCTCAAAGACCCACCTACCTCTGCCTCCCCGTACTGGTATTAGAGGTGTGTGCCACCAAACCCTGGAATATTATAGTTAGATTTTTTTTTCCTGTGCTGAGGATTTTATCTCAGGACCTCATGTATAGTAAGCTATCATGTTACCATTGATCTCTCTCTCTCTCTCTCTCTCTCTCTCTCTCTCTCTCTCTCTCTCTCTCTCTCTCTGTGTGTGTGTGTGTGTGTGTATCCCATTGCATTGGGAGGCCTTATTTTAGACAAGGTCTCATATACCCCTGTCTGACCTCAAATTTGTTGTGAAGACTGACTGACTTTAGATTCCGCCTCCACCCCCACGCTCTGGGACTACTGGCACGAGCCCCCCCACTCCTGGTTTGCCCTGACTCTTATAAAGTTGGCACAGCTGCACCCTGCCAGGAGGAACATCAAGTCCCCTTCATTGACCTTGACTCCCTTCAGACTGTCACCAGGCTCGTCACCAGATTCATTGGCATGTCCTTTCTCTGTTGTTTTGTGATACAAACCCTATTTGTCAGTCTGCATACCAGGTGCTGTCCATGGGGCTTTGCGGGGCTCTGGCCGCTCGCGCCACCCATGGGTTTTTTATTTGTTTCCCATTATGGATGGTTGTGAGCCACCATGTGGTTGCTGGGAATTGAACTCATGACCTCCAGAAGAGCAGTCAGTGCTCTTAACCCCTGAGCCATCTCACCATTCCCAAATTTTGGTTTCTTTTTAAAAAAAAAAATCACATAAATATTATAAGGATGTGCTTTCCTTTTAATCCCCGGGGGCTGTAGGGGACTGTCTGCAGTAGCTGACTGTGATTTGCCTCATGCTCTATCAGAGGCATGGTTTTGCCAGCTGTGGATAGTTTCTGCAATTGTGTGATTGTGTGATTGTGTGGAATTCTGGGAACTTTTCAGAAGGCGTATAAATGCTCAGAGCCCCTAGAGGTAGGGTTGGTGGTTGTGGTTTGTTCATATTTGTGTTCAAAGAAGAAACAAGAAGAAAGAAATTAGATCCAGATCCCCCCTCCCTCTGTCCTATTCTTTATCTAGTGATAGAGGATGAAGGGTGGAGGATAAAGAGCCCGTAAATTAGCAAAGACCAGGAACAAATCATCCCTCCGACTGCTGTCACACCATCAGATCACTGTGTTATAATTACTTGGGTATCTTCGTTTGCATGGAAAGTGTCCCACTTGCATAGGATCTGGGTCCCATTCATTGCATCTTTTCCCTTCATGTCCAGCAAAGTCAGGGGACATTGAGTGGCACAGTATGTGGCCGGGGGGAGGATCATGGGCGATCCCTTTTATCCTCAAAGGTTCTAGGGTACACAAAGGCCCTGAGGGCAGGGTGACTCATGGCACAACACGGTCAGCTGACAGCTATTGGCTGCTTAATCCTGTGATCACATTAGCCTGTGATTTGAGCATGAAGATAGAGCTAATGATGGCCATAAACCGTCATCCATGAACCCTGAGCTGCCCTGGGACCACAGTCAGTCTCCAGTGAGTCACGCTGGCTGAGCCTGAGGACAAGGACCCCCCCTCCTAGATGCAGATGGTCAGGAACCAGTGGCTGAAGTGACCCCAGACTCACTCCAGTCTTTGCTGAGGGCAAGGATTCTGCCTCTGGAGTCACAGGAGTCTGTTCTGTGCTCAAGTCTCAATACAGAGTGACCGCCTTAGATCTTCAGAACGCTCCATATCCCAGCTAGACCTGCTTCTTCCTCCTCTTGCTGGAAATGAGAGACAGACCTGATCACAGGACAGTTTACCCGCTCTGAAAAGCTCACAGCCAAGGCTTGTAACTACCCTCACTCCACTGGGCATGACGCATTCTTTGGGTTGGTTGTATTTTCTTTATGTTCTTAGCATAAAAGTTTGTGTGAGGGCTTAGAGAGTAACCAGAGAGATAGGGAAACAGAAATGGGGAAGGCTCAGCCTGTTTAGGCTCTTACAGTGTAAGTCTCATGGTCTGAGTTCCACTCCTCCCCCATTCCATGGTGCAAGGAAAGAACCCACTCCTGAAAAGTTCTCCTTGGCTGAATCTTCAAATGGGATCTGAGACAGCAGATGCGAACACATCTCCACTCACACTCACAGAATAAATAAGTGTGTATATGGGGCTGGAGAGATGGCTCAGCGGTTAAGAGCACTGACTGCTTTTCCAGAGGACCTGAGTTCAATTCCCAGCAACTACATGGTGGCTCACAACCATTCGTAATGGGATCCGATGTCCCATTGAGTGTGGTGTCTAAAGAGAGCAATGGTGTACTCATATACATAAAATAAATAAATAAATAAGGCCGGAGCAGGACCGGGAAAAAAATGTGTATCAGAAGGTAGGAGAGCTCACACTTCCTGACTACTAGAAAGAGCAAATTTTTTTTGAAAAGGAACAAGAAAGAGTTAATAAAAACTATTTGGGTCTATGGTGGTGCACACCTTTAATCTCAGCACTTAGGAAGCAGAAGCAGATGTAACTGTGAGTTCAAGGCCAGCCCATCTACAGAGTGAGTCCTAGGACAGCCAAGGCTACACAGAGAAACCCTGTCTGAAAACACACACACACACACACACACACACACACACACACACACACACACGAGAAAGCTATTTAGGTGATGGAAGGATGAACTAAGTTGTAAGTTAAGGGAAAGATTAAGGCTGACATGGGCTGTTGAGAAGAATATCCTGTGATACTTGGTGGCCTTGGAAGAGGAATGTGAGAGGCAGGGAGAGGTAGGTGGCACAGGCCAGGTCTGGAGCTCTGGTGGAAGGTATAGGGATGAGAGGCTTGTTCTGCCCCAAAGGTTATTCCTCCTGGGAGATTCTCTAGGACTTGGCTGGTGGGGAATGGCCAAGGAGAGGCAGGGCCTGGATTGTAGATTCTGAGAACAATCTGAAGATGGGTAGACATGGATCTATACATTTTTTCAGTTTATTTTCATTTCATGTGCATCAGTGTTTTACCTGCATGTATGACTATGTAAGGATGTTAGATCCTCTGGAACTGGAGTTACAGACAGTTGCAAGTCGCCATGTGGGTGCTGGGAATTGAACCCGAGTCCTCTGGAAGAGCAGCCAGTGCTCCTAACTGCTGAGCCATTCACTGAGCTTCCAGACCCTGGCCTGAGCCATTTACCTCTCCCTGCCTGGTCTTCATGGCCTCTAGCACACCCCAGTCCCTCCCATGTTGCTGACATAGGAGGCTTCTCTTGTAAGAGCAGAGACATGTTTCCTCCATGTGACCTGATCAAGGGGCTTCAGGGATTTTTTGTGAATGGCATATTCATTCATTTGTCCATTCATTTATCCATCCATCCATCCATCCATCCATCCATCCATCCATCCATCCATCCATCATCCGTCCATCATCTATCCATTTATCCATCCATCCATCATCCATCCATCCATCCATCCATCCATCCATCCATCCATCCATCATCCGTCCATCATCCATCCATTTATCCATCCATCCATCCATCCATCCATCATCCAGTCATTTGTTGAGACATGGTCTCTGGGATCCCAGGCTGGATATGAGTTCACTATGTACCTGAGAATGATCCTGACCTCCTGGCCATCCGGCCCCCACTCTCAGGTACTTGGATTAGAGGCAAGCCTCACTCACGGGGCTGGATCAGATCAAGACTTTGTACATGCTGTCAAATGCTCTGCCAAGTGGGCTACATTCTCCAGTCCTAATTTAAGATATTTTTTTCTTCCTTTTTTGTTTGTTTGTAATAGGATTTCTCCGCTGTCCTGGAACTCACTCTATAGACTAGTCTGGCCTAGAACTCAGAGATCAATCTGCTTCTGTCTTTTGAGTGCTGGGATCAAAGTTGCTTTGTTCTTTGTTTGTTTGTTTTCAAGACAGGGTCTCTGTGTAGTCCTGGCTATTCTGAAATTTGCTCTGTAGACCAGATTATCCCTGAGTTCAGGAATCAGCCTGTCTCTGTCTTCCAAGTGCTTAAATTAAATTAAATTAAATTAAAAAGCATACACCAGCCGGGTAGTGGTGGCGCACGCCCACGCCCTTAATCCCAGCACTTGGGAGGCAGAGGCTGGTGGATTTCTGAGCTCGAGGCCAGCCTGGTCTACAGAGTGAGTTCCAGGACAGCCAGGACTATACAGAGAAACCCTGTCTCAAAAAAAAAAAAAAAAAAGCATACACCAGAAAGAAAGTAACCTCAAAGCCCACTCCCAGTGACACACCTCCTCTACCAAGACCATACCTCCTAATCCTTCCCAAACAGCTTTACCAACGGGGGACCATACATTCAAACATATGAATCTGTGGGAGTCATTCTCATTCAAACCACCACAGATGGCTCAACAGTTAAGAGCACTGGCTGCTCTTCCAGAGGACCCAGGTTTAATTCCCAGCACCCATATGGGGGGGGGGGCTCAGTCATCTGCAACTCCAGTATTGGGGGAGCCTAGGCTCTCTTCTGGTTTCCCAAAGCATTAGGCATGCACATAATGCAGAGATGTAGGCAGGCAGAACATTCACACACATTAAAAAATAAAATTAGCAGAAGAATACGTACAGAGTGAAGGTATCCCCAAGCAATACGCTCATTCTTTTTTTTTTTTTTTTTTTTTTTGGTTTTTCGAGACAGGGTTTCTCTGTGTAGCCCTGGCTGTCCTGGAACTCACTCTGTAGACCAGGCTGGCCTCGAACTCAGAAATCCACCTGCCTCTGCCTCCCAAGTGCTGGGATTAAAGGCGTGCGCCACCACCGCCCAGCTCAATACGCTCATTCTTGGGGACACAGGTGCATTGTACTGCGACTGTGAGGCTTGGTACATATGTGTCTTTTTGGGGTGAGGGATCTGCTGCAATATGCTTTCCAGTACTCTGTGTGTGTGTGTGTGTGTGTGTTTATGTATGTGTGTATGTGTGTGTGTGTGTGTTTGTGTATGTGTGTATGTGTGTGTGTGTGTGTGAGAGAGAGAGAGACAGACAGACAGAGACAGAAAAACAGAGAAAGACACACATACAGAGAGAGAGAGAGAGAGAGAGAGAGAGAGAAGAGAGAAGAGAAGAGAGAAGAGAATAGTCTATGTAGGTGACCTGTGCATCTGAGTTCTGTGTGTCCTTGTGGATTCGGTGCTGTGTTGTTCTGTAATATGGAGTCACGGGTGTTCTTGGAGCTGGCACTGGGTGTCCATAAATAGGGAGGAGGAGGTATGGCCCTAAACTGGAAGCTTAGGAGCAGGCCTGAGTGGTGACTCGAAGGCTGTTGCCCTGAGGGAATGACCTCTCTGAGCAATAATTAACTTGGGCCCGTGAGAAGGATCCAAACTGTGGAGGTGAGGGGGTGGGGCCTGATCAGGGCAAGAGGAGGTCTGAAAGTCCTACAGACAACTACTGTTAGCATTTCCTCCTGCTCGCCCTTCAGGTCAGTCACCCTGACCCAGGGTGACCGGGTCAGAATATTTAACAAACATTGAGGCATGGACATTAACCAACCAAAACAGACCCTAGCCAGGCTCTGAATGGAGCGGGGCTGGAAACCCTGGATGGAGCACAGCCTCTCTGATGGCCAGGAGGGTGGGAATGACTGAAAGGAGGGTCCCAGGACTGGGTCATCAGGGCAGAGGGGCAATGGAAGGGAACTCTTGGGCTCAGGACACAGTGTTCTCAGGCTTTAGCCATTAGAGTGACCATGCCATGTGATAAACCTCTGCCGGCCTCTGCTTCAGAGCTGTTTCCAGGGCAGCCCTAGCTGCTCCGTTCCCTGGTGCTGAGAAAGTATCGGACCAGACTCTCCTGCCAATTGCAAGAATGGGGACACTCGGAGGATCAGAAATCCCAGAAAGTAAAGTGGCCTTGTCTGTTTTGGGAACGGGGCATTTCTGTGACAGCTGCAATCCCACTTCCTCTGAGGCGAGACTGCTTCTAGAGAACTGTAACCTGGAAGCCGACAATGGACAGAAAATACCTTTGCTGAGGAGAAAGGCAGGAAGGTGACAGGGATGAGAGGATACTTTCCAAATAAACCTTATCCCCAGCACCTCTGTGGATGTTACCATCCCTCCCTAAACCATCAGGAGCCAGTCCTTCCCACGAGTTCCCTCCAGCAAGACTAAGGTGTACCCTGAAGATTGGTTGGTCCCTTCCACAAGCAACTACAGTGTCAGCAGGTTGTACCTTTTATTACAAAAACCAATAACTTAATTTAGTTCTATACAAAGTCAGGAGGGATTCTGGCCTGAAGTACAGCCTCGAGCTCCCATCCCTACCCAGGCAGGGAAAGGCATTTTGGCCCGGGGGGTTTTGGGAGCCATCAAGGGCTTGCTGGACAGTTAGTAGTATACACTGTATCCAAACCAAGGAAGTCCAAGCTGGGGGTGTGGCTGAGATGAGGGCTACCCCAGGGGAGCTGAGCGCTGCCTTTCAGGCTTCCCCTTGGAGGCACCCGACCTCATTCTGCAGGTCACCTCAGCAAAAGCATGTCCTCCAGTAGTTCAGTGATGTCAACATCTCCGATGATCGGGCGGAAGAAGAGATCTACCAGAAGGGTGCAGGGAATGTTCTTGAGGGTGGAGGCCATGAGGAGGATTCGGGCCAGGCGGCCTTGGCAAGCTGGGTACCAGGGCTCCAGGACTTCACACAGTGCCCAGTGAGCCTCCTGTTGCAGGTGCGCGATGTGGCAGGAGGCATGGAGGCCTGGCACATCTGTGGCAGCGAGGGTGAAGAGAGCTGGTGAGCATTTGAGTCTGGAGGTTAGCCCAGGGGGTGAGGATGCCAGCGGTTCCCACCCCTCATATGCTGGGGTGGGGGTGGGGGCAACACAGGGCCTTGTGAATGCTAGTGCGTGCTAGGCAAACATTCTACTATTGGGCTGTACATTGATGGTCCCTTTAACATGCTAACCAAGAGTTGTACTAGGGAACTACGTCCTCAGCCCTTAAAGACAGAGAAGTAAGATGATCTTTTTATGGTGATAGGAATCAAACCCAGGCCTGTAGCATGTGAGGCAATCACTCACTAATTAGTTATATGCCTTGCCGCCCCCCCCCACACACACCTTGGAGGCCCCACCCACGGCTTACTTTTATTCATCCATTCACTTATAGAGAGGAAGCAGATAATGGGGATATTGTGACTAAGACACTCGGGCTAGAGAGATGGTTGCAGAGGACCTGGGTTCAGTTCCCACCACCCACACTGTGGTTTATAACTCCTTATAACTCCAGTTCCAGTGGGTCTGACACCCTCTTCTGACATCTTTGTGACACCTCACACACAGATTATGCATACATAATACATACATACATACATACATTATAAATCTTTTTATTTTTCATTTACTTTTTTTTTCAGTGCAAGAGATTTAATCTGTTGCTTTTTTTAAAGACAGGGTTTCTCTGTATAGCCCTGGCTATCCTGGAACTAGTTCTCTGACTGGCCTTGAACTCAGAGATCCAAGTGTCTCTGCTTACCAATGCTGGAATTAAAAGTATGTGCTACCACCATCTGGCTAATAAATCTTAAATCCAAAACCAAACCAAACCAAACCAAAACCCAAACAAACAAAAAACCAGAACCAGGCTGCCTGGGTTTGAATCTCAGAGCTGCCCCTATTAGCTGAGTGACCTTGAATATGTGGTTTAATCTTTCTGAGTGACCTTTATTAAATGAGTACTTTAATCTCTGTGCTTCCGTTTCTTCATCTATCATGTGGGGATAACGACACCACCCACACTTGTTATGAGGTTTAACCAAACCAATATTTGTAAAACCCTTAGACTGAGTCCTAACATATGGTAAATGCAATGGGACTATTTGGGACTGCTACTGCTATGTGACATCAGACTTTAACTTTCAAAGCCTGTCTCTTGTCTTCCTCAAAGCTATGAGGAATACTTTCCCTTGCCGGGCCAACTTGGTCTACGCAGTGAGTTCTAGGCTAGCTAGGGTGACATGGTGAGACTCCCTCTCAGTTCTCCCTGTCACCCCCATCTCTCTTCTCTTGGATTGACTTCACAAGGAGTGCCCCACTTCTATACTCTCTTTCTCCTTCTCTGTGTGGCCTCTCTGAACCCACAGAGGTCCTTAACCTTTAGAACCTCACTATGTAGCCTGGCCTTGGAGATATGGCTGCCATGCTGTGTCTACCCCCACCCCCTCTGCCCTCCCACACTCCCTAAGATTCAGGCCAAGTTTCTCAGGCGCCATGGCAAAGAGCTTGGCTTGTCCTGCACTCCCAGCCCTCCTCTGCCTTCACCTTGCTATGTGACCTTCAGATAGTTGCTTAACCTCTCTGTGCCTCTCTTGTGAGCTATCTATTTGAGGCTAACAAGGACCCAATGATACAATGGGTGTCAAGTCCCAAGAAAGCACTTTCCCGGGATGGGTCCTGTTCCCTCCCAGCTTGGCCACCATCCAGGGTTGTCTGGAAGCTCACCTGGGTTGAAGAGGATAGTGCCCTTCAGGTATGCATACTCCGTGGGACCCAGCTCAAGGCTCCAGAAAGACTCCAGGCAGCGCTGCAGCCACTGCACAGCAGCCAGTGAGGGTTGCGGCCTGTCTGGTGGCTGGATGCCCTGGGCCCCACTGCTGGGTTCATCTAGCAGGATCTTTTTAAGTATACTGGGCACCGGAGCCTCCACCACCTCAAAGGTCACAGTATCCTGGGCCAGCCCGAGCAGGAAGAGAGGGGCCCAGCAGCCTTCCAGCAGCCGCCGCTGATCGTCATGGGGCAGGTAGCAGAAGGACGGCAGGTTCCTGAGGAAGGCTACTGTCTTCGCTAGGACATCCAAGGCCTCCCTGCAGGTGCGATGTGGGGCACACAGACGCACAGGCCGGTGTTGCTGGCACAGGCAGTGGCTGCGAGATGTGGGCGCAGTGGGTCTGGTCCTGGGGCTGGGGCTGGGGTTGGGGCTCAGAAGTGCATACAGAATGGTTGGGCGGCCTGCAGAGCCCTGGCATGGGCAGACCCCTGCCTGGCTGGAGCTCATGGTTGGTATCTTGTTCCTGTTTCTTCCCAGCTATCTGGCCTTTTCTACTGCGAGTGCTATTTATATCCTTGATGGGCGGGAGGGGGACTGGCCAAACAACCTTGACTCCAGAAGTCATGTTCATTGAAAGAAAAAAAAACATACACACACACACACACACACACACACACACACCCCGCATACACGCTGACCCTGGCAGGACTGGTGGGGAAGTGGTGGGGGAGGGGCACTGGAAGCTCCACGTGGCCTTGCTATCACTTTAGTCAATGAAGTGGCCATTGCAGGGCACAGGGCCACCTGCCCACTGCCTGGATGCCCTTTATCGGATGACTCAAGTGTATAAACAGGGTCATTAACCCAGGCTGTACCAGGGCACCAAGGTCTCAGGCGTTCAATCAGCCAGTGGCTGGGACCTCTCTTTCTATTGGTGCCCATTTTCATGCACACAAGACCAGGGTTCTCACTGAGCCAAGGAGCCAGCCAGGGAGCTAGCTAAAGCCTTGAATCCACGACCCAGCCTGGAAGTGGCTTATCACTGCTGTGTTTGCCTAACCTTGGGGCTCTGTGCTCCTGGTCGGTAAGGAACAGGCTGCAGGGAAGGGAGCCAGGTCCCTGGGGGACTTTGCTCACTGTACAGTCTAGACTTCAGTACAGGGGTCCCTTTGGGAGGAAGACCATTCAGAGCCCCTGTTCTCAGCCTGCATTCCTAAAGCTTCACAGAGGTTGGACCTGCCCTTGAAAAACCATGGGAATACGTGGCTGACATTTATTAAGGACCCCGCTTGTTGTGGGTCACGTTCCACTGTAACACTGAAGACTTTCCAGTGAGACTACATTCTTACTATGTGACACTCCAAGAGGTGAAGTGACCTGCTCAAAGTCACTCTAATGGGAAGGGACGGAGCACAGGTGTGTGTGACCTCAAAGTCATCTTTGTTTGTTCCCCTGGGTCAATTGTGCAGCTGAAGTGTGACTTTCTCAGAACTGGTAGCTAACAGGCACCCCCCCCACACACATACACCTGGTCTGCAGGTATGGCCCACCTATGGTATGGGTAGAAATGCATAGGTCTGCTAGCACATAGCTCCTCTGTCCTGGACATTGGTCTCAAGTGATCAGAGGTGAGGGACAAGGGACATGGGAAGGCCTCAGTTGTGTCCGGTTCCTGACCTTGGCTAGCCTTGCCTAGCAGGCTCCCTGTTGCTACATTCTTGGGCAACCCAGTGCTGTGGATAAAGAGAGACCTGGCATCCCCTGTCTGGGCATCTGGTTTAGGCTCCACGCTTCCCAGTCCTGTGTGACTGTCAGCTCCTCTCCAGTGTTGAGGGAGCTGCTCTCTCTCTCTCTCTCTCTCTCTCTCTCTCTCTCTGAGACAGGGTTTCTCTGTGTAGCCCTGGCTGTCCTGGAACTCACTCTGTAGACCAGGCTGGCCTCGAACTCAGAAATCCTCCTGCCTCTGCCTCTGCCTCCCAAGTGCTGGGATTAAAGGCGTGCACCACTGCCTGGCTTGTCTCTGTTTTTTTAATTTTGTTTTTTCCACACAGGGTTTCTCTGTGTAGCCTGGCTGTCCTAAGAAATTGCTCTGTACATCAGGTTGGCTTTGAACACCTGCCTCCACCTCCCTAGTACTTGGGTTAAAGGCCTGTACCCATGCACCCCACCCCTCACCCCCATGCCCCAGCTGAGCCTTGGTATCTTAGCTGAGACACTAAGGTCTTCCTGTGGTGTAGGACAGAGCAAAGTCCTGCATAGATTATGAGACCGGCACCTGACTCTCTTCATCCCCAAAGACAAGCAGGCACACTGCTTTCACTATAGTGGTGTATACCCTCAGCTCAGGCCTCTGTTAGAAAAAGAGCAGACGATCAGGGATGGAAAGAAACAGTCACAGTCACGGGGAGAGAACAAATAGAAATGCACACGGACTGGTGGAGCTCAGTGGGGTAGCCTCACCTCTTCCTGAGGACTGTCACGGGAAGGATGATGCTTTGCTCTTCCTCTTATTGTTGCTTGTGTTGTGCTGATGGCTCACTTGTAGCCCAGGCTAGCCTTGCATTTGCACTGTGTTGCCGCAACTTCCCAAGTGCTAGCATTGCAAGTCTGAGATATCCCACCTGCTTGCTGAGGGCTGTTGCTGCTTTTAATTTATTGGATATGATGACCCAAATGCAAAAATAAAAGTTTTTTTTGTGTGTATGTGTATGAAAGGGAGTTAGTTCTACCTTCCACCCTTCTATGCGTTCCAGGGATCAAACTTGGGTAGCCAGGCTTGTCCAGGAGAAATGCCTTTGTCTGCTGACCCACATCTGTCTCTCACTCATTTTTTTTTTTACAAAGTTATTTATTTGCTTTCAGTTTGAATCAGGGCTTCATGTATTCCAGCTTCTCCTTGAAAATGCTGTGTAGCCAAGGCTAACCTTTAAGTCTTGGATCCTGCTGCCTTCTCCTCCCATGTGCTGAGATAGCAGGTGTGGACCACAACCCTCAACTCAGCATCCATCACACATTCACCAGTGGGGATGTCCTTCTCCTCCCCTCCTTCTTCTTCTTCCTCTTCTTTTTGCAGCACTAGAATTTTGCTTGTGTTAGATAAGTACCCCGCTGTACCACCCCCATGGCAATTAATATTGTTTTAATTTGTGGATGTGTTTTGCCTGCATAGGTCTGTATATGCAGCAGGTGCACACCTGGTGCCCAAGGAAGTCGGAAGAGGGCTCCAGATGCTACGGAGCTGGAGTTACTCATGATCGTGAGCCACCCTTGTGGGTGCTGGGAACCAAACCTGGGACCTCTGCAAGAGCAGTACATGCAAAATGCACTTACTCAGGCTGGTCCTAATCTCACCCTCCTAGGCTAGGCAGGCTTTGAAAGAGGGATCCACCTCTCCCAACCTCTAAGTTATATCAGTTATAAGATTGTATCTCATAGCTACTTGGTAGTGGTGGTGGGTTGTTTTTTGTTTTTCTTTTCAGAGACAGGGTTTTATTATGTAGCCTGTGTGTTGGCTAGTTTTATGTCAGCTTAATACAAACTAAAGTCATTTGACAGGAGAGAATCTCAATTAAGAAACCACCTCTGTAAGATCAGGTTGTAAACAAGTCAGTAGGGAATTTTCTTAATTAGTGATTGATGGCGGGGGGGGGGGGGGAGGGAATGGGGGGAGGCCCAGCCATAGTGGGTGGAGCCATCTCTAGGCTAGTGGGCCTGAGTTCTATAAGGAGGCAGGCTGAGCAAGTAATGATGAGTCAGCCAGTAAGCAGCACCCTTCCATGGCCTCTGCATCAGCTCCAGCCTCCAGGTTTCTGTCATGTCCTGTTTGAGTTCCTGTCCTGATGTCTTCCAAGGATGAACCTTAATCTGAAAGTGTAAACAAAATAAACCCTTTCCTTCCCAACTTGCTTTTGGTCACAGTGCTTCATCCTTGTGGCAGTTTGAAGGTACTTGGCCCAGGGAGTGGCACTATTAGGAGGTGTGGCCCTGTTGGAGGAAGTGTCACTGTGGGGGTAGGCTTTGAGACCCTCCTCCTAGCTTCTTGGAAGTCAGTCTTCTAGCTGCCTTCAGAATAAGATGTAGAACTCTCAGCTCCTCCTGCACCATGCCTGCCTGGATGCTGTCATGTTCCTGCCTTGATGACAATGGACTGAACCTCTGAATCTATAAACTAGTCCCAGTTAAGTGTTGTCCTTTATAAGAGTTGCCCTGGTCATGGTGTCTCTTCACAGCAATGAAACCCTAACTAAGACACTTTGTCCTAGAACTCTGTACATCAAGAGACAGCCTTGAACTCATAGAATCCACTCACCTCTGCCTCCTAAATGCTGTGATTAAAGGGATGTGCCGCCATGCCTGATTTAAAAAAAAAAGACAGACTGGAGAGATGGCTCAGAGGTTAAGAGCACTGTCTGATATTCCAGAGGACTTGAGTTCAATTCCCAGCAACCACATGGTGGCTCACAACCATCTGTAATGGAATCCAATGCCTTCTTCTGGTGTGTCTGAAGACAGCAACAGTGTACTCATATACATGGAATAAATAAATCTTAAAAAAAAAAGGCCAGCCTAGCGTATGTAGTGAGTTTCAAGACACTCAGGTAATTAGATTCTGTCCCAAAAAGACAATTATACACACACACACACACACACACACACATGACATTTATAGTGGTGTGCATACAGACATCAGAGGCTAACTTCTGGGAGTTAATGCTATTTTTCCATTTGCATCATTGGAGTCGGTAACAAGTGCCTTTACTTTCCAGGCCATCTCGGTGGCCCAGTGTCTGCATTTGTATGTCTTTGAATCCACAGCATCCTATAGAGTAGCTTACAAAGTGTTACTCTCATCCACGCTGGTGATCAGATGACCATGTTTTCACTAATATGGCAGCTAGGAGCCCAGTCAATCTGGCGTCTATGTCCTTCTGATCTGCCACATTGTTCTGTGAAACGCTTTTGTGTTTTGCTATAACAGGACAGCAAATCTTTCCAGTACCTAGACTCAGCCAGTCCTCTGGTTTGATTCTGGGGCAGCAGTGTAGTTAGTAGAGAAAGCTTGCCCTACCATGTGCAAGACCCTGGGTTCTATGCGCTACCCGAGTAAGGAGGGTTAGAAAGAATACTAGAAACCACATTTCTGGGAGATGGAAGATATAAATACACAAGGGACAAAACCCAGTACAAACCCTATTGCATTGGATGGGAATTGGTGGTTAGCCTCCTGTTTCTTTAGTACATATAGGTCAGAGATGAATGTAGGGGCTGAAGAGATGGCTCAGCAGTTACAGGACTTGATACTCTTGCAGAGGACCAGGGTTTGGTTCTCAGCACCCACATGGCAGCTCGCAACCAACCATCTATCTGTAACTCCAGTTCTAGGGATCCTACGCCCTCTTCTGGCCTCTGCAGGCACAACACATATGTGGTGCACAGGCATCCATGAAGGCAAAAACACTTATTTATATACATAAAATAAAATTTAAAAATTATTTTAAAAATTGAATCAAAAAATGTCTGTCTTTCTTTCTTTCTTTCTTTCTTTCTTTCTTTCTTTCTTTCTTTCTTTCTTTCTTCTTTCCTTTTTTCCGTTTTTTCGAGACAAGGTTTCTCTGTCCTGTTAGCTGTCCTTGAACTCACTCTGTAGGCCAGGTTGGTCTTGAACTCTGATCCACCTGTCTCTGCCTCCCGAGTGCTGGGATTGAAGGGCTGTGCCACCACTGCCTGGTTAACTTTATTTTTTAAGGTTGACAGAAACTCTGCTTTGTCAATGCTTTCCCTTATTGTCTGCAAACTCAACGTGGGGTTTGAGGATGGAAAACCCTCAGCACACTTGGGCCCTTCCTGAGGACAGACGGACATGACTGTTGTTGCTGTCATCCTATTCAGGAAGAGAAAACTGAGGAGAAAGAACCCCTCTCTCTTTTTTTTTTAAATGTATACGAACACACGGTAGCTGTCTTCAGACACACCAGAAGCTAGGCCCCTCTCACTGTGGCGAGCTGCATTTCCTGTGCCCTGGGTATGATCTGAAGGCCATACCTGGAGAGTGCGAGAAGGTTAGGGCTATGATTACTACAGTCCAGAGTCTGAATGGGAACCATTTACTCAGAGACGCTCAGGCCTTCTGTATTAGGGCTTCTTTTGCTGTGATAAAACACCATGACCCAAAACAGATTGGGGAGAAAAAGGCTTATTTGACTTGCACTTCACATGGTAGTCCATCTTTGAAGGAAGAACAGAAACTCAAACAGGGCAGAAACCTGGAGGCAGGAGCTGATGCAGAGATCATAGAGGATGTTGTTTACTGGCTTGCTCCTCTCAGCCTGCTTCCTTATAGACCTCAAGACCACCAGCCCACAGATAGCCCCACCCACTATGGGCTGGGCCCTTCTTCATCAATCACTAATTAAGAAAATGCTCTACAGGTTTGCCTACACCTGGATCTTTACTCTTTCTCTCTTTTTTTAAAGATTTATTTATTTTATGTATATGAGTACACTGTAGCTGTCTTCAGACACACCAGAAGAGGGCATCAGATCCTATTACAAATGGTTGTGAGCCACCATGTGGCTGCTTGGAATTGAACTCTAGAAAATCAGTTGGTGCTCTTAACCACTGAGCCGTCTCTCCAGCCCTACAGCTGGATCTTATGGAGGCATTTTCTCAACTGTGGTGCCCCTCTCTGATGATTCTAGCTTATGTCAAGTTGATATAAAATTGATCAGCACAGCTTCTAACATGGAGATGACCCAGACCAGCAGCTCTCAAAGACCTCAGTCTGATAGAAGGATGAGTCCTGCTCTTTGAGAGTGTTCATCTGAGGTTCAACCCTCAAGGGTCCCTATTCCAAGGTATGAGACAGCCAGGCTCTCTGGAAATGTTTATGGTAATAATCTAACAGTATAGCACTCTCAGGTTTACAAAGTAATAAATTAATGTACCCGTGGGAACGGTGGGGAATCTTCAAGCGATACAAGCCTGCAATCTCAGTGCTTGGAGGTAAAGGCAGGCAGACCAGGAGTACAAGTTTTTCATTGCCTTGGATACGCCAAGCCTGTCTTCACAAAACAAAACAAGCAATCACCTCTGCCACCAACAGCAACGACAAAACAAAAACCAGAAAAACTAAGGATTTCCAGACAGTAATGAAAGAGCATTAATCCAAGTGCAAACAGTTTGTAAAGCTGTTCTATGCAAACTACAGTTTGGTGCTCTTAAAAGTCTAGTGTAGTAAGAAGGAGTAGGTTGTCCCTTTGGCGAGTGCTTTCTTCCTGAGTCTCAACTGTGGCCTGTAGGAGGAAAAGACTAACGGTACCACTTGATCAAACTTCCAGCCCTATTAAGATGTGAGCTTAGAGCTTTCTAGAAAGCTCCCAGGTATCTGGTGACCATAGCAACTCAAGCCAAACTCGGCGGCCTCGAGCCCCGCCCACTACTTTGGGGCCGCGCCAGTTGATTTGCTCCTCGGGTTAGCCAATGACCGGCGAAGCGGGTTGTGTTCCAGGAGCTCAATGGGCATCGATGGGCAGGGAGGCGGGAAGAAAGCCGGGAAGGGCGGACCCGCACGGTCGGGCCCGTGCGTGTTTCCGGCTCCGCTGCGGAAGGCTAGCGAGGGGAACGGTTGGGCCTGAGCAACCGTACCGAGCGCGGGCATCGCAGAGCGCGAGTGCGGAGCTCGGAGCGCAGCACGATGGGAGGGGAGCAGGAGGAGGAGCGCTTCGACGGCATGCTGCTGGCCATGGCGCAGCAGCACGAGGGCGGCGTGCAGGAGGTAAACGACGTGGCCCGCGCCGCAGCCCTTCTCCGCGGACGGCCGAGACCTCCCCCACCCCGGCCGCGCGGGTCCCCGGGTCCCCCGCGCCCTAGCTTCCGGTCTGCCCACCTCGCGGGTGAAGTCTCGCTCCAACGCCGTCAGCGCCCAGCACCTAGCCCCCAAGAGCAATTTTCATTGTCCCGGAGTGACCCCAGAGCTTCCGCACCTACTCTGCGCTCCACGGGTGTTTCTGCTTTTATTTTAATGGTTACTGTTTAGAGCATCCCTGATGGTGGTTACTCTGTAGAGCGTCCCTGGGCCGACTCTTCTAGATGTGATCTGCACCTTACCCAAAGTGGAGCCTGCCTATCAATACTGTGGAGGGTAGTGAGAGCCAGGGCGAGGTTAGCACGTGGCCTTTTATACTTGAAAGTATACTGACTGAGGAAGTGAACTGGAGACCTGTAGGTTAAGTTTCCTCCTGGTCTAGGCTCAGTTATCTAGTTTGTGAGGTGAAACTTAGGAATGCTAGTTTCTGTTTTTTCTTTTTTGAGTTGGGGGTCTTGTTCTGTATCCCTGGCTTGCCTAGGACTTTTTTTTTTTTAAAGATTTATTTATTATATGTAAGTACACTGTAGCTGTCTTTAGACACACCAGAAGAGGGCATCAAATCTCATTACGGATGGTTGTGAGCCACCATGTGGGTGCTGGGATTTGAACTCAGGACCTTTGGGAAAGCAGTCGGTGCTCTTACCCGCTGAGCCATCTCTCCAGCCCTGCCTAGGACTTGCTATATAGACCAAGTGACTTCCAATTCAGGGTCATTCTTCCTCCTCTTGTCTTCCAAGTTCGGGAACTTGGATGTGGGCCACCCTGCCTGGCACATTAAGTAATATCGTGTACCAGGTACTGGGTCCTGGGGGATGCAGACATGGATGGACAGAGACCAGGCTTTGCATTTGGGGAGTTCCTTGAGGGTTCCTTGCTTTAAAAAAATTATTATTTGGAGCTGGGTGTTCCTTTAATTCCAGCACTCGGGAGGCAGAGGCAGGTAGATCTCTGAATTTGAGGCCAGCCTAGTCTACAGAATGAGTCCTAGTACAGCTTGGGCTACATAGAGAAGCCTTGTCTCGAAAAAAAAACCAAAGAAATCTATTATTGTTGTTATTGTGCGTGTGTGTGTGTGTCAGGACACTTTTAAGGGGCCAGTTCACTCCTGCCACCGGTATCCAGGTTTTTAGGGTTGAGTTGCTAGGATTTTGAGGCAGCCACTTTTACCCAGTAATTCACCTTGCTGATCAGGATATGATGGGGTGTGACTGTAGTCCTTGCATTGGGGAGGAAGAGGCAGGAAAACTGCTACAAGAATGGCTAGCCTGGTCTATATAGCAAGTTCTGAGTCAATCAGGGATATATACTAAGACCCACAGATGTAATAACCCCCAAATAGCCCTTGGGTGATATTGAGTGATCAGACCTAGTTCACACAGTCGGCGTGTAGTTTAAGAGCCACAAATATGAGCTGGCACAGGTGCTGTTACATTATTTGTTTATTTTTTACATTTTTTTAAAAACAGAAATCCCGGTAGAGGTGGAAAACCCTATGGCAGTCTTCAGATATTCCATTCTACAAGCTCCTGAGGGTCAGAGAGTGACAAGTTTACCCAAAGCCAGACCCGAAGTCCCTGAGGAGACAGGCTCCTGCCATCTATCACTGGGGATAGGTTTTCATTTAGCTTTCCATTCTGTCTTTGTTAGAGTGACCATTGCCCGTGATGAAACAAAGAGCAACTTGGTGAGGAAAGGCTTTATTTCACTCCCGAGTCTATAGGAGGCAGGAGCTGATGTAGGGGCCATGGAGGGGCATTGCTTACTGGCTTGCTCAACAGTTTTTATAGAACCCAGGACCACCAGCCCAGGGATGGCACCACCCTCAATAGGCTGGGCTCTCCCATCAATCACTCCTTAAGAAAATGCCCTAGGAGCTTGTCTAAAGCCTGAATTTTATGGAGGCATTTTCTTAATTGAAGTTCCCTCCTCTCTAATGACTTTAGCTTGTGTCAAGTTGACATGAAACTGGTCGCTACACAGGCTAAGTCTTTTTCTCTAGGTTTCTATGTTAACCAAGGACTTCTAGATCTTTTGAAGTTGGAGAGTACGTCTAATTTGCAAATGTGAACTTTCTTGTCTATGGGTCCCTAAGCTGACACAATACAAAAGTATTTGGGATGACTTCACTGTATTTCAGTGAATTTAAAGTGTCTAGAAGTAGAGGTTGTACCCTTTAGGATAAGTTCTGGCTTCAGATTCAGAAGCACTCGCTGGGGCAAATAAGAGTTGTTGTGCTAACTGGGGCCAGCACCAGTTAGTGCTTTTCCCCAGGATTTTACGGAGCCTGGACCTGTCCTAAAACAATTGAGCTAAGACAGGCATTCATTGCTCCCTGCTTCCCGTGGATGTGACGTGACCATCCGCCCTAAGTTTTTGCTTCTTTTTTTTTTCTCGAATTTAATAAGAGGTGGCCCATAGCTTTGATGTTTTATTATTAAGAAAATAAAAAGAGAAAAGAGATAGAAAGATAAAGGAAGAGGAGAAAATAGATAAGAAAAGCCATGACCACGTGGAAAGGGGAGAAAATGGAGAGACAGACAGATAGACAAAGAAGAGGGCTGGGGGAGAATAAGCGAGAGAGAGCTTTTTTTTTTTTTTAATTTTTCTATATTTTTTTTATTTACATTCCCAATGATTTCCCCTTTCCCGGTTCCTCCCTCCCCCTGTTCCCCATTCAACCCCCTCTCACTTTTCCTGGCATTCCCCTACATCCAGTATTTCCAGGACCAGGGGTCTCTCCTTCTATCTTCTTGGAAATCAATTGATATGTGAATTGTGTCTTGGGTATTCTGAGCTTCTGGGTTAATATCCCCTAAGCTTTTGCTTCTTATCTTTCCCACTGTGATGGGCAAAACCCGAAACTGTAGACCAAAGTAAACCCTTGCCCCCTTAAGTTGCTTTTCTCAGGTCTTAGGGTTTTTGTTGTTGGTTGGTTTTTTGCTTTGTTTTTTATTTTTGCTTGCTTGTGGGTTTTTTGTTTGTTTGTTTGTTTTTTGTTTTTTGTTTTTTTTAAATCACAGCACGGGGATAAATAACTAAACCAGCACTTCTCTGGGGGAATGAGACAGGTCCCACTGCATAGCTGAGGGCTGACTGCCTGACTCTACGGTAAGATCCTGTCTGGAAAGCAGCAGTGCTCTGAGAGATGATGGCTAACTTGAGACACATCTTCCTCTTCTAGAGGACGGGAGTTTGATTCCCAGCACCACGTAATTCCAGCTTCAGGGGACTCCTACTCTGGCCTTTGTAGGCATCTGGTCTGTCTGTGCCTGTTAAGGGCTTCTTTCTTTCCTCCTTTGTTTGCCTGTGTGTGTGTGTGTGTGTGTGTTTTCCTGGTACCATGAGACCAGATGAGCTTGTCAGATCTGGGGTTACAGGTGATTGTGAGCAGCCATCTCAAGTGCCCGGAACCAAGTCCAGGTGCTCTGCAAGAGCGGGAAGAGCTCATCACGGCTCAGTCACCTCTCCAGTCCCACCCGAGGGCTGGCCTCTGTTTGATTTGATCCGAATAAGGTCTGAGGATTACGCCCTGCAGTGTTACAGTTAGGACCCTCTATAGCCAGGTCCCTAGCAGAGCGCATCTCCTGCTTAGCCAGAGCCCACCTCAGCTTCCCTGCCTGGAAGACAGGGTCACCCCACTTAACCTTTGGTCCATCAGGCCTAACTGCTAGTTACTTAACTAGGATGGTCACTACCAGTGAGATGCAATCTTTTGTGTCCCAGGCTGGCCTCCCAAGTCCCTTGCCTTTAAGTGTTAGGATTGTAGACAGTCACCACTGTACTTGGTTTTGTGAGTTGCTGGGAGACCATGGCTTCCAGCATTGCTAGCAGAGCACTCTACCCGGTGGCAGGGAGGTTGAAGGAGTGGCTCTTTGCTTCTGCTAAGTGGATTCTGGGAATAGAATATTGGTGGGTACCACTGAGCCATCTCAACTGGTTCCTTGTTCTTGTGGAATGATATCATAACTCAGGATGCCTGAAGTTTGCCGTGTAGCTAAGGCTGGCCTTGAACTCTGTTCCTCCCGCCTTAGCCTTCTTATGCTGGGATTAGAGACATCTACCACACTTTGTTGTTTGAGACAGGGTCTTACTATCCTTTGTCAAAATGGAACTCAGAGATTTCCACCTGCCTTCCAAATGCTAGATTTAAAGTGTATGCCGCCATGTCTGTCCTTCTGTGCTCTTGATATTTCAGGCTGTTCTTGAACTTAGAGTCCTCTGCCCTCTCTTGTGTACTTGAGAGGAAGGACACCATGCCTAGCATCCCCTTTTATTTTCCCTTTGAGACGGGGTTTCTCTGCGTAGTCCTTCCTGGCTGTCCTGGAATTTGGTCGATATATCAGCTGTCTGGAACTGGTATCTGCCTGCCTCTGCCTCCTTAGTCTGGGATTAAAGGTATGTGCTATCATACCAGCTTCATGCCCAGCTTTTTAGAAATTATTTTATTTTTGAGAACAGTTCTCATGTAGCCCAGGCTGGCCTTGACTTACTATGATCCTTCTACTTTTGACCCCATTATAAGATGGCAGGCTTGCACTACTCTGTCTAGCTCACAACTCAGTTCTTTATTCTTAAATGTTATTTATTTTGTGTGTGGGGGGGGACCTTAATGAGACAAGTGGCCAAGCCCCAGGTTCTAGCCTGACTCCGCCTTGGCAGTCACCTGCCTGCAGCCCCACTCTCTTTGCCTCTCGGGTTACCTGACCACCCAACTCACTATAAATAGCACCCCTCAGCGCATGCTCTCCCCCCCCTCCTGCTTGCTTTCCCCCCGGCCCTCTTCTTTGTCTATCTCTCTCTCTCTCTATTTTCTCCCTTTTCCACGTGGTCATGGCTTATCTATTTTCTCCTCTTCCTTTGTCTTTCTATCTCTTTTCTCTTTCTGTTTTCTTAATAATAAAACATTAAGCCGGGCGGTGGTGGCGCACGCCTTTAATCCCAGCACTTGGGAGGCAGAGGCAGGCGGATTTCTGAGTTCGGCTACACAGAGAAACCCTGTCTCGAAAAAACAAAAAACAAAAAAAAAACAAAAAAAAAAAAACATCAAAGCTATGGGCCGCCTCTTATTAAACTCGCCAAAGGAGCTAGCTGGTACGCGCCGTCAGAGATTCAGCCACGCAGACAGTCTGTGAGCACAGGTAACAGGCAGGGAAATCCACACCAGAATGGCCCCGCCTTCTGCGTGACATTTCTCTGCACCCCAGCGCGCACCCACGTGCAGAGACTGGCCGGCGGTGTGACCGCCCACTCCCCGTTAGGCTGAGGCACGCGTGCATCTTGCCTGCTTCCCCAAAAACCCCACGCAGAACCTCCGTGTCCGCCTGTGTCCTCTACATATGCACGCTACCTTGGACCGAGAGCGAGGCCCACGCACCGCTGGCCCGGCCTGGCGTGTGCCCGTGTCAGGCCCGCGCTTTTCTTTTTTTTCCCGTGTGTGTGTATGTGTGTGTGTGTGGGGGGGGGGTTGTGTACCGCAGCTTGTGTGTGGAGGTTGGATGACAACTTCAGGAGTCGTCCCTTTCCTTACACTGTGGTTCTGGGCAGTGTCAGACTCGCACAGGGGCCCTTCCCACTGAGCCGTCTCTGTGGGCCCTTTGGCTTTTCTGTCTGGCAATGAAAGCTTGGTCCAGGCATTTCGTTGTTTGTTTTTTGTTTGTTTGTTTGTTTTTCGAGACAGGGTTTCTCTGTGTAGCCCTGGGTGTCCTGGAACTCACTTTGTAGACCAGGCTGGCCTCGAACTCAGAAATCCTCCTGCCTCTGCCTCCCAAGTGCTGGGATTAAAGGCCACCACCGCCCGGCTGGTCCAGGCATTTCAAATCACAGACGCAGAGGACGTGTGTCTGGTGGGTCCGGCACCCCTGTGAAGGTGGACGGGCACATACACATAGGACGAGCAGAAGGCAGGAGCCTGGCGGGAGGCCAGCTGCTCAGTGGTTGGTGCAGAGTAAAACGCTCAAGTCCAAATTCTCCCCGAAACTAGGGAGCTGTCGAGTTGAGGGCCCCCATCCTGAGCCCCAGGGCCTCAGCCTCCTCCTCTGTCTTTCAGCTTGTGAACACCTTCTTCAGCTTCCTTCGACGCAAAACAGACTTTTTTATTGGAGGAGAGGAGGGGATGGCAGAGAAGGTGAGTACCGGGGACCCCTTTCCTTGGGCAGGTCTGAAAGCTCACTTGGCCTTCCCAGACTGGAGCAGAGTGGGGCTGGGGGAGGGAATGTCAGTGACCTCACCCCCCCCCCCTTTGTCCTTTCCCTGTGAGATGCTTGTGGTTCTCGACCAGTTTAATGGTGTCAGCCGTCCCATTTTATGGAAGAGGAAATTGGCTCAGGGATGTTTTACTTTTACACTCTGCAAAGTCTTGAGCTGCACTGGTAAGAGAAACACCATGGAGACCAGTTTGCTGTAGGCTTGCCTTATGTCCTGACTCGCCCTCCACCCTGAAAAGACTTTTACTAGTTATCTGGGTAGCAAGAGTGGAAAGACATTAAAATTTGAAGCTTAAAATCAGGCATGGTGATGCATGCTTGTAGTCCTAGCACTGAATTTGAGACCACTCTGAGCTATAGTATGAGTTTCCCATCTCAAAAAAGAAAGCAAAAATTAAGAAATTGCCAGGCACAATAACACCTCAGGCCTGTAACTTCAGCACGTGGGAGGTGGCTACACTAGATGAGGATTTGGGTCATCCTCGACTATATGGTCAGCCTGGGGTATGTTCTATTCATTAGACCCTGTGTCAGACAGCTCTCCTACCCCTTTCCCTCAAGTCACTGGGGGTTTAATTGTGTGAGTGTGGTTAGCTACTAAACCGTTGACTGCTGAGCACCTCAGCCTGCAGGTTTTTCTCATCCATCGCCTTCCTGTGCTGGGGCGGGCTCCTCAGATCCACCCTCCGCTCCTGCTGAGTCTTCCAGTAGCCAGCCCGTCCTGAGCTGTGATTCAGGGTTCCAACTGACATGGTTTCTGTCCAACCTAAGATGTTCCCATCAGTCCAGAAATATCAAGGACTTAGCTTTGTGTCAAGCAAGAACTGGGAGAAAGACTTGGTTTCTTACTGTAGTTCACACCCCCTGGGGGGTGTAGTGTTTCTTTGCTCTGTAGATTCGGGGGATCTTGACAGCTAGATCTCCAGGTTTGATGTGCTTCCTTTTCCTCCCTAGGCCTAGGTTATGGATGGTTGGGCAGTCTGAGGCTGGGCGGTTGGTTTCTTGGTGCTTACTGTTCAGTGGTACCGTCGTTCCTTATTTGTAGACTCCTCACTGGCCATTTGCTTCTATGGAGAAGTTATGCAGGAAGAGCCCAGACTCCCTGCTTTCAGAAGAATTACTAGTGTGTTTTCAAGGTGACCCATGAGGTGGGGTTTTCCTCCACTGTTAAAACTTGTGGGCTTGAGTAAAGGTGTGCCAGGGTTGTTCACAGTCATTCAGGAGGAAAGCCTGTGTCAAAGGACATGGCCACTTTGGTTTGATACTTGTGTGAGACTGCATATCAGCACCAGTGCCAGGTTCCATGTAAACAAACACTCAGCGTCTGTCAGGAGTTTGTCTTGCTGTCTCTTCCTTCCCCAGTTCCCTCTGTCTAACTTGGGTGAGCCTCGCCGCCTCCTCTGTCTGTCTGTGTCAGCGAAGGATCCTAAGTTTTGGTCATTTCGTTAATTTTGTGTGTGGTACTGGGGACTAACCCTTTAGGGCCTTGCCCCACCCCGTCAGCATCTTGATATGTAGGGCACAGAGAGCCTCAAACATGAGACCTTCCTGCCTCTGCCTTCTGAGGGATGGGGCTACAGGAGTGAGCCGCCACACCCGCTGTGGCGCTGATTATTATTTTTTTTAATAAAAATGATTTAAATTCTATAAATGTTTGAACAGATATATTTCCCAGTTAGCGTAATAAGAAATGTTTTGTAAAATTATTCTGTGTTCAGAAAAAATGGTTGAGGTCTTTGAGATGCTACAGAGAGAGTTGAGGCAGGATCCAGCTTTGGGGGTGGGGGGCATGAGCCCAGCCCTCATCCTTCCGCTCAGGAGGGGAGGTGCCGCTGACAGCAGGGGTGAAGTGTGGTTCTGGGCCTTAATCTTCAGAAGACAGGAAGCTTGACTTGGTGAGAAACAGAAAGGGTGGCCTGAGAGCCACAATGGGGCGGGGCTAGCCCAAAGGAACAAGGTTGTCCCAAGTAAAGGGAGCAATAGACAGCAAATGCAGAGCTGTGGTAGTTACCCAAAGAGAAAGTTAGACATGCGCATACATACCACACATGCCATATGCCCCCCCCCACTCACTCACTCACTCCAGCCAGGGGTGGGCATCAATGCACTATGCATAAAGTAGGTCTGACCTTAAGGGCTGAGAAAGAAGAGTCAGAGTCAACAAGGGACAGGCCAAACAGAAGGACCTGGGCAGAGCCCGTGTGTCGTAGGCGGGAGGAGTGGGCCGTGCTGTGTAAGGCTGCCAACTCTGTACTTCCCCCACCCCAACTCAGGCGTTTCCTAGCTGGGGCCTGGTCTGCCAGTGGGGCTAGAAGACAGAATCAACAGGACCCATGCTAGAGTGTGCCTGACCAGATTTCCCCTGTTGTTCATTGCTTGAACGTGTTGCTAACCCCGAGTGTGGTCAGGGTCGGTTCTTGTGCCTTTGGGTCTAAGTGGCTCTGTGGTCTCACATGACAGACTAGTTGAACCATTCCTGTCCCTGTCAGCTCACCTACGCTCACCCACCAGGCCCAGAATACCTCACCCTTTCCCACCTCCCAGTGTGTAGCCCTACAGTGTGTCAGGGACTGCAGCTTGACTCCACGACCTCCACAGCTTCTGCCTCGGCCACCGCTCCTGTGTTCTTTAGTGGGAGGGGCCTGGGAAGAAGGGTCAGAGGCTGCTCTGCTTGGCCTTGACTTTGCCCAGTAGCTCTTCTCTGCCCTCTTAACCTCCCATGGCTAGGAAGTAATAGGACGAGTGAGTTGTGATGTGATCTATGGGACTGGAAGAGGGGCGGGCCACCAATTGTCAAATGGCTTGAGTTCAAGGTCCCCATGAGTACAAGCTGGGAACAAGGCTCTGTGGTGGAGCAGCCTCTGCTGCACTTGCTTCGTGACCATTTCTCTCTACAGCAGATGCCTCTGAGTCTCATTTCCGTCCCTCCCATCATTCCCCTTATTGCTGGCACTGGGTGTCTTTTACCATTACAGTGTGAAGCTGTCGGTGTGGCATGGGGTTGGGACTGGGAGTGACGGGTGGAAGGGTCACAGGTGAATGAGAGTCTGGGGCGTTTGGCAGAACCTTGGGTGTGGGAAGCCAGTGGGTGACTTCCGTGACTTCATCCTCCCTGCAGCCTAGGTACAGAGGTGCTTGGAAGCCGGTTTACTGAGCTCTGGTCATGTGAGGTGTGTGCTTTTGTTTCAAGTGTGGGAAGCTACAAAGTTGCATTTTCTATGTTTGTTCAGAGTCAGCTGAAGGTGAAACTTGAGACATTTTTGCTGCTTCTGGAGACTGGCCAGTGAGTAAGGCAAAAACCTCATTCTAGTGAGAACAACATAGGCCCAGGCTGCATTTAGAGAGAGAGAACTCAGGGTCAAACTCGAGACCCGGGACAGTTGCTGTGGAGTCAAAGCATCATGGGAGCTTGCTCAGTGGATGAAACCAGCTTCTTCTCTTGGGAGGGGTCTAACCTGCTGATTCTGGCTGTGGATTTAAGTGCTGCCATCTGGGGCTATATGCCCAAGATGGATGTAGGCAGGAAAAGAGGCGGTCAGGAGCAGGAAGTATGGACCTGGGTACTTAGGGAAGGCTTCCTGGAGGGGCCGAGCTTGAGTTCGCTTGGAACAGAAGCCGTGAGGAGCACAGCCTCACCAGTGTGCAGTGCTGTAGCGCTGGGGTAGGCAGTGTTCTGTCCCTACTCTGATGCTTTCTGTCCTCCTTAGCTTATCACACAGACTTTTAACCACCACAACCAGCTGGCACAGAAGGCCCGGAGAGAGAAGCGAGCTCGGCAGGAGACTGAGCGTCGGGAGAAGGCAGAGAGGGCAGCCAGGCTGGCCAAGGAGGCCAAGGCAGAGACCCCTGGGCCACAGATCAAGGAGCTGACTGAGGAGGAGGCAGAGAGACTACAGCTGGAGATTGACCAGGTGAGGCTGGGCGGGCGTCCCTCCTCTCCTTCACCCCACCGCACCCCCGGAATTAGACTTTGTTCCAACTATGTGCCCTCTGCCACAGAAGAAGGACGCAGAGAATCAGGAGGACCAGCTCAAGAACGGCAGTCTCGACTCACCAGGGAAGCAGGTAAGAGGAGACCCCGACCTGGGCAGCGGCTTCTGCCCTTCAGCATTCCCTCCCCACCCTCCCTGTGCCCAGCTGGGACCTCCATACTGCAGAGCCCCACCCAAGACATGGAAGGCAGTAGGACAGAGCCAGTACGGTGGCTGCGATAATAATCTCAGCACTTGGTGGGCTGAGGCAGAAAGATTGATGCGGATTGTACTATAGAGTGAGAACCTATCTCAATAGGAAATAAAGCAATATTTTCTTATAACCTAGGCATAGTGATATGGCTTGACCCCAGCACTCAGGAGGTAGAGGCAGGTGGATCTCTGAGTTCCAGGATGGCCAGGGCTATGTAGAGAGACTGTCAGTAGTAGTAGCAGTAGCAGTTGCAATAGTAGTAATATGCTGTCTTTAATAATAGCAACAATGATAACAATGCTTTTCGATAACCCTACTGGCCTTAATCCTGGGACAAGAAAACCCACAAGTGGGCTGAAAAGATGGCTCAGTGGTTAGGAGCACTTGTTGCTTTTGCAAAGGACCTAAGTTTGGTTCTCAGCACCCATGTGTTGGCTCACAACGGTCTCTAACTCCAGTTCTAGGGGGTCTTCTGAACTCTGTGAGTACCAGGTATGACATAGTGCAGAATACCCATATACTTGAAATATTTATTAAAATGTTCCAGAGTCAGAGGGCACCATGAAGGGTGGGCTGAGGGGCAGTGGCTCAGCCACGGCCTCTGTCACAGGGTATAGTTTGAGCCCTTCTGGCAGAGATAGGGACCTATTTTTACCTTTGGTTCCCAGTGGCCCAGGGTGTGTAGGCCTGCCACGCCTAGCTTGCTTTCCTGTGGCCGTCATGTCTAGCGGCAGCTCCAGGCCTGGCCTGGTGGAAGTCTGCTCTGTCAGGTAAATCATTGAGCTTCCCTGACCGAGCAGGATGCTGAGGAGGAGGAAGACGAGGAAGATGAGAAGGACAAAGGAAAACTGAAGCCCAACCTAGGCAATGGGGCTGACCTGCCCAACTACCGCTGGACCCAGACCCTATCGGAACTGGATCTGGCTGTGCCCTTCCGAGTCAGCTTCCGGCTGAAGGGAAAGGACGTGGTGGTGGACATCCAGCGGCGGCACCTGCGGGTAGGCCTCAAAGGACAGCCACCAGTGATCGACGGAGAACTCTACAACGAAGTAAAGGTGGAGGAGAGCTCGTGGCTCATCGAGGATGGCAAGGTGGTGACGGTGCATCTGGAGAAGGTATGGGCGGCCCATCCCAGCCTGGGTGCTGACTCCCGCTGACTGCTGCAGGCCTTGTGGGCTTACTCCTCGAGGACTCTGCTCTCTTTCTAGTCAGGAAACAGCTGTGGTTTACCTGTGTGCCTCGCTTGGGGTGGGATGGGCAGAGATGGGTTGAGTAGTCCTGTACCCCACGCCTGTTCCTTTCCGTCAGCTTGCACGTGGGTTCTGTTCCACAGCCGCCTGGACACCCACTGTGCCAGGCACTGTTCTCACAGTGAACAGAATGTAGAACAGTCTGCCCCAGAGAGTCCTCATGTCTCCCACTCTGCCTTCCTAGAGGCGGGACATTTACTCCTAGGGTGGATAAAGCTGGTGTCTGGAAAGGGCTGAGGGCCCATGGACAGACACATCCCCTGGCGCAGAAGGTAGCCTACTCGGCCTTTTGGCTGCAGCTCGCTGGCCTCTGACCTGTACTTGATTTTCCTCCCAGCCAGCATCTCCTTTCTTATTCCTTTTCTTTTTTCCTTTGTTTACTTGCAATGCCTTAAGGCCCAGTTGTTACTCCAGCTTCTCTCCTTCCAGCTGAGTGGCCACCCCAGGTTTTCTTGCCCCAGTTGATTGGTTTGCAACTGTGGCCCTCTGTGTGTCTTCGCCAGCGGCTGGGCCGGCAGAGGTCTGGTTCTTCTGTACCCCTGGTCCCAGCACAGGCCTGCATGGGCCTTGGATACAAGATGTGGATGGGAGGGAGTTTAGCTCTAAAAGGGTTGAGCTGAAATTTCTAGGTTAGAGTGGTTCTCCGTCCCATGGACTTCTTCCTCCTCAGATCAATAAGATGGAATGGTGGAACCGCTTGGTTACCAGTGACCCCGAAATCAATACCAAGAAGATTAACCCTGAGAACTCCAAGGTGAGTCCCGGTTGGGCCAGGGAAGCTTTTCTGTGTAGCTCCAGGGGTAGGCAGGCCAGTGCTGTACACATTCTCTTCCCTGTCTGTCCCCAGCTGTCAGACCTGGACAGTGAGACTCGAAGCATGGTGGAAAAGATGATGTATGACCAGAGGCAGAAGTCCATGGGCTTGCCTACCTCTGATGAGCAGAAGAAACAGGAAATCCTGAAGAAGTAAGCAACTCAGGGATGGGGAGGATTGCTGGGGACTTCGACCTGGGTGACAGCAGCATGCCACTAAATGGGACTTGAGGCTGCCCTGCCCACTTGCAGCACCAACTAGCTAAGTTTGTGGTTCTGTCTTGACTTGCCTACCCTGACCATTTGGTACTGTCACTCCACGGCAAGGCACAAGGGTAAGCAGCAAGCCGGGCGGTGGTGGCGCACGCCTTTAATCCCAGCACTTGGGAGGCAGAAGCAGGCAGATTTCTGAGTTTTGAGGCCAGCCTGGTCTACAGAGTGAGTTCCAGGACAGCCAGGGCTACACAGAGAAACCCTGTCTCGAAAAACCAAAAAATAAAAAAAAGGAAAAAAGGAAGCAGTAGGTAACAGGCAGTTGATGCCACCTGCTGGAACCTGTTGCCATTGCTGGTGCTTGCCCATCAAGCCTTAGGGCTCAGATGCAGGCAGGCTCAGCTCCAGGTTTTTCAGGGTTCTGAGGCGGTCAGACCCGGTGTCAGGAAATAGGGCAGCTCAGGGCTGAGGCGGACAGCTGAGACCACTTTTCTACTGTGCTCCCAGGTTCATGGATCAGCACCCAGAGATGGACTTCTCCAAGGCCAAGTTCAACTAGCTCCTGTGCTCGCCTCCTGAGCTCACCTCTCAACCTCCTTTCCTGGGACCTGGGAACCTTAAGGCTGGGGCAAGCACGGGATTTTCCAGGCATGTGAGCTCCAAGGATTCACTGGAGAAGGGCTGGGTCTTGGGGGGTCTTGTCCTTGCCATTTGTCCTGTTACACATTAAACCTATTTACCCTCTTCACCTACGTCCTCCGTCTAGACTCTCCGTGGCTGCTGCTGGGAGCTGGGATTTTGGCTTCTAGCCTAGAGTTTGCTGTGTAGCATTGTCCCTACTAGGACCGGTTTTTGACTCTGGATCTCAGTCTCTCCTATGACTTTAGGGAGGACTATGACAAAGGGTTTGTTTTAATTTACATAGTGGTGCACAAGTGCCTGCCCACTGAGTCACCTTACCTCACATGTGCTTCTGAGCAAAGGTGAGATTTTCTGGCTACAAATTCCCATCAGGAGCCAAGTTCCAGAATTAAGTATTTAGACTGGACTGTGCCAAAGCCAGGAGAGTAATAAAACCTGGGTGACACTGCCTAGGAGTGGGTGGGAGGGGATAATCCGGTAGAGCCACCCTGTTGTGTCTTCACCTGTTCTCAGAGCCACACACAGTGAAGGGTCAAGGAGCATCTGCTTCCACCGAAGGGGCGGGGCCATTGAATGCAGGGCTAGTGCAGATGAAAGATAACTATACAGCTGTTTTGATAGAACTTCTGGGAATGCAAACTACTTCACAGAATTGTTTCTTAGGCCAAGGCTAGAATTTAGGGAGTATTAATTCTGATTTCCTCTGCCCTACAGTGTTTTCCTTAAAAAAAAAAAATCCATTTATTTGATGAGATAGTTTTGCCTGGTGTGTGCAGTGGTCAGAGAGGTTGTGGGATTGCCTGGAACTGCAGTTAGGAATGGTTGTGAGCCACCATGGGGTGCTGAGAACCAAGACTATCCTCTGTAAGAACAAGTACTCCAAACTAGCAAGCCAGTCCCTGCGTCCCTCCTTCCCTTTTGAGGCAGGTGTTGGTATCTATCCCTGGTTAGCATTGAATTCAGTATGTAGACCAGGTTGGCCTTGAATTCAGCAATCCTCTTATTAGTATTCTTGGTGGAATTACATCATGCCCCTTTTCTTGTTGCAGTGCTGGAGATCAAAGCTAGAACCCCACACACATGCTAGGCAGCACTATGGACACCGTGCCTGGTTATTTTATTCATGCCTAGACCCGGATAATACAACAACCCAAGAGAATAGGCCAGCTTGATTACTGTAGCTCTACTTGGGTCCTGCTGAGTGTCCATTAGGAAACTAGATAAATGGTAGTTACCACTTCCCAGAGGGTGCCCAGAGGCAGTAAACAAGGGCTGTAAAGGAAGAAACTGGGAAAGGAATAGCCTCCTTGGATGGTCTGTGGTCACTGGACTAGCTGAAACTTTTAAGGTGGGGTCTTTGTGCTAATGGGTTGAAGAGCTGCCCAGGCTGACTTCAGACTTACAGTGGGCTCTATACTTGTAGCTGTGACTGTAGGTCTGTACCAGACTCAGCACCTGTAATGAACAGCTAAGGGCCCTGGACCAAGCTGGTGCTGGTGCCAGTTGCTAGCTTCAAGAAGTCTTTTAACACCAGGCTCCTTCAAGTTGCCTGTAAGAGTGGGATGAGTGAAAACCACAGTGCTGTGTTAGCACTAGCAAGAAGTAAGGGGGGCTTACTGACCAGTGATAACTGAGGGGTATTCAGAAACAGCGGGGGAACAGGGCAGTACAGGCCCCTGCCGATGGCTCTTTTCTTCTGAAGCTAGTCTCTTTGCTTCTACCTCACCGTTGTATTCCACAATGCTGGACTGGATTGGGTGCCCATGTCCTGTGCAGAGCAGCAATCAGCAGACGACACAGGGTGGACTATGTAATAACTCTGATGACCAGGCAGGTGTATGTACTTGCAACTAGGGTCATGTTAATGGTATAGACTAGTCAAGAACCAATAGGGACTGCTTATCAATATAGCGAGTGGGCACTGCCCACAGAATCACAGAGGCCATGCTGTCCCCAACCCAACCTACTTAGGTCCCATAATTGCTTAAGGTATCATGGTCCAGCTGGACAGCAAAGGATGTGGGCACCGCGGCCCTGTGAAATGTATGTGGTCTAAGGTAATTCAACAAAGGCAGAAGCCAGAGAGTCACTGCTTCTGGGCCCAGAGTGGCCTCCGGAGGCACAGAGGTCCTGGTTCCTCTCCGCTGGCTATGCTTCCAGAGCGGCTGTGACTGCTGGGCCAGTAGGGTTGGTTAGCAGTACACCTGCAGCAGGGGTGCCCCTGAAGAGTCCGTGTCCGTGCCCTGGAACGATGAGTCTTGGCTGGCTGGGTACCCTGGGTGGAGGAGGAAGCAGAGGCTCAGAGGGGGAAGGAGCTCATCCAGGGATAGTCGGGGAGAAGCCTGCTGTGGTGAAAGGGCGGGGCTTAAGCCTGGTCAGGCACAACAGCCGCCAACTCACTCTTGATGTTTACACTCCAGCCTTCGTCTGTAAAGGGGAATGACCTTGCTCCTAGGGGTTGTGAAGGCCCAGAGGACAGCAGCAGAAATCATATAGGGAGCGTTTGTGGATGCAGGCTGGATGGCCTTCTGGCCACCTCACTCCCCAGATCACTTCTAGCTGTATTCTAGGAACCTCAATTCGAGCCAGATTCCGCGGTTGCAGTGGGTACTCGGTTGCCCGGGCCTTTTTCCGTTTCTGATCCCATCCTCTCCCACCCCCAAAAGAAGCTGGAAGGTCATCTGGAGGGCACCTAGTGTAGTTTCCCACCCTCAGGTCAGGTCAGGACCACACCTGGGGCTCCATATGGCCTCAGCTTCCTGGCAATGGCATCTGCGGTCGTCTCCTGGGAGATCTGCACTGTCAGTTCTAGGGAGGAAATATGAATAAACAATCGTCATTATCACGTTCTTTTATACAGCTCAGTCCCTGTCCCTGTTTTAGCTCAGTGAAGAAGGGTGCTTACTGTACAAAAGCATAGAGAAGCATGCTTAAAACAAGGCAGGTAGGTATTTGACTAGGCCAGAGCAGTGGTGCAAATTCGTGTGTGTGTGCGTTTTAAAGACAAGGTCTCTACCCCAGGCTGTCCTGGAACTCTTGACCGACCTTTTTTCTCAGCCTCTGGAATTCTGGAGAACCCCTGTGACTAGCCATATTCTTGTGCTTTGGGCTCCTATTCAGGCCAGGCCGGGGAGCTGCTCTGTCAGTCACAGGGTAAAGAAGGTGCTTACAGATCCAAGAGTGCAAGCCGGCTGGCTAAGGAAGCCCCACAAAGACCCAGCCCAGCCTTCCTGCAGCTAGGTCTTCCCTACTCAGGCCCACCTACCGTCCTGGCTGAGGCCAGAGCCCACCATGGTCTCATGGCCACTGTCGGGGGCAGCAGCAGGGGCAGGAGAGCGGGCTGAGCGCCCCTCGGAGGTCTGTGGGCGGGAGCGGCTTTTGCGGGTACTGATGCGGATGATGCCTCGCACCAGGCGGCCCTCGGCGTCTTGCTCATCCAGGTGGTAGTCCTGCGTGATGCTGCTGATCAGGTCTGAGATCTTGCTGGTCTTCTCCAGGAACACGGTGTCCGATGTGCACTTGGCCAGCTCGTCGATCTGGTGTACACTGAACAGCTCTGTCAGCTTCTTGAAAATAAGCACGTCGATCTCCCGGCTCGACATGGAGCCGCTGCCCATCTCGGGCAGGTCCAGGTCCGATTCATGGAAGGAGTAGTACTCCTCAGAGCCACGGGGGCTGCTGGTGAAGGTACTAGGCAAGCTGTGCCGCGTGGGAGGAGGCTCCGCCAGGGGCTCCTTGCAGCAGGAGTCCACGTCAGGGACTGGGGAGGTGGCTTGGCGGTAGGGGTAGACAGGGATGCCCTTGAGCTTAACATCAGGGTAGCTGAAGCTGCTGCCAATGCTGGTCTTGAACCTCTGACCATCCCGGCGGCTGGGGGGTGCACGGTCCGGGCTGGGGGGCACACCGTTGTGTTCCTTGGCCCAGGCGGCTTCGGCAGACCCTTCAATGGGGTCTCCGGCAGATAAACAGGGGCTGCAGCCCCGCACACAAGCCCCACAGCGCTGCAGGCAATCCCTGCAGCGGCGGAAGCAGAAGGCAGCCCTACACCAGTCCCAACCCCAGGGGCGCCAGAGGAGGCAGCAGGTTGGGGGCTCGTTGGGTGGTTCTGCAGAGCCTGAAATGAAGGTGATACTCTCCGGCCCGTGGTGGCCAGGGTCCTTAGGGTCTGGCCTCCGCGTGCGACGGCCTGGTGGGGGCTGGGAGCGCTCATCATTCGTTTCCAGGCATAACTCTGTTGGCCTCTCCCAGGGCCCCAAGCGTGGAGGCCCAGATGATGGGCGGGGCTGTCCCGGCCTGGGCATGGCTCAGAGCATGGCTTGCTACAGCCAGGCACCTGCAGGGGAGAAGCCAGGAGGAGGTCAGGGACAAGCTCCTGGGCTGACCTGAGAAGCCTGGGATGAGGATGGAGGAAGCATCCCGTAAACCCTTGTAAACGTTGAGCTCTTCTTGTCCCAAAGAGAAAGTTCTCTTTGTGGTCTAACTTAGGCTTCTAAGAAGTCTCCTGGACTTCTTAATGAATGGCTATTGTTGGAAACAAAATATAGAAAATTACAAGTGTTAGTGGAGATGTGAAATGATATTGGTATTGTGGGAAACGGAACAGTTCTTCAAAACTGAAGCATACGCGTGGGAATGTAGCATGGCTAGCCTACATAGCATGAATGAGGCCCTAAATTCATCCCCAGCAAACAAACAAACAAAAAACCCAGGCTGGATGGATGGCTCAGCAGTTAAGAATGTGTACCACTGCCTGACAGGCTCATAACCACCTGTAACTCTAGCTCCAGGGATGGGACACCCTCTTGTTTCTGCTCCCACTGCACTCATGCAAATACATTGCATAGATTTTTTTATTTTAGATTTATGTGTATGAACATTTTGCTTACATATATATGTGCACCACACATGGCCTGGGGCCCAAGGAGGTCAGAAAAGGGTTAAGGAGCTCCTAGAATGGGGTTACAGACAGTTGTGAGCCACTAGTGGGTGCTGGAAATTGAATCTGGGTCCTCTAGAAGAGCAACCAGTGATCTTAACTGCTGAGCTATCTTTCCAGCCCTTATTATTTTTTAAAAATTGTGTGTCTCTGGGGCCTGCAGAAAGAGCTCACAGTTAAGAGCACTGGGTGCTGTTCTTCCAGAGAACATGGGTTCCTATGCAGCAACTTACAACCTTCTTTATCTCCAGTCTTAGAGGACCCAATACCCTCTTCTGGTCTCTGTGGGCACTGAGTACCTGTGCACACATGCATGCACACACACACATTAATATACATAAAAGTAAATAAAATCTCGCCTGGGGATAGTGCTATTCAGATGCAGGAGAATCTCTTGAGTTTGAGGCCAGTATGGTCTAAATAGTGAGTTCCAGAACAGCCAGGGCTATATAAAGAGACCCAGTCTTAAATAAATTAAAAAATAGAAATAAATAAAATTGTGTGTGTGTGATGTTTTTTAACATCTCCCCAAACCCTCAAAATTACTATATGATCCAGCAAATTCACTCCTTGGTAAATACCCAAGAGAAATGAAAATTTCTACTTTAAACAGACATTTGAATGTTTATGTTCATAATAGCATTATTTGCAATAACCATAAAGTGAGAACAACCCAAAACTTTATCAATGGGAAACTGGAGAGATGGCTTAGAAGTTAAGAGCTGTCTGGCTTTCAGAGGACCAGAGTTTGATTTCCCAGTACCCACATGACCACTAAAAACCACATGTAACTGCAATCCAAAAATATCTGATGCCCTCTTCTGACTATCACAAGCATTACACGCACATGGTGGGTAGACACAAATGCAGGGAAAACACTCAAGCAAAGTTTAAATCGACAGCACTCTTAAGAATTGTGATAAGGATGCTAAAGTGTAGCTCCCCACAATTGATGACTTCTGGAGGGGATGCAGGAAGGGAAGGATTCAGTTTTCTTTAAGGGTCTGGTCAACAGGAGTTCGACCATGCTCCAGTGAGTACATGGGCAACACACACTGGACTTGTGGGTTTTCTTCTTTTGGGGCTGGGGGTGGGGGGTGGTCACAGGGTAGGAGTGTAGACTCAGGAGGACTGGGAAGTGAGTGTGATCAGGGTGTATTATGTGAATTAATAAATAATGAATAAAAATATTACACCGAAATAAAAAGAAAAGGTCTGGAGAGATGGCTCAGTGGTTAAGAGGACATGGTGGCTCACAACCATCTGTAATGGGGATCTGATGCCCTCTTCTGGTGTGTCTACAGACAGCAACAGTGTACTCACATACATAAAATAAATCTTTAAAAAAGAGAAAAAAGGGTTAAAAACTTAAAAAGTACATCAGTGAATAAATGGATTCAGAAAGATGGAATATAATATAATGGGATATCATTTAGCCCTTAAAAAAATGAAGTTCTTTTGTATTTCAACCTGGATTAACTTAGTCAGGCAGTGGTGGCACACACCTTTCTTTAATCCCAGCACTCAGGAGGCAGAGGCAGGAGGATCTTTGTGAGTTCCAGGGTTACACAGTGAAACCTTGTCTCACAAAAACAACAAAAACAAAACATAATCTTCGAAGACATTCTAAATGAAGTAAGCTACACAGAAAGAACAAATACTCTGCTGTTTAGCTTATATGAAATATACACAGCTGACAATTTAACAAATGGAGATCGGCGGTGTGGTGAGTGCCGGGGCTGAGGAAGAGGACCATGGAGTTTGGTTGAGCGAGCACAAAATTTCAGCTGGAGACAGTGTCATGCCATATCACAGCTCTGGAAATAGCACGGATGTATTTAATGCCACAGGATGGTATGCTAAAAAATGGCATGCGGATATGCCAATGTTAAAATGGTAATTTTAATGTATATTTTACCACAAACAAGGAAAGCTCTCCAGAGACCTTGCTTCTGAGAATCGCTCCATCTTCTTACTAAGACATCTGCTCACAGATACCTTTCTGTCTGACTGGCCAAGAACATCACCATGATCCTTCCTTCATACCCTTCATCCCAGATACGGGAATGAATGGATCTCTCATCTCATTCAGATTTTCCCTCCTAGAAACATTTACCACCAAGCAGGTTTCTCTCTCTATTTGAAGAGGGAAGGTGGGTTTAGTCAAGATAAGAGGGTCTCATGTAGTCAGTTTGGCCTCAAATTTGCTAGGGAGCCCAAACTACTCTTAAACTCCTGGCCCTCCTAACTCCCTTCTAAGTACTGGGATTAAAGAAGTATACTACCTTGCCTGGGAAAACCAAGCACCTTTGGTTCCTTGCCACAAAAATAATCTTCATAGACTAGAGAGATGGCTCAGTGGGTAAAAGCGCGACCCGCAAAAGAACCCACAAAGACGGGTGTGGTGACAAGCACCTGTAATCCCAGCATTCCTAGGGTGAGAGCAGGCAGAGGGAACTGCCTGAGGCTCGCAGGTCAGCCAGCCTGGAGTATACACCACAGCACGGCGCAGCAGCAGAAACAAGGGACCCTGCTCCAGGGCGGTGGAAGGTGAGAACTAACTCTCAAAAGTTGTCCTCAGATTTCCACAAGTGTGTACCTTCAAGTGCAGACATATACACAAAATATATAAAAATCAATAAAGAAGAAAACATCATTCTCTTAAAATAGTAATGTTAATTTTCAGTCCTCTTTTGATTTGTTTGCTAGGAATCCCGGACCCAGGACTTCTTCCACTGATGAACACTGAGCCTGACCATGAATCAGGCAAGGCAAAGCAATGATAAATGAACTTGATGGTTCAGTTTTCTAGGAAAGCTTCCAAGGCTTAAGACTTGTCTGAAAACATAGCACCTGGGAGACAGAGGCAGGACTAAGTTCTGGGCCATCCTGCACTACAAAGTTAGTTCTAGGCTAGCCAGCCCAGTTTATGAGATCTTATTTAAAAAAAAAGCTGACCAGGCACGGTGACTCACAATGTTAATGCCAGTATGGGGGAAGCCAAATGTTCTCTGAGAATTGGAGGACAATCTGGTCTATGTGGAGGGTCCAGGGCTATATACTATCTGAAAACAACCCGAACCTCCAGGATGAAGCAGGTGGGACTTGAAGGAACATCTGATCTCAGAGGAGTCACTGAGGAACCCCGAGGGACAATGCAGTCCCATATGCAGGAGGGCCTTAACCACAGCGGAGGCCTTGCTGGGAAGTAACTGTCTCTAGCCTGTATTTTGAGCCATCATGTGGGTGCTGGAAATGGAACTCAGGTCTCCTGGAAGAGCAGCCAGGCTTTTAACTGCTGAGCCATCTCTCCAGCCCGTTAGCCCATGTTTTGAGATGTTGATCCTTTATCCTGGTAACCTGATCTAATCAGAGTCCTAAGGGCTTGTAAGTAACGTGAAAGGAACAAAGCTGTGGACACCAGGGTCCCTGGCTTCTAGTTCCCATTCTGGCCCTTATAAGTTGTTTGCCTAGGGCTGGCAGTGGTGGCATATATCTTTGATCCCAGCACTCGGGAGGCAGAGGCAGGAGGATGGATCTCTGAGCTCAAGGCCAGCCTGGTCTATAGAGTAAGTTCCAGACCAGCCAGGGCTACACAGAGAAACCCTGTCTCAAAAAACAACAACAAATTAACAATATATTGCATGTCTTGGGCAAAACAGTGCCACTTCCACAAACAGCAAATGCTACCAGTGCTCCTGCCCTGCCCTCTTCTATTTGCTGCAGCCAGTGACAGATTTAAGCCCCACAAGGCTAGAGAGATCTCCTAGGTGCTGCTTTATGCAAATAATCAAAGGCAAAGTCACCAACAGTGAGATGAATTGACATCAAATATAGGAAGGACACGTTGTGAAGTATTCCTGCCTCAAACACATACTGAGATGTGACCTTGAGGAAAGGGCAGACAGTCTGGCTTCAGAGACTTGTCATCTAAATCCAGTGTGGTCTGCACAGGGCCAAGGATCAGGAGGAAAAATGGGGATAGCTAGTGCAAAGAGAAAACATCATATGTTTATATGTAATATATCTAATTTTATATTTATTTTGGTTTTTCAAGACAGGGTTTCTCTGTGCAGCCCTGGCTGTCCTGGAATGAACTCACTCTATAGACCAATCTGTAGTCAGATCTACCTGCCTCTGTCTCCCAAGTGCTAGGATTTACACCCAGCTCTATGTATGTATGTGTGTATGTATGTAGGTATGTACGTACGTATTTGAGACAGGGTCTCACTATGAAGCCCTAGATGTCCTGGAACTTGCTAAGCTGACTGGGCTGGCCTTGAACTCAAAGATCTACTGACTTTACCTCCTGAGTGCTAGAATTAAAGGTGTGCCAGCTGAACCAGATATCCAGCCCCAGATATATTTCTATGTGAAACAGAATAGCCTGGTACCACTGTTTAGGAATCAGACACAATGGTTCTTAGGGGTAGAGGGACACACATCTGAAGTGTGAACATCAGTGGTTTAAACCAGTCAACCAGCACATGCCTAGACAGCTCATGTAGACAGGGAGACAAGGAATATTTGTTGTGCTGGATGAGGACACAGGATTTCTTCTTCCTGAAACTTTACAGTCTTCTCTGGGGCCCACTCAGCTTTCCTTCTCCAAGGACCTCAAGGCCTCTAGCCAAATGGGAGCCCCTCTTTCTGTACCCCTCTGCTGAGATCTCCTGATGACCGGGTTTGCCTTGTACCCACTGTTTCAGGAAAAGCCTATCTCCCCAGGGACTATGGTCCTAAAGGCCAGCCCCCTTCCTGCCTCTAGGCCTAGAATAGGGCCAGTTTTGGAAGGCACTATCGTGGCACAAACACACTCCATGTGACCTTATGGTAGGGTAAAACCACTGGGGGAAAAGACAAAGGACTTAGACTCTAGGTGGATCAGAGCAGGAACCAGCTGCTATAGGGAACAGTGTGTACCTGTGTAGGGGATCCCATCTTTGGAAGTGTATAAACAGAAGGAGGTAATCTCCTTCTGAACACCTCCCACCCTGCTGTTTTAAAAAGAAAAGTATACAAACAAATTGTATTAGGTGACTTTAAAGTTCTTCACAATTGAATGTGGTGGCACACAGCAGTCATTCTAGTACCACAAAGGCTGAGGCAGGAGGATCATATAGCAAGACCCTATTACAACAAAACAAAATGTCCTTCATAATCCAGAGGGAGATAACTAAATGTTTGCCCTGATTTGATTAAATGTGAGTTTGGACATGAGTTCATGGCAGTCATTTAAAAACTACTGAGGACCTACTGTGCACCCTACACTCTATGGACAAAGTAGTAAAACAGACTAGCTCCCTCACCTCAGGAGCTTCCCCTCTAGTGAAAGTGACTTTAGACAGCTTAACTTAACTATGTTGCCTGTAATAAATCTATTAATTCTCAAGGCCTTCTTAGTATTACTCCACTCTACAAAGCACAAAGGTTAACTAAGTTGTCCAAAGTCACACTTGTTTCTTAAGATAGGCTCTTTTGTCTCCCTGGCTGGCCTCAAACTCACAGTGTAACTGGGAATAAGACTGACCCACCGATTCTCCTGCCTTCACAAGTGCTGGTTTATGCATAGCTGAGGACCTAACTCGGGGTCTAATGCACGTTAAGTGTCTGCCAATAGAGTTATATCCCCAGGTCCCCACGAGCATCTCAAGAGGATTCCTCTACTACCCCATCCCATCTGTGGACTTGTGAGGAAAGGGCCAGTTATAGGTGCCATCAGGAGCTGGCACCTTTGGAGGGCTTGCCTCTAGAGCCCTGCCATCCATCCTCCGCACCCTGATTGTTCACTTTGTGGTCTGTAGGAGTGTCATGGTTACTGACACTGGGCTGGGTGACCGTTTCTCTCCCCACCACTCAGGGTGGAGGATTGACTCCTCTTCATTACATTTGTATCCAACATTACCATGGGCAGCACTGTGCTTACCCCCGCGGAAACAGCAGCGAACGGGCTAGAAACTGGCTCTAGCCAGAGGTGGTCCACAGTATTCAGTCCTTACAACTGCCATGTAAACAGTTTACTGTCACTGCACAGTTCAGGAATCTCAGAGAACAGAGGATAGATGAAGTCGGCAGGCTGGGAAGGGACAGGATTTACTGTGTGGTAAGCCGGGCTCGTCACCCCATGCCACATCTCCAGTTAGGGACAAAAGGAGAGAAAGGGAGCCAGGGTAAGCCAGGTTTAGTGGCTCTCTCAGGTAATTTCAGAACTAGAAAGGCTAAGGCAGGCAGATTCCTTGAGTTCAAGATCAGCCTGGGCTACCCAAGAGAGACCTTGTCTGAAACCCAAACAGCCAAGCAGCCAGCCTTCCTGTTTGTGGTATAGCCTTGCCTCAGCGTCCCTTCAAACCATCCATCTACATCTTCCTTTTCCCACTACTGTCCCTGGTCCATCCCTCCTGCCAATCCAGTGACACTGCTCACTTAATTTAGTGGGGCCAATTTTTGCCTCCATTTTGGCCTGGAACAAGACTCTTGGTCCCAGCCTTCCTCATCTTTAGATAGGTTCATCTTAGAGTAGTGAGGTGGCCCAAGTCTGTAATCCCAGCACAAGACACGATGCTTAGGAATTCAAAGTCATTCTTGGCTACATATTGGGTTCTAGTCTAGCCTGGGCCATATGAGACCCTGTCTCAAAAAGCAAAACAATATATATCAAATTAACTTAAATAGAATTACAAATAAATAAATAATAAACCAATGTGACGTAAGATAAAAATGGAAAACCTCATCTCTCAAAAGGGGAGAGAGAGATTAGTGTCCTTCTAACCCTCTATCGAGGTATGGAGTTTGGGGGTGGAGCTCGGTGTTTAGCGAAAGCCTGGGAAAACCCTCTCTTGGCATTCTCCCACTAGGCGACATTTGTGATGCCTCAGGGTCTGGTGGCCCCAGGACTTTCTGACTTCTCACTGCCTTCGCCTTTCTGACAGTCCCCGCAAAACACAGAGACACAGACAGACAGACAGACAGACAGAGAGCTCTCCATGGGCCCTCCTCCCTGTGTCCACAAGACGAGTCGGCTGCAGCAGCCTCTGCCCAAGCAAACTTATGGTCAGCAAGCCGCGGTCAGCTCAGCTCGAGCACAGGGCACGGTGAGCCCCCCAGGCGCAGCCTCAGCCGCTCTCCTCTGCAAGCAGGAGCCGCGTCCGGGCGGCGGGGTACGCACTGCCGTCGGGGCGCGCACCGCCTCGCTTGCCACAAGCGCCATGGCCCGCGACTCCCGACGCTGTTCTACGGTATGGTGCCCGGTCCTAGCACTCCAGGCCTCCCGGCCCGCCTAGCCCCGCGCCCATTCGGGCCGCTCCGGCCGACCGGGCCCGCGCACCCCGGAAGTGGACGTCGGGGCCCGAGGAGCAGGGCCCGCGCCCCGCCGCCGTCCAGGCGCGGCCTCCAGGGTCACCCACCCGGGGCTGCACCGCTCCGCGCCCCCGCGGACCCGCGCCGGACTTACCTGCCCAGCCAGGTGAGCCGCCTCCGCTCAGCCCTTCCCCCGCCCCCCTCTGCGCTCACCTGGGGCGCAGGTATGCGTCTCGCGGGAGCGCGGCACGGGGCGCCGCTGAGGACACACTTCCTGACTCCGCGAAGCGCCGCCGCGCACCTGGCCGAGGCCCCGCCCAGCTCCGGCCTAGCCCGGAGAGTGAGGCCCTGAGAGGGGCGGTCAGGCCACAACGCTCAGGGTCCCCGTCTGCTCTCTAGTCCAGTGTCAGAGAGCCCATGGGACGCCTACGAGGCCTCTAAGCTCCTGGGAAGCGGTCCCTGACCCCTGAGTCCCTAGCTCTGTCATATGGAACAATTCTCCGGGCTCTTTATTATAGTCCCCAACAGACTGTTGCTTTCCTGTCTTTTGTCTCCTCCTTTTAGCCTCTGACCTCGAGGGTAAGGTCTGGCCTTGTTTCCCTAGTACAGGGCCTGGCACATACCAGATGCTTAGCAAATATTCTTTACTGTTTGAATAGCTAGGCAATGATCTGTTGTCAATCTACATACTTATTTAGGTTTCTCTTTTTACATGAAATATCTTAATATGGATGGATGTCTTGTCTACACGTACATCCGTGTACCACTTGCATGCCTGGTGCCCACAGGGGTGAGGGAACAGAGGAGGGTATGGGATTCCCCTGGAACTAGGGTTACAGACAGTTGTGAGCTGTTATGTGAGTACTTGAGACTCGAACTGGGGACCTTGGAACTTGGAAGAGTAGCCAGTGCTCTCTGAGGCTGAGCTATCTCTTCAGCTCCTCTTCTTTAGGTCTTCCTATCCAAGTACCAACCACATCCTATCCTGCTTCAAGTCTGAGTTCCAGGCCAGCCTGGTCTACAGAGTGAGTTCTAGGACAGGCCGAGCTAAGTAGAGAGACCCCCATCTCAAAAAAATACATAAATAATCAAGTAAACAAACAAATTTAAAAAAAGGTATCTCTGTCCACTGGGGAGTATGAAGGAAGTCACACATGGAAAGAACAGCTTTGGGAGAGATCTGAGGCAAGCAGAGAGTGCTGTTCCCGGCCAAGGCCTGATGGTAGACCTTCCCATAGTATATCACTTGCCTTGTGGGCAAGGGGCACACCATATTCTCCTTTGGAACTCAGAAAATGAGTCCCATGGTGTACAGTGGCCCTTCTGCATACTCTAAGACTAGCAAGGCCTGTTCTAGGGCACATTCATGGGAAACTCTTGCAGTGCTGTGCCAAGAGGAATGTGTACAGGGGACTGGTAGAAACTGTTCAGCCAGGTGGCATGGGCCTTTAATTCTGGCACTTGGGAGGCAGAGGCAAATGGCTCTCCATGAGTTCAAGGTCAGTTCCTGGCTAGGCATGGCTACACAGAGAAACCCTGTCTCAAAATTTAAAGAAAGAAAGAAAGAAAGAAAGAGGGAGAGGGAGAGAAAAAGGAAGAAAGGAAGGAAAGAAAGAAAAGGAAAGGAAAGGAAAGGAGAGGAAAGGAAAGGAAAGGAAAACTCTTCAGCAAGGTGTGCTGCCCCAGCCTGTCATCCCAGTGCTTGGGAGGCGGAGGCAGGAAAGTCAGGAGTTCAAAGCCATCCTGGGCTATAGAAGACTGTCTCAAAACCAAACCAACCAAACAAGCAAACAAAAACCATTGTTCATGGTGGCCTCAAAAAGGAAATACAAACCACGGACAGGAGATACAGAAGTGCAGAAAATTCACACGGAGCGATCTGTATGAAGCATAGGAAACAGATGGAGACCTGAAGGCCAGTCCGTGAATCCATATCAAAGGGGTCCTTCTCATACAGTCCAAAACCAACCAGAATTGCTGTGTTTAGGTACCATATTAGGCTGAATCATACGACATTGCTGTTATTTGGACCACTTTGATCTGAAAAAAAAAAGTAGCAAATTCATTTGGTCCAGCCTATTTCATAAAACAAACAAAGAAGACTCACTGGGGCGGATGAGATGGTTCAGTGGGTAATGGCGTTTGTAGCCATAAGGTCTTTACCTCTTCCAGAGTTCTATGGATCAGATATGACAAAGGGAGACCTCCAGAGGACTAGATTCCAGAGAATTAAACAAAAGTATATCGTGATGATACTAAAATTTTGTTTTGAGATTTATAGATTACAGAATACACAGCCTTGGTGAGTTTCCTTGTCAGTCATGTTGAACTGACCTTCTTGAACTCCTGATGTCCTGAACTTGAGCCAGATCCAGTCAGGACACAGACATCAGAGACTAATCAATCCTGTTTTCCCTACCCACCCCCATAATATCTCAACACCCATGTTCAGCTTAAAGAAATTATGAAGAGTCATCGAGCCAGTTCCCTGGGCTTTGGGGCTGGAGAGGGTTATTATTCGGTTGTCTTTCTAGGGAATGTAGAAATGGTCATATTTGGAACAGGGAGGAAATAGCTAGAATTGATTGAATAGCCATAATCTCATTTGGTAGAAATCTTTGTAATTGTTACTAAGTTTAAATATAAGTTCTTATTTGGTACAGAATTCATTTTGATGCAAAATTAAGGTTTTCATTGCTATAAATTTCTTCTATTGATACTAAAAATTTAAAAATACAGGGCCTAGACCCAGTTCTTCTGTTGCTGTTATTATAAACAGATATGAGATGTTTAAGCCTGTGAGCTCAGGGCCAAATAGCAAATTCATGACTCTGAGTTTATTGTTAGGGTGTTTTCAAGATTTTAATCAGAAACAGCTGAGAGTAATTAACGGACAACAGTCCAGATTACTTTACAGAGACAGTTGGTTTTCAAAAACGTCAGAAATCCACAGAATGTGACATTTAATGTTAATTTATTCACTTGTTGTTGAGACAAATCTTCTCCTAACAGATCCTTTTTCGTGACTCAAAGAACCATCTAAGCATCTTCCCTCCGGGTGCGGTCGTGCACTGTGGCCACTGGGCAGAAAGTGCCTCTCTCTCCTGCAGACCTGTACTGTCCTTGAGAGGACACAAGTTACAGGTTAGGACAGCTTAGTTCTGCTGAGACAGAACAAGCTAGTCCTTCATAATTCTTGTTTTTCAGGGTCTGTCAGGTGATCCTGGGCCCGAAGGCTGCAGACTGATGCTCTGACTCCCTGACTCCCTGGGGCTGTGTACGTAGGCAGCTGTCTCTACAAATTGGCCAAATTCTAGAAGCTATGTTAGGCTTCTGATATTTTCAATTAATATCAGTCGTTCTTCGACTTCTGGTGGGGTTGAAAAACTACATAGTCTCCTAGCCAACCCAGGCTTTTTACTTTGAGAGGATAGTTTTCAGATGGCATTCACTCTAAAGCCAGGACATAAGTCAGGTACAGAACTATAATCTTTTAGGAGAGAGGACAGTGTTCAATTTTATTGGCAAAAATGCTGGACTAGGTGTTAGGACTATCTTCTACCTTATAATTTACAAAATGGTAATAGTTGTGCTCAATTTATATTTTGAGAAAAAATTTTTTTTTCTTAAAATTAACAGAAAGGGTAAAATGTTGCAGGATTTTCCATGTCCAATCATATTAGGGCAGTGGAAGGCCTGTGATTGGCTAGGAAAAGGGAGGCGGAGCTGGGAGATGGAGGGGAGAGAGGTCGCAGGAGGAGAAGAGAAGGGAACCAAGATGGCTTTGGATGTGCACCTGTGTGGCATTTACTAGCTACAAATAGCTAAGTTTTTATAAAGCTAGAAATATTGGGATAAAGCTTTAATCATTATCAATTGGCTCTTAAATTACTGTATTGGCATCTTGTAAATTGTAAAATTATTTACACATCAATCTGATTAATTAATTAAGCTTTAAGAGTTTTGTTTTACTTGGTTACTGGAATGTGGGTCTGCTAATTACAGGGGTTTGTGGCAGAGAGAGAACACAGCTGAGATGCTGTGGAAGCTAGCTGGGAGAGAATAGCTCTTCGGCTAGAACAAGCCAAGCGGGACTTTACCGGGACATGGTGTTGAGGCCTGGCGGGACAGGAGAGATGGCGAGTCAACTTTTTTAATATTTCCCACAACACAGGCAAGCCTGATGTCGTGAGTTCCAATCACAGAAGGAGAGAACCATGGAAGTTGTCCTTGGATTGCCACACGTGCTTCATGGCATACCCCCTAAATGATCTCTCACATATGCCCAGAAGCCTGTCTCCTAGGCGGTTCTAGATCTCATTAAACTGACAACTGAGATTAACTGTCACAAGTGTTGTATGGAGTGTTTTAAAAATAAACTCAAGGTCACTGAGACTCAAGCAGATATTTGTTCATTGTTCATTGCAACATTTTTCACAATTGCCAAACAACCCAAGTGTTCAATGAGAGATGACTAGAAAAGCAATATATATGAATATTGTTCAGTCATAAAAAGGAAGATATTTCTGATTTTACACCATGTTATACCATAGATGAACCTTGAAGACATTTATGTTAAGTGAAATAAGGCATATATATAAGAAAGGACAAACACGATGGGCAGTGGTGGCACATGCCTTTAATCCTAGCACTTGGGAGACAGAAGCAGGCTGATTTCTGAGTTTGAGGCCAGCCTGGACTACAGGGTGAGTTCCAGGACAGCCAGGGTTACACAGAGAAACCCTGTCTCGAAAAACAACAACAACAAAAACCAAAATAAAACAAAAAAGGACAAACACTGTATGTTTCCACAAATATGAAATATTACTGTCTGGGTATATAGCTTAATGGTAGAGTATCTGTCCTCAGTGCATCAGGCCCTAACTTCAATCCCCAGTACTGCCTAAAATAAAATAAAATGAATATGTGAATTATTAAGAATAGTCAAATCCACAGAGGCAGAAGGAGTGGATTCAGTGCTAGATTGGAGGTAATGGGCAGCTATTGCTTCCTAGGTACACAGTTATTGTTTGAGTGATGAAAACATTTTTGAAATACAGGTAGTATAATACTATAAATGGAGTTATTGCAGTTAAAGGGATACTTCAAAGTGCTTTAAGGGGTCTGGGGTGATGGATCAGGGTGACAGCACTTGTTGCACAAGACTGAGTGCCTTAGTTCAAATTTCCTCCTCGGGCCACTGCATACACACAAAGGCCTGTTTCCTAGGCAACTATAAATCTCATCATGTGCAGCACACACACACACACACACACACACACGCACATGCACATGACAAAATAACTAAATTGCCAGGTCTGCAAAAATCTGGGAATGGGGATTTCAAGTCTGAGGGCAACTCTAGCTACATGGTGAACTTGAATCCAACCTGAGCTATGCAATGAGACCCTGTGCCAAAAAACATAAAAATGAGAATAAACAAACAAAAAATAAAAGAATATGCACAATATCTTTTTGAGACACGGTTTCTCTGTAGTTCTGTCTTTCCTGGAACTTGCTCTGTAGACCGGTCCCTAGTGCTGTGAGTAAAGGTGTGCCCGCCCCGCCCCTGATGCCCAGCCAGGAATATGCTCAGTTCTCACATCTCGTTAAAGCAAACAAAACGAAAGACGACATTCTGAAAGCACAACAGTAGCTCACTGACCTAGAGTCCAACAAGACAAAGAACAGAACAGGCTTCTGGGTTGAAGGATCCAGGTTAACACCCTTTCTCCTTGAGTGATTTTTACAAGTTTCTTTTTTTGGACACACCTGGCCCGGGTCACAGCCTGGCCCTGGCTTTTTAAGCAGTGCCTCCTGACTTTATGCCCAACAGCTTTGACCTGAGGCCATTGTCCAGATCATCTGCTTTTACCATGGTTTCTCTGCTATGTTTGATTATACTTTTCCCATCACCTTCTCTGGTCTCTACTTCAGGCTTCTGGCTCTGTGGTCTTCTGACCGAAGAGAGATGCGTCAAAGATCATCTATGATTTTGACTCCTGCAACTGGATGGACAGAGAGCTTGCAGTGTACTGTTAATTTAGGTTGGACCTGTTGGGCTTCAGGGTCGCGAAGCAGTCAAACACGTTACAACTGTACACACGGATGACTGTTTTGAAGCTGACTCACAGCCACTCTGGGGCTCAGGAGACTGTAGATGGGCTTTGTAAACCTCGCTGTGTCCTTCCCTTGAGGGCTGCCTGCTTCTGCTGTATTCTCCCATAGGAGCACTAGGGGGCAGCACACCACAGTGGAAATGCGCAGAGTTGATTCACGGGCTCCGAGTTGGATAGGGTGTGCGCCTATCCACATGCTGTATATATAGACCTTGAACTTCAGTACTTCTCATAGAAGATGGGCTCAGCTTCGGCTAAGATAGCACATTTTTTACAGAGTGAACTCGGAAGCCAGAGGCTTTGGACTGTGCCCAGCTCTATTACTTAACTGGATTTGTGAATTTGGTTTAGTCACAGAACGTCTCTGTGCCTCGGAAATATCTGTAAATGAGTGCTGGCACCCTAGCCTTTCCCTGCTTGTGGCTTCATTTTCTATAGTTGCAGTTACCTGTGACCAATTACGGTATTACAGAGAAATTTCAGAAATAAAGACCAGTGCAGTGCCTTACACCTGAGTCCCAGAATATCCAAGAGGCAGAAGCGGGCAGATTGCTGCCAGTTTGAGCCCAGCCTGGTTTTCATCATTCCAGATCAGGCAGGGTTAAATAATGAGAAATGTCCCCCAAAATAAAACACAGGCACATGCACAGACACACAATCAAAACAAACAAGCAAAGCCAAAATAAATTCTAGAAATAAACATTCCATGAGTTGATATATATATATATATATAATTTTTATTTATTTTTTTGTTAAATGTTGGAACTGGAGAGATGGTTCAGCGGTTCAGAGCACTGGCTGCTCTTGCAGAGGATTGGGGTTCAGTTACCAGCACCCACATGGCAGCTTACAAATATTCATAACTCCAATTCCAGGGAACTTGGTGCCTTGTTTTATCCTCCACAGGCACAATGCACACAGGTGGAACAAATACATACATACATGTGGACAAAACGTGCATATACATAAAATTAAATAAATAGTTTCAAGGGCTGTAGAGATGGCTTAGTAGTTAAGGGCACTGGCTGCTGTTTCAGAGGACCCATGATCAATTCCCAGGGCCCACATGACTGTTCACAACTGTAACTCCAAAGTCCTCTTCTGGCCACTGTTGGGCATATGGTACACAGATGTACATGTATGTAAGCAAAACACCGCACACCTAAATAAAATCTAAAAAAATAAAAAAATATATACATATTTTAAGATTTTTTTAAAAATTAAGGGGAAAGATGGCTCAGTGGTTAAGAGCACTGACTGCTCTTCCAGAGGTCCTGAGTTCAAATCCCAGCAACCACATGGTGTCTCACATCCATCTGTAATGGGATCTGACACCCTCTTCTGGTGTGTCTGAAGACAGCTACAGTGTACTCACATACATTAAATAAATAAATAAAAGTATGTATATATGTGTATGTGCGTGTGTGAGTGCAGGTGCTCATGGAGTCCAGAAGAGAGCCTTGGATACACTGGAGCCTGACTTACCGGTGGTTTTGAGTCACAAATCAGCGTGGGTGCTGGGAACTGAACTCTGGTTCTCCGCCCGAGCACTACCCCGCCTGAACCACTGAGCCATCTCTCCAGTCAATCTGTAAGCTTAAGTTAGGCGCTGTTTGGAGCAGCCTGAGGGAGTGTGTGCTGTCCTCGGCTTTGTCCTGGCCCTTTGACACCGTGTGCATGCCACCCTCGCTTAGTCACTGGGCAGTCTCTCAGATCCACTGTCTCCACATTGCAGAGCTGCTGCTGAAATAGTTCCTCTTCTACTTACTTGCAGCTCCAAGGTACAAGCAATGTTACCTATCCAGGCAGGCCAAGCCGAAGGTTATGTAAAATGGTGTGTAAAATGAATGATCTAGCTAGCCTGTATAACAGACACACGATCTAGGTATTTTACTTAAAAGCTGTAAGCCTAGATTGGGCAGATTGGAGCTATTCTGACTTACAACCCAGCCATGTGTCCCTTGTTACTTCTGTTTCTCCTGGCCGTGTGCTCATGGTCCATTGCCTCTCATGGTGGTTTCCTCCCCTCTTCCTTCTTTCATCTCTACCTGTGACCCCCTAGCCAGGTAACTGAGAACCCACCTACCTCCATCTATTGCCCAATCACAGGCTTTAGCCTTTTATGGACCAATTAACTTGGGGAGAAGGTTACATAGCATCACTTGGTGTATGTGAGGATCTCCTTGCTGGGGACAATCAGATCTTGGGGACAAGTATTTAGCATTTAAATACATAGCAGCACCAGACCAAGCCCAACAAAGGTGAGAGTTCTAAAGAAGAAAAATAAAAACTGGGGATGGTGGTATACATCTGTAATCTTAGCACTAGGAAGGCTGAGGCAGGTGGATCTCCATGACTTTAAGGCCAGCCTGGTCTACAGAGTTCCACGTCAGCCAGGGCTTCAGAGGGAGACCTGTCTCATCACTTTCCTCCACAAAAAGATGTGAGCACACCACTTCCTGCTTCGGATGCCATGCCTGCCACGTTCTGCCATGCTTGCCCACCACCGTGGACTTGCCCAGCAACACCTTACCCTAGAGTAGACCCTCTCTTCCACAAGTGGCTTTTGGTCGAGGTGTTTTATCATAGAACAGAGAAGTGGCTAATACAACCCCCCTTTGCAGCAGGTTTCAGATATCCCAGGCTGACCTTCAAGTCACTGTGCAGCTGAGAATGACCTTGAACTTCTGAATCTCTTGCCTTCCTCACCAGAGTGCTGGGATTACAAGTATGTACATGGACTCCTGGTGTATAGATGCTGGAGACTGAACTCTGTTGGCTTACATTTTTTTTCAAACCTAATTTTTTTTTTCTTTTTTTGGCTTTTTGAGTCAGGGTTTCTCTGTACAGCCCTGGCTGTCCTGGAACTCACTCTGTAGACCAGGCTGGCCTCGAACTCAGAAATCTGCCTGTCTCTGCCTCCCAAGTGCTGGGATTAAAGGCATGTGCCACCACTGCCTGGACAAAACTTACTTTTTTAAAAAATGTATTTTATATTTGTGTACACTATATAAGTACACTGTAGCTGTCTTCAGACGCACCAGAAGAGGGCATCAGATTCATTACAGGTGGTTGTGAGCCACCATGTGGTTGCTGGGAATTGAACTCAGGACCTGTGGAAGAGCAGACAGTGCTCTTAACCGCTGAGCCATCTCTCCAGCCCCTCAAAATCTACTTTAATAAGTGTCCTTAAATGCTTTAACCTCCCTTCTAGCTCACCACCCACCAGAGGTAGAGGAAAAGAAAAAGAATATGGGGAAAGTGAACCTGTTTAGAAATTGTTCTTTGGGACAAATCCATTCTGCCTTGTCAGGATATATACCAGCAGTCCTGTTCAGTAGTGTCAAGATAACAAACAAGGGGATTGGAGAGATGGCTCAGTGGGTAAGAACACTGACTGTTCTTCCAGTAGGTCTTGAGTTCAATTCCCAGCAACCACATGGTGGCTCACAACCATCTGTAATGGGTTTCAATGCCCTCTTCTGGTGTGTCTGAAGACAGCAACAGTGTACTCACATACATACAAAAAATAAATCTTAAAAAAAAATAAAAATTAGCCGGGCAGTGGTGGCGCACGCCTTTAATCCCAGCACTTGGGAGGCAGAGGCAGGAGGATTTCTGAGTTCGAGGCCAGCCTGGTCTACAAAGTGAGTTCCAGGACAGCCAGGACTACACAGAGAAACCCTGTCTCGAAAAACCAAAAAAAAAAAAAAAAAAAAAAAAAAAAAATTAAAAAGATAGCAAACACTAATCAGTAGAGGTGTCATGATCCAGTAGAAACAGCCAGGCCTCCGTTGAATTGGCATGAGTCAGCAGGAGAGATGGGACCAGCAGGATTGCCAGGAGACGTTCTCCGCCGTGCCTCTTTCAACAAAGCGAATATGCAGACTCGAGACCAGTGATGCATTGCAAAGCTAGCTAGCTAGCTATGCAAGCCTCTGTCCCTGTCCGTTGGGTCCTATTTATACCCCCTGTAGACATCACCTGTCCTCCATGGTCCTACCTCAGTAAAGCACAATATATGTCAGCTGACATCACTCTGCCAATCAGTCGGAGTCTATGGAAGCAATGAGAAGCTGCCAGAACACCAACAGGAAGCTTTTTGGTGTGTTTGGTGTCACTACCAATGATGATCATGAAGGAACGGCAAGGCGTACCAATACCATTCAGTGCTGTCCGCAGTCTGTTGGGTTCTTAACATAATGGGTCCTTTTATGTTTGTTTTAGCAAACATTCTTTCACCTGTATCCACTTCAGGAAAACATGTCTTCCAGGTTCTGCTTTAGAAAGACATCCTTTCACCGGTGTCTGCTTCAGGAAAACAATCTTTGACATAACTGACTTTCTGGAGAAACCAGAGTTTCCACTTCAGAACTCAGGGCCTGCGCAATTGGGGTAGACCCTGGTCCCAGCCATCCCGCCTTTGCTACCAGTGCCTTTATCATACTCAGTGCATGTTTTTTCTTTTTTTAAATAATATATGTGTGTGCATTTATTTTATGCATGGGATTACACTGCAGCTGTCTTCGGGTACCCCAGAGGAGGGCATCAGTTCCCATTACAGATGGTTGTGAGTCACCATATGGTTGCTGGGATTTGAACTCAGGACCTCTAGAAGAGCAGTCAGTGCTCTTAACCACTGAGCCATCTCTCCAGCCCCCACCCCCCGTGCATTTTTTTTTTCTTTTTTGGTGGGGCCAACTAAAGTCCATCTTCAGAAATGGGCTAGCATGCTCTCCTGGCCAATGAATCCATATTCAGATGTTTTCTGGAACATATAGGCAAGAGAAACCCTAAATGAATTGTAAACTAGCTAGAGGCTCTGTGCACCCACGGCTACAAGTGTCTGCAGATGAGCCCGTCAAGAACCAAGAAAAATCCGACGAAGGCTTTGACCACCTGAGCTCCTCATCCCAGCTCTTCCTAGACATCGTGCTCACCGTGAACTTCTCATTTAGGTGAGTGGGTGAGCTGTCCTATTTTTCTGTAAGCCTTATTTTTTTCAAAACCACATTTATTTGTAGTGGTAAATATTATTTGGGGGTTTCTATCCCACCTTAGATCACTTAGCTCCCAAATAAAAGACACAAACCTTTATATTTATAATAAGCCTTAAAGTGCTAGAGCTGGGCAGATATCAATCCTCTATGCAATTTTGTCTACTTCCTTGTCAATAACCCTGAGATATCATTTGCCATGTTCTGCCTGGGCTACTCCTACTCCAACTGGCCGGCCCTCAAGGCCAACCCTCATGATCTACCTACCCCAAGGCACCTCTTCCTTCTCCTTCTCCCTCCCCCTGGTCTTTCCTTAGATGCCAAGCCCAGGACCCAAAGCCCTGCCTCCTCTCTGCTCAGCTACAGGCTGTCAGCATCTTCATTCAACCAATAATTTTAAATTAGGAGCAGGGTTTGCACAACAAAAGCTGGCAGATGTGAGAACTCACTATGAGGCAACTAGACCTTGGGATACAGAATTTAGCATCCAGTACAGAGCAACAGAGCAAACCCCAGCAGTTATTTCTTCTGTATGTAAGACACGTGTTGCTTAAGACAAGGTGAGGTCGAACTCTCCCATGTACCCCCTCCACAGAAAAAGCCTCTTCTTTTGGGCCTGATGGCCAAAGACTGGCCCCTGCTTGTGGTGCCATGGAGACCCCAGGAGCCTGGGACAACTGACTAGCTAATAGACTCTGGACTAGTCTCTGTCATTTTAATTGATACATAAGCCATTTAAATTACAATTTATCCTTCTCGGGTCTCTGAGGGGTTTGAAAGACTAGTGAAAGAAGTAACTTTTTAGAAGTATAAAGTTTAGGGGCTGCAGAGATGGCTCAGCAGTTAAGAGCTCTGACTGCTCTTCCAGAGGTCTTGAGTTCAATTCCCAGCAACCACATGGTGGCTCACAGCCATCTGTAATGAGATCTGATGCCCTCTTCTGGGGTGTCTGAAGACAGTGACAGTGTACTCATATACATAAAATGAACAAATAAATAAGTAAACAATAAATCTTTTTTTAAAAAGTATAAAGTTTAAAGTTTATGTGAAGTCTGAGGATATAAAAGCTTCTAAGAAAGTGTTTGAGGGAGCCAGGCAGTGGTTGCACACGCCTTTAATTCCAGCACTTGGGAGACAGAGGCAGGCGGATTTCTGAGTTCAAGGCCAGCCTGATCTACAGAGTGAGTTCCAGGACAACCAGGGCTACACAGAGAAACCGTCTGAAAAAAAAAAGTGTTTGAGGGTTTTGAGGTGTTTTTGAGGTTGGTAAATGCAAGTTCTGAAGGTTGGGGGACGGGAAACCTTGAGTGGTGATAGGAAACTGGTCGAAGGTACATGGGCGTAACTTCACTTTTTTTAAAGTCTATTTTTAATAATGGTTCTTAAACACTTTAACCTCCCTTGTAGCCCACCACCCACCAGAGTTAGTGGAAAAGAAAGGATATGGGGGGAAGTGGACCTGGATTTCGAGGACCCTCATCCCAGGGACCCCCCCATACCCAGCTGGGGTGGTCAGTGATACACCAGCAGTCCAGTTTGGTAGATTTAGGGTAGCAAACACCAATCAGCAAGGAGGGACCAGGGCCAACAGGAATGTCAGGAGAAGTTCTCTGCTGGGCATCTCTCAGCAAAGTGAAGATCAGCAAAGATGCAAGACCAACAGGCACGGCACAGTTAGCTCTGTAAGCGAGCCTAGCTCAGCCTCCGCCATTGTCTGTCGAGTCCTGTTTACACCCTCCAATATCCTCCACGAGTCTGCCTCAGCACACGAGTTTGTCTCAGCTGACATCATTCTGCCAATCAGTCTGATTCTGAGGAAGCAGCAAGAAACTGCAGCAACATCACCACAAGTTTTTTGGCGCTTTTCTCTCTATGGAGTCCCGACAAATGGATCTCAACTACACACTGGAAGGCGGACCAATACATGCGTGTCGTTAGCCAAGAATCCTTCATCACCTGTTCTTTCACATGCTTGCTTTAGCAGAACATGCTTTCACCTGTGACTGCTTCAGCGAAAAATTTCTTTCATGTGTTTTCCCCAGCAAAACATCATGGAACATAACTGACTTTTTAAAGAATCCTTAGGTTTTAACTTCACATGGAAGGAAGGAAAATGCTTTAGATTTCTTCCCCTCATGGTGCAACTGTTGCATTGAGACTTCAAAGTTCAGAGCTTTAACATTAAGCAGTGGTAATCCTAACACATCTGAAGTCTATTTCTTTTTGTAAACTTAAAAATGATTTTTATAAGCTTCGGGGAATCCACTTGGTTCCACCTCTCACAAGTCAAAGGGACTCCAGATAAGTAAGTAATGTCAGTCTCCAGCCTGTTTCCCTCCCCACCTACTTATTCCTGAGGGTGGGATCTATTCTCTTTTCTCTGGTCCTGAGACCCACCCCCTCCAACTACCATGGGCCTAAAACTTTCAAATGTATACCCAACAAAAAATTTTTCTCCCTAAACTCCTTAACTTTATCTTCTGCCCCTAACATGTGTGTGTGTGTGTGTGTGTGTGTGTGTGTGTGTGTGTGTTCCAGCATCCTGCCAGTCCAGGCATTTCTTAGAAGCTACATCCAGGATAGGATCAAAGCAGTCACTCACAGATATTCTGGCCTAGCTTCACAGCCTGCTTTAAATGGGCCTGCATATTTCTACCTCCAGATGGTCCCACAGCCTGGACAGTAGTGAAACAATTAGCATCCAAATTGTTTTAGGATCCCCAAAGATAATGACACCCCAATGTCAGGAAGAAGGCATCATAGACAATTACATCACCCCTTATTCATTTATTATCAACAAAAGGCTGGGATGTTGGCTTTCAGACCCTGGACAAATGGCTGAGGTGCATATTTTACATAGAAAAGTGGACCTGGCCTCTAGGTTATCTCAGCATCCCTTGGGGTCCATACCTGGCAAACTCCACCCTCTATCCTGAACTTTCCAGCCCAGGGGCTGAGTTTCCCCTCCCCCAAACTCCCCCCCAGAGGCTCTCTTCAGACATTTTGGTTCCCCCCTTTCTCTTTTCTCTTTCTTTCCCCCCTCCCCCCGTTTTCCTCCCCATGGTGACTTCCTTCCCTGACCTCCTTTCTTGGGATCAGTGAATTCACCCGAGAACATTTTCCCAATAAAACAGCCCTTATATGTACACCAATCTGGCTTGAAATGACTCATTTCACCGGCAGAGAAATAACTTATCAATGTTTATATAAGTGTGTGCCTGTCTTTGCCTTCTGTCACGTTTGAAGCAGGCTGTTTGTTGTTTGATGTTTGCCCACCAGGCTAGCTGTCCTGTGAGCCTCCTCTGGGGACGCTCCTGTCTCTGCTTCCCCTCTCACCGCAGAAGTGAGGAAGAGTTACAGGGATAGATATATGTAGACAAGGAAAGCCATGGTGAGCTCCCTAAGAGGAACTTTCTGTTCCCAGAAGACATTGCAGGAAGGCACAGGTGTATGTGCGGGGCATGTAAACAAGTCCAGGAGGGGAGAGGGAAGGACCCCGGTCCCTACGAAGCATCCAGCCCAGACCTCTCCCACGCTAGAGGGAGCTGTTTACACTAAAGTAGTTCTTTTGCTTTCTCCCGGCCTGGGCCCTCTCCTTTTGTCCCCAGTAGTCCTGTGTGAATCCCATTCGGTGGGCTCCGCAGTCCTCTAAATGACCCCCAACATCCGGTTACAGGAGCACTGGGGTTACAGACACACTCTGACACACTCAGCTTTTCATGCGTTCTGGAGGTCCAAATTCATGCTTCGTGCTTGCATGATGAACGTTTTATACACTGAACTGTCTCCCTGGCCTCAGTCCGGGTTTCTTAATAATCTTGTAACCAAGTGTGGTGACTCACACCTACAGTCCTCGCACTTGGGAGGCAGAGACACTCAGATCGCTGAGGATTTGAGGTCAGCCCGGTTTAGAGAGTAAGTTCCAGGCAACCAGGGCTACAAAAGGAGACCCTGCATAATTAAAAACAAAGCAACAATAACAACAACAAGAAAGAAAGAAAGAAAAGAAAGAAAGAAAGAAAGAAAGGAAGGAAGGAAGGAAGAAAGAAAGAAAGGAAGGCAGGCAGGCATTTTTCTCTGAGTTATTTTGCCTGATCAATTCCATGGGTGTACCAAGGGACTCCTAGACACAGCATTTCACACCAGACAACAGAAGCCCTTAGGTACAATTTCCAGCCTTGTCTTGTTCTGGAGTCTTCTGTTACCCACTGCTACCACGGGAAGCCTACAGCCACATTAGCAGGGAGCCGAATGGAGGTAAGTGAGTGGAGTGTGAAATGTGGAGTGCAGGGTACGGGGTACGAGGTGCGGAGTGCGGGGTACGGGGTATGGGGTGCGGAGTGTGGAGTGCCGAGTGCAGGGTACGGGGTACGGGGTGCGGAGTGTGGAGTGCCGAGTGCGGGTGCGGGGTGTGGAGTGTGGTTTCAGCTCCCCTGTCACGATGGGGTCTGAATCAGCATCAGATGTCAAGAAAAGCTGTCTCAGCCAGTCTCCGAGGAGGCAGCAAATGCCAGACCCAAAAGCAGATGGCAGGGGTAGAGCTGCGGGCTGGCACCGTTACCAACTGCCTGCCGAAGCACTTCAGGCAGATGGCAGGGCCTCGAGTGCAGGAGCCGATCCAGAGTCGCTGGCCAAAGGATCACAGTTGCGTCTTATTGATGCTGGGTCCTCACAGGGCACATGTAAGAAAAGATAAGAAGAGTAATTAGGGGACACACAGAGGAATTGTGGGTATGGATCCAGCAGCCATGATGGGTGGGAAAGACAGATGAAGTTTGAGAGCCCCGAGAAACAGAAGGGCTTACAAGGCCTAACACCGTTTGTCTTGCTGGGTGGTTTGGAGCTAAGGGAATGGACTTTTCTAGGTTCTCAGTGTGTCAGGTTCAAAGTCACCTCACGGAGGCGCCTCATGACTTTGCTGACAGGACAGCAATCGGTGCTTTCTACAAGCCACTTTGGCCCTAACTCTGGTTTTTCTCCTAACCCAGTAGCCAGCAGTGTTTGATAGCTTAGGGCCATAGCACTTTGTGTAGACTGATTCCTGGGAGGAGGAGGAGGAGGAGGAGGAGGAGGAGGAGGAGGAGGAGGAAGAGGAGGAAGAGAAGGAAATGGTGATAGTGGTGGTCTCTCCGTGTGTGCATGTGTGTGTGTTTCTGCTATGCGAACTTTGCAGGTCTCTGGCAGGTACTCACAGCAGCTGGGCACTCAAGATGGCCACATTATGCTCTGTGAACAGCTTTCTACAAGTTTTGTTTTGTGATTTTTGGTTTTGGAGACATGGGCTCACTAGGTAGCCCAGGCTAGCCCTGAACCCACAATTTAGTGCAGTCTGACCACAACCTTGGCACGGCTGCAAATGTGTGCCACACAGAACATGTGGGACTGTCTGCATACCAGCCTGACCTCCCTGTGATGCTATCTCAGGTGTGTGTCTTCTGGTTCCCTTTATTTCAGTACACGTTCTCCCGAGGCCATTCATTCTGTCCTATGGCTATAAGTACCATCTGCATGATAATGTCACACTGAATTTAGATCTCCATCCCAGACAAATCATTTTTAAAAATTATATTTATTTTGGGGGTTTTTGTTGGGGTGCACTGCAACGGCACACATAATGTCTGAGGACCCCTTTCAGGAGTCTGTTCTCATCTCCCACTGTGTGGGCTCCAGAGATTGAACTCAGGGAGTGAGGTTGAGTGGAGCAATGGCCTTTGACCACTGAGCCGTCTCACTGGCCTGCCCACTGTGTACTCCTGCCTCCTCCTCTGCTTGTCAGGAATAGCCAACTAGGGACTGGAGAGATGGCTCAGCGGTTAGGAGCACTGACTGCTCTTCCGAAGGTCCTGAGTTCAAATCCCAGCACCCACATGGCGGCTCACAACCATCCTTAATGAGATCTGACACCCTTTTCTGGTGTATCTGAAGACAGCTACGGTGTACTTACATATAATAATAAATAAATCTTAAAAAAAAAAAGGATATCCAACTAGGGCATCCAGAGGTCTACCCACAGTTTTCTCTACCCATATATAGAACCCATATTCCTCTTCTTCCTCTTCCTCCTCCTCCTTCCCCACCCCTCTCTCTCCGCTCAGGGTGGGCTGGAAATCCCCACATCAAGGGTGACTTCAAGCTCCTTCTGCTTCATCTTCCTAAAGTCCTAGATTATAAACATGAGCTACCAAGGCGGCTCTCTTTTTCTTCTTGGTTTCTTTCTTTTTAAAAAATATTAGCCAGGCGTTGGTGGCATACATAATTGATCCCAGCACAGAGGCAGGTCGTTCAAGGCCATCTTGGACTACAGAGTAAGTTCCACAACAGCTAAGACTATACAGACTATACAGAGAAACCCTGACCTGAAAAACAAAACAAAACAAAAGAAATATATGGACTGGAGAGATGACTTAGTGGTTAAGAGCACTGACTGTTCTTCCAGAGGACCTGAGTTCAATTCCCAGCAACCACCTGGTGGCTTACAACCATTTGTAATGGGATCTGATGCCCTCTTCTGGTGTGTCTGAAGACAGTGATGGTGTACTCACCATACATAAAATAAATAAATCTTAAAAAGTTAGAAATATTAATATATAATATGTATCTATTTTGTGTGTTGGGGGAGTGCATGACACTCATGCAGAGGTAAGGAACAACTTTGCGGAGTCATTTCTCTTTCCCCACTGGTTTCTTGTATTGCCGGGCATCTCAAACTCAGGTTGTCAGGCTTGTGTGCAATGTGCTACTGGAGCCCAGTCTCGGACCCACGTTGCCTTACGTCTTTTGTCTTTCAGGTTAGACTGATCCGTAGCAAGCACGGTTTTGGAAGTCAGATACTCACTTTCCAGAATCTAGTGGCTAAGGCAGTTTTATCTGACTAGATCTCACGTTGTAAACCAGGCTCCCTTCGCAGCTGACATCTTCCTGCCTCCTTCTCCTCAGCATGTGACGGGGGCGAGACAGTGTAGAGGCTCCTTCATCTTGTATCCTTGCTGAGACCATTTCAGGTTTAACCAGAACTTGGTCTCCTTGATGGAGAGCCCCGTGGGAAATTACCTGACTGTCCGAGGAAGCAAAGGTCGGGAAAACCTATCTTAGCTTCTGTTAAACTGCCTGTTTGTAAAAACTCCTCAAGCTAACTGCTTATCCTAGCTTCTGTTAAAACTGGTTGCCTCGGACTGCTTACCTCCGAGAAGCCCCCTGTAGCTGTCAAGCAAGAAGCCAGGGTGTGGTTTCTGCCTTTAAAAACCCTGGATTCTGGACCCTGTGGGCCACACCTAAGTTCTCCAAACACTTGAATGTAGTCCCAACCATTTGGAGTAAAGACTTTTCAATCGACTGTAATCTGTGTCTGAGTGATGCTCTAATCTGTCTCTGGTGGGCTCTCTGTAACAAGAGCTGGGATTGCAGGGTGTGTCCCCATGCCCTCCCACTCCTGCACAGCTAGGTGCTGCTTTCTGCGTGTCATCCCTGGTAATTCCGTGTGATATTTACATCTTCAGCACTGACGACTCGCTTCCTCCCAGGGATAGAGCTGCACAAGGGACAATGTGCGTGTGGAGGTCAGAGGTCAACTCCATGGAGTTGGTTCTTTCCTTCCACCTTCATACAGGTTCAGGAGATTGAACTCGGGCTGTAAGACTTTCTCACAGTAAGCGCTTTTACCTGTAGAACCATCTCAACAGCCACAATGTACAGTACATCCTGGACCTTGATCTCTCTACCAAACCTGCTTCTCTCCCCCCCCCCGCCTCCGTTCTTCTCTCTGCCAGGAACACCATAATCCCTCTGCTATTTTGTGGGCACCCCCACCCCCCACTAATCCATCCTCAAGTCCTCTTTCCAAATTGAACCCTAACGCATCCCCTTCTGCCCCAAGCCATTTAGTTCTGGCACAGTCCTCTCTCCCATGGATTACCAACATAATCTCCTAACTCGTCCCTGGTAGCCCTCCCTCACCCCCTTCCAGCCCAGTCTCTCCATTCCACCCAGCAAAAGAATTTCATCTTTTGGAAACGAATTAGATGGCGTTGATGCCCAACCTGTAGGGACCGAGAGCAGGTTCCACCTCAGAGCTCAATCCCCCTGTTTGTTTTCCTGCAGGGCCACCAGACGAATGAGACACCTACCTTTCTGCCCCAGGGTTTTTGTGCTGGTTATTATTTTTGATGAGAAATTTCTCTCCCCAGTTCTTCAAGTCTATTTGTCCATCATCGTCTTTCAGGTCTCAGATTAAATATCACTTTCAACATGGGCTGGACCTACATGCCCACACACATATGTAGCAGATGTGCAGCTTGGTCTTCATGCGGGTCCCCGTAACAACTGGGGCCAGAGCTATCTATCCCTAAAGCTGTTCCCCTAGTGGGAGAGATTGCCCCTATCCCTGCAGAGACTTAATGTGCTGCAGTGTGTGTGTGTGGGATACTCAGGGGGTCTCCGCCCTCTCAGAGAGAAGGGGCTGGGGGAGATGGGTGAGGAGGGACCGGGATATAAAGCAAATAAATAAATTAATGGGAAAAGTGTCATTTTCAAAGAGGAAGTCCTTGCTGGACTCCCTTTTCTATGAAGTCACCAGTTTCTCCTTCCCTCATTTCCTGGGTGGGGTTGTATTTTATTAAAAAAGAGGAGTGGTAGCCAGGAGGAGTGGTGGTGCACGCCTTTAATCCCAGCACTTGGGAGGCAGAAGCAGGCGGATCTCTGAGTTCGAGGCCAGCCTGGTCTACAGAGTGAGTTCCAGGACAGCCAGGGCTACACAGAGAAACCCTGTCTCAAAAAAAAAAAAAAAAGAGGAGTGGCACCTTAGAACTAGATGACCTATGACTGGGGGCTGGTTCTAACACTCCTTGGCTGTGTGGCGCTGACCACTCTACTCTCTATCTTTCTGTTTCTTCACCTGTAAAACACCACATGCAACAGCATCTCTGGGAGTCATTTCCGGAGCAGAGAGAGCACACAGGAAACAGCAGCGGCTATTTCATTCTCCTTTTACAACGCGTTTCCTAGGATTTGACTGTTCTTTACTTCTGAGATGTGAGGTTTGTCAAACAGTGATCACCGAGCGTCACTGAATGGCTGTGTATATAGGAGGTGCTTAACTGGGTTGTTGAATGAATCTGTGAGCGGAAGTGTTTTATCTCCCCCTCTGTCCTGTTTATCTTTCAACACCAGGCTGTTTTAGAGATGTGAAAACCGGAACCCTGCCAGGGTGTGGTTCAATGGCAGTGCCTGGGTAGCATGCAGAAGGTCTGAGTGTGATGCCCAGTTCTTTAAAACAAAAATGAAGAAACAACAACAACAACAACAAAAAAAAACCCTAAAAAAATAAAACCCCAAAAATACCTAGCCCTTGAGAGACTTGGGACCCCAGGGAGTGGAGAGGCCTGGTGGGGTGGGGTGGGGGGGGTGGGGACATCCTCTTGGAGACAGTTGGGGGAGAGGATTGGGATGGGGAACTGTTGGAGGGACGGACGGGAGGGGGATAGTGACTGGACTGTGAAAATTATTTAAAATATTAAAAAACAAACAGACAAACCAATGTCCTCCCTGGAAACAAACCAACAAACAAACAAGCAAGCAAATCTTCCCCCCCCCCACAAATCCTGAGATCCTAATGGGGGATTTGAGAAGCGCATGTAGAGGAAAGGAACATGATTTCCACTTGCCAGAAATGTGACAAGGCATCAAAAGCACGTGGCACTTACTGCCTTTTATTCCAGGAAAAATAAGTAGGGCAAAATTTTCATCACCGAAGAGATTAAAAACAAAGGAAGCCTGAGCTCTCTGGCTGCATCAGCAGGCAGATTGCAGCTGTGGGCTAGAGGACATTGGCTGTGTACTTGTGGCTTGCCGGGAGAAGACATCGAGTCTCTTGTCCAAGCAGCCTCCTCCTCCCCCAACATTTAGGAACCAGAGGCCTCATATTACCAATGCAGGAACAGAACAGAGGCCAGAGAGAAGGGACATGCCCAAGTCGCTTCACTGTGAGTGAAACCAAAGGAGGATTGCTTTAAGTCTTAATGGATTCCAAGTTCTTTATATGAGAAAGAGCAGGAGAGAGAGACAGAGAGAGAGAGACAGAGACAGAGACAGAGACAGACAGAGAAACAGAGAGAGACAGAGGAGAGAAGAGGAGAGAGGAGAGGAGAGGAGAAGAGAGGAGAGGAGAGAAAAAGGATGACGTGTCCACTGGTAGGCCCAGGTGCTGACAGGTGTGGAGGGCAACCAGAGAGACCTTGGTGATATCTGCAGGAAACAGGAGCTGGAGGCTGGGACCTGGCTGACTTATTTTCAGAACTGCTATCTTTGTCTGCATCTGCTAAATTATTAAACTGCCATCGCATCCTCGAGGGTGTCAGGCCAGCTTGCCAGGAAGATGCGAAAGGGAAGGCATGTGTATGTATGTGTAGCTTTGTGCTGGGGCCTTGAGTCTTCTAGGCTGGAAAAGAAGTGGATTTCTCAGGCCTTGACCTTTGTCCTGTCCCATGCTCAGCTGATGGAGGGACCTGGTGGGGCTGCGGTCACACTTGCCACTCTCCCTATACTTGCCCTACATCTCGCCCTTCCCCCACTTCTCCCTAGGTAGTTCTGAGGGGAGCTGGTCCATACTGGGTGAGACTCTGGAGGCTGGTCTGGCAGCATCCTTGCTTCCATTGTGTTGGGCTCAGACCATGAGTTTTGAGTCAGGTAGATAGGAACAGGTTCTTGCACAAATCCTCAAGTCTGTGTCTGCGCCATAGGCAGGACCAGAAGTTTAGAGAAAGAGCTTTTCTCAGCTTCGAAGACCTACTAGAGAAGGGCCAAACTCCATCCAAACACAAGCTCCCTGGTCCCATGCTCCCCCCTTTTCTTTCTAATCATTCTGTTGTTGTTGTTGTTGTTGTGAGATATTGTTTTGAGACAGAGTCAACTCTAAGTAGCTAAGGATGACCTTGAACCTCTGAGCCTCTTGCCTACAATCCCACACTTGCTGGGATTACAAGTGTGTGCTACCCTGCCCCCATACCCAGCTTTTGTGGTGCTAGGGATTTGAACCCAGCACCTTATGCATACCAAACAAGCATTCCACAAACTGATACAACCCCAATCTTTTTTGTTTGTTTTTTTAATTTTATTTTCTCTATTTTTCTACAAGAAAAATGTGTAAATTTTATAAAGATCAGAGAAAATATAATGGTTATAATAGCCAAAAATAAACAAATTAAACAAACAAACAAATAAAAGCATTTCCTAGCTGGGTATGGTGGCAAACACGGTCATTTCAGCATTAGGAAAGTGGGAGCAGGCAGATCAGGAGTTCAAGACCAGCTTCAGGTATCTAGCATATTCAAAAGCAGCCTGGTTTGCATGAGACCCTGTCTCAATGAGACGAAAAAAGTCCAGCAAAGTGGCACAGGGGGAAAAGCACTTGTTAAAAAGTCTGAAGACCAGGGTTAAATCCCTGAGAGCTATATGGTGGAAGGAAAGTACTGATTTCCACAAGTTGTCCTCTGACTTCTAATAAGGCCAGTATCATGCGCGTGTGTGAGTGCACACACACAGACACACAGACACACAGACACACACACACACACACACACACACACACACACACACTTCACCTCTTAGAGCTTTAAAAGAAAATTAAAAGTCCATTTTGTCAGGTTGGGCATGGTGCTGCACCCCTTTAATCCCAGCACCAGGGAGGCAGAGGCAGGCGGATCTCTGAGCTCAAGGCCAGCCCGCTGGTCCACACAGTAAGTTCCAGGCCACCAGAGTTGCAATGGTGAGACCTCCTGAATGCTGGGCTTCTAAGCTTGTGCCACCATCCCTGGTTAAGATCCCTGGGATCTAACCCAGGACACGCTAGGCAAGCGCTCTCCAGCTGAGCCAATCTCCAGTCCCCAGCTTCCTCAAAGTACTCAGCTTCCTGGGCTAGTGGTGTACTAACAGGTGGTTGGCTGGGATTTCCTGTCCACTCCTGGGAGTGTGGAGTCACACAAGATGACAAGAAAACAGCGGTTGCCAGCCCTCTGCACTGGTCTCCTGCACCCGGTACTCCTACCCTGAGTCTGCCCCCATCTCTACATTTTTCACATTGACTCATCCTGCTGTTCTCTGTTGAAATACCACCTCCTGCACCCCATCTTCTCCAGCTGGCCCCGTCAGGCGATGTGTTCCCGCAGTCTCCGTCTTTCTCCCATGCAGGTACAAAAGGTACCAAACTGCCCTCTGATCACCTGTCAATGTGCTCCGCCCCCTGAAGTCACCAAGAGGTGGGCTTATCCCATTAATGGATGTACTTCCCCTGCCATCAGTCAGCCCAGCTGAAATGGTGAGTGAAGTGAGGGAAAGAAAATGAATGAATGAGGGCGAGAGGAGACATCTCCATGCCGATGGTGCCTGCTTTGACTCAACCAAGTGTTTATTAGGTCGGTGGTATAGCTCTGTGGTGGAACTCTTACCTAGTGTGCACAATGCCCCAAGTTCCATATTATACACACAGATTCACACACACACACACACACACACACACACACGCACGCGCACGCGCACGCGCACACGCACACACACGCACACGCGCACACACACACACACACACACACACACACGAGTGCTTTTAGATCCAAGCACTCTATTAGATGTCAAAGGATTCCATCAATAAGGAAAACAGGTATAGAAGGGAGACTGCATCAATAATGAAAAAAACAAATATATATATATATATTATATAGTGCACATATATAGTGTATCCTATACATGTATACACAGAGGATAGGAACAAAATATTGACATAATGGTAAATGTCTTTAATCCCAGCATTGGGAGACAGAGGCAGGCAGATCTCTGTGAATTCAAGGCCAGCCTGGTCTACAAAGTCAGTTCCAGGTTAGCCAAGGTTACATAGTAATATCCTGTCTTTAAAATGTTTATAAGTTGTTATTTATTGTTATTGTTGCATGTCTGTGTATGAGTGGTGTTGGTGTGTGTGTGTGTGTGTGTGTGTGTGTGTGTGCGTGCACCTGTTGCACAGGGAGACTTCAGGAGTTGGTTCTTTTTCCACCATGAGTTCTGGGGACTGAAATCATGTTGTTAGGCATGTGCGGCATGCACTCTTAGCTGACAAGCCATCTGACTGACTCTGCTCTTCATCCTTTGAGACAGGGTCTCTCACTACAGATTAGACTGTCCTGGAACTCAGCATGTGGCTCAGACTGGCCTCTGACCCACCGCCTTCTTATTGCCTAAATCTCCTGAACACTGGGATTATAGCTGTGAGCAGCTCAGTTAGGTGACTTTGAGGGGTGTTAGTCTCCTATTGGGAAGAAATTCCTGCTGCCCCCACATCTAAGGATGATGCGAAGGGACAGAGAACACGGGTGATTTCAGCAAACACTTATTGCTTAGTTATTTGGATTCTGAGACAGATCTCGTGTAGCCCAGGCTGGCCTGGTGCTTGCTGTCTGACTGAGGATGGCCTTGCTCCTTGTCTGCCTCTCACGTGCTGGACAGGCATGAACCTGTCAGAACTGCCTCGTTGGTGCTGGGGATTGAATCCAGCTTGACTACTGAGGCACACTTCCAGTCCCTAGTAAATAACGCTTTGATCATCTTCTCCCTCTTAGAGAGAGACCAATGTCCAAGGTCTCTGGAAGGATTTGGAGCCCAGATCTGACAGGTACCCTGGATCTAATCACAATGGTGGGTTTCCCCACATATATTATATATTCTCTCTCTCTCTCTCCTTTTATTTTCTTTTTCTTTTTTCTTTCCTCTCAAGACAGGGTTTCTCTGTGTAGCCCTGACTGTCCATCTCTGGGAGCCACTCCCACTCTCTGAGCATCCCTTTACCACCAGTAAGTTGTCCCTCTTCTCTGAATCTAACTCCTCTCACTCTCCTTCCCTTGCTCTGGGAGCTGCTTCTGTGGAGATTTGCTGTCATGACTAGAGTTCCTGTCACTTTATCAAAAGGCACCTGTAAGCACTTACAGGCGGGCAGAGGGGGCAGGGTGGGGGACTGGGGATCTGGGGGTGTGTGGGATTGAGGCTTTACAGGCAGGCAGACGGGGGGGGGGAGGGCGGCTGGGGGTGGGGTGGGACTGAGGCTTTCCTCCCCCCCACTAGCCAGACTCCTCTTAATATCTTTTGACACTCAGGGCGCTCGCCACACCTTTCGCAGATCCTTTGAAACCCGGGGACCTGCTGTAGTCTTTCCCAATGGGGTTCGGAGCGTCCTTCCTGCTCTGGGAAGCTTGCCCTCTCCCACCCCTCCAATCTCTGATGGCATTTTCAAATAGATACAATAGGAGGCAAAGCCCTTGATGTCTGGGCCAGTATTTGGAAGGGGACCAGAAGGGTTACTTCTGCCGTGGGGAAGGTGGGCAGAGCTAGGATAAAATTCTAGGTATGGAGTTGTGCTTGGGAATTAGAAGAATCCACATATCTCAAGGGGATCTGATGAATGGCTGACATTGTTTTTTCTGTTCCGTCCAGACTCAGCCGCTATCCTACAATTTGACATTGAGCAGGGCATCGCGACTTCTGAATTTCTTTCCTCCTCCATGAAAAAGGTACCAGGATGTGTCTTGTGTACTTGCAGGTGCTCACACAGGCAGAGTTGGAGCTGGATAATAATATTGTACACCTTAAGATTCTCTAAGGGCCCCACGAAGGTTGGCGAACCAGGAGCAGAGGCTGTGGTGTTTGTTTTGCAAGCTAAGTGCCTTCCTGGTGTGCGAGTAATCCAATATGCCCTTCTTCCAGTGGACACCAGTCATTCCTCTGCATTAACCACCCCACAAACCCAGAGAGATGGGCGTGGGGGGCGGGGAGGGGCGTCCTAGCGAACCTTGTGGTCTAGGAGATCCGGAGCGCTAAGTTCTAGGATAGCTCTCACTATCACGCGGAACGGGCAGGGGAGCAGAGGTGACGCCCAACCAAAACTCTCTTCTGGGTGGAGACTGAAATGTATGACTTTTAAACATTACCATCGAAGTTTACTGAGGTGACTCCAGGAAAGGAAAGTGACCGTCACTTATCCACCCAAAACTTAGGGTGATGCCCAAACAGAGCCAATCTGGGAGAAAGACAGAGAACTTGAAGCACTTGGCGATACGCTCCCTGGTGGGAGGCAGGGCAAATTCAGGACGTGCAAGTCTTGGATTGGCTGTGCTGCCATCGCTCCGCCCCGTGTGCTATAAGATACTGGGCGGCGCGTGCGGCCTGGGTGTGGGCTCTGCGGCCGCCTCTCACTAGTCTCGTGCCCAGCATCTCTCCTCCCCACGCTCTGACAGCCCTGGGCCGCCGCGGGGCGGGGGATGCCGGGCTGCCGGATCAGCGCCTGCGGCCCAGGGGCCCAGGAAGGGACGGCAGAACCGGGGTCGCCCCCGCCGCCACCCCGGGAGCCCCTGCCGTCCCTCCAGCCCCCTTCCCCATCGCCGACCTCGACTCCGACCCCCACTAAGTCACCGCCGTTACCCGAGGCAGCCGAGACACCCGTGGAAGGGCAGGAGCTGCAGCGCTGGCGCCAGGGTGCTAGTGGGGGCTCTGGGGGCACGGGCCCGGCGGGGATCAGGGGCGCGGGCGCGGCGACAGGGGCAGGGGGCCGCGCGCTGGAGCTGGCCGAAGCGCGGCGGCGACTGCTAGAAGTGGAGGGCCGCCGGCGCCTGGTGTCGGAGCTGGAGAGCCGGGTGCTGCAGCTACACCGAGTCTTTCTGGCTGCCGAGCTGCGCCTGGCGCATCGCGCGGAGAGCCTGAGCCGCCTAAGCGGCGGCGTGGCCCAGGCCGAGCTCTACCTGGCTGCGCACGGGTCGCGTCTCAAGAAGGGTGCGCGCCGCGGTCGCCGGGGTCGTCCCCCCGCGCTGCTGGCTTCCGCGCTCGGCCTGGGGAGCTGCGTGCCCTGGGGCGCAGGGCGGCTGCGGCGCGGCCAGGGCCCCGAGCCGGACTCACCCTTCCGCCGCAGCCCACCCCGCGGCCCCGCCTCTCCCCAGCGCTGACCTCAGCACCCCGGACCCCTGGTCTCCCAGGACAGGCGGTCTCCAGGTGTGGGAGGACGGACGGACGGACGGATCCAGGTGCTGGCTAGATGGACGGCGTCATCTACTCGGAGGAGACAGCGGGGGTCCATGGGAGCCCTGAAAGTGACACTGAGGTGCGGTGTTGTTGACTGGTGTTTTCTGGGGTACAGCGTGTGTCTGTGTCGAGGGGTGTAGGATCCGGGATCTCCCATGACTGGGCGGGTATCTGTGGGGCCCTAATAGAGCTGTCTTTTTTTTTTTTTTTTTTTTTTTGTGGCTTCTTTCATAGCGGGTTAGATGGCAGTGCCAAGTCCCCTTATAGAGATAACTAGTGGAGGGCGTTCGGTTTCCGGAGGGATTTTGTGGCAAACTTTAACCAGCTAGAGCTTGCTGCAGTATTGTAACTTCTGCTCCCTCACCTGTGTTTGTGTGGGCTCTCCTGGGTCCCCTGGGACTATAGAAGCCCTGCCCTCAAAGTTACTGGTTTCTACATAGCCCAGCTCCATCCACTGAGAGGAGAAGAAGAATAAAGTCCCAGGATGGAGGAGGCCTGGCTCAGGGCTGTATGACTGGGTTCTCCTCCTCTGAGTCTGTGACTCCCATTGGAGGAGACAGAAACCCAGAGAGATTAAAGGTTTGTCCCCATCGTACTCAGACCTCTCAGCTTCTAGGGGACAGCGTTTCCCACTCTCCTAATCTGTTTGTTACCTGTTCCCAGCCCGAGGGAGATATTCAGAATGAGGTGTTTGTCACCTGCTCAGCTAGCAGTCCTCCCCAACGCATCTCTAAGATGGCTCTGCCAGGGATGGAGCCAGGTGACACTCTTTAACAGCCCCAAGGGAGCAGGCATGGCATCAGCTTCCAGGAAGGGGGGCCTTAAAGGGCCAGACTGGGAAATGCCACCTGCTTCTTCCTGACCAGATGCCCTTCAGGCCCCTATTCCTCTGTCCCCTCTTAGCTGTGAGTGACCTGGCTGCAGCCAGTGGAGAGTGGGTATAACCACCTCTGAGGAGGGCCTAGGATTCTTTTTCCTACTGTAAGTCATGGTAGGATATTTTACTCATTTAAATCACACCTAGAGACAGACGGGCTCAGCCCCTGCTTAGGAGACAGGAGCTAATTTAAAGTCCTTGTTTTACAGACTGGAAAAGGAATTTCTCAAGGTCACATGCCGGAGAGAAAGCACTCTCTGCCATTGGCTAAAAGCTCCTTCTGGGAGGTGGTAAGGTAAAGGAGAGGGGCGGGGAGGGGAGCTGGTCCTAGGTCTGTGTGGGTCTGTTTTATTGTGTTCCAGTTAGGGAGAGCTGACCTCTGCACCCATCTAGAGTGACCTGGAACAATACTGACCCCTCTCTGGGGCAGAGTCTTTACATCTCTGAATATTGTTGTCCCTCCTGTCAGGCTAGAGAAGGGAGAGGAGGAGGAGGATGTCAGAGTCACACAGATGCTGTCATCCCGTGAGTGAGATATATTGTGATAGGCAGGGGTCCTCAGATGAACCTGTCCCCTCAGATGAAACTGTCCCCATCAGACCTTCCCCAGCACAGGAAACTTCCTGCTGGGATCTCTAAAGACCTTCCTAAAGCCTTCTTACCTGGAAATCTCAGAACTTCTGAGAAAGCCCAGAGGTAGTGGGGACTCTGGCTTAATGTGGCCTCCCCATGGAAGGACTTATTGACGTCTCCAGGTTATTTTGGAGTTCTGAGAGTCAGAGAACACAGGACTTCCTGGAGGTAACAGCTGCAGTAAACTGGGCTGCCCGCCAGGACTACTGGTCTCTGGTTTGCAGGGATGGCGCCCTTGATCTGAAGGAGCTTTTAGCTAATGGCAGAGAGCGCTTTCTGTCGTCACAGCTGGGACTTTCTCTGGGATTTATTGTAATCAGCTTTGACCTGATTCAGAGGGGGCGTGGGTGGACACATGAAGAGTTAGAGATGGTACCTGCTGGAGACGGGTGGGTAGGTAGGTGGGTACAGGCAGTTCTGCCCCCCCCCTCCAGATGCCAGGCTGCTCCCTCACCAAAAAAATCTGAGCCAGGGCACACAGCTCAGTGACTTGAACTTCAGGCCACCAACCTTCTCATCCAACTAAAAGTCAGCTTCTAACCCTGCCTGGCCCTCCTAGGATCCTGTGTAGCATTCCCGGGTCGGTTCCATTCTCTCCTAACTAGCAGACACCAATAACTACTTACTCCAGGGGTTTCGGGAGGAAACTTGCAGCAGAGGATCTTTGCTTTTAAGGGCTTGCCTTCCAGATCTCTTCCAGATAGCTCCTTGAGTGTCACCATCTCAGGAGACCTAACTGGTGCTCAGATTACCTTTATTTATTTATTTATTTATTTATTTATTTATTTATACAGGCTTGTCTTAACCTCTATATGTAGCTGAGAATGACCTTAAACATTTCTTTTAAAACATTCATTATTTATTTGTATGCATACAGGAGTGTGTGTGTGTGTGTGTGTGTGTGTGTGTGTGTGTGTGTGTTGGGGGTGGAGCAGGCATGTGCCACAGTGATGTGTTGAGGTTAGAGGAAGACTTGCAGGAAGGAATACATTCTCTTTTCCACCAAAGGAGTCCCAAAGATTGAGCTCAAGTGGTCAGGCCTGGTAGCAGGCACCTTCACCTGCTGAACTACCTGTCTGGTCCCAACCAAGAACCGTGCTCTCTTGCCTCTACCTCCAAAGTGATGGGGTTTCAGGTGCACACCCCACCATATTGTGTTTATGTAGTGCTAATGTTGGCCGCAGGACCTGGTGCACACTGGGCAAGCACTCTAACCACTGAGCTGCATTTTCAGCTCTGGAAATTATGTTGTAGCATTTGGCTAACATCACTCTACCCCTGAGTAGAAAACACTCTTCCTTTTTCTTTAAAAACAACAACAAAACAAACAAACAAACAAAACATGGCCTCACTGTGTTGCTCTGGCTGAAAACTTTCTTGATGGTCTCTAGCCTGCAGATGGGGCAAGGTCAGGGACCCTTGGGATCTGTGCATTAAGGACACCATGTCAACCGGTGAATGCGTTTAAGAGAGGAGGAACAAGCCCCTTTGCGCTCTTTGACTGGGCCCAGGAGCTTCGCAGTGCCACCAGAGGGCAGTGTGGAGCCGCTTCGTGAGAGTTGGGGGCGGAACCTGGAACACATTTAGTTCCAGGTGACCCAGTCCTCAGTCATTCTTGTCTGTGGTTCTGAGGCTTTCAATGGCTTTGGGATATGAGTGTCTGGCCAGTAACCGGGAGGAGGTGGCACAGGCCTTTAATCCCGGCACGCGAGAGGCAGAGGCAAAGGCAAGTGGATCTTGAGGTCAGCTGAGTCTACAGAATGGGTTCTAGGATAGCCAGGGCTACCAAACCAAACCAAATCTAGCCAACCAACCAACCAACCAAACAAACAAACGAGTCGGCAGAAGAGCAGTGGTGGTGGTTTCCCTGGCTCATTAATAAAGGCGTGAGATTTCAGCGTGCCTGGGCTAGGATCCTGAACTGTATCCATCACCCATGCGAAACTCTAGGAGCGGCACAGGAGAGAACCTAGTAGGAAAGACTTGCTTGAACGAGGCTACCACCTGAGGCAGTTCTGCATTCACAGATTTGTTCCACTGATGACAGCAACGGGTCCTGCCACCACCTAACGACCAAGGTGGCCTCCTAGAGATTAGGCTAAAGCGACTGGTCCAGGCTAAGGTGTTCCAGACCTTCAGTGGGCAGTGTCCTGATGTCTCAGCAGCAGAGGAGACTCCAGGCGGGAGTGGGGAGGGACTAAGTAGTTAGGATAGCTGGGAAATCCCCAGCCCAATTCTTCCATTATTCCCACCACCACTACGCCCTGGCCAGCTGTGGTGAGGAGAGAAAGCCCTTAGTTCTGAGTTCTAGATTATTTCCCTTACACCAGGCACCCTGCTAGGTATTCTAAACCCATTTTCTGTTCACATTCCCTCAAACTCCTGAAAGCAAGGTTCTAATCCCTGTCATGTCTGCTGAGGTGGGCAAATGGCTTCCTTAAAAATATAGAACCTGTAATTCTACACCTATAGTTCAGTGGGCTAATGGCAGTGCTGTTTGGGGGGATTTCTCACTTTTAAGGGGTCGGTCCTGGGAAGGGAGGTATGAGATGCTGGAGGGTGGCAAAGTGTGTCTTGTGCCTGCCCCCCCCCCACTGGACACACCCTTGCCAGTTTGTTTGGGTTCTGGGGTTGAGTCAAGCTGATTCAGCTTACCTGGCTTATGGCAAGGGTGGGCCAAAGATGTTCAGGGCTGCATGTGGGGCTGTCTCCCCTCCCTGAAGACCTGGGCAGGAATGTTTGCTACCAAGGGAGCAAAGAGTTTTGGATGGCAGGAGAGGCACTGGGATTAAAGGTGTGCACCACCACCACCTGGTCTTTTTAAAACAAAACAAAACAAAAAAAAAAAAAAAAAAAGAAAAGAAGAAAGAAAAAGGTTTATTTTTACTTTAAACAATGTGTATGTATGTGTGCAGGTGCCCTTGGAGGGCAGATGTGTTGGAGCCCGCAGAGGTGAAGTTACAGGCTTTTGCAGGCTGTTGGACATTGGTTCTAGGAACTGAAGTTTGGTTCTATACAGGAGCAGCCCATGCTTTTAACTTCTGAGCCATCTCTCCAGCCCTTGAATTTTGAGGGATGTCAGGACACTAGAGAGGATCGAACTTCTCAGTATAAGAAGTCTTATGAGTCAGGCAGAGGTGGCACACACCTCTAATCCCAGAATCTGGGAGACAGAGGCCGGTGGATGTCTGAGTTTGAGGCCAGCCTGGTATAAGAGCCAGTTCTAGGACAGCCAGGGCTACACAGAGAAACCCTAAAAAACAAACAAACCATGAATGAATGAAGTCCTACTGAGTGCCGCATACTGGGGCTCTGTGAATGATGGGACCACTCTGCCTAGGACAGGAGAGCATGCCAAAGACAGCAGCATCAGAGGGCCAGTGCAAAGCCTTGGTTTCACTAGAGCAGCAGTTCTCAACCTGTGGGTCCTGACCCTTTGGGGGGGTTGCATATCAGATGTTTACATTATGATTCATAACAGTAGCAAAGTTAGTTTTGAAGTAGCAACAAAATGAGTTTATGGTTGGGGGGGTCACCATGTTAAAGGGCGCAGCATTGGGAAAGTGGGGAACCACCACTCTGCGGCATCACCATATCAGGAATCCCTGCAATAGCTCCATAAGGGGAGAAGTGGGGGAGGGCCAGGCTCTTCGTTACAGGAACATTCCATTCCGGCTGCTCAGACTGGAGGGGATCCCAGCCAAGGACAAAGACCCAAGGGAACCTCTGCTTCTCCGAGCCCCTTTCCATAGCAAACCTTCTTGCCCTGTCTCCCCACGATGGGCCTTCTCAGAGACAGATGTGGAAGTTTTGGGTGGGGCAGGGCAGCTTCTGGAAAAGATAATTAAGGCTCTTGGCATTATTCTTCCAGCTCCTCAGAGCCTCCGCTCTATGGGTCTGGACTGACTTCTGCATTCCGCACCTTCTCTGGATACCCCGCCTTCAGGAAGACTTCCAGGACTGACTGTACCCAGGCTCAGCGCCCTCCTCTCAGGAGCCCTTACAGTGGCAAGGGACTGGGTCCTGGGAACTTGCTGTACTCTGAATTGCTTTCCAATACACTATTTGACTTTGCTTATACAGAGACCCGAGATGCTCTCAGATTAGCCAAGACTGCAGCAAACATTGCCAGGGTGACCGAGAGAAGAATTCCTTCTTAAAGATAGACTCCTCATTCTGACACACGTCACAGTGTAGCTGGAGTCCCCATCGTCCCTTCTTTGTCCAGCAGGTCCAGGAGACCTCTTTGAGGCAAATCCCTGCTGTAGGAAACCCCTATTTCCCCTTACCCACTGTCCTTGTCCCCCTGTGAGTGAGGACATGCCTGTAGCTCCTTGCAGACAATTAGCTGCTACCTCCCAGGGGGACACTTTTCTCAGGATGAGGTGGTGGTGGCGACATCAAACTTCAAAAGCCAAGTTACATGCACAAAGGAAATTCACTTTTTCATGTATCCTGATAGAGGGAAGGAGACACATTTACTCACACACTGCCCAGAACACATAGGCTTCTGTAAAGTGGCTGTATATCAACTCAGTTCCCAACTATATATACACGCAGGAAGAATAAATCTAAATAATGAGAGGCTGAGATGTGTGGTTTTGAGGTTCATGTTGCTGGTGTCCTTGCTGTCTTTCCTCTGGGTGGGGTCATGTCTCAGTTGACAGCTCCTGATGGAGCTTCTGTTTGGTTTGGGAGTCTGGGCCTGGCGACTGACTTACAGACTGATTTTTTCCCTTGATTTGGCTCAGATCTGACCCTTAGGAAGTTTCTGTGTCACCAAGGGTGTGATGGAGAAGCACACGGGAGGGAGGCTGACACCCACGGAGGTCAGCACATGGCAACAGCCTGGAGTGTAGGGTCATAGGTGACTGTCCTTTGGGGTCTCCTCAGGAGACTGCATTGAAATTGGGAGGAATTTTTTTAAGGGACTCTGAAGGTGTGGGATTTGCCTAAGAAACCAATGAAGGGGAACCAGGTCTGGTGGCACATGGCTGTAATCCCAGCACTCAGGAGGCTGAGGCAGGAAGATGGGGGAGTTTAAGGATAGCCTGGGCTACATAGGGAGACCCTCCAAAAGTACTGGAGTTATAACTTTGATAATAAGGTGTTTGCCTAGAAAGTGGAAAGCCACGGGTTCCAGAGAGTTCATGAAAATAATCCACCAGAATGGAAGCTCCCCTCTGTTGGGCGCACAGAGAGGCAAGTGTTAAAAGGTCACTGACAATGCTTGAGGGGTGTGAACCAGGACAACCCAGGAGGGAAGGAGCAAGGTAAGAAACACCCTGTTCTTTCAGGCTCCTGCTGGGGCCTCTCATTGTTAAGAACAACAGGAAACTGGAGAACAAGGAAGTCATTGATGTTCTCCTGAGCTTGAGAAGGGTGCCGTATCTGGCCTTAGGCCAGCATACAGCTCACCTGCCTGGGAGCGCTCTTCCTCCAGCCCATGTCCCTGTGGCTTTGGTCCTCTGACTCGCAGATTGGTAGGAAGGGGTCGTGGGGTTGTGGCTGGTACCACCGTTGGAGGGTGAAGGACAGAGCTCTCTCCTCTCAGCTGTCCTCTGGCTGCTTCCAAATTCCTGATGTCTACACATTTCCTGGCATCGAAGGTGGCGCCAGGGATGGCCTACAAGAGCAATGTCCTGCACAGAGTGCTTTTCTCACACCGGGAAACAATGTACCACACCCAAAGGCTGACAGGTGTGCTGTTGCCGCAACAGGCCCCAGACAGTCACCCCAAGCCATGACTACTGGCACAGATACATCAGAAAATGTATGTCTTGGCACGTTACCACACTCTGCCAGTCAGACAGCAAATAACCCGAGCCCTCTCGCACAAGCACACGAGACAGACAGACATCATCATCCATGGGGCATTACAATGCAGGGTGGAATGCAGCATCTGGGGCCTGAACCTCTCTGACCACTTTGGCTTCTGCTTTTGTCTGTAAAATGGAAACGTAATGCCATTCATTCTCTGGGGTTGTTGTTACAGGGGTGAAACATGAAATCACGTTTGCACGTACTGAGGCCCGGCACCTGGCCTGGAATAAGTTGTGCCAGACAGCTGTTGGTGTGACCTTCCCGCCATTCGCCCCACCCCCTCACATCCATACACGCGTGTGTACCGGCTCCAGAGAGTACCCCACACCCACACACACAGTACTGACCAGACATCCTCAGGCACACGTGCCCTCCTTCAGACAGACCTGCCAGGGCACATGCACCTTCACAGACAAGTTCCTTTGTCCCAGGACACTTTCTCCAGCCAGCTCTATGGCTCGCTTCCCAGGACCTTTAAATCTCTGTTCAGTTGAATGCCATCTTTCAAGGAGGGACACCTCATTAAGTCCCTTGCTACATACCTTTGTATGCCTCGCTGCCCTTCTAGGACCACATTGTTTATCTACCTTTTAGGGTGTAACTGTTCTAGGGAGGGACCCTAGAACCCAGAACCTTAGGCTCAGACATACACACCAGGATTAGGACTTCTGGGTTCCCTGTCTCCTGAACCGAGCACATCCAGGTGAACGCTCAGCCCCAGCTCACTGAGCCTGCTGTGTTTACACTCTTCCAGCTCATCTTCAGAGTCACGTGGCCAAATCAGGAGGTAGGATAAATTATGTCTGAGAACCTTAGGTGGCAGCCTTTGCGATTGCTTTTCCAGCCATTTGGAGCCACTGAGTGGAAGGAACTGAGGCACCTAGGCAGACCCACTGAGCAGGTGAGGATACCCTCTGTTGTCCTGAGGTCTCCTCTGCTGTCTTATTTTTTCCACCCTGGCTGGACCCATCAAAGCCACCACTTCAGAGGAGACTAATGAGGCTGAATATGTTAAAGGCTTTGCAATCCCCAGATCAAAGAGACAGAGTAAACAGAGGGCAGCGTCCAGAGGTGAGTGGCCAATGCCCTGAAGGAACATCTCCCCAGAAGCTGAACCCCCTGGGCCCAGTTAGCTGGCCCCATCTGGCTTCAGAGAGATCCTGCCCCTCTCCAAGGGACCAGTCTACAATAAGCCAGAACATGTCCAAGTCCACTTGCTAGAGAGACGCTACTAAGGCTCTGGGGACCCTGCAAGTCCTCCAGTCTCAGCTTTCATTGCAGATTCACCCTGCTCGCTTCCTGGGGAGATGGAGTGGGCAGACCTACTCACCATAGGCCAGGTTTTGAGCCTCTAAGACTCCAGGGGCAGAATCTGGAGAGATGAATATTTATTCCCTTTAATAAGAGGTCTAGGGCTGGAGAGATGGCTCAGTGGTTAAGAGCACTGGCTATTCTTCCAGAGGTCCTGAGTTCAATTCCCAGCAACCACCTGGTGGCTCACAATCATCTGTTAATAGGATCCGATGGCCTCTTCTGGCATGTCCAAGGAGAACCACAATATACTCACATATACGGAATAAATAAATCTTAAACAGACAAATGAACAAAAACAAAACACCAAGAGCTCTAGACTTCTGAGGCAACATGGAGACCTGCCATGCTCTCAGTTCATAGTTGCCAAGCTGTGGACAGTAGAGACACTCCAAGGCCCCTCCTTAGCCCCTCCCACAATACAAGTCAAGCTCCGCATGGGGAGGTAGTGCCAGCCTTATGCCACAGAGAGCCTTTCCCCAGGAGAAAGATACAGTTATGTTCAGTGTAGACATTTTTTTATTGGTGGGAAGAGTGCAAAATAGCCACAAATCCAGAGGAGTGGGGAAAAGATGGGGCATGCCTCCTTCCCGATATGTGAGGGTCCTATTACCAAGCAAGTGGGGGAGGGAATGCTTGACTTGACTGTGGCCGCTTTGAACCCAGCAGCCTCCAACAATAGCGCCCAGACAGTAGGGCTCCTGGAAGGCACAGGGAAAGGAGATGGGTGATGCGCTGGGAGCTGTACGGGTTGCATCCTACTGTGGCTGTTTGGAAATCAGTTCACCTTATACCTCAGCCCTCAGGAAATCCTCACAGCTTAAGGTAGGGCAAGGACACAGAGTTCAGGAGACTGAACTCCCATCCCACCCAAACCCCAAGGAGCTGCCTTATGCCTTAGTTTACCTCTTCCAAGTGATCAGGGAGCTTGGACCACCAGGCTCTGTGAATGACGAGACGGAACCCCTCGTCCTGTCCTGTCACATGATGTCATATTGTGGCCACTATAGGAGCATCTGGGTCCCTGTGGGCTGACCCTTTCTAGGCCATTGAAATCAACCCAAGGTGTTGCTATTGAGGCTACCCCACAAGCTGACTTTGCCTTTTCAAGACAAGTAGCCTCTGTGTCCCACAGTCACGTTGGTCCAAGAGTGCAGTGTGATGACCAAGGGGTCCTTCTGTCAAGAACCCTGACTTGACTTTAAGCCCATAGGAGCCTGGTGCAGGAAAGTCTGGTCTGTTCAAAGGCTCAACCCTATAGTGCCGGGCCAGCTGGCACAGGTGGCCTGTATCTGGTTACATCCTCCACACATACCTGATGACCCGACCCCACCCCACCCCGTGAAGCTCATTCCCTTCTGGCCAGGATCAGAGTCAGTTGCAAGGCAGCCAGGTAGGATAGGAGTGAGCTCGGGGCAGCAGAGGCTGCATGGGGGTCACATAGTAATTAACAGGGGCTGGTACAACCCCATCTGAGCCGGGACGTCGCCAGGCCAGGGCAGCCATGGCAGCGGGGCCCTGTTCAGCTAGTGCCTGGAGGGCTAGCATGGCAATGAGGTCCAGAGTCTGGCGACGCTCGTGACTCATGAGGCACACGGTGCTCTCGTTGACTACCTGGTGCAGTGTCACAAGGCAAGCATACCGGCGGGCTGCTTCCGCTCCTCCGAAGTGGGCCTCCAGGTAGCGCTCCAGAATGCGCCTCTGTTCCACGAGATCCGGAAAGTCGATGAAGAATCGGGAACACATGTATCGCTGTAGGGCGCGAACGTCAGTGCTGGGTCTCGGCCGGAAACCCCGTACCAGGAGGTGGCAGTATTTGAGGAGGCCACCACCTCGGATCTCCTCCGGGCTGCGTGTGGCGATGACACGGTGCTGCAGGTGCTCCAAGGCCGCAGCGAAGTCCCCATATAGGCTCTCGCCGGTCACTGTAGGGTGGAAGGCCTCCGACATTGGTGTGGATGAGCACTGGCCAAAGAGGAGCAGCGAGTCCAGGATGATCTGGAAGGAGTCGATGCTGAATTCGAACTGGCGTCTCACTGAGTCCACGAACTTGAGTTCCACGTTCTTACCGCTCTTGTTGGATAGTGAGATGAGGCTCCAGCGGTCCAGGTCTGTGCACACTTTCACCAGCTTCTGCACGTAGGCTTCCTTCAGTGTCAGCGGCGTTATCTTGGCCCGGCTCACGCCCACTGGCAGGAAGTCCAGCAGGCAAGCCAGGACCACTGCCTTGGTCAACTGGAAGGATGCCTCACTCTGGAGGTCCATCTGGAACACCAAGTCCAGGTCCTTGTAGCCCAGGCCACTCTCGGGGTGCAGCACGTGGCTCGCAGCTGAGCCGTGCAGGCGCACGCTGTGTACATGCAATCCCCGTTCTTCCAAGTTGCTGCGGACCACCTGCAGGGGAGGAGAAATGGGTCAGGTGCCTGGATCCCTCAGGTCTGCACGGACAACCTCGAGGATTAATCATCCTACCATCCGTCACTGTGGACGCTTCTGTGGTTCTATGAACCCTTTTAACTCACAAAGCCTCGATTTGCCAATCTGGAGAAGGGCCCAGTTGAAAGGACTGACTCAGAGGAGCAGTAAAAAATAACAAAGGCAAGCAGGGAACTTACTAAGCACTTTACATTAAAATACAGCCTCACTTAATCTTCATAATAACCCGCTGAGGCGAGCTTTAGTCTTGCTTCACGGGTTGGGAAATAGAAGCACAGAAGAGTTTGAGAGCTGTCCAAAGTCTCGCCGCAGGTAAGTACAGAGCTGGGCCTTCAGCTCAGAGCCTAGGTCTTCCCACTCGGCCACCTCCTTACACTGTAAGCCACTCACCTGGTATCATGCCAGGCACTGAGTGTAACCAGCTCAGGGGGGGGCTCCTTAGCACCCTACATGCCTGCACATATTAATACCAACAAAAAACTGGGCAGTGGTGGCGCACGTCTTTAATCCCAGCACTTGGGAGGCAGAAGCAGGTGGATTTCTGAGTTCGAGGCCAGCCTGGTCAAAAAACAAACAAACAAAAAACCAAAACAAACCATCCATGATAATCCTTTCGAGGACTACCCTCCAGTCAGAAGACAGAAGATCCAAGGTGCAGAGGTGTAAAGAAACAAGTTCAAGGCCATAGAGTCTTCAGGCTAAGACCCAGAACCCAAGGTGGTTAGATTTTGCAAGTCCACATATGTTCTTTTTAATTTTTAATTTTAATTTTTTGAGGTCTTTTGAGACAGGGTTTCTCTGTGTAGTCTTGACTGTCTTGGAACTTGCTCTGTAGACCAGGTTGGTCCCAAACTCAAGAGATCTGCCTGCTGAGTGCTGGGGTTAAAGGCATGGGCCATGATTATAAATTCTCAAAAGTTTTGAGTTTGAAAAGATTTGTTTTTATTTTATGTGTATTTTGCCTGCATATGTGCACCACCCGTGGAAGCCACAAGAGGTCTTCAGATCTCTTGGGACAGGAGTTACAGGTGGTTATGGGATGTCATGTAGGTGCCAGTCCTCTGCAAGAGTAGCCAGGGTTCCTAACTGCTGAGCCTTCTCTCCAGGCCCGGGTTTTTCTTTTGACTATGACACGCGCACACACACACACACACAGCCCACCCCAAGGAATCAGGGAAGCAAAACACCACGCGAACTTTCCAGATGAGAAGACTAAGGCTGTAATCCTTAAGCCACTTAGAAGGCTGAGGCAGAAGCATCCGGAGGACCCCACCTGGAGCCCCAGGGCTGATGGCATGGGAACAGGAGGGGACACCTGTAAATCTTCTGGAACTTGGTTCTTAGCTAGAGCCCTGGGCAGTGGCAGCCGTGGGAGAGAAGTGGAACTGGGGTGAATACAGATGTTAGGTTTCTCAGCAACCCCAAGCCCTTCACACACGGTCCTGAAAGTGACCAGGCAGCATTCCTGCCATTAGTGACTCTGCTACCCCACCTCACTGCCAAGTCAGCGCCAGCTCTGGGGCAGGTTAGTTCTCCAGCCTCCCAGGGAATTAACTGCAAAGAATGCACCTAAATGCTGAGGCGGCAAGCTCCTGGTGGGGCAATCTGAGGCGGGCGGCTCCCTCCAGGAAGACTTCCGGAAGGAGTTGTCATGGTAATGGGGGTGGGAAGGAAAGGACTGGCCATCGGAACATTCAGCTCAGGGGTGGGAAAGGGAGGAGTACCATGGTTAGGTATTTAGTAAGCACCAGATGCAGGACCTCAGCAGAATCGATGGTGGGGGAGGGGACTGGGCTGTGGCTGAGCTGCAGGGGACATGCCTAACACAGGAAGGGCCCCCGGACTCCATCCCCAGCACCAAAACCTAACAGAAGTAACCAATGAGAACCTACAGGGATGGTCTTCATGCTCCCCATGTTATGGATGGGGAAGCTTAGATTCAGAGGCATGGAGACATGTCCTTAAGATCAAACCCAGGTATGGCTGATCTGAAGCCAGCCCTTATTCTCTCCCTACAGTTGCTCCCCATACCCCAGGATAGCCTGCCCTCTGCCCTACCACCCTCCCCACCCCTGCTCAAGCCCAGGCTTCAGAAGTAGCAGACAAGATCCACTTGTGTTCTACTCCTCCTGTCCTCTCAACACTTCCGCTGGGCATGGTGGAGGATTTCCTGTCTGAAATCCTAGCACTTGAGAGGCTGAGGCAGGAGGATTACTGGGAGTTGGATACCAACCTGGGATATTAAAGCAAAACTGTGTGTCAACAAATTTCTCCATGCCTGTCATCTATCTATCTATCTATCTATCTATCTATCTATCTATCTATCTATCTATCTATCTATCATCTATCTCAGTAGCCCAAGCTGACCTCAAAATAGTTGAGATTGACTTTGAATTTCCAACCCTACCTCCATCTCCTAAGGGATGGAATTGCAGGGGCAATACCACACTTTTTTTTCCCAAAGTGAGAATGAACCTCTCAAATCACTGCGTCCCAGAGCAGTGAGTGGTGGGAAGGTGGGGGCTGGGAAGTCACTGCAGCTATCATATGACTCTTCCAGGGCACACCTTGGTAGCCAATGAGAGAAGTGCAGACCATCCCCTGCCCCTAGTCCCAGGTGAGCTGACTGGGCCTTAGTGCCAACTCCTGTTCCCCAGCTGATGCTCACCCCAGGGCATGGCTTCTGGCCTGGTAAGTAGGTAGCAATTCCCTCATTAAATCCCCTGCGTCAGGAACATGGGGCCAGCTGTGTCACCCAACCATTGGCTGTTGTCTCTTTCCCAGGTATGACTACAGCCAGTTTGACAGGCGGTCCCAGATACTGCCACACCCAAGGTCTGCAGGGCATCTTGCAGCCTCCCAAATCAGACTTTCCAGCCACGGAGGGGGCAGCGACTGTAGCCTCCTTTCTCCCGTGCTGAGGCACCCAATTCCCCAAACTGCTCTGTCCAGGGTTTCTGCTGAGACCTTAGGAGGACTGAAGACTTTGCAAAGCTTGCAAGAGCAAGCCCTCTGGCTGCGGCTGGAGAGATCGGATTGTTCAATTCAATTCTCTGGGCCCAGAGAAAGAAAGCAAGTGACTCACTCAAGGTCACAAAGTCAGCAACTGGCTGAGCTGAACTAGGACCTGGTCTCCAGAGCAATAGCAAAGGGGGCACCTGTAAGAAAGTGGGTCCCTTTAGCCAGGCGCGACAAGCAAGGGTCTGTTTTCCTGGCAGCTCAGACTGTTGCTGTAGGGAAGACCCTGTTGGGCGCAGAGGCAGAGGAAGGCTTCCATTCTTGAACGGGGAGACAGTTTAGCACCGATGAGAAGATGAGAAGCCTTAGCGGGCTCCTCTCTCTCCCCTGTGTCTCCCTCCTGCAGCCCCTCACATCCCAACTGCTTTAAGAGCTGTTGGCTGTGGATCCTCACCAGGAGACAGACCGACTGCATAGACAGGTGAAGGCGCATGGTCCCTTGGGAGTCTGGAACCAGAAAGAAGACTGCTGAGTAGTCAAACCCACATCCACTGAGCAGATGGGGCCACTAAGCCCAACAGAAGAAATAAGCAATGAACCAAGTGGCCCGTCTCCACAGTCTAGCCAGGAGGCCTCTGCCACCTCTCCACTCCACAGCTAACAGCTCCCTGTTCTGAGATGACCATCTTAGGAGGACCGTGCTGTGAAATTGCCTCCCACTGACGCACTCCCCTCACCTGACTGGGAGACAGAGGTCGGTACCCAGTAACATTCCTGCTGTCAGCGTCAGTTTGCATACTTGTCCCTGCAGAGAGGCCTAGTCACGCCAGGCACCCCCTTTCCTTCCCTTCGTGCCTGGGATTATGGGATTTCCTCAAGAGAAAAAAGTCAGCATAAGGGTAGCAGCACACCTGTAATCCCAGCTATGGAGGAGGAAGCTGGAGCAGGAGGATTGTTTGAGTTTCATAGGTGCCCAGACAAAACATAGGAGGGCCCTATCTTAAAACAAAACAAGCTGAAGCCATTCACTAATAATCCAGGCAACGTCAGGAGAGGATGGAATGCCTTAGCCAGCCCCACTGGGACAGCCAGTGAGTCAGCCCAGGAGAATCCGTCTCCACCCCCTCCATCTCATTCCTTGTTCCTAGGGAGGGAGGGCAAGGCCATCCCCCAACAGCCACCCTCCCTCTCTGTAGGAGGCTAAAGTAAGGGGGTGGGGGATGATATGTCCAGCTTTACCTGGCTTGTGTGTAAAGACCATGATTGGCACAGAAAGAGCACTAACTAACTTTCTGGTTTACATTATCCAGGGACTTCAGGACTAGATAGATGTTGAGTTTGGGAACCTGGGGAGTGGAGAGGGGGAGAGGGAGGGGGGATTTTTGAGCAAGTACCATCTGCTCCGGGGGACTGTCAGGACTCGCTCCCTGAACGTGACCTCCACCTCACTGGATAGCCTTGGGTAGCTCATCCTCCCACCCAAGGCCTCAGTTAGAATAGGGGATAAAAATGGGCATCCTCTGGTATTTCAGAATACCACAGGGCTAGGGCTGTACACGGAAAGAGTAAGTTTGGGGTCTTGCATGGTTAAGTAAAAAGAGCTGGAGTTTGATGGGGGAGCCGGGGGTGGAGGGTGGGGAGGAGGGAGAGGAGAGGCAGCTGCGGAGACGGTGCTTTGGGGTTTGAACCTTGAACCGGCCTTCATTCCCAGCCTTAAGGGAGGAGGAACCCCTAATATGGAAATTTGATGCTATCTTCAAAGGGGTGAGGTCTCAGGTCTGGCCTCAACACGTGGGAGGCAGGGAACTTTCCCAGGGATTTCTGGCTGTTTCACCTAGCCAAGGTTTCTTGAGTCAAGGGCTGTAGGAACACAAGGGCAGAGTGCCCCTAGAACCCAGAGGGTGCAGGAGGTCTAAGGATGTGGAGTAGAGGAAGAAAAGCTATTCTGGAACCAAGTACACACACTCCTCACTGGCTGCTGCCAGGGCGATGCCCCTCCTTCATCTCCACCCCGTCTCCCAGCCAGGGTCTTGATGAGTGGTTCCCAAGGAAATAAGGGTCCCCAGAACGGCGGACAGACAAGCTCAGCAGGGTGCAGGAAGAGCCGAACTGGTAGCCAGGGTTCCCGGTCCTTAGTTTCCCTAGCTGCCGGGCCAATCGCAGACTCCAGTTGCCTTGCAGCAGAGCACCACCCCACCCCCGACCCTGCCAGGGCCCCCCTCACCTGCACGATCTGCTGGGGCTGCACGCTCAGCGTGGGGAAGTTGCCTCGCCCGTGAATGGGGATCGGCTCTTTCAGCAGCGCGTCCAGCCGCTTCACCTGTGGCCAGCTCAGCCGGCTCTGGTGCCGTCCCAGAGAGGTCGAGGAGGTCTCCGGGTCCGGGCCGCCGCCGGCCGCCCCAGCCGTGGCCACTGCCGAGGCTGCACCGGTCCCCACCTGCGCAGCTGGCTGCTCCAGGCTCTCTGCTCCACTCTCCGACGGCATCATTCACCCGGCCCCGGTGCCTGGACGGCAGAAACCCGGGAATGGTGAAGGCGAGGAGGGCAGGGAGAGTGGCTGTGCACGGGCCAAGGCGGGGTGCGGGGACCCGGCGGCGGCGAGGCAAACCCAGGGAACACCTCCGACGGCAGGGAGGACTAACAGATTATAGAGCCAGGCGGATCCGGCCCAGCTGACACTTATAGGCCGCGGGCCGCGGGCCGCGGGCCGCACGCCCATTGGTCGGCACAGCTGTCACACAGTAGGAGATGCCCTCCTCTCGTCCCTCCCCCTATCATTGGCCAACACAGTTTTGCAAGGGAATCGCTGACTTTCAACAGTTTCTGATTGGTCGAAAGACACGCCCCTTCCCCGCCCCTTCCCCGCCGCTTCTCGTGGACGGAATTCCCTACTTTGGTCTTTAAAGAACTGCTGCTTGTGATTGACCCGATCCTGCCGGATTTAGAGGGGCAGCGCCCTCCAGCGGCAAAAGAGAGGAAGGTCTCTGTAGAGTAATGCAGTGTTAACAAGGCGGCGGCTTTCTAATTTATTTTCTTGATTGGCCCTTCAAATCACAGCATGCCTGGCATACCTGTTCCATTTTAGGTGAGGTGAAATCTACTTAGAAAGAGGGCGTTATTAACCCATCATCATGTAGCTTGAGTGCCAGTTATGGTCCTGATGGAGGTGTAAAGATCTATGCAGCTCTCTGCTCCATCTGGGCCAACCCAGGGTTTTTCTAGGATGGATATTACTATTTTTTTTCTCTTTCTCTTTATAGATCATAGAGGCCGAGGCTTATTGCTACTTTTGAATCTTATCCCCTCCTCCTTTTCAGATTTTAAATATATGTGTCATGGGGATGAGGGAGATTCGAAATCGAATCGCCCCATTCGACCTGCAATATTTTTTCTTGTCATTCTTGTAATAATATATCAAATTCTGTAGCTTTGTATTTCCCTATAAGGCAGGCTAAGGAGAAACCAGGACTTAGAAACAGCTACTACACCCCAGTGTCTGACAGGGCACAGCTTGGCCTGCTCGGACCAGAACACACATTTCTTCTTTCTGAAAGTCAGACTCAGCATTAGGGTGCTCCTATTTTCCTCTCCTGGAAACCCCTTAGAAGGCACCATGTGCTTGGCCAGATATGTAACCCCAGCATTCCGGTGGTATGAGCAGGAGGATCAGAAGTTCAGTTATCCTTGTCTACCTGTTGAGTTCTGGGTCACCCAGGGCTTTATAGTGAGATCCTGTCAATAATAATAATAATAATAATAATGAGCTGGAGATGTAGAGCAGTGACCAGTTAGTTGCCTGCTCAGTGTACTGGAGACCCAGGCTTCAACCTCCATAAAACGGGGAAATAAAGATGAGATCTTTATTTCCCCATGCCATAAAAATGGGGGAAATAAAGATGAGATCTTTGGCTGAGTTGTCTCTGAACTCTAGACCTACCAAGATCCCTGAGGCTACTGATGAAAGTGTTTGAGATTGCCGGGCGGTGGTGGCGCACGCCTTTAATCCCAGCACTTGGGAGGCAGAGGCAGGAGGATTTCTGAGTTCGAGGCCAGCCTGGTCTACAAAGTGAGTTCCAGGACAGCCAGGGCTACACAGAGAAACCCTGTCTCGAAAAAAAAAAAAGTGTTTGAGATCCAGCCACAATACTGTCCTGCACCTAGATTTGGCTCAGTGGCTCAGAATGCTTGCCTAGCGCAAGAGCCCGGGTATAATCACCAAAAACTACACAAACCACCACAAAGCCACAACATGGCCCGGACACATTTTTCCTCTCATCAGCCAGCAGAAGGGGAGGAGGGGAGAAGGAAACTTCTTTTAAACCTCTACTATGCACTAAGTTATGTTACATATGTAACTATTCATTCCTGAGAATATGCCTCAGCAGGTGAGATCATTTTTCTAGATATGCAGATTAAGAAACCAAGGCTCCAGAGGTCGTGATGTGCCCAAAGTCATACAACCACTAATTGGCAGTATAGGGCTTGAATTCAGGTCTCCTGACTCTGTTTTCAACTCCTCCTCTTAAAAGTTGGCACAAGTCGCAGGGTCACATTTGGTACAGCCCTGGCACTACCCACAACAACCATCCAATTGTTTATTCATACTTTAGTCAACATATGTTCACAGGGGTTCTACTAGGTACCAGGTGCTGAACTGTGAGATGGATCAGGCAAGGTCCTAGTCCTTCTAGAACTTTTGACTGTAGAAAGACAATTGTGATGTAAACAAGACATTTTGGATGACATGCTAAGAGGAAAATGAAGTTGGACTACGGGAAGGAACAATTGAACCAAGAGATCTTGGATGCTTGACCAGGGCAACTTCTTGGCAAGGTGAATCTGCCAGGCCCCCTTCTGTCCTATCTCTCTGTGTTTGTCCCGGAATAGCCAGGGCAGCTGGAAAGATACCAGGCTACATACTCACAGATGCCTAAAGGCTCCAGCTAAGAGGGCTGTTGGCATCTACTGTCTTCATCTTCTCAATTTATAAATGGAGAAAGTGGGATTAGATTTATTCCAGTTAGACCAGCTATGCTGAAAGTCGTTCAGGAACAGGCTGGGGCAGCACCCTTCATATAGACTTGATCAAGTTTTCTAAGGAAATTCAAATCTCATTTTCTATCTCCTTCTGTCTAGGCTTGGGAGAGCAATTAGCCAACACATACTATATGAATCACCCTTCTGTCAGTGCTTCCATTAGCAAAGCTAATGCTGTCCATGTTTGCCCAATGGGGCTAGGGTTGGCTTGAGGATATAGGAAGCCAAGAGAGAACACAGATGTGCCCAGTGAGATCTTTTGTTTCCATTAAAACCAGCACTGAGAGTATCCATGAATGGAGGGAATACACTTGGGGTGCATCTTGAGTCTGGGTGCATCTGGGTGGCTTCAGGATTATATACTGGTTATATATATATATATATATATATATATATATATATATACAGGTTATAAGGTCATATATATATAATATATATATATATATATTATATATATATATATGTTAACCTCTGCCAGGAACCTGTACATATTCCCAATCCTGATTATGACTCCAGCTGATTTTAAAGGGGAACTTGCTCTCTATGATAATAGAGTCTTAGTGATAGAAGGCAGTCTCTTTGCCTGTCCAGACCCCAGCTTATTATTCTGTAAGACGGGAGAGAAATAGGGGCAGGCGTTCCCATTCATACCGTTTGATTTGAGGACTAGAAGCAAGAGGCTCAGTTGCTACCTTGACTCCTCAGCTCAGGGACCTCAGGAAGAAAAAAAAAAGAGCGTTATGGGAACCTCACTGAGCATGCGCTCCGCCTTACACTTGCCACGCCTCCTCCGATTTCAGAACACAATCTCAGGATACAGGAATGAGAGATCGATCGCTCACTTTGCCTGACAGACTGGGTAAATGAAGTTATTTGCATGGGGCCTTAGAATTGAAAAGAGAAACTTTAGTCGGGCGGTGGTGGCGCACGCCTTTAATCCTAGCACTTGGGAGGCAGAGGCAGGCGGATTTCTGAGTTCGAGGCCAGCCTGGTCTACAGAGCGAGTTCCAAGACAGCCAGGGCTACACAGAGAAACCCTGTCTCGAAAAAACCAAAAAAAAAAAAAAAAAAGAGAGAGAGAGAAACTTTGTATCTGGGTCTGGCTAAACACCAGGCCTAAGTCCTAGTGAAGATCTCACCTGGGAGGTGACTTTGGGAAACCAAATTATCCACAGGTGACCCTTCCCTGCGGAGGGTATCCATTGCCTCTTCCTGTGGCTCTTGGCCTCCAGCCTATTTCATGCGCTCATGGCCAAGGTAATGGACGTTGTCATTACTGATAATTGTACCCCTAGCAAGCATACTTCCACTTCCAACCCCGACTCCATTAGCTTCTTCACCCACCAGGCCGCTTAATCTACCAAACCTCCTTTCTCTCACTGTTCCTGGGCCCCCCTCCTGTCCTTTATTCTCCCCTCCCCCAACTCCCTCCGAGTCCAGCGACAGAGCAATAATTACTTCCTTGCATACACCCTCGACTCCCTAGTTTTCCTGCTCAGCTCATTAAATTGCCACCACCTGCCAAACCACACCCTGGCTCATCCTCCACAGCTGACTGCGGCTCAGGAGGGGCGATCTGCTGATCCACTTATCCTTGGGCCCACCACGCGCCATGTGGCTTCAACCACCTTATTACTCTCTCCAGTCTTAGAGAACAGGGTCAGGCCCTCTGGTCTCTCCTCAGCTCCAGCATCTCCCTGTGTTCTTTCTCCAGGGGTGGAGGTGGGGGGATAATGACCTTGCTTTTCACCTCTCTAGAACAGTGGTTCTCAACCTGCCTAATGTTGCAACCCTTTAATACAGTTCTTTATATTGGGGTGACCCCCCTCCAACCATAATATTACTTTGTTGCTACTTCAAAACTATAATTTTGCTACTCTTAGGAGTCGTAATGTAAATATTTGTTTTTCCAGTGGTCTTAGGCCCACAGGTGACATGAAGTTGAGAATCACTGTTATAACAGACCAAGCAGAAGGACGTTTCCTTCTGCTCTCGACACCTCCTCCACTCATTCCAGCCTCTGCCTGGGTTCAGCCTCTCCACCGCAGGATGTGCCCGTTTGTCTGAGCATCCCAAGTCCCTTCTTCACACCTACAGGAGGATTTTCCCTCGCTCCTTACCTGGATCATTCCAATCTGCATTAAGACATAATTTTGAAAAGCTGGGTGCATGCTGTGATTTCCCCTTACACAGGAAGGAGACATTTGGTTCCATCCTCTCACCTAAACTGCCTTTGTCAGAGTTAAGGTCACATTGCTAAATCTAGTCCTCAGTTTTCTTTCTTATCTTTTTTCCTTTACCCTTCTTTCTTCTTTCCTTTTTGTTTGTTTTGATTTACTTATTTATTTTTATGTATTCGAGCACACTGTCGCTGTCTTCAGACACACCAGAAGAGCGCATCAGATCCCATCACAGATGGTTGTGAACCACCATGTGGTTGCTGGGAATTGAACTCAGGACCTCTGGAAGAGCAGACAGTGCTCTTGACCACTGAGCCATCTCTCCAGCCCCTTTCCTGTTCTTTCTTCCTCTTTCTTTTTACTTCCTCTTTCTCTTGTTGGAGGATGATTTCGTACCCTGTGTGTTCAAATGCTCATGGCTGTGCCCGGACATTGGTATTGTCGTGACATTTGGAGCATCTCCTGTCTCAGTAATGTGCAAAAATTCTTTTCCATCACCTCTGATTGGTTAATAAAGAGCTGATTCAGCCTATAACTGGGCAGAAGAGAATAGGGTGGGACTTCCAATCCCAGTTAGGGGGATCCTAAAGAAAAAGGAAAGACCAGGGAAACGAGAGAAACCAGGAGGTCTCGATTAGAGAGCACCCATTAGGGCACACATGGAACAGAGATCAAGACGCAAAATGTGGGTAAAGGCCACTTGGCTGGGAAAGTAGGCAGCCCTAGCAATTAGAAGAGATGAGCATCTGCCGGGTGTAGTGCTGACAGCTCGTTAATAAATGTATCAGGTTTCCATGACATGTGTTCAGGAGCTAAAATGGACTAGGGCGGGTGTAGAAATGCCCTGGTCATTATTTGGGAGCAGAGCAACAATAGAAATCCACAAAACCAACATAGAAAACACCACAAAATAAGATTGTCCTTTTTCCTCAGTCTTGGCTCTGGGTAGCATTAGAATATAAATCTTTTTAGTTTTGGACTGCAAAGTTCTGGCCTCATCTCAGGGATGTTTCCATGTGAGTGGTGTCTCGAGTCGCATCTCATATATCAAGGCCAGCTAAGCTGTTGTCATCTGGGTAACCTGGCAGACTCCAGACCATGAGATGGATGTTCATGCCACCAGGGCCTGCAGCTCACACCCATGCCAGAGTGCCTGTGGGATGGCCTCCTTTAGCTTGGGACTTGGGGTACTATTCCTTCTAGTCTCTGCAGAAGTCACTTACCAACTCCATAGATTTCAGACTGCCCCTAGGTCACCCGACCTACATCCTGGGCAGTGTCTCAGTCACCTAAGGCAAAGAGGAAGCATAGGTCCTGTCCATAGGTTCTGTGCATAGGTCCTGTCCATAGGTCCTGTCCATAGGTCCTGTGTCTGACATATGGCCTTTCCCATCAGTATGCTCGAAGTGCAAGGTGGCCATTGCCAATTGATCACAGATCTTTTGTTCTTCCTTCCTTCCTTCCTTTTTTTTGGTTTTTCGAGACAGGGTTTCTCTGTGTAGCCTTGGCTGTCCTGGAACTCACTTTGTAGACCAGGCTGGCCTCGAACTCAGAAATCCGCCTGCCTCAGCCTCCCAAGTGCTGGGATTAAAGGCGTGCGCCACCACCGCCCGGCCCTTCCTTCCTTTCTTTTTGTTGTTGCTTTGTTTTGCTTTTGAAACAAACTCATTCTGTAGACCAGGCTGGCCTCAAACCCAGAGCTCTGCCAGCCCTGCCTCCTGAGCGCTGGGATTCATCTCAGCCACTCTACCCAGTCGGTCACAGTCCTTATAAAGGGGACCCAACCCTCAGTCCAGGATCTAGAAACTTATGTGTTCAGAGTGGCTTGTCACGTGGTACCTATGGTCACCCCTGGCCTATGAACACCTCCTGAGTGCCAGAAGCAGAGCAGGGACCAGCACAGACAGCCTTGGGTGCAGTCAGTTGGAATGGCTGTCCCTGCAAGAGTCACTCAAGAGTCAACCTGTCTTTGTTGCTGGTAGAAGAAATCTCTGTGGGCATATGACTGGAAGAAAAAGTCATAAGACAAAAAAAAAAGTATTGGATTCATATGTAAACTGCAGAATAAAGCAAAAATGTTATTTAAAATAACCACCTATAGTCTAGCATGTAACAGGACCTTGCATTTTTTCCCAGCGCAGTGATTGAACCCCTCCCCTATCTTTCTTCCCCCACACATACCCAGCTTCACCCCAGTTTGGATTTTCAGTTCCGGTTTTCCTTTCATGCCAACTATATTTTACTGATACACGATAGTCCATGTTTTATTTATCCAGAAGCTGATGGGCATTTGGTTTCACTTCCTGGTGATTATGGAAAAGGCCGTGAACATATCGGTGTGCTTTTCTGTTACCTGGTTTTATTTATTTTGGGAACTGCTACGGTGAGTCTTGTTAGGCCTTATGGGAAACTGCCAGACTATCTTCTGAAAGCAAGTGTGCCATCTTCCTTCCCATGAGCAGTGCTGTGGCTCTATCTCTCTCCCTCCTTACCATACTCTCCTTCCTCACCCACACTCTCCCTCCTCACCCATACTCTCCCTCTTCACCCATACTCTCCCTCCTCACCCATACTCTCCCTCCTTACCCATACTCTCCCTCCTCACCCACACTCTCCCTCCTCACCCACACTCTCCCTCCTCACCCACACTCTCCCTCCTCACCCACACTCTCCCTCCTCACCCATACTCTCCCTCCTTACCCATACTCTCCCTCCTCACCCACACTCTCCCTCCTTACCCACACTCTCCCTCCTCACCCATACTCTCCCTCCTTACCCACACTCTCCCTCCTCACCCATACTCTCCCTCCTTACCCATATTCTCCCTCCTCACCCATACTCTCCCTCCTCACCCATACTCTCCCTCCTTACCCACACTCTCCCTCCTTACCCACACTCTCCCTCCTCACCCATACTCTCCCTCCTTACCCATACTCTCCCTCCTTACCCATACTCTCCCTCCTCACCCACACTCTCCCTCCTTACCCACACTCTCCCTCCTCACCCATACTCTCCCTCCTTACCCATACTCTCCCTCCTCACCCATACTCTCCCTCCTCACCCACACTCTCCCTCCTTACCCACACTCTCCCTCCTCACCCATACTCTCCCTCCTTACCCATACTCTCCCTCCTCACCCACACTCTCCCTCCTCACCCATACTCTCCCTCCTCACCCTTATTCTCCCTCCTCACCCACACTCTCCCTCCTCACCCATACTCTCCCTCCTTACCCATACTCTCCCTCCTCACCCATACTCTCCCTCCTCACCCATACTCTCCCTCCTCACCCATACTCTCCCTCCTCACCCATACTCTCCCTCCTCACCCATACTCTCCCTCCTCACCCATACTCTCCCTCCTCACCCATACTCTCCCTCCTTACCCATACTCGCTGCTGTGGGTCCATGCGAGACAGTGTCTCAGTATGTTTTAATCTTTTATTCTAAATGTACTGATTGAGTGGAGGGCTTGGGATGTGGAGGACATAGCATACGTCACTTTGTATGAGTTGGTTCACCTTTCCATTACATAGCACCTGGGGATCTATCTTAGGTGGTCAGACTTGATACCACGTGCCTTTACCCTCAGAACCATGTCACTGGCTTTAGTGATTGTTTTGATTTGCATTTTTCTGTAGCTGGTAATGTCTTTTCAAGTGTCCACTGGTCTGAGGTTTTTAACATTATTTTTATTCTTTTTAAATTTTGTTTTGTTTTGTTTTTTGTATTTTGAGACAGGGTTTCTCTGTGTAGCCCTGGCTGTCCTGGAACTCACTCTGTAGACCAGGCTGGCCCCAAACTCAGAAGCCCATTCTGCCTCCCAAGTGCTGGGATTAAAGGCGTGCCCACTGTCCGGCTATTTTTTATTATTCACTTTATATCCTGATTACTGTCCCTTCCCTCCTGTCTTCCCAGTCCCACGCTCACAAAGCGTTGCTCCCATCACCCCACCCCTTTTCCTCAGAGAAGGGGAAAGCTTTTGTGACTATGGGAATTCTGTCTCCTTGTATACCTGCATGTCAGAAGAGGGCATCAGATCCCATTACATACGGTTGTGAGCCACTATGTGGTTGCTGGGATTTGAACTCATAACCTCATAACCTCTGGAAGGGTAGTCGTGCTCTTAACCCACTGAGCCATCTCACCAGCCCTTGTTTGAGGATTTTTAAGGAATGTCTTCAGACCTTTTGCTTCTTTTCTTTGTCTCTGGTAGTCATTAAGCTCCTCCTTCCCTGTGTCCCATGGTGCAGGTTTACAGGCCCAGCCTTTTGCATGAGCACAGGGGACTTGAACTCAGGTCCTCATGACTGTGCAGTAAACACTCTTAACCTGCTAAGCCATCTACCCTTCCCCTTTATCCCATTTCATAAGATATCTATCCCAGGCTAGGCCTGAATTCACTTGAACTCACAGTAACTAATGCTGGCCCTCAGCTCTCAACCCTCCTGCCTCCGTTTCCAGAGTGCTGGAACTATAGCCACCAGGCCTGTTCTCTTATAATATTTTTATCAGCATATAATTGCACATATTTATGGGGTACAGGCTGTACTTTAATATATGTATGTATATACAATAATAACATCGGCATGTATTTCACATACAAAATCCCTTATTTCTTTTTGCTGAAATAATTTGAAATCCTCCTCTTAGCTATTAGGAAATATCTGTTACATAATCTAGCCAGGCGGTGGTGGTGGTGGTGGTGGCACACACCTTTAATCCCAGTGCTTGGGAGGCAAAGGCAGTTGGAGCTCTAAATTTGAGGCCAGCCTGGTCTACAGAGTGAGTTCCAAGATAGCCAGGGCTACAGAGAGAAACCCTGTCTCAAAAAGCCAAAAAAACCCCAAACCAACCAACCACCACCACCACCAACAAACAACAACAACAACAACAAAAAACTCCATAGCAAAACCATAATTTAATACGTAATAATCTATTACATAAACTTAATCTGTCAACTGTGGTCCACATCTGCACACAGAACACCAGAGCTTAATCCTCTAGTACCTGTTAGCTAGCTTTGTACCCACTGTCTGATCTCTCTTCTTCTTTCTACTTCCCTTAGTCTTTGGTGATTACTTTACTATTTGCTACTTCTATGAGAACAGTGCTCTTCTAAAAAAAGCTTTAATACTTATTTATTTTTGTTTTTACAAGACAGGGTTTCTCTGCATAGTCCTGGCTGCTCTGGAACTCATTCTGTAGACCAGGCTGACTTCCAATTTACAGAAATCCACCTGCCTCTGCCTCCCAAATGCTGGGATTAAAGCACTGCCATTGCCTGGCTAAGATTTATTTAAAAATTGATGTGTGTGGTACCCAAGGAGGCCAGAAGAGGACCCTGGATGCCCTGGATCTGGAGTTACAGGAAGTTGTGAGCTATCCAATGTGAATTCAGATCTTCTGGAAGCTTAGTCAGGGCTCTGAACCTGAGGCATCTCTCCAGCCCATGAATAACACTTTAGGTTCTATGTCATGAATGAGATCACCGTGGTTTTTGTCTTTCTATCCATGGACTGACAAAGACAGGATCCCACCTTCCTATATTTTACTGTTTGTTTATAACCACATTTTCTTTATCTGTTCTGTGGATGCCTCTTTGAGCAGTGTTACAGTAAACATGGGATGCAGATGTCTCTTCACATGCAGATTTAAATTCCAACTCTGTTAGCATGCCTTCTAGGCTCCACTCCACAATTACCTGGCTTAACATAAAATGGACTGTCTGGCCCCTCCATGCTCTCTTACTCTCTACCCCCTCTCTCACTGCCCCTTCTCCCTCTGTTCCCTCCTCCCCCCCCACTATGTTCCTGACTGGCCTTCCCTCTCCTTTTCTCTCTCTCTCTGTCTTTCTTTATCTCTACTCCCTTCTCAACTCCCCCCCCACCATCCCCATGCCCTAAATAAACTTTATTTTATACTATATCCATCATGTGACTGGTACCTCAGGGGAAGGGAATGCCTCAGTGAGGGCCAGCAGAGGCACTCTCTACCACCTGACCATACCGCACTCTATCAAACATATCCTTGGCTTCTTTTTCTTTGTTATAAAACACAATTCCACTTAGTAGTGGAATTGTTAGATCACATTGCAGTTCCATTTATGATTTCTTTTTACCGTGTGTGTGTGTGTGTGTGTGTGTGTGTGTGTGTGTGTGTGTGATGCTTTCATGCCTGGTGTCCACGGAGGCCAGAAGAGGATGCCAGATCCCCTGGGATGGGAGTTGCAGACAGTAGTTAGCTGCCTTGTGGGTACTTGAAATCGAACCTGGGTCCTTTGAAGAGCAGTCAGGGCTCTTAACCATTATGCCATCTCTCCAATTACTTTTTTTTTTTTGGAGAACTTGCATATTCTGTCTTTTCTTCCCTTTCTTCATTTTTGGGCAGTCTCATGTAGCCTAGGCTGACCTTCAATTTGCAGATAGCCTTGAACTTCTGGTCCTTTTGCCCCTACTTCCTGGAGAGCTGGGATTGCATGTGTTGCTGTGGAACCCAGGACCTCACCTTTGTAGGCTCAGCAAGTGCTCTACTAAAGTGAGCTCCATTCCCAGCCCCTTAAGTAACCAGATCTTGCAGGAAGTGGTGAAGCTTGGCCTTAGACAGATCACCTGGGGTGAGACTTCCAATTGGGCTCTCCCTAAGGTCACTGAAAGCTGACTCCTGTTTTCCCAGAAAGCCTGGTGCTGTGGGAGTCAGGTGGGCGTCTCTCACTTCGACCTCCTAAGGGCTCTGTGGCCTTGGTGCAGTTCACTTGCCCTCGCTGTGCATGGGTTTTTTCATCTTCAATGGACTGCTGGCCACTTCCAGGACTGGCGTGGAACATCCAGGGTATCGCATTCAGCATCATTCTGCCCACTCTCCAGAGAGTGCTAACTTGCTAATAATCTGGGGCAAGCTTCAGACAGGCGTGGTATGTCTGCTCATTGAGAGAGAAAAGGAGAGAAAGAGCCAGAGCTGAGCGGGAAAGGCAGGGCCGTGAGAGAGCACAGCGGGACTGAAGACAAGACAGTGAAGGCCATTAAGGTAGAGTGGCTGACAGGCCAAAGCGCCAAGGAGCTTGACCTCACTTCCCTCAGCTGGAGAGCTAGCGAAGGCCCGCCTTCCCAGGAGCGCTACTCAGGCCGTCCAGAGAGGAGGCAGGTGGAGAGACTGGATGAGTAAGGTGGGGAAACTGAGGCTCCTGTAGGTGGTCTCAGTGCACTCACTTCTGTCCCCTCGAGGTCTGGATGGCTAGACAGGAACCAGTGTGCAGGAATGGGTTCCGGGATCTCAGGGATTCCGCCGCCCCGCTAGTGGTTTTTTTTTCCTGTTTTTTGTTTGTTTGTTTGTTTTTTGAGACAGGGCTTTTCTATGTAACACTCCCGGCTGTCCTGGAACTTGCTTTGTAGACCAGGCTGCCTCTTCCTCCCAGGTGCTGGGATTACGGGCATGTGCGGCCACACCCGGCTCTACCGCCCCTCTAACAAATACATTGTAGCCCCTCTAACAAATACATCGTAACGCGTCTTTATTCAATGGAACTGAATTCTTCATACAGAACAGCCTATGGATTCACTCCCAATTTGAACTGTGAATTGGGGACTGCCAAGGTCTCAGGTGGTCCTACAACTCAGGCCCTTTCGCTTCTACTTCCATCAGGCTTGGGTCACCACTCCAGGCTCCATGAGGACAGGGAGAAGGGAAAGGATGGGGAGGAGGAGGAGGAGGAGGAGGAGGAGGAGGAGGAGGAGGAGGAGGAGGAGGAGGAGGAGGAATCAGTGTGTTAACTGAAATGTAAAGAAATACTGGAAAGTAATTACAGGGTCCCTGGGTCTCTGACCTGTATGGATTTAGACTGACTTTTGTCATAGGCATGTCTAAGAGAGTCAGGTGGGGACCGCTTAATGCAGACTCTGAAGTTATCAGCCCGCATGGGGAATTAAGAATACGTTTCCTAGCTGCAGGCAGAGTCACCCTCCCACCCCCACCCCCGAAGCGGTGGGCAGCCGCGGAGCTCAGGGCACCCAGTACCCGGTGTAAGGCCCTCTGACAAGAGCTGTCCCCTCCCAGACCTGAGTGAGGGGCAGCGCCGTCCTGGGCCCGCCCTGCCTCTAAGTCTCATTCCCCGCGCCCACGCGGCTGGGCACCAGCTGCAGACACAGCAGTTCCCACGGGACTCGTGGGTCCTAGGAACACACCGCGGGCGAGGGAGGAGGCCCGGGCATTGACGTCAGAGGGGCGGAGCCTCAGCGCCCCACCCTCTGCCTGGTCGGTAAATTCCAGCCCTGGCGTGGATTCCCTTGGCTCTCTTCTGTCATCTCCCTTCTCTGGTCATTCTCTGCCCTGTCTGGTTTAGATCCCTGCAATGGGGAGTCCGAGGCGACCCAACTGTCTCTCCATCCTGATCTATTTGCAAGAAGACAGCCTCGGAGAGCTAATGTGGTTCTGGGTGAGGGACCGGTGCGTCCTGGGGAGGCTGTGAGCTCTTCAGAGTGAGGCCAGAGAAAAATGTTCCCCGCCCTGCGCTCCGCTAGCAGGTGAAGCTTTCGCCCATACTAAACGCCAACGACTGCCCTTCCCTTCCAGGACGATTGCAGTCTACAGTTTATAAAGTGCTTGTTTTAATTATAAAAGTTTCCAAGGGGACTGGAGAGATGGTTCCGTGGTTAATAGGTTCTTTCAGAGGACCTGAGTCCAGTTCCTGGAATCTACATTGAGTGTCTCACAACCACCTGGAACTCAGATCCAAAGAATCCAATACCTCTAGCCTTCGAAGATACCGGCGCAGACGTGGAAACACCCACACAAATACATATAACTTGAAAAATAAAATCTTTGAACTTTTTAATTTAAAATACTTTTTTAAAAAAAGTATGTGTCTAGGGACTGGAGAGATGGCTCAGCGATTGAGAGCACTTGCTGATCTTGCAGAGGACCTGAGTTTAGTTCTCAGGACCCACAAAGACTCACTTCTCAGATAACTCCTGTACTAGGTGACCTGGCACCCTCTGCTGGCCTCTGCCTGCACCAGGCATATGAGTGCGCGACCCATGTATATCCACAGGCAAAACACCCGTATGAATAAATATATTTTTAAAAAAAGTGATGTGTATGGACGATGGGTAAGCACTTGCTGTGGCTAACATGTGGAGGCCAAAGGATGACTCTGTGCAGTCCGGCTTTGTCTCTACCTTTTACTTGGTTTCCAGTGGTGGAACTTTGGTCCTCAGGCTTGTGTAACACTACCCACTGAGCCGGTTTGCTTACCCTGTTTCACTGGGTGCTTTCTTGCCTTTACCACATTCACAAATTTGCTGTTATTGCCATTTGATGAAGAACAAATCAGGCCCAGAGAGGCCAAGTCACTAACACAAAATATCTGAGCTAGGAAGCAGGGCCAGGATTTGAACCTTATATGCTGGACTGTACCGAGTTAACTTTCCCAGGTCTTGCAGATGGGGACTCTGAGGGACCAATGAAATCTTTAGGTTTGGATGTCAGAGATGCAGTGCTGGGGATGGGGGGTATTGCTCTCAGGTCAGGTAAGGCTCTAGACCTACCCCCCAAAACACACACACCACACACCCTCTCTCAGCTCTCAGGCAGTCTCTAGGACCAACACAAGGCTGTCTCCCGCCAGATCCCAAGGGGCAGTTAGGGTATAGGAGGTCAGGGTTAGGGTGAGCATTCTCTAGATCAAAAGAGCCTGACTAGGAGGAAGGGGATCTAATGCCTTAGAAGCTATACTCTGTCTTCAGGTATTATTTCCTAAGATACAGGTGCATCCCTAAGTAAGAAGATGCAAGGGCGTTAGTGGCTGTCTGTTTATTTTGCGGTGCTGGGGATCAAACCCAGGGTCTTCCTTACGCATGCTAGGGAAGTTTTTGGTTCCTAAATCACACCCTCAACCCTTGTGTAACTTTAATTTTTTTTCAAAGACTATTTTTAATGATAGTTATTAAATGCTTTAACCTTCCTTGTAACCCATCACCCACCAGAGGTAGTGGAAAAGAAAGGATACTGGGGCAGAGGTGGGGGAAGCAGATCTGTTTAGAAAGGTTCTTTGGAGCAACTCCCATCTGTGTTGTCTAGAAATCAGCAGTTCAGTTCACAGGTCAGCAGTGGCAGCTTAATCCACTCGAAAACACCTGATAGATACACCAGCAGGCCAGTTCGGTAGAGTTGAGCTAGCGGTGGCATGACCTAGTAGAGACAGCCAGGGCTCAGCCTCAGCTCGAGTCAGCCAGAGGGACCAGGAGGGACACCAGGAGAAGATCTCAGCTGTGCCTCTCTCAGGGAAGTGAAGATCAGCAGAATGAGAGACCCACAAGCCTTGCACAGCTAGCTGTACCAGGAAGCACAGCTAGCTGTACCAGGAAGCGAGCTCTGTCTCTGTCACTCGTGGAGTCCTATCTGTCCCCTCCAAACATCATGTGTCCTCCACGTGTCTTGCCTCAGCACGTGCATCCAATTAGTCTGAGTCCTCAGAAGTGGTGACAAACTGCAGCCCACCACCAGAAATTTTTTTGGTGCTTTTCCCTCTGTGGAGCCCTGACAAATGCAGCTCAACTACGCAGTGTAAAGTGGACCAATACATGCATGTCATTAGCAAAGAATCCTTCATCACGTGTCCTTTCACGTGTTATTTCTCCATGTTTGGTTTCCCAGGCAGGAGACTCAGGCCAGGGCTGCAAAGGTGAAAGATGCCAAGTCAGCTACTCTTGGGGCCTGTTTGGGCTCATGGGACAGATCTTGTCAAGATTTTAGAGTTGAACTGGGGCCTGCCCTAGGTTCAGATGGAGGTATGAATGTTTTCTCTCCCCTAGTCGGGGCCCCAGCCGGCAACAGAAGGAGCTATGTCTGGGCTTCTCACGATCCCTGTCAACATACTCGGGCTAGGTTAAGAGATCAGGGTCCCAGGCTACGGGCCAGGGAGACTTAACCTTGCTTGATCCTTCCCAGCCCAGATCCAGCCCAGGATTCCTGCTCCAAAAGACTGAGTCAGGAAGTGGCTTGGAGCCCATACATAGCCTTAGGCTCCTGGGCTGGTGTGGAAGTTCTTGGTGAATGGGCTGGAGGGCGGTGGGGGAGGGGCAGTTCAGCATCATGTGAGGGTTAGGAACCTCTCCCACCCCAGAACACAGCTGCCAGGACTCAGGCATGTGGTGTGGTCATCGTCTTTGCTTCTCCACTCAAGGTTCTGCTGCTTACACAGGCTGGAGGCACCAGGGACAGCTCCGGTGTCTGACTCTGCCTAGGGACAGTTAGATGAGGGTGGGTAGGCTCTGCCCTGGTCTGCAGGACTCTGTTCAGACAGAGGTATGTATCCTGGAAAAGCGCTGGTTGAAGACAGTAACTGAAAGTCCCCACCATAGCGCCTTTCTGCCATGATACTCCCAGCATGCCCCTTGTCCTGTCCCAGGACAACTCTGGAAGGGGCTGGACCCCTGGTGACCTGCCTGGCCAGGGTGTTGGTGGGAGGGTGGCTGGAACCACTTTACTAGGACTTTAGTTGGTGTGGGGTGGTGAGCTGTGATAGGCAGCCTGGTCCCTGGTCGAGCTCAGGCTTAAAATCCCGGTGACCCAGCAGGTGACTGTTGCCTGCAAGGGACAGTAGGCATTTGGCCACGCCCCCTGGGCCCCTGGTTCCTGTCACATGGCTAGAGTCCCCCACAGCCCCCCATAGAGAGGTCTGTGGCCATCAGTCATGTAGGAGCAGCACCCCAAGTCCTCCCACACGCAGATAAGGTATCCCCAAGCTCTCAGACCAAGTCAATGGGAAGTACCTGCTGCAGACCCTCACCCACCCCAAAACTGTATATAAGAATCCTATCCAGAAGGAATAAAGGTGTGAGAACTACTCGGTTATCTGAGAGCTTCTGTCATAAGAGCTGTAGCACTGCCGCTTGGGAAGAGGTCTGCTCTCCTGAAATGCCACCTGAAGCTGCCCCGCACTCCTTGCTGGCTAGTTGACTAGCCTGGCCTGACTCAGCAACTGAGACAGCAGAGACTGGGGTGGAGCTGACTGCAGCAGCGGAGGTGGAGGCAGCAGAGATGACTCCCCATTCTTGTTCGAACTCTCTCCCCTTTGCCTGAACCCTCACACCCGGCCGGGTCAGAGATCTCTGTGGAAAGCCCACAGGCCCACAGTTTGGTATGGTGGTTTTGATTCTTGAGGCTCTCCTTGCTGGTCCCAGTGACAGGCAGTGTCTCTGTCACTCAACTGACAATGCCTGGGAGCATAAAGGCCACTTGGGAGCCAAGTCACAAGAACATATTGTGTCTCTAGCTAAGACACTTGGCCTGATGTGACCTAGTGATATATCCTTCTCCCCTCCTGCTCTGTGCAGTGACTCCCTGGCCTCACTCCTCACTGAGGAGACAGGAGCCCACACTTGTGGCAGCAGCCTACTTTACTCTGCTCCTCTTGAACCATGCTCCCTCTTTCTTCTCTCTCTCTCTTTCTTTATTTTAAATATCTATTTATGTATTTTATGTATATGAGTACACTGTAGCTGTCTTCAGACACACCAGAAGAGGGCATCAGATCCCATTACAGATGGTTGTGAGCCACCATGTGGTCGCTGGGATTTGAACTCAGAACCTCCAGAAGAGCAGTCAGTGCTCTTAACCGCTGAGCCATCTCTCCAGCCCCATGCTCCCCATTTCTATGTTATCCTTACCCTGTTAAACTTGGGTAACCATGAGGACATGTCCTTTGTTTTATCAAAGGACACTGTGAGTGGCTCCCAGGGGACAATAATAGAATGCTAGGTCTTTCCCTGGCTGTCTCTGACTTCCTCTCCTCCTGGCCCCTTATGCTCTGGAGTCTGCGACTGCGCCTCTGCTCTGCAAACACAGCAAGCTTGCTCCTGCTTTGGGGACTTCAAAACACACCTGCCTCTAATTTTCCCACCTGCCCAGTTCCTCATTCTTTCAACCTTAGCCTAGAAAGGTTTTTCCAACCCTGCCCTCTCCACAGGCTTTCGCGCCACCGTCCCCCCACCCCACCCCCGCCGCCCCGAAGCCCAGTTACTGCTGGCTCACTGTCCTTTCCTGCCCCAAGTCACTTTGGCTGCTCCACGGTTTCTTTATTGCTGGTTTTGGAGACAAGATCTACCTCTGTAGCTCAGGCTTCTGATCCTCCTGCCTCAGTTTTCTGAACAGCTGTGATTCTGGGCCCAACTGGTAGACTAGTATTTAATCCAGAGAAGTAGGAACTCACACATGAGCCAGGGAGGCTGGAGGTCCAACCTCCGGCAGTGAACTCTGACCCACACAGCGCGGATCCACAAGAGCTACGAGCTGGTGAGAAGCCCAGACATGTCACCCCAGGGCCCTGAAAGCTGGATCTCCAAAACACCCGCCACTGCTCTAGGAGCTGGGCAGGAAGGAAGCTAGATGCCTAAACAGCCACTGACGTCACATCACTTGCAGCTCTGCAGAGAAGCTACACTTACTGGCTGCAGTTGCTGCACTTACTGGTTGGTAAACCAGCTCGAGGGTGGCAGGAAATGACAGAAGATAAAATCCCGACCAGCAGCCAAGAGTGGAGTTTGGTGGCCATTTTCCTTTTATCCATTTATTTTGGAGGCTGATCTCAAACACTCTATGCAGTTGAAGGTGACCTTGAACTCCTGATCCTTCTGCCTATGCCTCTTGAGTGGCAGGCTTGTCTCATGTTTTCTGTTGTGCTGGAGGGAGAACCTAAGGCTTCACCATGCCCAGGTAAGCCGTCTAGACTCCCTACCCAGCTATTCTTATTTTACAATGAAGAAAGTGTAAGGGTTCATGATCTGCTGAAGAGTGATACCTGGGACTCAAACAGTATGTAAACCAAGAGTTTTTATTCTGCAGGAGTCCAGCCTGCTGGGCTCTCCCATCATGAGAACAGAGAAACAACCAAATGAGCTTGCAGGCCTGATTTAAAGCACATTAGGGAATTCTGGGGTAGGTGGCCTCTATGTTTATCTGTTGGGTCCATGTCTAAGGTCATACCATTACTGGGGTGTCAAGGCTGGAAACTTGCTGGGGAGTTCTGGAAACTGTTGCTGAGGAAGTCTGGAAACTGCTGCTAACCCATTGTCTTTGCCTCAGGCCAGATGGCAGGGCAACTTCTGAGGTCTGGACTTGCCTGGAATTGCCCAGTTCTTGGAAACTGAAATTTAGGCCTAGTTTCCTTAACTGCCAATTTGAAGCCTGTCATGGACTCAGCCTTGTTGTGTTCATGAAAAGATAAAGGGAGAAAAGAAATATGATTTGTGGAGGTGTGGTAAGGTATGGGGGAAGGGGGTGCCTCCGCAGGCCCATGCTGAGGCATCCCTTCCCCCTGAGGGACCAGCCACATGACAATATAGTGTAGAATAGAATTTATTTGGGGCTTGGGTGGGGGGGAATTGAGAAGGTAGTAGAGGCAGAGAAAGGCAGAGAGAGAGCAGAGAAAAGGAATAGAGAAGTAGAGGATGGTCATGAGCACGTGGAGATAGGGGGGAGGGGAATGGGGGAGAGGGGGGAAGGGGCAAGAGGACAGAGCAGGAGCAAGAAGGCAAGAGCCAGAGAGAGAGGAGGGGCAAGCATCCTCCTTTATAGCTTCAGGCACTCCAGGCTGTTGCCAGGTAACTGTGGGGCGGAGCCTAGACAAAATGCTAAGAAGCCTAGCCTTCTCTAAAGTGCCAGAAGGCTGGTGGGCACTTCTGCCCTCTGCCTCTTGCTTGGATTGAGCCACTGCAAGGGAAGAAATTGGGTTGTCAGCTGTCCAACTGTCCAGCCAGGAGGGTGTCATAGGAATGTTCTACACTGAGCCGCAGTGCCTGCCCCACGTCACCTTTCCATCAAGTGCCACCATCATTTACCATGGACAGAAAAGCCACCCACTCATTACCAGTGTTGTCCCTTCTCTTCCTGACACCAAGATCTAACAGCCGTCAGCTTTTCCACCACTGTCCCCTCCCCCCTTCACCGTTGATGATGTCATGTTGCTGCTGTGGCCATGATTACTCTCATTATGTCGCTTCACAACAGTAGCACCCAGCTGGCAGCCAGGTCACTTCCTGGCCATAGCACTCACAGGGTAATTGCTTAATGAGATGAGATGGTGATGCCCCCAGCAAGCTGCTTACCTGCCTCTGTGGGAATCTTCTCGACTCCCGGGCTCAGGGGCTGGGACTATGACTTCAAGGCTCCTAAGAGTCCCCTGGAGGTCATTCTGTCCATTCTCCTGCCTCACTCTCACTTTGTTTTTGGAGTAGGGGAAAGCAACATCCTGGAACAGTTAAGAGTGCCAGCAGAAGTCAGAGCAGTGACTCCTGTCTGCAATTCTACCACTTGTGAGGCTGAAACAGGAGGATTACTGTGAATTCCAGGCTAGCTTGGCCGATAGTATAAGATGTGTCTCAAAGACCAAAACAACAAGAACACTTGCTGAGTTGTTCTAGACCAGCAAGTGACTGCACCTTGAAACCAGAACCCAGCCTTGGTTCCATCCTTTGTAAGGCACAGATTCAGAGAGCTGTCAGACAGGGCGATATACGATATAATAATAATGCCCTTGGGAACATAAGTGAGTACCCCAGCCATGTCTGTCACCATGAAGCCCTTAGGTAGGGTCTGTTCCTCTAACTTTCCTTTCTTTTGTCAAAAGTTTAGATTTTGGGATTTTTATTTTGTTTTATTTATTTATTTATTTACTTACTTACTTATTTGTTGTTGTTTTTCAAGACAGGGTTTCTCTGTGTAGCTCTGGCTCTCCTGGACCTCACTCTGTAGACCAGGCTGGCCTCAAACTCAGAGATCTACCTGCTTCTGCCTCCTGAGTGCTGGGATTAAATGTGAGAGTCACCACTACCTAGCTTTAAATTTTATTTTATTTTTAACTTTTTTTTTAAAAAAATATTTATTTATATGAGTACACTGTAGCTGTCTTCAGACACACCAGAAGAGGGCATCAAATGGTTGTGAGCCATGTTGTTGCTGGGAATTGAGCTCAGGACCTCTGGAAGAGCAGTCAGTGCTCTTAACCACCGAGCCATCTCTCCAGTCTAATGTTATTTTATTTATTTTTATTTCCTATAATTACTGTGTATGTGTGTGTGTGTGTGTGTGTGTGAGAGAGAGAGAGAGAGAGAGAGAAAGAGAGAGAGAGAGAGAGTCACAGTGTACACTAGAGGTCAGAGGTCAGCTCTGTGAAGTCAGTTCCCACCTTCCACCTTTCTGTGGGTTCCAGGAATTAAACTCATGTCACCAGACTTTGACAACAAATGGCCTTACTCACTGTACCGTCCTGCCAGCCCCTTCGGGTCAAATATTTTAATGGTGTTCATGATGTGGCAGCCACTGTTGTGAGCACTTTGCAGTTTCAGCTCGGGTGATTAAACTGCATACAGGCCCTTGACACAGTACTGACATTGCCTCCTAATTATGGTTAAGAGTAATTTAGAGGTGGAAGTCCCAGCACTCTAGTGCTAGATACAGGAGGATCAGAAATTCAGTCTCAGCCTTGGCAATGTAGAGAGTTCAAGGGGAGCCTGGGTTACTTGAGAACTTGTAGAGACAAACAATGTAACATTATAGATAACAGATGAAGAGAAGAAGCACAGAGAGGTTAAGTGTCTTAGCCAAGGTTGCACAGCTGCCTAGTGGTATACCTGGGATTCAAACTCAGGAACTCTCTCTAGTTCCAGACTCTGTCTCTTCACATTTACAGCAACCTCTCTGGCTTGTGACTCTGGCCTTCCTGTCCTGTGCAGGCCGAGCTTGACTCTTCCCACCCAGCATATGTTGAGAGAGCTTCCAGAAGTCCTTCATCCAGTTCCTTTTCTTGGAACAGCTTCTTGTCCAGGTCTTCCATCCCTCCCAGTCAGGAAGTCCTTCCTGTTGTCTGATTCGAATGTGGGCTGAAGTGGCAATTTCCAGGGAGGAAGCTCCTGAGGGGGAAGACTTATGAAAGGAGCCTCAGGAGGCCAGGTTGTGGGGTGTCAGGCAGGACTTGTAGGCGTGAAGCTGGGTACTCAAAGAGTGGAGACATTGGCACAAAGGCTGGTCACTGGGGACTGCCATGTGGTTGTCTGTTCCAGAGGGCCTGTTTCTCACCCCTCCTTCATGACCCAGCCTCAAGCCTCATGGAACTTTCTCTCTCTTCGGCAAGGCCCCCACCCAGGCAGCAGAGGACGCTGCTCTCTCTGTGTCCTCTTTATCCTCATGTCCCTGCAGACCCTGCAGCATCCTCTCTAACTCCTCCCTCTCTGTGCATCTCTTTTGCATCTCTGGTCTGTTCCTAGAGACTCTTTGGGAGCTGGTCCGAGACCTAAGGTCCCGGTCACACCAAACCTACTTCATCTTCTCTAACTTGGCCTCCATCTCAGCCCAGGGTAGGGCCCAGACCAGAAGGCTGTGGACACTCTCCCGAGACTGGTCCTTTCTCATCTACCCTCTGTCCCAGGCTTCCGACATTTACTGGGTGCTCACTGTGACCCAGGCTGAGTGGCATGCAGACCTAAGGCTGACCGGGGAAGTTCCGGGATGCACGTGGTTTCCATGAACGGTCCGCAAACGTAAGAGAACTTTGCAATAAATCTACGGGGTGTGTCCAATGTGGCCCTGGGGCCACCAATGTCCCAGGATAGTTATGGACATGTCCCAGCACATTTGTTGATGACAATAGCTTGTTACATTTCAAGATATTGGACATCCCTGGTAGTCTTTCTTAAGGTTGGCAGGCCTGGCCTCCTCACCACCCTTGGGGTCACTACTGAGGGCCACTCCAGCTTCACGGCTCCTGCTGGGGTGACTGAGGTCCCTGGGGTGACTTCTCCATCTTCGGCCTCCCCACTGGGATGCCTGGGTGTAGGTGCAGGCTCTGTAGCACCCTCTGGGCCGCTGTGGGCCTGGCACTGCCTTGTGGCCTGTGGAGGCTCTGGCTTAGCACCGGGGGGGGGGGGGGGGGGGGGGGGGGGGGGGGGGGGAGGATTCCTCCAGGCTCAGGTTTCCTGCTTCCTGCCTCTTCCCTTCATTTCCTCCGCCAGCACCGGAGCCTCCACCCTTCATCCTGCACCTGACCCTCCTGAGCTCGCCAGCACTCTCTGCCTCACCTTGGCCCAGTTCTTCTCCAACTTTAAAATAAAATGTGTGCATATAGGTCCCGAGTGGAGATGCGTGACTTTAATCCTGGCACATGAAAGACAGAGGCAGGCAGTTCTCTGTGAGTTCAAGGCCGGCCTCATCTACATAGTGAGTTCCAGGCCAGCCAGGACCATACAATGAGGCCCTGTTTCAAAATAAAGTAAACATGTGTGTAACTTGCATGCATACACACTTGTGACTGTTCATACTTGATACATGTATGTCATGGTGCATGGGTAGAGTCCCCGACTGCCCACCTTGTTTAAGACAGGGTCTCTGGTTCAGCACTGCTCGCAGTGGACTTGCTGGGCCTTGAGCTTCTAGGACTCCTGTTTCTGTCTCTCTTCTGAGCTTACAGATGTACATCACAGCATCTGGCTCTCTACTGATCCTGGGGACCTGAATTCTGGGCCTCAGGCTCACACAGTAGGTGCTTTATCTCTTGGCCCTCTGTCCTTCTTTCCTGGGGACACCAAGATCAAGGGACCCCTTCTGAAGGAGCCGCCACCCCCCCACAAGGCTTCACATTGGGGATAAACTGGGCTCCCGACTCCTGTCTCCTGTCTCTTCTTAGCTGATTTCTGTCATCTCTGTCACTGTTGTCCCCTAGCCCTCAGTCCCCCAATACCCCCTCTCCCTCCCTGCAAGGCTCAGTGGCCCTAGTATGGCTGATAAGTGGGGAGGCTCAAAAGCCTTGTGCCTTGCCTCAGTTTGGACCAGCTCTGGAGGGCTGCAGAGCACCTCAGAGCGGCCATTTACAACCCTCAGCCCCCAGTCAACAATGGAGGCCTGCTGCCTGCCCCGCCCCACCCCAGCCCCTGGGCTTCCTGTCCTGCCCTCCACACAGTGGCATCCATGGCCTTAGCATGTCCATTTGCTTTCTCAGTTACACTTACGGACTAGCTCCTGTGTGAAGGCGTACGTGAGCTCTGGCCTAGGGGAGGCGTGTGGTCACCAGTATCTGTATAATCTGGGTCCCAGAGGGAACCTAAACTTAGGTTCCCAGGCTGGTGCCCATGGGAGAGGACAGAACCCCCCTCACCCCATCCCCACCAAGAGTCCCAAAGGCAATATGGAGGGGACACAGAACTCCAAGCAGATTCCCTCCCTTCTCCAAGGCCCTGCAGACCTTCTGGGGGAGGGGCGGGCAGCGGATGGACCCTCTGATAGAGCCAGCTCTCTTCCCTTGGCCAGCTTGGGCGCAGGACTTATCTGATTGGTTGCATCCCCTATCTCACCTCACCCGGGACATCAGCCAGGGGCCTGCCTGGTGTGAGATTTGGAGTATCCCTAAACTGCAGCGAGGTGAGGATTCTCCACGGCTGTTGCTAGACAGGTTAGCTGAGATTAAACTTGGACCCCTTTAGAGTCTCTCCCTGGGACCACCTCCGGTATTCATCACTGGTCCTTCACCTAATTTCTATCTGTTGTGCGTGCCTATCGGCCCCTTATTGGAGAGCGGAGGAACCCAGTCCCATGCTGGCTTCCCTCAGGAGGCCCTAGGGAATGAGTGGAGGATGAGTGAGCGTGAACCCACCAACAGCGCAGACTACAGCAGCGGCAACCATGGCTCAGTTAGTAGCGCGCATGCCAGTGCGCACAAGACCTGACCAAGCTCGGAGGTACGCGGCCGTAATCCCAGCACCTGGGAGGTGCCGCAACAGGACCAGGAACTGAAGCTCATTGTCTACAAAGCAAGTTCTGAGCCAGCCTGAGACTCAGGTTCAAAAAGACAAAGAACCGGGTTGGAGAGATGACTCAGCAGTTAAGAGCAGTGACTGCTTTCTCCGAAGGTCCTGAGTTCAAATCCCAGCAACCGCTAGGCAGTGGTGGCGCATGCCTATAATCCCAGCACTTGGGAGGCAGAGGCAGGTGGATTTCTGAGTTCGAGGTATACAGAGTGAGTTCCAGAACAGCCAGGGTTACACAGAGAAACCCTGTCTCAGGAAAAAAACGAACCAAAAACAAAACAAATCCCAGCACCTACATGGTGGCTCATAACCATCTGTAATGAGATCTGATGCCCTCTTCTGGTGTGTCTGAAGACAGATACAGTGTGTTTGGATATAATAATAAATAAATCTTAAAAAAAAAAAAGACAACCAAATCAAATAGACAGTGACTGCAAAATAACCACTGTCCCCACAGCCGGGTGTGGCCAGGCTGGGTCTGACCTGAGGGCCCTCTTCCCATCCTGCTTGTCCCCCACCAGGATCATGAGACTTGGTAAGACTGAGTAATAATAATAATAATAATAATAATAATGGAGAGGTTTCATCATGACCTCTTAGCACTATTGAATCACAAGATCACAAGGTAGGAGCTAGGATCACCCCCACTGTGGACACTGTGCTGACAAGGCTCAAGGAGATTTTATCATTGAGCCAAGATAAATAAATATGGGTCGGGGACTCAAACCTAGGCTGGCATGAGGTCCTTCTGCCCTTCTCTCTTCTTCTTGCCGTGCTGAGGACAGACCCCTGGGCCTCATACAGACTAGGGAAGCAAGTCTCAAATCACTGAGCCACACTTTCAACCTCCTCTCTCTGTCTCCTCAGACTTCTTGCTCAGCAGCTATACCTCTCAGAGCCTCAGTTTTCCTGTCTGCAATGGGCACACTAACCTCTGCTCATTTTGCTAAAATGGACCATGAATGCTAAAATGAATTGTGTTAAGTGTCAGGGGCCGGGAGAGAGAGTGGAAAACACTGTGGTGACTGGCCTAAGGTCACCCTGAGCTTGGCAGCCTCTCAGCTGCTCAACTCTGACTGGGCTCTGTGGGTGGCTGAGGGTTAGTACGGGTGTGGGAAGCTGTGTGCGTGTGTGTGTATGTGTGTGTGTGTATGAGCTGTGTGCGTGCGTGTGCGTGCGTGCGTGTGTGTGTGTGTGTGTGTGTGTGTGTGTGTGTGAGTGCCAGCCTTCTCTCCAGAGCCCCTTGGAGGTCAAGAAGATCCCCTGCTGCTTCTCATTTTAGGTCTCCATTGTATTAAATAAAATAGGAAACGGGACCTTGCAGAGAGCACAGCGCATTTTAAATGTTTACATCTAACAAATGAAAGCTTAGAACAGGCACCAAATGTAACGCAGCATAATTGTGCTATTCACAGGATAATTACAGGATTTATAGAAAATATTAATTCCTCTACACCGCAGGAGGTGTGGTCGGGTAATGGGACGCAAACTCAAAGCTGGAGACAGGCAGTCCTGGCCTCCTTTCTCCATGTGAATCTCTGTCACAGAGGCCACAGCATCCTCTGGGCACCACTGGCCCATTCCCACCCACTCAGAAACCTAACTGCCTGCACTGCCCTGCCACCCCTAACTGCCTGCACTGCCCTGCCACCCCTAACTGCCTGCACTGCCCTGTCACCCCTAACTGCCTGCATTGCCCTGCCACCCCTAACTGCCTGCATTATCCTGCTACCCCAGGGCCTTTGTACTTACTGCCCTGTCTACTTGAGACATCTCTCCCTCAGAGGGCCTCATGGCCCGCCCTGCCACAGCCTCGATTTCTATTCAAAGGCCTTCTCTCTCTTTCTCTTTTTGAGACAGAATCTCACTATGTAGACCAGGCTATCCTGGAATTTGTTATGTAGACCAGGCTGGCATAAAACTCACAGAAACCCACCTACCTCTGCCTCCCAGGTGCTGGGGTTAAAGGCGTGCATTGCACACATGGACAAAGATCTCTTTGCAATAAGTCTTCTGTACTACTCTATTTGGAACTGCAAACCAAGTCCCCCCCCTTTTTTTTGATAGTTTTACTGTGCTCCCCTCTCTCCCCTCCCCCAAGCCCTCCAAGAGAAGCCCAGGCCTCAAGGTCACAGTTCTCCTGCTTCATACATTCGCATGTCTGGCTGCCCCTCCCCATCTTTAAGCACTTGTCAGAAATAGAGACAGACGGGCTGGATAAAGGGACTTGCCTCCATGCCTGACAAGTTGAGTTCAAGTCCCAGGACTCACATGGCAGAAGGAGAGAACCAACTCCAGAAAGCTGTCCTCTGACCTCCATAGCAATATGGTGGCACCTGTACCCCTCTCCTCTGCGTGCAGAAAATAAATAAATAAGATGCAATTAAAAATAAATAAAACATTGTTGGACCGTGATAGGCAGTCTGTGTTCTGGTTGAGCGAGGCTTAACTTCGGGAGGCCCAGTAGATTAATCTACAAGGGACAGACCCCATTAGCTACGCTCCCACACACTTAGGCTCCTGACATGAGGCCTTCAACTCCTTAATTCTGTGGCCATCAGTCACATAGGGCAATGTCCCAAGCCCTTGATATTCTGGCTGAACTCCACCCCCACAGTCACCTGACTACAACCAGGTAGCCCAGTCCACTATGAGAGGGGCTGTTTGCCCCTCCCTTCTCTCTTACTCTCTCTTACTCTCTGGCTTTCTTGTTCTGTCTCTTGTCCCCTGCTCCCCCTCTCTCCCCATTCCCTCCCCCCTTTCTCCATGGCCGGCTTCTATTTCCCTACCTTCTCTCTCTCACTCTACTCTACAATAAAGCTTTAAAATCCCAGGTTGTCTCCTATCGTTTCCAGCTGCCAGACAGGACCAAGGACTCGCTCACACGAGGGAACCCGCCCAGCACGCCTCCCTTGCTGCCCCTTTCCACTTCGGCCCCAGGACTGATGGAGCCCCGCCCCCCAAGGCCCCCACCCCTTCTCAGCTCTTTCGGGTGTATCCTGCTATGTCCTGCAATACCTAGAGAGCTAGAGAACCTGTTGCCTCTGGCCTCTGTGAGACTTAGGGGCTACGAGACTGAGCGATTTCCTCACCACCACCACCACCCGGGGCAGGATCCGATGCCCTGACCCGCGGCGTCCGTGGGGTTGTGCAGCAATTTTCATGTCTGCCCGGCCAGAGCCAGTGAGCTCTGGAGAGATGCGGTTTTCTCCCTTTCCCCCTTTCCCCACACCACGCACACTACAAAACATCAGATTGTATTTTTAAAAAAGAATGTGTCAGGGGATGGAGAGATGGCTCAGGGGATAGTGGGGTGGAGAAATGCCTCAGTTAAGACCGTGTACTGCAAAGCCCAGTGTGGTGACCCAGTGTGGTGGCCCACGCCTTTAAGCAGGCAAATCTCTGAGTTCGAGGCCAACCTGGTCTACACAGCAAGCTCCAGAACAGCCAGGGCTACACAGAGAAACCCTGTTTCAAAAAAACCCAACCAATCAGCCAACCAACTAAACACCAACCAAAAAGCCAAACGAAGCTTGCTGCTCTTGCAGAGACCCTGAGGTCAGTTCCTAGCACCCATATCGGCGACTTCCTGACATCCTCTTCTGGCCTCTGCAGAAACCTGCATATATCCACATAGAGACACATCATTAAAAATAAAGGGAATTTGGCTGGACAGATGGCTCAACAGTTAAGAGCACCGGCCGCTCTGGGAGAGGACTCAGGTTTGGTTCCTAGAACTCACATAATCAATCTGGAACGCCAGTGCCAGGGGATCTGGTGTCTGACTCTGGCCTCTGCGGGCACCAGGCATGCACATGGTACACAGACATACATGCAGGGAAAAGACCTATATATAGCATAAAAGTGTTTCTTTAAAGATTTATTAATTTATTTTATGTATATGAGTGCACTGTAACTGTACTGATGGTGTGAGCCATCATGTGGTTGCTGGGAATTTGAATTCAGGACCTCTGCTCGCTCTGGTCTAAAGATCTATCTATCTATCTATCTATCTATCTATCTATCTATCTATCTATCTATCTATCTACCTACCTATCTATCTATCTATCTTTAAGATTTATTTATTATTATATGTAAGTACACTGTAGCTGTCTCTCCAGAAGACACCCCAGAAGAGGGCGTCAGATCTCATCATTACAGATGATTGTGAGTGATTGTGAGCCACCATGCGGTTGCTGGGATTGGAACTCAGGACCTTCAGAAGGGCAGTCAGTGCTCTTAACCGCTAAGCCATCTCTCCAGCCCAAAAGTTTTTTTAAGATCTAAAGAAAATAAGTCTTTAGCCAGTCATGGCGATACATGCCTTAGGCAGAGGCAGGCAGATCTCTGGCAGTTTGAGGCTAGCCTGGTCTACAGAGCAAGGTCCAGAACAGCCAGGGCTACACAGAGAAACCTTGTCTGGAAAAAAAAAAGTCTTTAAAAATTAGAGTGTTTGGTGCGTGTGCCATCAGTGCAGGTGTGGAGTCAGGGGACAGTTTCCCACCACCACCTTGTTTTTGAGGCAAGGCCTCTGGCTGTCTTTTCAGCCATGCTGTGCACGGCTGGCCCAGGAGCTGCTGGCTGGTTCTCCTCTCCCTGCCTCCCGTCTTGCCGTAGGTGTGCTGGGATTGTGGCCGTGTGCCGCTGAATTTTACCTGGGTTCTGGGGATCTAGTTTATGCCATTCGGTTTGGATGGGAAGTCTTCTCCTCTGTCTTCCTCAGAGTGTGTCTACTCTTGAGTGTCCTCACGTGTGTGGGTGGTGGCTTTAATGAGATGTCCCCCATAGGCTTATGAATACTTGGTTCCCAGTTGGTGGCGCTGTCTGGGGGAGGCCTAGGGGGTGTGATGGCCTTGAAGGAAGTGGCTCTTGCCATTCCCAGTTTGCTCGGCCTGTTTCCTGCTTACAGTTCAATTGTGAGCGTTCCTGTTCCTGCCTCTGTGTCCGGCACCTGCTGCCACATTCCTTGCCACGATGGACTCTCCTCCCTCTGAATCTCTGACCCTAAATAAACTGTTCCTCCTATAGTTGTTTCGGCCACAGACTTTTATCACAGCAATAGAAAAAAGTAACCAATACAGTGTACGAGTGTGTGTGTGCAGGGCAGGGGGTAACAGGGGGGATGCCTTTCTCAAATGTGCACCCCCTTATTTTTAAGGCAGGGTCTCTTACTGAACCTTTAGGGTTGATTGGCTCCCTCTGCCTCTGCATCCCCAGCACTGGGGTTAGAGGTGAGCGTGTGCATACAGCCGCCCTTGGTGGGGTTTATTTTAATTTTTTTCCAGGAGTGTTGGGAACCTGGACTCAGGTCCTCATGCTTGTGTGGCAAGCCCATCACAAACTGAGCCACCTCCCCAGCATCCTCCGGGCAAGCCTGCCCTGAAGGTCCTGCACCCCATCATGGGCTCCCTAAACTTCCATGCCTCCCTCTGGCAAAGCACTCAGGGTTCCCTGGGTGTTTGATGTCCTTCACCAATCTGTCCTTCTCTAGACTCCGAAGACTTCCTGGGCGAGGTCAAGTCTCTTCTTCCTTCTGTTGTCATTTGTCTTATTGGTTTTTGATTGTTTGTTTTATCTTCCTTGTTTTTTGTTTGTTTTGTCGGTTTTGGTTTTGGTTTCTTGACACAGGGTTTCTCTGTGTATCTTTGTCCATCCTGGAACTCACTCCGTGAACCAGACTGGCCTCAAACTCATAGACATCTGCCCGTCTCTGTCTCCCGAATGCTGGGATTAAAGTCATGTGCCACCACTGCCCAGCTCAGCTCAGGTCTACTACATTGCCCCAAACACGTGGATTTGGGCCAAACTGTCCCAAACTCAGGCATGCAGGCCCACTGCCCCATTGTACAGACAATGCTTTTTGCATTCACTTGGGGAAATCCAGTCTTTCTGTGCCTCATCTTCCACATCCGTATAGTGAGAGCATCACTGGACTGTGAAACAAGTTGCACAGAACCTAGCTAGCATACAGTCAGTGCTCAATAAATAGAAAAAGAAGGCCGGGTAGGCGTGTGTTTCAGTGGCAGAGCACTTGTCTGGCAAGTGAAGAGACCCAGGATTCTTACCCAGTGCCGTAAGTAAAAAGAAAAGGAGAACAGGAAACAAGAAAAGAGACAATGTGCTCGAGGAAGGTGCTACATGCCTTTAGCTTGAGCTGGATCAATGTGGATGCGCAGTTCCAGAAAAAGCCACAGGGTGGCGCCAAGATCCCGGTTGGTGTGGGATTCAGTATGTCATTTTGGAGAAAGATTTTTAAGTTTTTTGGAGAAAGTAGAGACCAAACAAGTATGTAACCAGCGCCTGCTAGGGAGCATCGTGGGTCAGGGGAAAGTCGAGTCACTCCATCCTCTCTCCCGCTCTCAATTTGTCTGGTGGGTTTCTTGTCTACGTTCAAGCATCCAGATCTCTGAGTTTCTCCTCAGTCCTCCAGTGTTGCGGCCATTTTCTTCTGAGCAGACCCCGTTCCTTCGAGAGGAATGGAAAGTGTGCCAAAGGTAAATGAGACTTCTTCCTGTGGCCTTTTATATGTGTGTCTGAGGCAGGGGGATCTCAAATGGAGGTTGGCTTCAGTTGCATATGAAGATCGTTTTTCAACAAAACAAAACAAGTTGGGAGTAGCCAGTGCTCCTAGCTGCCTGGCCATCTCTCCACGACCCTCTTTCTTGCTTTTCAGTTTTGTGAGACAGAATCTTATGTATCCCAGGCTAGCCTCAAATTCCCTACATAGCTGATGATGAACTCCCAATCCTTTACTTTCCACATTCTGGGATTACAGGTGTAATATAGGTTATATATGTGAACCAGGCTGGACTCAAACTCAGAGACCTACCTGCCGCTACCTACCAAGTGCTGGGTTTAAAGGCTTGTGCCACCACACCCAGCATATTATGATTTTTTGTTTTGTTTTTGTGATTTTTTTGGTTTTTTGTTTTGTTTTTGTGACAAGGTTTCTCTGTGTAGCCCTGGCTGTCCTGGAACTAGTTCTGTAGACCAGGCTGGCCTCGAACTCAGAGATCTGTCTGCCTCTGTTTCCTGAGTGCTGGGATTAAAGGCGTGAGCAACCACCTCCTGGCACATTACCATTGAGTTGTGTGTGTGTAGTACCAGTGGAGACCAGAAGGGGGCAGCAGATTCCCTGGAACTGGAGCTAAGGTGGTGGGAAACAGTTTCTGGTCCTCTCCCAGACCATCCAGTGCTCTCGACAGCTAAGCCATCTACCCTCTAGCCATCATAGGTTTTCTTTTCTTTTTTCTTTTCTATATTTTTTATTTACACTCCCAATGATTTCCCCTTTCCTGGTTCCCCCCTCCCCGAAAGTCCCATAAGTCCTCTTCCCTCCCCCTGCTCCCCATTCAGCCCCCTTCCGCTTCTCTGTCCTGGTATTCCCCTACACTGCTACATCCAGTCTTTCCAGGACCAGGGGTCTCTCCTTCCTTCTTCTTGGAAATCTATTGATATGCGAATTGTGTCTAGGGTATTCCCAGCTTCTGGGTTAATATCCCCTTAACAGTGACTGCATACCATGTGTGTTCTTTTGTGATTGGGTTACCTCACTAAGGATGATATTTTCCAGTTCTGACCATTTGCCTAAGAATTTCATGAACTCATTGTTTTTAATTGCAGAGTAGTATTCCATTGTGTAAATATACCACATCTTCTGAATCCATTCCTCCGTTGAGGGACATATTGGTTCTTTCCAGCTTCTGGCTATTATAAATAAGGCTGCTATGAACATAGTGGAGAATGTGTCCCATCATAGGTTTTCTATAAGTTGGTTTTATCCCTGAACAGTTGTAGAGTCAGATAACCCAAAGCACATCCCTTCTCTAGAGAATCAAAGCATTGAAGGTCACCAGGCTAATGTCCAACCTTTCTCCAGGAGGTCAGGCACCAGGAGACCTCTTTGCCTGTTGCAAGGCATATGTTTGTTTTATTTTTGCTTTAGGAATAGCCTCACTATGTAGCCCAGGCTGGCCTTGAACTCATGATCCTTCCTGACTTCACCTCCCAAGTGTTGGGATTACAGGCGCACACCACAACACCCAGTTCTTTCGTTTGTTGTTTGTTTGTTTGTTTTGACTGACCCCAGGAGGGTCAAGATGAACCAGTCACTAGTTATTTCTTAGCGGGACAGGTCATTTGAAGGGAGTGCCCTTTCCCCAGCATCCCATTCTCCATTCAGGCAACAAACTTCCAATTCTGGCCACAGTCAGTACAAGCCAGCAGGTGGCGCTGTGGCAACTGCTCGGCTGTTCGGGAGGGAATTCATGGAGTGGTACCTCGTGAGCCCACCTAATTTTTGACCCTTGCTGACCTCCACGAGTCTGATTGCCTGACAAGGCATTACACAGGGCCACAAATCTGGCTGATCACGGATTCAGTCATTCCTTTAAGTACCAGAAACAGATGCAGATGAACACATCACATTCTTGAGTTCTCTCCAAGATGTCTGTGCCTGCAGCTCCTGCCTGCGCTGCCCCCCAGAGAGAGCAGGTGTCTACCCACTCCAAGTGGCTGAATTCTGCCATCTCATGGTGTCACCCACTCCATCTCCTCCTGCCTCTTTGCGTCTCTCCTTCTGGAAAATTCTCACTGGAGGTTGACTAACGAACATTAATTCCGTAACCTCCCTCAAGTCCTCCCGACTCACAGGTGTTGAGTAGCCTCGATCCTCCCTTCCTCAAGGGCTGTCCAGACCGAGGGAGATGCCGCCACTCAGCTACCCAGACGTTGGTGTCCGACTCGCAGACATGGTGTTGAATGCAGAGTAATCCTCCTGCCAGGCTTTCCGCAGGCTGGGATTACAGGCATGAGCCACCACACCTGAGGTCAGAAGATGGTGGCAACGTTCCTTGTGTCTCACCATCTGCTTGCCCTGGCCTGTCCTTGAACTTCCTCTGAACTCCACAGCATGAAAACTGAGCTCCTCTGGGTCTGCCCAGTTCTCCAGAAGGCTGCAGGAGCACCTCAGACTCAGTCCACCTCAGTTTAGCAGGCAGAGGGCTGGAGTGAAATGCCCCCTTCAGCCATCCCAGGGATGAGGGACCAGTAGGGGTGGTGGGCGGCCATCATTGAAGGGCTCTCTAACAGGCCCAACCATAACAAACATGGCGCCGGCTGCTTTTGCCCTTCCCTCTCCCTTGCTAAACCATTAGATTACATTCCTAACGCTCGTCCCCAAGGTCCATTCCCTTAATTGGTCACCTACTCATTCTTGAGACTAAACACCAAGGCCCAACTATCAACATTTATGATTTGCTTACCCCAGCTAAAATGTCTAATCAGGTTTTAGCACAGACTTCCCCTTTCCTCGTTAAAAACTATTTCTGCAGACACACCTGCCACTGCCTTGGTCTGATCCAGAGGCATCATCTGCTTTGCTTGTCCCTCTGGGGAAATAAATCTCCTTTGTGCTGAGAACTTGGTGTCTGGGTTGTACTGGCTGGTTTTGTGTGTCAACTTGACACAAACTGGAGTATCACAGAGAAAGGAGCTTCAGTTGGGGAAGTGCCTCCATGAGATCCAGCTGTGGGACATTTTCTCAATTAGTGGTCAAGGGGAAGGGCCCCTTGGTACCATCTCTGGGCTGGTAGTCTCGGGTTCTATAAGAAAGCAAGCTGATCAAGCCAGGGGAAGCAAGCCAGTAAGAAACATCCCTCCATGGCCTCTGCATCAGCTCCTGCTTCCTGACCTGCTTGAGTTCCAGTCCTGACTTCCTTTGGTGATGAACAGCAATGTGGAAATGTAAGCTGAATAAACCCTTTCCTCCCCACCTTGCTTCTTGGTCATGATGTTTGTTCAGGAATAGAAACCCTGACTAAGACACTGGGTGTATTCCATAGCGACTCACACACACACACACACACACACACACACAATCATAGTATGTGATCTGTACTGGGGTCATCACAGGGTCTGCGGACAGCTGTGGAGTATGTGCGGGCTTCCTAGAGGAGGCATTAGTTCCCTGGGGGACTGGACAGTGCTTTCCCATTACGGGAATGGAGTGAGTTAGGGTGAGTCCCACACCCGCTGACTGTGGCAGCAGCACAGTGGTCCCCACAGTGCTGTGGCCAAGCCTCAGGAATCTCCCAAAATGGCCAGGGAGAAAAAGAGTGAGGTAATTTGGGAAGGGAGCCTCTGGGCTGGAGGGAGGTTATGTCTCTAAGAACTCTTAGGAAGAAAGGCCCAGTGAAACAGGGCAGGTGAGACTGAAGGGCATTCAGGTGGAGTGGTTGTGCACTCAGGTGACTGAGGCAGGAGAATTGCTGTCAGTTTGAGGTCAACCTGAGCTATATAATGAGTTCTACACCAGGTTATAGATTGAGACTCTGTTTAAGTGTGCACACACACCAAAACAAACAAAGAAACAAAAAAAGACTTATGGAGGATTAGGAAGTAGGCAGGAGACAAAGAATCATAAAATTCTCTGTGTTTACCTCTCCATGAGGGGAAGGGCCTACAGTGCATGTGTGTGGAGCGCCGCCTTGAGATCGCTTTCTTCCCTGATGGGCCACAGGAGGTTTACAGCCTCGGGAATTGAACCCATGACCTCATGCACACTACGGCAGGTGTTCTCCCACTGAGCTACAATCCCAGCCCTACCCCAGACACCCCACTAGGAGAGTCCATGCAAAGATTTCACTTCTTCAAAAATGTCCTAAGAAACTGCTGGAAGTTCTGGTCTGGTCTGGGTCCTTCAATAATCTAGATGTGATATTTTCTCTGTGCTTTCTTTCTTTGCTACATTGGATGTAGACTACATTGGATGGCATCTTTGGAGGCCAAGTAGACTCCTTCCCATCGGTGTGTGCACTGTCAGAAAGCCTGGTAACTTGACCATAAAAAGGGTTGTTGATTGATTTTGGCTCTTCTTAAGGATGAAGTGGGACTCAGCAGAGGAGGAGAGATTTAGCGATTGTTCTGAGTGGTTAGGACTCCTTCCCTCCCTCTCCTCCCCAACACAGGAGAAAACGTGGAGTCGGTGTGACTCTCCTTGGCTCCTGAAGTCCCAGGGAGGCAAGTCTGAGCCACACAGCCTTATTCCACCCCCGCCCCACCTGTGACTGCTTTCCAGAGATTCCAGCACCTTCTGAACGTCGGCTGTATTAGTTACTCCGGCCAGGGCACAGACTATCCCATGCTGTGCAGAGAGGACACGGCTTTTCAGGCTCAGCAGAGCTCCGGGAGCACCACAGCTCCGTGCTTGCAACTCATGATCTCTCAGAAAGTTGTGATCATATGTGAGCCGGATCTGAGCTGACTGCTCAGAGGACAGTCCACACCCAGGGTTGGCAGCTCGGTACTGAGCAGGTGGCCTCAATTCCTCACCTCATAGTCAACACAGTGGGCGTTGTAGCTTGTGAATCCTCACTAAATGCCTGGCTTCCCTGAGAGGCAGTTGTCCAAGGCAGGGAGGGGGAAGCCTCAGTCTCTTTCATAGTTTAACCTTGACAATCATGTGCTGTCAGATCGTGGAAGGCAGTCTATGTTCTGGTTGAGCTAGGTTTGAACCCCGGTGACCCAGTGGATTTAATCCACGAGGGACGGAAGACTGTTTGCCCATGCTCCCAGACACCAGGCTGACACCATGAGGCCCTCAACTCCATAATTCTGTGGCCATTAGTCACATAGGGCCACGCCCCAGGCCCCTAGTATTCTGGCTGGACTCCACCCCCACAGTCACCTGGCTACAGCCAGGTTTGCCCCGCCCCACAGTTACCTGGCAGCAACCAGGTAGCCGGCTCACTATGAAAGAAGCTGCTTGGGCCCTCCTCTCTCTCTTGCCCTCTTCTCTTCTCTTCTCTTCTCTTCTCTTCTCTTCTCTTCTCTTCTCTTCTCTTCTCTTCTCTTCTCTCTTCTCTCTCATTCTCCATCTTTTACCTTTCTCTTTCCCCATTCCCTTCCCCCTCTTTCCATGTGGACATGGCTGGCTTCTCTCTCTCTACCTCCCCTCTCTCACTCTATTCTTCTACAATAAAGCTGAAAAACCACGGTCTGTCTCCTTCCATCTAACCATTGCTTCCAGTGCTGGAGCAATGGAACAGGCCTTTCAGCGTTTCCAGCCGCCAGACCGGACCAAGGACTGCCCCCCCCCCGCGCCCCTCCCCCCCCCGCCGGATCTCTCCACAGGTGCACAGGCCCACAATGGGCCTTCACTCCTGCTGTATCTTATTGGCCAACCACAGCATTTCTATTTAACGGGGAGGACATGTCGAGGGATTGGGAACCTTCTTGCAGTCTGGCTACCATGCTAGCTTTTACGTAAGTCATTAGGAATGAGAGAGAAGCTCACAGACCATGTTTTCACACCTTCTAGAACCATCTGAGTGATCCGATCCATGTCTGCTTCCAGCTTGGGACTCTGAAGAGGGATGAATCTGCCAATCACCAATGACACTCTCCTTCCTGTCCCCTACCCCCCAATCTTGACTTCCTGTGTCAGACAGTGAGTTCCGGTTACCACAGGTGTGGCAGTTGTTCAGCAAAGCCATTGTTTTGACTCAGTAACTGTCCTGGACTCTCTCTGCCTCTGTCTGGAGGCCAGGGACAGGGTTCTATTCCCCTGAAGGAGGGATGGCAGAGTGTGTCAGCAGAGGAGCCAAGACTCAGAAGGTGGGGACTGATGGACCTTGACCGCTGTGTTCATGGTACTACAGGCTCGGGCTGCAGCTGTTTCTAGCTCAGTAGGTAGAGAGCTTGCCTTCAGGCAGCAAGGATATGAATTCAGTACCTAGAACCTGTGTGTCCTAGTTAGAGTTTCCATGGCTGTGAAGAGACACTATGACCAAGGCAACTCTTTTTTGTTGTTTGGTTTTTCGAGACAGGGTTTCCCTGTGTAGCCCTGACTGTCCTGGAACTCACTCTGTAGACCAGGCTGGCTTCGAACTCAGAAATCCTCCTGCCTCAGGCTCCCAAGTGCTGGGATTAAAGGCGTGCGCCACCACTGCCCCCTGCCTGGCACCAAGGCAACTCTTATAAGAACAACATTTAACTGGGGCTGGCTTACAGGTTCAGAGGTTCAGTCCATTATCATCAAGGCAGGAAGCATGGCAGCCTCCAGGAAGTCATGGCGCTGGAGGAGCTGAGAGTTCTACATCTTGTATTGAAGGCAAACAGGAGAAAGATTGGCTTCCAGGCAGCTAGGAGGAGGGTCTTAAAGTCCCCTCCCATAGTGACACACTTCCTCCAACAAGGCCGCACCTCCTAAGAGTGCCCTTCTCTGGGTCAAGCGTGTTCAAACCACCACGGTGTGTTTAGAAGGAAAAGAGCTCGGGTATAATGGGGGGCACTTGTAACCCTAGCGCTGGGTAGGTAGAAACAGCTGGATCCAAAGGGCTTTCCGGTGAGCCAGCCTAGCTCTTGTCAAGCTTCAGGTCAATGAGAGACCCTGTCTCAAAAAAACAAAACAAAAACAAAAAATGAAAAATAAAAATACCAAACCAAACAAAACCAGAAAAACCATGGGTAGCTACTGAGGAATGTGACACGTGAGGTTTTTCTCTCGTCTCTACATGCACACCTATACACATGTCCAATCCACCCCCACATGTACACCTGCACATACACGGACTTAATGGCACACACTCAAGACACCCCACCACCGCTCCAGTTTACTGGTAGAAAGAATCAGATTGGTCCAGCTGAGCCAGGTGTCTACATCTGGTCCAATCCACAATGGCTAGGGAAGAGGTGGAGCTATAGCCATGGCGATGTAAGGTGGGCGGGTCCTAGGACAGGTGATGTTGCCTAGGTAGCTGTTCAGAGAGGAAGGGATTCTTCTCTGCAGCTGTGAACGATCTACCAGCACACTCCCAGAGCACATCCATCACCCACCCACCCACCCTTTCTTGAATCTTCCTGGTTCTCTGAGAACCACTTAAGCTGTTCTCTCTCAATCTTTCTTTGTGAATATCCATCTCAAGTCCTAGCTTTCTTCTAGGCTCCTCAAAGTTTCAGAAAATGTACCTCAAAAATTACTTCCTTTAGAATCACTTTGAGTTTATGTTAAAAATATAAGGATATAAAAATAAAAAAAACCCTAAGGGGCTGGAGAGATGGCTCAGTGGTTAAGAGCACTGACTGCTCTTCCAAAGGTCCTGAGTTCAAATCCCAGGAACCATGTGATAGCTCACAACCATTCATAATGAGATCTGATGCCCTCTTCTGGGGTGTCTGAAGACAGCTATAGTGTACTTACATATAATAAAAAAAAAAAACCTAAAAAGCAAACACAAGGATCTGTGCTGGAGAGATGGCTCAGTGGTTAAGATCAGTGGCTGCTCTCCTGGAAGACCTCAGTTTGGTTCCTAGCAACCACACAGCAGCTCACAACAGCTTGTAACTCTGGTCCTATATGATTGGTGCCCTCTTCTGGTCTCTGAGGACACCGGGCACACTTGTGCACAGGCAAATATGCAGACAAAACAACCATCTACACTGTCCTTGTTAGTTTCTTGTCAACCTGATACCATTAGAAAGAGGGAGCCTCAACTGAGAAAATTCCCCAGTCAGACGGGCCCGTGAGCAAGAGTGTAGGTAAGCCTGTGGGACTCTCCTCAATGATGGAGAACGGCCTGAGAGTTAGCTGAAACAAATCTTTTCCCCCAGGTTGGTTCTTGTCAATCATTACAGCAATAGAAACTAAGTTACAGCCAATCAATCATCAATCAGTCTTCTAAAACTGCATGCCTGAGTTGGCTTAGGCACCTTCCTTGACCATCTCGTTGGCTTCATTCTGAATTCTCATGCAATCTCCTGGAAGGAACATGTCCCCAGTACCCGCCCCTTTTGTTCTGACCCTTCTGTTGTCTGTCTTTCCCTTCTGTTGTCCATCTTTCCTTCTCATGCCTCCCATCCTTATTTCCTTTCTAGTCTGGTTCTATGCAACACTATTTTAAAATTTATTTAACATTCTAGGACTTACGCAAAGAGTGTGAAATTGGTGTTTTGGAAATAGATAATATAAAGCCCAACCAACTCCGTTTTTTGAGAGTGCACAAAGTCCCTTTGAGCAAACATCCTATGGCAAGCCCTCCTTCTTAGCAACAGCCAGTCAGGCTGCAACAGCAGGGTCAAGATAACCTACGACATCCTGCAGAAAACAGAGAACCTAGCCATCCTGTCTGTCAGGTGGCTTTGCCCATGGGTTTGACTCCTGCAGATCATGCCAGAAATGCAATTATTAAAATGTTAACTTGCTGATCCTTATGGAAATTCCCCAAGTCTGCTGTAACCACAGTAAATACACTGCACCCCTAGACTTGGGGCTCTCACTCTGACCCTCTGAAACAGCATGGTGAGAGTTCTTACTCTCGAGCTTGTAATAAAGACCTTTGTGTGTTTGCATCAGAATTGGCCCCTCTGTGGTCTTTGGGGTCCCTGTGACTTGGGTATAACAGTAGTAAGTAACCAAATAAAGGTGCAATGGCTACTCTTGGTCGTCAACCTGACATCTGGAATTAACTAAAATCCAAGCAGTTGAACACACCTGTGAGGACTTTCTCTTCCTTTCTTCCTCCTTCCTTCCTTCCTTCCTTTCTTTCTATTTTTTATTTTGTTGTGCTTTGTTTTTTTTTAAAGATTTTGTTTATTTTATGTATATGAGTACACTGTAGCTGCCTTCAGACACACCAGAAGAGGGCATCAGATCCCATTACAGATGGTTGTGAACCACCATGTGGTTGCTGGGATTTGAACTCAGGACCTGTAGAAGAGCAGTCAGTGCTCTTAACCGCTGAGCCATCTCTCCAGCCCGTGCTTTGTTTTTTAAGACAGGGCTTCACTATGCAGTCCTCTGCCTGAGTGCTGGAATGGCATGCACCACCACTATACAGCTGAGGAATTTCTTTTTTCTTTTTTAAAAAAAGTTATTTATTATTATTTATACGAGTACACTGTATCTGTCTTCAGACACACCAAAAGAGGGCATCAGATCCCTATTACGGATGGTTCTGAGTCACCATGTGGTTGCAGGGAATTGAACTCAGGACCTTTTGGAGGAGCAGTCCGTGTTCTTAACCACTGAGCCATCTTTCCAGTCCAAGGAATTTCTTTTTGTTAATTAAATCCCTTGAACTGGGAAGACCCAGTTTTGATCTGGATCTTTTGAGATGGGTAGATGCACTTTTAATCTGGGCCATACTTTCTGCAGGCAGCCCATATATAAAGGGCATGGGAGAAGGAAGCCTGCTCTCCCTTTGCCTGCTTGCTCTCGCTCTCCCTGACAAGTCCAAGTCCTTCACACACGTATACACATATATATTCTATAAGTTCTGTTCCTCTAAAGAGTCCTGGCTAATACAAAGGGAATGAATGTCAGTTGTCCCTAATCCTAGAGAGTAATTTGCTGCCACTTGTATGGCTTTGGAAATGGCCTGATTTGAGCCACAGAGAATGAAGAAGCTACTAATGTCAGTAGGGGAGAGTCTCTGCTGTTGTCCCCTGGAGGAGAAGCACACACTATTAACATCCAGGACTTGGACCAGGGGAAGGCCTTCCACTCCTGAGCCTGACCCAGGAAAACCTTCCCATTCCCAGGGGTGTGAGGGTCTGAGACCCTTGACATGGCTGTGACCCTGTTAATAACACACAATCACTCAAGACTTCATCCACTCACAGAGTAATTGATAGCTGTGTGGACCAGCCTAATCAGGCATGTGAGTCTCTAATCCCATGGGGGAGGGAGACATCTCATGTATCCAGACTGGCCTTGAACTCTTAATGTGGTTTCAGATGAACTCAGACTTCTGATCCTCCCATTTCTCCCTCGTGAATGGTGGTCCTATCAATTGATAATGGAGCTGAAGAGTTCCCCATATCTATTATGTTGTAGCATGAGGCATGGCCCCCGTGTCTAGGACATAAAGAAACCTGTGCTGCATCTGGTAAAAGCATAACATGTACCATCATGTGTTGTTTGTTACACTTGCTAATGGTACACTAGGTAACTACGGTAACCGGTAGTGGCCACACTACCAGTTAGTATATTTGCTGATGTACCCATTTTATTATTACCTTATATTTGACTTTGATTTATTTATTTAAATTTCTTGAAACAGGGTAGTCCTAATACTCCTAAGGTGAGATGGGAGGCAAAGATAGAAGAACTCTTGGAAGCTCCCAGGCCAGCTAGCCTGACACATGTGGCTCAGGAACACATTGACAAGGCCCTGTCTCAAGCAAGTAGAAAGTAAGGATCAACAACTGAGGATGTCCCCTGACTCCCCTCCCCCCAAGGTCCACAGACCACATGAGCGCAGGAGAGCACACACACACACACACACACACACACACACACACACGCACACACACACGTGCGTGCTTTTGCTATAGCAATTCACACTAGCCCTTACATGAACACACACAGAGAGTTGGAAATAGTGACAAGAAACCAGAAGGAGGGCGTGACTATTTGAGAGTAACTAGCAGTCAATGCTGTGGCCACCTCCGGGTAAGGATTCTCATTACAAAAGACGAGGTTCCCATGCAGTTCTGGCTAGTTTTTATGTCAACTTGACACAGGCTAGAGTCATTTGGGAAGAGGGGACGTTGATTGAGAAATGTCCCCACTAGATTGGCCTCTGGGCAAGACTTTGATGCATTTTCTTGATTGAGGTGGGAGGGCCCAGTTCACTGTGGGTAGTGATGCTGCCAGGCTGGTGGTCCTGGGTGCGGTAAGAAAGCCAGCCAAGCAAGCCATGAGGAGCAAGCCAGTAAGCAGCACCCCTCCATGGCCTCTGCATCAGCTCCTGCCTCTAGGTTCCTGCCTTGAGTTCTTGCCCGGGCTCCCTTCAGTGATATACTTATAAACTGTAAGATGAAATAAATCCCCCCTTTCACCCCCAACTTGCTTTTGAACATGATGTTTCTGCAATAGAAACCCTCACTAAGACATCTTATGATGATGTCAGTGATGGACTGTGATACAGGAAGGGAGTGAAATTAACCCTTTCCTCCTCAATTGCTTTTGGTCATTCCTCAGAGGTCCTGAGGCCATCCATCTTCTGCTCCATCCCCTGCCCAGACTCTGCCTTTCTCCCCTTCTTTCTCCTCTTTTCTTCTGTTGCTGGGGTCAGAACTTGGGGTCATGTGGAGGAAGGTGCTGTACCTTTGAGTTACCCCCCCACCCCCACCCTAGACTTCCCACCCTTCATGAATGGGAGATCGTCATGAAAGCTCCTAACGTCACATCCACAAATGACCAAACTGGAAACGGCAACCCTGAGCAAGACACTCGCCTGAGCTGGGCAGCCGTTTCTCCTGTGCTCTCCCACCTGCATGGGTCTGTAGACCAGACTCGTCTTGAGTTCCAGGACAGCCAGGGCTACACAGAGAAACCCTGTCTCAATAAAACATAAACAAACGAGCAAACAAAGAAACAAACAAAGTTTCTTCTCATTAGGGCCGAGAATCCTTCCCAGAAGCCCCTACAGACTCTTGCTTCTGTCTCATTGGCTAGACCCTGGACTAATTATAATGACATTTGACTGGTCATCTGACCCTGGTTAGGTTGACATGTAGTCCTGTCACTTGAAGAAAACAGCCTTGCTTCAGGCAGAGATCAGGGACAAGTACCTGCCCTTATAGTATGAGGAGAGCTCATGGTTAGCTGCAGCCTGTCCACTGAGGTGACAGTGAGTGGGGCTCCTCCCTCTCTACCTCTAGACTTCCCAGTCGCTCCTGCCTGGCAATGTGGACTCTGGCTTCTTCTGGCTTCGGCAGTCCCCATGACTCTGGCCTTGGAATCTACTCACTGGTGTGGTACGGTGGGGTGCGGCGTTTCTTCTCCTAAGAAGCCATGACTCTTCTCCATGAGCAGAATCTCACTGGAAATTCCTGATCCCAGGAAGAGTAACAACTTCTCAGCACACAGCTGGGCAGGACATCTCTGGGTCCCAGGGACATTCCATCCTCACAGAATCCACTGTGAGATCAGCACCCCTGGGCTTGCACCCCTCTGCCTGCCACCTCCATAGCCCCAGGCCTCTCAGCTCGCACGGGCTGACATCAGCCCTGAGCCTTTCCGAGCGCCCCTCTCCTCTGACACTTCCGGCCTAGGCTGCCAAGACCAACAAGGCTTCAGAACAAAAGGACCTTTGAGAAGCCCGATGTAGTCCCCTCAGAAGGAAGCTGTGGTCTTAGCTCACAGAGGTCCCCTCTGCACTCTCCTCCGAGTACTGGGAATATGAACTTCAGAATGAGTACAGCCAAGATGGCCATCCCCCTGCAGGGTCCAGCCTGGCCCCTCAGAGTCCTTGGCAGAATCACGAAGCAGTTACTTTCCCAGAACTGGAGGAGGTAGAAGTTCACAACATTAGAAACTGCGCTGCAGTTTTCACCTTGGCGGCCATCACAGCCCAGCACCCGGCAGTCTCCACGGCCGCCCCAGGGCAGCCAGGGCAGCTCCGCTTTCTTTTAAGAGCCTCAGTCAAATAAAGCCAGATACTTGGCTTTGCCAAGGAAAGGAATTTCAGGACAAGCCCCTGTGAAGCGGGTTGTAGTTCATTGAAAGGTTTGTTTATTTGTTTTGTTTTGTTTTTTGAGACAGAGATTAATTTTGTAGTCCTGGTTGCCTTGGAACTCACTATATAGACCCAGATGGCTTCAGAGATCAGTCTGTCTCTGCCTCTCATGTGCTGGATCTAAGGGTGTGAGCCACCATGTCCAGCACTCAGGGATGTTAAGCACAAAGACAAATGAAAGAAACAAGACACACCCAAGTGCAGACACACTGTCCTAAAACAAAGAAGAACAAGACACACCCAACCGTAGACATGGTCTCTCAAAGGAAAAAAAATGTTTCAGTATGCTGGTGGTAATGAGTGGGACAGTAACAGAGAAAGAGAAGACATGGGGGGGGGAGAGAGAGAGAGAGAGAGAGAGAGAGAGAGAGCCAGCTCCTCCCCTCAGAATCCAGTTGAAGCATCTCACAGACAATAATTTCAGCAAAATTCCAGGGGCTGGAGAAATGGCTCAGTGGTTAAGAGCACTGATTGTTCTTCCAGAGGTCCTGAGTTCAATTCCCGTGTGGTGGCTCACAACCATCTTTAATGGGATCTGATGCCCTCTTCTGGTGCTCTCTGAAGAGAGCCATGGTGGTGTACTCGTATGTACAAAATAAATAAATAAATTTAAAAAAAAAATTCCCACCCACCCACACACCTGTCGTTTCTCCGGAATGTCCTGAGTTTCTTGTGCGACCTTGGGGGCTCTTGGCTTCCTCGGCTCAGACTGTGATTCTATCCGGGACATCTTCAGAGCCACTTCACTGATCTCTCCTAAAAGAGAGTAAAGAAAACTTTCCCAGCAGCCTTTAGAGATGGGACCTGAGAGCCGTCATGATGGTACTGGTGTGGATGGCTAGAGCTAAGAAAACCAACTGCAGCTCTCCTGGGGGTGGGGTGGGGGAGTCCATACCCACACTTGGGCATGCTTAATTTCCCCTTACTGTCCTTTGAGAAGCAGGTAAGCCTCATATTCATTTTCATTTGGAGTTCTCCCCACCACCCCCCTTTTATCCTTGGGCTGAAGCCTATATAAAAATCTTTATAGTAAAACTTCTAGCAGGGCACTGGTGACACACACCTTTGATCCCAGCACTTGGGTGGCAGAGGCAGGAAGATCTCAGAGTTTGAGGCCAGCCTGGTCTACAGAGTGAGTTCCAGGACAGCCAGGGCTACACAGGAAAACAAACAAACAAACAAACAAACATCTCTAACTCTGCTTCAAAAACTGTTTAGTCTCAAATTCCTTTCACCATCAAAGCCCCAAACCCTGGTCTGACTAGAGGTGAGGCCCCTAGAAGTCTAGGGGAAATCCTCAGGCTGCTGAGGGTGACCGTGGGAGGGGTGCCGCTGTCCCCTCCACACTGACAGTGGCACTGGCTTTGGAAGAGTTTGGAATTTCATTGGTGAGTGGGTTTCTAAGCCCCACCCCTGTCTCTATTCAGTGCCTGGGTTGGAGTTACAGTCTGGTAAGATGAGGAGACACTCAGGTTGGCGCTCCTATTACTGTGAATGGGGTTTCTGGTACGATTTCTAGAAAACTGCGGGTTTAGAGTTAAGAAGGAAGAATGGCCTTGAGCCAGTGCTAATTCTGTTAGACGCCTTGACTCCCAGCTGGCAGGGGGTGTCCACCAGACTCTGGGGTGAGGGCTCCCCTCCCTCCCTAGCCCGCATAATTCCCCTGCTATCTAGCCTGCCTGGACTCACGCCACAGCTCCAGCCATAGCGGCTGCATCACCTCAGCTCCCATCCCACCTCGGCTCAGGCTACAGCGCAGAATCTTCCATTGCTTTTCAGTCTTCAGTCAGGGAGAATTAAACTCCTCCCCTCCCCATTCTCACTTTCAGTTCAACACTAGGGCAGAAGTAAAAGCAGCCGCTAGGGGCAGTCAGGAACAGCGCCCTGTGAACACGAAACCCCAGAGTGGGGGCCGTGGCTGGGCTTGCATACGTCTTGCCCCATACTCTTGGGGGTACAGCCTGCAGCTGTAGCTTGCATTACAGCATTAGTCCCTCCCATGCCGGGACCTCCAGCTGTAGTCTCTGGAGCGCCACCAGCAGCGGTATCTGAACACTTGGGAGAATTGCAGATCTATTTATCTATTTAGTCAGCGGTTCACTATGTAGACAGGCTGGTCTCGAACTCAGAGAGAGATCCGCCTATTCCTGCCTCCTGAGTGCTGAGATTAAACGCCTGTTACCACGGCCAGGATGAAATGGAAGTCCTTGCCCCCTCTCAGATCTGTCCCATCAGGCTTCGGGGGAGGGCCCAACAAATTCTGTTTTAGCCTCTTCGGTGATTCTCCCTGCAGTCTGAGACCTGCTAGTCAAAGCTGAGGTAACCTGATTTCCTTTGGGCGTCACGTGACACGACGTTCCCAACGTTTCTGCCAGGTATTCCTTTGGAGCAGGCAAACCCCATTTTAGCTGATGAGCCAGAAAGGGGATTCCAGAAAGAAAGGGCCTCCATGCATAGCCGTTCATAAAAACGAGGAAGACATCCGAGGGAGGGCCTTGCTCTGTCTGCCTCTGGGTGCTGCTGTCAGGTGCTGCGTGGCATGGGGTGTGTCAGGGGTTGGGTTTAGAAGTGGAGACCCAGGATGTGTGTGTAGGGAAGCAGAGGTTGCTGGGTGAGTGTCCTGAAGAGAGAGCGAGGGAAGAAAAGGACAAGCCAATAGTAATAGCCGCTATTATTTACCACAGCCTGTCCGAGCTCTTAAACACCCCCACTGAACATATTCACCCCTCATAAGGGTCCCATTCTGCAGAGGAGAAAACTGAGCCACAGGGTTGAATAACTTATCCAGGCAAATAACTATTATACAGAGGCCAGGGTTAGGACCCAGGTCAAGGCGGGGGGGGGGGGGGCAGCATGGCAGGACACCCCAGAGACCTCGGATTTTTTCCTAAGGGCAGTGGGGAGGTATTGAAAGGCTTTAGGCAAAGGCTGGCAGCTCCGCCTTCCTTTTCAGACGTTGCTGACTTGCTTTTGTATAAAGCTCCCCTGTGGTCCGGGACGAGCTGGGCGCACTTGGGAGGCAGTGTGTTTCTGTGCACTCAGCAGTCATCTTTCAGGAAACTCAGTCTTGGTGACAGCGACAGGGTGAGTCAAGGCCAGACGCTGATGGAGTGGGACAGCCACGAATCCCAGTTCCTTCTGGGAAAAGAACACACCGCACGAAGTCGCTGCAAAGATTCTTCCAAGACTAGAAAGGTGGAAGCTGACTGTCCTGGTGGGGTTCCTGCTCTGAGCCTTGCTCCTGCCTGGCTGGCAGGGTGTTTGTGTGTGTGTGTGTGTGTGTGTGTGTGTGTGTGTGTGTATTTGTTTGTTTGGAGACAGCCTTGGCTGTCCTGGAACTAGCTCTGTAGACCAGGCTGGCCTCAAACTCAGAAATCCACCTGCCTCTGCCTCTTGAGTGCTGGGATTAAGGGTGTGCACCCCCATCACCTGGCTTATATTTTTCCCTTTTTATTTTGAATTTTTTCATTATCTGTAAACAGCTTATTTCATTTGACGTTTAAAAAATTGGTCTTTGTCACTGATTAAAGGCACTGGGCACAGAGTTAAGTCTTCCCCAGGGCTCTGGTGTCCAGCGTCCGCTGTTTCAGCTGCACCAGTGGGAGCTGCAACTCTCACAGCTAACATGAGTGTGGCCATGATTCCGTACCCTTCCTGGCTCCCTCAGTCCCTATCCACGGCTGGGGACACGCGGTGGAGAAGAGGCAAGAGGAGCCTCCACCTCTCAACTGTACGCATTGATGCTTTTCTGTTCTCTTTTTAATGTTTTTAAAAAAATATTTAATAAGTTTATCTATATGAGTGCTCTTCATGTACGTATGTGCACCGTGTGAGTGCCTGGTACCTGGGAAGATGAGAAGGGGCTATTGAAACAGAGTCACAAGTCGGGTGGTGGTGGCGCACGCCTTTAATCCCAGCACTTGGGAGGCAGGAGGATTTCTGAGTTCGAGGCCAGCCTGGTCTACAGAGTGAGTTCCAGGACAGTCAGGGCTACACAGAGAAACCCTGTCTTGAAAAAAAGAAAGAAAGAAAGAAAGAAACAAACAAACAGAGTCACAGACAGTTGTGAGCTGCCATGTGGGTGCTGGGGACTGAACCTGGGTCTTCTGCAAGATCAGTTGGTGTCCTAACCACTGAGCCGTCTCTCAACCCACAGTGATGATTTTCTGGGAATTGTGCCCGGTCCCTGAGCATGATAATGACTCTTCCTCCCTCTGTCTGTTCCTCTCTCTCTTCTTCCAGCTTTCCCCTTTCCCTCCATCCCTCTCTCCCTCCTCCTGGGTATAAGGGCTTCTGTCCTGTGCTCTGTTCTGTCCTGTCTCTGAGGAGAGGGCTACATTGGGGATCTGGGGACAAAAGGACACGGGACAATCGTGTTTAGCACTTGGCTGAATTCTTAGAGCCCGCGCAGTAGTGTGTTCTTGTCATTGGCCCAAGAGCCATCAGCTTGGTCAGGTCCTGCAGTTCTCAGGCCCTCAGGCCCACACCACCTTGGGTAGAACAGTTTGATTCTGCGGGATGTTGGGTATCTAAGCACTCCACCTAAAATTCATAGCTTTGACATTCAGCTCTGATGCTACCAGCCCTGATACTCGTAGCAAGGCCTGAACCTTCTGTGCATCTTTATCTTTGTGTATGTGCACGTGTGTGCACATACATGTGGAGGGCAGAGGTCAAGACGAGGTGCCTTTTTTTTTTCTAAGATTTATTTATTTTATGTGTGTGAGTATACTGTCAAACTGTCGCTGTCTTCAGACACACCAGAAGAGCATCGGATGCCATTACAGATGGTTGTGAGCCACCATGTGTTTGCTGGGATTTGAACTCAGGACCTCTGGAAGAGCAGTCAGTGCTCTTAACCACTGAGCCATCTCTCCAGCCCCAAGGTGCCATTCTTAATTACCCTCCACCTTATTTTCTTTTTTTTTTTGGTTTTTCGAGACAGGGTTTCTCTGTGTAGCCCTGGCTGTCCTGGAACTCACTTTGTAGACCAGGCTGGCCTCGAACTCAGAAATCCTCCTGCCTCTGCCTCCCAAGTGCTGGGATTAAAGGCGTGTGCCACCACCGCCCGGCGCCACCTTATTTTCTGAGGCAGAGGCTCTCAGTGGTCCTGGAGCTCACTGATCTGACTAGGCTAACTGCCCAGTAAACTCCAGGAATTCTCTTGCCTGCGTCTCCGCTATACTGGGATGATAGACATGCCCTGCTTTTTATGTGAGTTCTAGGGATCCTAACTCAGGTCTCTGCACCCGTCCAGGTAAACACGCCATTGAATGAGCCTCCTCCCTAGCTCCTCATGTCTATTCTTTTGAGTCAGAGTTTCACAGTATAGCCAAGGCTGGCCTTGAACTTGCTGTCCTTCAGCTGTGGTATGCTGGGCTTACAGATGTGCCCAAGCACCTGACTGCAAAGGTGATCTTTCAGTCTGTTTTGTCAGGAATGGGAGTTTGTAGTCTAGCAAACAAAGAAGAGTATAGCCTGCCTTGCTGGGTCCTTGAAGAACTAAACTCAGGGGCCACATGTTCTCTCTGCATCTGATTTTTCTTTGGATTCCATCTTTTCCTTCCCTCTGTTTCAGCTACTTTGAATGTTTTCTGTGCTGGAAATCATCATTTGCAAACTGTAACACACACACACACACACATACCCTCACCACAATACCTCCCCACCATGCACATGCACACACATATACACCATACACATACATTACACTCACACATACAGACCACACATCTCTCCTGCACGCACACCACCCCCCCACACACATATACCATACCCATATACAATACCACACATCACACATACCCTCCCCCATACTCACACACACCATATCTACATACAATACCAGACATATATACCATATCACAAACACATATACCCACAATACACCAAACACACACACACACACACACACACACACACACACACACACCATATCATTTTTCCCTTGCAGGAGATGTGGCTGAAATGACCAGATTCCAGCAGACGGAGTGAAAGGCAAAGTATAAATCATTAATTTCTCTTAAGCAGAAGACTCATGTTTCCTCCTTCCCTTTCTTTCCTATGGATGAAATGAGATGCTGGAGCTGAAGTTGGAGTGGCCAGTTTGGAGCATGTGGCAAAAGGCAAATAGGAACCATTCAGGAACAAGGCAGAGGAGGTCCCTAATGCTTGTATTATTATCATATCTTCCTGGACTGAATTGTGTTTTTTGAGATAGGGTCTCACCATGTAGACAAGGCTAGCCTCAATCTCACAGAGCTCTGCCTGCCTCTGTCTTGTGATTGCTGGAGTTAAAGGCTTGTGCCACCACACCCAGTCTTATTCTTGAACCTTTAAATGGAGAGGTGCATTTCCATCTCATTTAGATCTCTGTTACTTCAGTCGCTCATAGCTGAACCTGGATTGGGACCCATATTCTCTTGGATATGTTCGAACAGTACTTCTCAAAAACAGATGCAAATTGGTTTGAGTTTGGGTCTCATATAGCACAGGTTGCCCTTAAACTAATAGCTGAGAGTAGCTTTGACCTCCCAGATTCTGAAAGTAAAGTTGTGTGTCTCCACACCCATCAACTAACTTCTTTGTGGCCCTAGGAGAGACTGGAAGCCTGTTGGGCAGCTGGGCTGTAAGACTGGGGTGCTGTTTGACCTTGGAACAAAGTCAGGTGTGCCTGGCTGGCAGCCTCTGAGGGCACAAGGAAGAAAGCTCAGGGGAGCCGCTGAGCAGGTGACACGTTCCCTAGAGTCCCTTCTGCAGACTCCAGCTGCCCCACCCCCACCCTCCCTGGCGTTTGACTCGGCTCTTCCGGCCTAATTGATTAGGGCTGGAGACCTGGAGCAGGCGCACAGACGCGCACAGCTCTGCGGGAAGCCAACCTCATCTTTCCGTGCGCTCTGGAACTCAGAGGTAAAAGCGCTCATCACCATCGGATCTCCATGTGAGGCTGGGTCTTCGCAGAACAGTGTCCCCGTGCTCTTCAGGAGAACGGCCTGGAGTGCTGCAGTACGGGAGCCAAGCAATTGTAGGCTGAAGTATCAGCTACGCAAGTGGTCGTGGGTTTTTCATCCCACCCTCACCCCCTTCCCCAGGGAAAGCTGAGTTCAAGCGCCGCCCCCTTGAGGGACAGGAAACCACTAATCCCCGCTTGCTAGTTGCCAAGCAACCCCAGGATGAGTCTTCGAGGTCATTTCTCAGACAGCTCTGCGCCTCCCCACAGCCTGTGAACAGATGGCCCCCACAAGCAACTAGTTTCAGCCCTAAGCAATTGCTATCTATGCTCCTGCAGCCCGAGAGTAATCAGAGAGAGGGAGGCCTCCAGGGAGGAGGCAGGGGCGTGTAGGAAGGGAGAAGGGCCTGAACCAGGCTCCCAGCAGCTCTGCAGCGTTCCGCTCCTGCCCAGGGCAGAGCCTGGGAGGAAGGGAATGAGGAGAATGCCGGTCGTGTGTGTGTATGTGTGTGTGTGTGTGTGTGTGTGTGTGTGTGTGTGTGTGTGTGTGTGTGTGTGTTTTCTCTAGATGGACTGGATTGTGTAGGGAAGAAGGCTTGCCCCATTTGACTGCTTACAGCCTTTGACAAGAGATTCCCAATGAGCTAGGAACGAGCTAGGTTGTAGATCAGTTGTAGAGTGCCTGCCTAGCCTGTCTGAAGCCCTGGGTTTCATCCCTAGTATTTCATGAAACTGGGTGTGGTGATATGTATTCCTCGGATCCCAGTACTGGGGAGGAGGAGGGAGGATCAGAAGTCCAGGGTCATCCCTGCCCACACAGAGAGTTACAAACCAGAACCTGTGCCAAAAATGAATGAATGAATGAATGAATGAATGAAACTGGGTGTGGTGGTTCACACCTTCAGTCTCAGGACTCAGGAGGCAGAGGCAGGAGAATCTCGGTGAGTTCAAGGCCAAGCCAGCCTGGACTATATATATCAAGTTCTAGGCCAGCCAATGATATGTAGTAAGGCCTTGTCTCAAAAAAAAAAAAAAAAAAAAGAAATTAAAATCAGGAGGCATCTGTAGTAACCAATCACCTGTTCTTTATTTTTAGGACAAAATTGGAGACGCTATCTCAGCTTCAGAGAGGCTTTCCCTTCTGGTTGCAGGAAGATATGAGATGCAGATGGCTCCGGGGCGTGTTTGTCCTGTTTTCCTGTGTTTTGCTTCTTATTTTCTTAGTTTTGTATTTTTGAGAAAGGGTCTCACTCTGTATCCCCTGGCTGGCCTCACTCACTGCGTGTGACAACCCCCCCCCCCCCCAAGTGTCATGGTTGGCAGCCAAACAATGGGAGGAAAGGCAAGAATGAACCTCAGTTCAGCTCAGACTTCTCGGGTCTGACACCAAGTGCTTTAACTTAGCCGTATTTAAGCCCAGCACAATCTTGGGAAAAAAGTTTTCCGAGGACAATTAACTCAGTTCCCGTGTCTACAACAAAGCTTAAGATGTATTTACATTGAAACTCTACAAAATCCAGATGGCTTCTTCCATAAAGATTAGGGTCTGCTGACTGAGAATCAATGCCCAAGAGAAGGCATCTAGGGAGGATGACTGAGGTAAACACCATGTCCGTGGGAGTCAGGAGTGGCCGGGGCCCTGAGACAACACAGAAGTCACTCGGGCTGCTGGAAAGCACAAAGGGCTTCTTTCCTACAGACTGAGGAACAATGCTCGAGGTCTATGGGGGATGGGGTCTAAACAAACATAATGATTCTGGGGTGTTTGGGTGAAGCCTGGCCCTATAGAGAGCAAAGCGTCACGAGGTTATAAACGCCATCCTACCCAGCATTCCAGGAGGAGGCCGGGCAACCGGCTCCTTCCTCGGAAGAGATGAGCCTGCGTGCTCACCCTCCTGGTTTCCCTTGTGCTTATTCGTGTGCACAAGGACCTCTAAGCCTCTATGACGGTGTAGAGCAGGCTGGACATAGACTCAGAGATCTGTCTGCCTCTGCCCGCTATGTGCTAGAATTACAGGTATGTGCAACTACTCCCTGAGTAAAGCAGTTGATTTTTATTTTTGAATGTGTGTGTGTGTGGGGGGGGGGACTGGAGAGATGGCTCAGAAGTTAAGAGCACCATCTGCTCTTCCAGAGGTCCCAAGTTCAATTCCCAGCAACCACAGGGTGACTCATAACCATCTGTAATGGGATCCGATGCCCTCTTCTGGTGTGTCTGAGGACAGCTACAGAGTATTCACACACACACACACACACACACACCTTTTAAAAATGTATGAGTATTTGCATATGTATGGATACCATATATATGTCCTAAGTACCTCAGGGACCAGAAGTGGGTCAGATCTGGGACTGGAGTCACAGACAGTTCTGAGTCACCACGTTGGTACTGGGAACCTTACCCAGGTCCTCTGCATGAAGAACAAGCGCTGTTACCTTGAGTCAGCTCTCCAGTCCGTGTGGTCCTACGTTAACAATGCAAAGCAAGACAGACCTGCTATGTTCAGAGCAGACGCCAGCTACCTGTCCTTTAATTCAGTCCAATTCTGACGTGACCCACCTGCAGGTGGTATAATGTCCCCGTAGGTTCAGGGCTTGGCCTCACAGGTTTCTTATCCAATAGGTGGATTGCCATATCCACGTCTGACTAACCAACTTCAAACTGTGGCCCCCACGAACCCTGGTAAAATCATTTTGCTGGTGGTTCACAGTACTCAGGAAAACTGGATGTTTACCAGTTGCCTATTACCATTATTGCTATTAAGACAGGTCTTGCTGTGAAGTCAGGATAGCCTTGAACCTGGAGCCCTTCTGCTTCTGTTTCTGAGGGCTGAGGTCATATGCCTGGCACTAGTTTATTAGTAAAGGGTATTATTTCTGCATGGCAGTGTATGCCCATAATCCCAGCACATAGAAGGCTAGATTTGGAAGATTGTCAAGAGGTGGAGGCCAGCCTGGGGCTATATAGTAAGTTCCAGAATAGCCTGGGCTGCAATGTGAAATTATCTTAAAAAATAAAAAGTACACCATCTTGAGTGTGGGAGAAAGATCTGCAACATTTGTTAAGAGTCTGGTCCTGTTGTCTCCTTAAAGGATTGGAAAAGTTTATGATCTGAATAAGAACTGTACCCCATAAACTCAAATGTTTAAACACTTGGTTCTTAGTAGGTGATGCTGTTTGGGAAGGTTGTGGAACCTTTAGGAGGTGGGACTTTACTGGAGGAAGTACGTCACTGGGGGCGGGCTTTCAGTGTTTATCAGCTCACTCCACTTCCTATCCCCTGCTTTGTATCTGAAATAGCTTCCTGCTCCTGTTGACGCACCTGCCCCTGCCCCTGCCGCCATGCCTCCCCACCGGTCATGGTGGACTCCTATCCCCACAGAACCATATGCCCAAATAAACTATTTCTTCCATAAGTTACTTTGGGTCATGGTGTTTTATCACAGCAACAGAAAAGAAACCAATGCAGAAGACAGAGCGAACGCTAGGTTAGTGCTGTGTGGCGATGCACGCACCTGTGATCCCAGCATCCAAGGCGTCGAGGCAAGACTTTGAGACCTGGTTACAGAGTAAGCACTTGTCTCCAAAAAGACTTTTAAAAATGTGACTGTGAAATTAACTCATGTAGAGAAAGGTGCATAAGACAGAAACATATGGTATAATGTGTAATTATGAAACAAACACCTGTCCTGTATGCACCACCCAACTCAAGGTAGGGCAGATTGCCGGCATCACAGGTGTCCCTGTTTCTCTGTCACATACCTCAGTTCCTCCTAAGGGAATCGTTCTTGTAGTCTTTATAGTAGTCTCTACCTACTGTTAAAGTTTCATAGGTCTTCATAGAACATCCGTGCTCGCTGGAGTGATGATGGCTCAGCGGTTAAAAGCACTGACTGTTCTTCCGAAGGTCTTGAGTTCAAATCCCAGCAACCACATGGTGGCTCACAAACATCTGTAATGAGATCTGATGCCCTCTCCTGGGGTGTCTGAAGACAGCTACAGTGTACTTACATATAATAAATAAATCTTTAAAGGGCTGGAGAGATGACTCAGCAGGTAAGAGCACCGACTGCTCTTCCAAAGGTGATGAGTTCAAATCCCAGCACCCACATGGTGGCTCACAACCATCCGAAAAGTGATTTGACGCCCTCTTCTGGTGTCTGAAGACAGCTACAGTGTACTTACATATAATAAATAAATAAATGAATCTTTAAAAAAAAAAAGAACATCCATGCTCTACAGTATAGTTTAGATTCTTCTGGTTTCAAACTTTATGTAAATAAGTTATCCCAGATACGTTTTGGGTTTTGCTGTTTTGCTTTGTGCTAGCTTCCCACCAGTCTGCGTTGCTGGGAAGAATGGTTTACCTATTTTCCTTGCTTCTTAATATTCCCTGGTGTAATTATAAAGTTAGTTCAGAGCTGAGAAGATGGCTCTGCCTTTGCCACACAAGACAGAAGTCCTGAGTTTGATGTCCAGAATCCACAAAGTAAGTAAATAAATAAATATAAATAAATAAATAAGCAGATGTGTCTGTAATTCCAGGACCGCTATGGTGAGACCAGAAAATTTGCTAGAAGCTACCAGGACAGTTAGCCTGGAGTAAACCATGCAGTAGAAAGAAGAGCGACCCTGGTCAGCGCTGTGGGAGGAAAGAACAAACTTCCTAAAGTTGTCCTCTGACCTCCACGTGTGCATTAACATTCACAAATAATTTTTTTTTCAACAAAGCAACCCATTGGTGCTGGGGAGATGGCTCAAAGGTTAAGG